>CP114486.1:0-1227500 GCA_027186245.1 Coriaria nepalensis
ACCCTAAACCCTAAACCCTAAACCCTAAACCCTAAACCCTAAACCCTAAACCCTAAACCCTAAACCCTAAACCCTAAACCCTAAACCCTAAACCCTAAACCCTAAACCCTAAACCCTAAACCCTAAACCCTAAACCCTAAACCCTAAACCCTAAACCCTAAACCCTAAACCCTAAACCCTAAACCCTAAACCCTAAACCCTAAACCCTAAACCCTAAACCCTAAACCCTAAACCCTAAACCCTAAACCCTAAACCCTAAACCCTAAACCCTAAACCCTAAACCCTAAACCCTAAACCTTAAACCTTAAACTTAAACCCTAAACCCTAAACCCTAAACCCTAAACCCTAAACCCTAAACCCTAAACCCTAAACCCTAAACCCTAAACCCTAAACCCTAAACCCTAAACCCTAAACCCTAAACCCTAAACCCTAAACCCTAAACCCTAAACCCTAAACCCTAAACCCTAAACCCTAAACCCTAAACCCTAAACCCTAAACCCTAAACCCTAAACCCTAAACCCTAAACCCTAAACCCTAAACCCTAAACCCTAAACCCTAAACCCTAAACCCTAAACCCTAAACCCTAAACCCTAAACCCTAAACCCTAAACCCTAAACCCTAAACCCTAAACCCTAAACCCTAAACCCTAAACCCTAAACCCTAAACCCTAAACCCTAAACCCTAAACCCTAAACCCTAAACCCTAAACCCTAAACCCTAAACCCTAAACCCTAAACCCTAAACCCTAAACCCTAAACCCTAAACCCTAAACCCTAAACCCTAAACCCTAAACCCTAAACCCTAAACCCTAAACCCTAAACCCTAAACCCTAAACCCTAAACCCTAAACCCTAAACCCTAAACCCTAAACCCTAAACCCTAAACCCTAAACCCTAAACCCTAAACCCTAAACCCTAAACCCTAAACCCTAAACCCTAAACCCTAAACCCTAAACCCTAAACCCTAAACCCTAAACCCTAAACCCTAAACCCTAAACCCTAAACCCTAAACCCTAAACCCTAAACCCTAAACCCTAAACCCTAAACCCTAAACCCTAAACCCTAAACCCTAAACCCTAAACCCTAAACCCTAAACCCTAAACCCTAAACCCTAAACCCTAAACCCTAAACCCTAAACCCTAAACCCTAAACCCTAAACCCTAAACCCTAAACCCTAAACCCTAAACCCTAAACCCTAAACCCTAAACCCTAAACCCTAAACCCTAAACCCTAAACCCTAAACCCTAAACCCTAAACCCTAAACCCTAAACCCTAAACCCTAAACCCTAAACCCTAAACCCTAAACCCTAAACCCTAAACCCTAAACCCTAAACCCTAAACCCTAAACCCTAAACCCTAAACCCTAAACCCTAAACCCTAAACCCTAAACCCTAAACCCTAAACCCTAAACCCTAAACCCTAAACCCTAAACCCTAAACCCTAAACCCTAAACCCTAAACCCTAAACCCTAAACCCTAAACCCTAAACCCTAAACCCTAAACCCTAAACCCTAAACCCTAAACCCTAAACCCTAAACCCTAAACCCTAAACCCTAAACCCTAAACCCTAAACCCTAAACCCTAAACCCTAAACCCTAAACCCTAAACCCTAAACCCTAAACCCTAAACCCTAAACCCTAAACCCTAAACCCTAAACCCTAAACCCTAAACCCTAAACCCTAAACCCTAAACCCTAAACCCTAAACCCTAAACCCTAAACCCTAAACCCTAAACCCTAAACCCTAAACCCTAAACCCTAAACCCTAAACCCTAAACCCTAAACCCTAAACCCTAAACCCTAAACCCTAAACCCTAAACCCTAAACCCTAAACCCTAAACCCTAAACCCTAAACCCTAAACCCTAAACCCTAAACCCTAAACCCTAAACCCTAAACCCTAAACCCTAAACCCTAAACCCTAAACCCTAAACCCTAAACCCTAAACCCTAAACCCTAAACCCTAAACCCTAAACCCTAAACCCTAAACCCTAAACCCTAAACCCTAAACCCTAAACCCTAAACCCTAAACCCTAAACCCTAAACCCTAAACCCTAAACCCTAAACCCTAAACCCTAAACCCTAAACCCTAAACCCTAAACCCTAAACCCTAAACCCTAAACCCTAAACCCTAAACCCTAAACCCTAAACCCTAAACCCTAAACCCTAAACCCTAAACCCTAAACCCTAAACCCTAAACCCTAAACCCTAAACCCTAAACCCTAAACCCTAAACCCTAAACCCTAAACCCTAAACCCTAAACCCTAAACCCTAAACCCTAAACCCTAAACCCTAAACCCTAAACCCTAAACCCTAAACCCTAAACCCTAAACCCTAAACCCTAAACCCTAAACCCTAAACCCTAAACCCTAAACCCTAAACCCTAAACCCTAAACCCTAAACCCTAAACCCTAAACCCTAAACCCTAAACCCTAAACCCTAAACCCTAAACCCTAAACCCTAAACCCTAAACCCTAAACCCTAAACCCTAAACCCTAAACCCTAAACCCTAAACCCTAAACCCTAAACCCTAAACCCTAAACCCTAAACCCTAAACCCTAAACCCTAAACCCTAAACCCTAAACCCTAAACCCTAAACCCTAAACCCTAAACCCTAAACCCTAAACCCTAAACCCTAAACCCTAAACCCTAAACCCTAAACCCTAAACCCTAAACCCTAAACCCTAAACCCTAAACCCTAAACCCTAAACCCTAAACCCTAAACCCTAAACCCTAAACCCTATACCCTAAACCCTAAACCCTAAACCCTAAACCCTAAACCCTAAACTCTAAACCCTAAACCCTAAACCCTAAACCCTAAACCCTAAACCCTAAACCCTAAACCCTAAACCCTAAACCCTAAACCCTAAACCCTAAACCCTAAACCCTAAACCCTAAACCCTAAACCCTAAACCCTAAACCCTAAACCCTAAACCCTAAACCCTAAACCCTAAACCCTAAACCCTAAACCCTAAACCCTAAACCCTAAACCCTAAACCCTCTAAACCCTAAACCCTAAACCCTAAACCCTAAACCCTAAACCCTAAACCCTAAACCCTAAACCCTAAACCCTAAACCCTAAACCCTAAACCCTAAACCCTAAACCCTAAACCCTAAACCCTAAACCCTAAACCCTAAACCCTAAACCCTAAACCCTAAACCCTAAACCCTAAACCCTAAACCCTAAACCCTAAACCCTAAACCCTAAACCCTAAACCCTAAACCCTAAACCCTAAACCCTAAACCCTAAACCCTAAACCCTAAACCCTAAACCCTAAACCCTAAACCCTAAACCCTAAACCCTAAACCCTAAACCCTAAACCCTAAACCCTAAACCCTAAACCCTAAACCCTAAACCCTAAACCCTAAACCCTAAACCCTAAACCCTAAACCCTAAACCCTAAACCCTAAACCCTAAACCCTAAACCCTAAACCCTAAACCCTAAACCCTAAACCCTAAACCCTAAACCCTAAACCCTAAACCCTAAACCCTAAACCCTAAACCCTAAACCCTAAACCCTAAACCCTAAACCCTAAACCCTAAACCCTAAACCCTAAACCCTAAACCCTAAACCCTAAACCCTAAACCCTAAACCCTAAACCCTAAACCCTAAACCCTAAACCCTAAACCCTAAACCCTAAACCCTAAACCCTAAACCCTAAACCCTAAACCCTAAACCCTAAACCCTAAACCCTAAACCCTAAACCCTAAACCCTAAACCCTAAACCCTAAACCCTAAACCCTAAACCCTAAACCCTAAACCCTAAACCCTAAACCCTAAACCCTAAACCCTAAACCCTAAACCCTAAACCCTAAACCCTAAACCCTAAACCCTAAACCCTAAACCCTAAACCCTAAACCCTAAACCCTAAACCCTAAACCCTAAACCCTAAACCCTAAACCCTAAACCCTAAACCCTAAACCCTAAACCCTAAACCCTAAACCCTAAACCCTAAACCCTAAACCCTAAACCCTAAACCCTAAACCCTAAACCCTAAACCCTAAACCCTAAACCCTAAACCCTAAACCCTAAACCCTAAACCCTAAACCCTAAACCCTAAACCCTAAACCCTAAACCCTAAACCCTAAACCCTAAACCCTAAACCCTAAACCCTAAACCCTAAACCCTAAACCCTAAACCCTAAACCCTAAACCCTAAACCCTAAACCCTAAACCCTAAACCCTAAACCCTAAACCCTAAACCCTAAACCCTAAACCCTAAACCCTAAACCCTAAACCCTAAACCCTAAACCCTAAACCCTAAACCCTAAACCCTAAACCCTAAACCCTAAACCCTAAACCCTAAACCCTAAACCCTAAACCCTAAACCCTAAACCCTAAACCCTAAACCCTAAACCCTAAACCCTAAACCCTAAACCCTAAACCCTAAACCCTAAACCCTAAACCCTAAACCCTAAACCCTAAACCCTAAACCCTAAACCCTAAACCCTAAACCCTAAACCCTAAACCCTAAACCCTAAACCCTAAACCCTAAACCCTAAACCCTAAACCCTAAACCCTAAACCCTAAACCCTAAACCCTAAACCCTAAACCCTAAACCCTAAACCCTAAACCCTAAACCCTAAACCCTAAACCCTAAACCCTAAACCCTAAACCCTAAACCCTAAACCCTAAACCCTAAACCCTAAACCCTAAACCCTAAACCCTAAACCCTAAACCCTAAACCCTAAACCCTAAACCCTAAACCCTAAACCCTAAACCCTAAACCCTAAACCCTAAACCCTAAACCCTAAACCCTAAACCCTAAACCCTAAACCCTAAACCCTAAACCCTAAACCCTAAACCCTAAACCCTAAACCCTAAACCCTAAACCCTAAACCCTAAACCCTAAACCCTAAACCCTAAACCCTAAACCCTAAACCCTAAACCCTAAACCCTAAACCCTAAACCCTAAACCCTAAACCCTAAACCCTAAACCCTAAACCCTAAACCCTAAACCCTAAACCCTAAACCCTAAACCCTAAACCCTAAACCCTAAACCCTAAACCCTAAACCCTAAACCCTAAACCCTAAACCCTAAACCCTAAACCCTAAACCCTAAACCCTAAACCCTAAACCCTAAACCCTAAACCCTAAACCCTAAACCCTAAACCCTAAACCCTAAACCCTAAACCCTAAACCCTAAACCCTAAACCCTCAACCCTAAACCCTAAACCCTAAACCCTAAACCCTAAACCCTAAACCCTAAACCCTAAACCCTAAACCCTAAACCCTAAACCCTAAACCCTAAACCCTAAACCCTAAACCCTAAACCCTAAACCCTAAACCCTAAACCCTAAACCCTAAACCCTAAACCCTAAACCCTAAACCCTAAACCCTAAACCCTAAACCCTAAACCCTAAACCCTAAACCCTAAACCCTAAACCCTAAACCCTAAACCCTAAACCCTAAACCCTAAACCCTAAACCCTAAACCCTAAACCCTAAACCCTAAACCCTAAACCCTAAACCCTAAACCCTAAACCCTAAACCCTAAACCCTAAACCCTAAACCCTAAACCCTAAACCCTAAACCCTAAACCCTAAACCCTAAACCCTAAACCCTAAACCCTAAACCCTAAACCCTAAACCCTAAACCCTAAACCCTAAACCCTAAACCCTAAACCCTAAACCCTAAACCCTAAACCCTAAACCCTAAACCCTAAACCCTAAACCCTAAACCCTAAACCCTAAACCCTAAACCCTAAACCCTAAACCCTAAACCCTAAACCCTAAACCCTAAACCCTAAACCCTAAACCCTAAACCCTAAACCCTAAACCCTAAACCCTAAACCCTAAACCCTAAACCCTAAACCCTAAACCCTAAACCCTAAACCCTAAACCCTAAACCCTAAACCCTAAACCCTAAACCCTAAACCCTAAACCCTAAACCCTAAACCCTAAACCCTAAACCCTAAACCCTAAACCCTAAACCCTAAACCCTAAACCCTAAACCCTAAACCCTAAACCCTAAACCCTAAACCCTAAACCCTAAACCCTAAACCCTAAACCCTAAACCCTAAACCCTAAACCCTAAACCCTAAACCCTAAACCCTAAACCCTAAACCCTAAACCCTAAACCCTAAACCCTAAACCCTAAACCCTAAACCCTAAACCCTAAACCCTAAACCCTAAACCCTAAACCCTAAACCCTAAACCCTAAACCCTAAACCCTAAACCCTAAACCCTAAACCCTAAACCCTAAACCCTAAACCCTAAACCCTAAACCCTAAACCCTAAACCCTAAACCCTAAACCCTAAACCCTAAACCCTAAACCCTAAACCCTAAACCCTAAACCCTAAACCCTAAACCCTAAACCCTAAACCCTAAACCCTAAACCCTAAACCCTAAACCCTAAAGCCTAAACCCTAAACCCTAAACCCTAAACCCTAAACCCTAAACCCTAAACCCTAAACCCTAAACCCTAAACCCTAAACCCTAAACCCTAAACCCTAAACCCTAAACCCTAAACCCTAAACCCTAAACCCTAAACCCTAAACCCTAAACCCTAAACCCTAAACCCTAAACCCTAAACCCTAAACCCTAAACCCTAAACCCTAAACCCTAAACCCTAAACCCTAAACCCTAAACCCTAAACCCTAAACCCTAAACCCTAAACCCTAAACCCTAAACCCTAAACCCTAAACCCTAAACCCTAAACCCTAAACCCTAAACCCTAAACCCTAAACCCTAAACCCTAAACCCTAAACCCTAAACCCTAAACCCTAAACCCTAAACCCTAAACCCTAAACCCTAAACCCTAAACCCTAAACCCTAAACCCTAAACCCTAAACCCTAAACCCTAAACCCTAAACCCTAAACCCTAAACCCTAAACCCTAAACCCTAAACCCTAAACCCTAAACCCTAAACCCTAAACCCTAAACCCTAAACCCTAAACCCTAAACCCTAAACCCTAAACCCTAAACCCTAAACCCTAAACCCTAAACCCTAAACCCTAAACCCTAAACCCTAAACCCTAAACCCTAAACCCTAAACCCTAAACCCTAAACCCTAAACCCTAAACCCTAAACCCTAAACCCTAAACCCTAAACCCTAAACCCTAAACCCTAAACCCTAAACCCTAAACCCTAAACCCTAAACCCTAAACCCTAAACCCTAAACCCTAAACCCTAAACCCTAAACCCTAAACCCTAAACCCTAAACCCTAAACCCTAAACCCTAAACCCTAAACCCTAAACCCTAAACCCTAAACCCTAAACCCTAAACCCTAAACCCTAAACCCTAAACCCTAAACCCTAAACCCTAAACCCTAAACCCTAAACCCTAAACCCTAAACCCTAAACCCTAAACCCTAAACCCTAAACCCTAAACCCTAAACCCTAAACCCTAAACCCTAAACCCTAAACCCTAAACCCTAAACCCTAAACCCTAAACCCTAAACCCTAAACCCTAAACCCTAAACCCTAAACCCTAAACCCTAAACCCTAAACCCTAAACCCTAAACCCTAAACCCTAAACCCTAAACCCTAAACCCTAAACCCTAAACCCTAAACCCTAAACCCTAAACCCTAAACCCTAAACCCTAAACCCTAAACCCTAAACCCTAAACCCTAAACCCTAAACCCTAAACCCTAAACCCTAAACCCTAAACCCTAAACCCTAAACCCTAAACCCTAAACCCTAAACCCTAAACCCTAAACCCTAAACCCTAAACCCTAAACCCTAAACCCTAAACCCTAAACCCTAAACCCTAAACCCTAAACCCTAAACCCTAAACCCTAAACCCTAAACCCTAAACCCTAAACCCTAAACCCTAAACCCTAAACCCTAAACCCTAAACCCTAAACCCTAAACCCTAAACCCTAAACCCTAAACCCTAAACCCTAAACCCTAAACCCTAAACCCTAAACCCTAAACCCTAAACCCTAAACCCTAAACCCTAAACCCTCAACCCTAAACCCTAAACCCTAAACCCTAAACCCTAAACCCTAAACCCTAAACCCTAAACCCTAAACCCTAAACCCTAAACCCTAAACCCTAAACCCTAAACCCTAAACCCTAAACCCTAAACCCTAAACCCTAAACCCTAAACCCTAAACCCTAAACCCTAAACCCTAAACCCTAAACCCTAAACCCTAAACCCTAAACCCTAAACCCTAAACCCTAAACCCTAAACCCTAAACCCTAAACCCTAAACCCTAAACCCTAAACCCTAAACCCTAAACCCTAAACCCTAAACCCTAAACCCTAAACCCTAAACCCTAAACCCTAAACCCTAAACCCTAAACCCTAAACCCTAAACCCTAAACCCTAAACCCTAAACCCTAAACCCTAAACCCTAAACCCTAAACCCTAAACCCTAAACCCTAAACCCTAAACCCTAAACCCTAAACCCTAAACCCTAAACCCTAAACCCTAAACCCTAAACCCTAAACCCTAAACCCTAAACCCTAAACCCTAAACCCTAAACCCTAAACCCTAAACCCTAAACCCTAAACCCTAAACCCTAAACCCTAAACCCTAAACCCTAAACCCTAAACCCTAAACCCTAAACCCTAAACCCTAAACCCTAAACCCTAAACCCTAAACCCTAAACCCTAAACCCTAAACCCTAAACCCTAAACCCTAAACCCTAAACCCTAAACCCTAAACCCTAAACCCTAAACCCTAAACCCTAAACCCTAAACCCTAAACCCTAAACCCTAAACCCTAAACCCTAAACCCTAAACCCTAAACCCTAAACCCTAAACCCTAAACCCTAAACCCTAAACCCTAAACCCTAAACCCTAAACCCTAAACCCTAAACCCTAAACCCTAAACCCTAAACCCTAAACCCTAAACCCTAAACCCTAAACCCTAAACCCTAAACCCTAAACCCTAAACCCTAAACCCTAAACCCTAAACCCTAAACCCTAAACCCTAAACCCTAAACCCTAAACCCTAAACCCTAAACCCTAAACCCTAAACCCTAAACCCTAAACCCTAAACCCTAAACCCTAAACCCTAAACCCTAAACCCTAAACCCTAAACCCTAAACCCTAAACCCTAAACCCTAAACCCTAAACCCTAAACCCTAAACCCTAAACCCTAAACCCTAAACCCTAAACCCTAAACCCTAAACCCTAAACCCTAAACCCTAAACCCTAAACCCTAAACCCTAAACCCTAAACCCTAAACCCTAAACCCTAAACCCTAAACCCTAAACCCTAAACCCTAAACCCTAAACCCTAAACCCTAAACCCTAAACCCTAAACCCTAAACCCTAAACCCTAAACCCTAAACCCTAAACCCTAAACCCTAAACCCTAAACCCTAAACCCTAAACCCTAAACCCTAAACCCTAAACCCTAAACCCTAAACCCTAAACCCTAAACCCTAAACCCTAAACCCTAAACCCTAAACCCTAAACCCTAAACCCTAAACCCTAAACCCTAAACCCTAAACCCTAAACCCTAAACCCTAAACCCTAAACCCTAAACCCTAAACCCTAAACCCTAAACCCTAAACCCTAAACCCTAAACCCTAGACCCTAAACCCTAAACCCTAAACCCTAAACCCTAAACCCTAAACCCTAAACCCTAAACCCTAAACCCTAAACCCTAAACCCTAAACCCTAAACCCTAAACCCTAAACCCTAAACCCTAAACCCTAAACCCTAAACCCTAAACCCTAAACCCTAAACCCTAAACCCTAAACCCTAAACCCTAAACCCTAAACCCTAAACCCTAAACCCTAAACCCTAAACCCTAAACCCTAAACCCTAAACCCTAAACCCTAAACCCTAAACCCTAAACCCTAAACCCTAAACCCTAAACCCTAAACCCTAAACCCTAAACCCTAAACCCTAAACCCTAAACCCTAAACCCTAAACCCTAAACCCTAAACCCTAAACCCTAAACCCTAAACCCTAAACCCTAAACCCTAAACCCTAAACCCTAAACCCTAAACCCTAAACCCTAAACCCTAAACCCTAAACCCTAAACCCTAAACCCTAAACCCTAAACCCTAAACCCTAAACCCTAAACCCTAAACCCTAAACCCTAAACCCTAAACCCTAAACCCTAAACCCTAAACCCTAAACCCTAAACCCTAAACCCTAAACCCTAAACCCTAAACCCTAAACCCTAAACCCTAAACCCTAAACCCTAAACCCTAAACCCTAAACCCTAAACCCTAAACCCTAAACCCTAAACCCTAAACCCTAAACCCTAAACCCTAAACCCTAAACCCTAAACCCTAAACCCTAAACCCTAAACCCTAAACCCTAAACCCTAAACCCTAAACCCTAAACCCTAAACCCTAAACCCTAAACCCTAAACCCTAAACCCTAAACCCTAAACCCTAAACCCTAAACCCTAAACCCTAAACCCTAAACCCTAAACCCTAAACCCTAAACCCTAAACCCTAAACCCTAAACCCTAAACCCTAAACCCTAAACCCTAAACCCTAAACCCTAAACCCTAAACCCTAAACCCTAAACCCTAAACCCTAAACCCTAAACCCTAAACCCTAAACCCTAAACCCTAAACCCTAAACCCTAAACCCTAAACCCTAAACCCTAAACCCTAAACCCTAAACCCTAAACCCTAAACCCTAAACCCTAAACCCTAAACCCTAAACCCTAAACCCTAAACCCTAAACCCTAAACCCTAAACCCTAAACCCTAAACCCTAAACCCTAAACCCTAAACCCTAAACCCTAAACCCTAAACCCTAAACCCTAAACCCTAAACCCTAAACCCTAAACCCTAAACCCTAAACCCTAAACCCTAAACCCTAAACCCTAAACCCTAAACCCTAAACCCTAAACCCTAAACCCTAAACCCTAAACCCTAAACCCTAAACCCTAAACCCTAAACCCTAAACCCTAAACCCTAAACCCTAAACCCTAAACCCTAAACCCTAAACCCTAAACCCTAAACCCTAAACCCTAAACCCTAAACCCTAAACCCTAAACCCTAAACCCTAAACCCTAAACCCTAAACCCTAAACCCTAAACCCTAAACCCTAAACCCTAAACCCTAAACCCTAAACCCTAAACCCTAAACCCTAAACCCTAAACCCTAAACCCTAAACCCTAAACCCTAAACCCTAAACCCTAAACCCTAAACCCTAAACCCTAAACCCTAAACCCTAAACCCTAAACCCTAAACCCTAAACCCTAAACCCTAAACCCTAAACCCTAAACCCTAAACCCTAAACCCTAAACCCTAAACCCTAAACCCTAAACCCTAAACCCTAAACCCTAAACCCTAAACCCTAAACCCTAAACCCTAAACCCTAAACCCTAAACCCTAAACCCTAAACCCTAAACCCTAAACCCTAAACCCTAAACCCTAAACCCTAAACCCTAAACCCTAAACCCTAAACCCTAAACCCTAAACCCTAAACCCTAAACCCTAAACCCTAAACCCTAAACCCTAAACCCTAAACCCTAAACCCTAAACCCTAAACCCTAAACCCTAAACCCTAAACCCTAAACCCTAAACCCTAAACCCTAAACCCTAAACCCTAAACCCTAAACCCTAAACCCTAAACCCTAAACCCTAAACCCTAAACCCTAAACCCTAAACCCTAAACCCTAAACCCTAAACCCTTAACCCTAAACCCTAAACCCTAAACCCTAAACCCTAAACCCTAAACCCTAAACCCTAAACCCTAAACCCTAAACCCTAAACCCTAAACCCTAAACCCTAAACCCTAAACCCTAAACCCTAAACCCTAAACCCTAAACCCTAAACCCTAAACCCTAAACCCTAAACCCTAAACCCTAAACCCTAAACCCTAAACCCTAAACCCTAAACCCTAAACCCTAAACCCTAAACCCTAAACCCTAAACCCTAAACCCTAAACCCTAAACCCTAAACCCTAAACCCTAAACCCTAAACCCTAAACCCTAAACCCTAAACCCTAAACCCTAAACCCTAAACCCTAAACCCTAAACCCTAAACCCTAAACCCTAAACCCTAAACCCTAAACCCTAAACCCTAAACCCTAAACCCTAAACCCTAAACCCTAAACCCTAAACCCTAAACCCTAAACCCTAAACCCTAAACCCTAAACCCTAAACCCTAAACCCTAAACCCTAAACCCTAAACCCTAAACCCTAAACCCTAAACCCTAAACCCTAAACCCTAAACCCTAAACCCTAAACCCTAAACCCTAAACCCTAAACCCTAAACCCTAAACCCTAAACCCTAAACCCTAAACCCTAAACCCTAAACCCTAAACCCTAAACCCTAAACCCTAAACCCTAAACCCTAAACCCTAAACCCTAAACCCTAAACCCTAAACCCTAAACCCTAAACCCTAAACCCTAAACCCTAAACCCTAAACCCTAAACCCTAAACCCTAAACCCTAAACCCTAAACCCTAAACCCTAAACCCTAAACCCTAAACCCTAAACCCTAAACCCTAAACCCTAAACCCTAAACCCTAAACCCTAAACCCTAAACCCTAAACCCTAAACCCTAAACCCGAAACCATAAATCCGAAACCCTAAATCCGAAACCCTAAACACGAAACCCTAAACCCGAAACCCTTAACCCTTAACCCTAAACCCGAAACCCTAAACCCGAAACCCGAAACCCTAAACCCTAAACCCTAAACCCTAAACCCTAAACCCTAAACCCTAAACCCGAAACCCCGAAACCCGAAACCCTAAAACCCTAAAACCCTAAACCCGAAATCCTAAACGCGAAACCCTAAACCCTAAACCCTAAACCCTGAAACCCTTAACCCAAAACCGCAAACCCGAAACCCTTAACCCGAAACCCTAAATCCGAAACCCTAAATCTGAAACCCTAAACCCGAAACCCTAAACCCGGAACCCTAACCTCGAGACCCGAAGCTCGAAACTCGAAGCTCTTAACCCTAAACCCTTAACCCTAAACCCCGAAACCCAAAACCTAAAACCCGAAACCCTAAATCCGAAACTCGAAGCCCGAAACCCAATGCTCGAAACCTGAAGCCCGAAACCCGTAACCCCAAAACCCGAAACCCCAAACCCCAAACCCCAAACCCCAAACCCCAAACCCCAAACCCCAAACCCCAAACCCCAAACCCCAAACCCCAAACCCCAAACCCCAAACCCCAAACCCCAAACCCCAAACCCCAAACCCCAAACCCTAAACTCAAACCCCGAAACTCGAAACCCGAAACAATTAACCCGAAACTCGAAACAATTAACCCAAAACCGAAAACCTAAAACCTGAAACCTGAAACCCGAAACCCGAAATCCTGAACCCGAAACCCTAAACCCTGAACCCGAAACCTAAAACCCAAAACCCAAAACCCAAAACCCAAAACCCAAAACCCAAAATCCGAAACCCGAAATATGAAATCCGAAACCCGAAACCCCCAACCCCCAACCCGAAGAATATATCTCATAATAGTATGCCACTTGGTAAAAAAATTTGTAATCTACAAAGAAGAAAAAACTTGAGACAAAATGATGGCGTCATACTTAAAATATACTTCTACGATATATCTCGGTGCCTTTTCTTTATATTTTGTAGTATTTTTGAAATACAATATTTTATTTCCATCCACCTTTTCGTTAAAGTTGCATCTATATTATAATGTTGATTATGACAGTGATCTCACCCGCAATTTGCCTCATCAATCATTTCAAGTCTAGGGATCCAACGTTCCAATTAGGGCCCAGTATTCATTACAAAAGCCCAAACCACCGTTGTACCTTTCATTTATGCCTTTTGCCTTTATTCCATTAAAAAAAAAAAAAGATAGATGAGACTAAACTAAGCATACGTTAAGATTGAAAGGGTCATTGGTGAGATGCTGCCGCGCAGTCCGGGCTTCAAGATCAAGAAAGAGGTCCCACGACCAGGTGATTACCACTTGTCATAATCCAATTACCTTCGCTTTTTCCACGAGGAAGGATTGGTTACAGCCAGGTCAGACATGTTTAATTACCTGTATCTCAACTCAATGTATAACAATGTTGCCACTCAAGCTAGAGCTAATGCCGTCCTTGTACTATTAAGCATTAGCCGGTTCAATTGTATAATTTCCGTCCCATCCCCCCATTCTAATTTGCCCTTCATATTGCAGTGTGCATGCAGATGCAGGAGATGCACAAAAACTAGCTGCTAGAATTACTTGCTACAATATCGGACTCTTCTAAGGTAAGATTTATAACTAACAAGTCAACCTTAAATTTTTTAAGCTGTAGAGCATGCCCTGCTCCTAGCTGCAGTTGCTTCCAAGGTAAGGTTTCGCAGTTGTGGTGGTGTGAAGATCAAGAGTTAATCCTCCTAAAAAGCATCACTTGGGAATGCCACAGGAAAGTAATACTAATAGTGGTCTCATGTTCGCGTCTCCTAACAAGAACTTGAGAGGACTAAAGGCTGGACCCCATTTGGTCTCTAACACTCAGCCTAATTCCTTCACCGAGGAGATCATCAACGACCATGAATTGGCTCAGAGGAAAGCTGAAGAAGCAGGTTTTTTTTTTTCTTTAATTCCTTCATTCACTTTTATCATGATCATCTTGTTGAAATGCACAAAAGGAAGGAAAAAAAAACACAGTATAGAATCCATAATCACTCTGCTTGGTAGTGGAATTAATGCTTGTGTGGTGGGGGGAGTTAATTGTTTCATCTGACAAAGCAGGGGATGGAAATCATTAATATATGTATTAATCAATGTTGCGCAATATGCGGTTCTCCTATACTATTATATGCAATTATACATTAGGGGAAGGATTAAAGTGATCCATCTCGTAAAACACATTGGCCCCATTCCACAATTAACAAATTTAACCCCTCCTATGACTTTGAAACAATCACCGATTAGCAGTCTTGTCTCGGAGTTCATAATGCATATATGCACAAGTCCAAAGTTTATTATGTTCCTTCTTGCATCGACAGTTATGCTCATCAGATTGTGTTTCAGGTTCAAGGAGGTGCCAAGCAGCAGAATGGTTATGTGAGATGGACGACCGAGCAGCAGTGACGCTGCCTAATCAACCATCTGAAGAACAATTCCGCCTTGCACTCCACAATGGCCTCATTCTCTGCAACGTCTTAAATAAAGTCAATCCTGGAGCTGTTCTCAAGGTTTTAATTGCATTGACCCTTCTCAGTTGTGTACTTATTACTCTCTTTAGCATCTCTTACGTGCTTTCACACCTCATATTACATTGATGTTCATGGAATGGGTTCTGGTATATTAGTCTGTTCTTTAATGGAATTAGGTAGTATTGAATCCCATTATAGCAATTCTGACATCAGAGGGAGCTGCACAATCTGCCATTCAGTACTTTGAGAACATGAGAAATTTCTTGGAGGCTGTTAAAAACATGAAGCTCTTGACGTTTGAAGCATCTGATTTGGAAAAGGTTTATTTCTTTAACCATCCATTTCACTGGCTTCTAATTAATTGCATATCCAAGCCAATGCATCTCTATTGAATGTATAGGGCGGTTCGTCAAGTAAAGTTGTAGATTGTATCCTCTGTCTAAAAGGTTATTATGAGTGGAAGCAAGCGGGTGGAGTTGGGGTTTGGAGGTATGGGGGGACTGTGAGGATTACTTCCTTCCCCAACCCCAAGGGATCATCGTCCTCTTCGGCTGGAAGTGAATGTACTGATGAATCGATTGATGAATATGAATCATCACAGTATGAGCAGCTATTGGAGTTTCTTAATCTTTCTGATCAAGTCTCAATCGAACAATCTAGAATTTCATCTGTGCTGCCTTTTCTATTTGATCATTTTGGACTCAGACAACTACAGGCTTACCTGCGGGAGGACAGTGAGTTTGAAGACTTGCCTTTGAATGCAATGGTAGGTAAGACCATTTCCAATTTATGTATGTAGGGATCATCATTTTCGTTTGTTAGTCTGGTCTTGCGATAACATGTGAAATTGAGAAAACCACAAACAAGAAAGACGGGCAGTACCATTTCTACATGTTAGATATATTTGTTTGATTTGGCTTGCAGATTAGGGATATCATTCAAATCATCTGTATGTATGAATAAAATTATCCAGTCCTACTGACCGTATGAAAGTTCTTGCTTATTGTTTTAACTTATTATGAAGTTTCACTGGTTGCGTATGTCTGATTCAACGTGGGGAAAAATTCTAGGTAATTGATGCATTGCTCGGTAAGGTTGTCAACGACTTCTCTACAATGGTCGTCTCTCAAGGCAAACAGGTAGCAGGAATGTGAATTGTTGCTTTAATAAGTTTTTCACTAATCCTGTACTTCCTAAATATGATTCGAAAATATCCTTGAAAGCCTTTCCCAAGACATCCTTATTGCATAGTTTGACAACTTGTGTTTACTGCTCTCAACAGCTAGGATTGTTTCTGAAGAATATATTGAAAAGTAATATCGGTTCTATATCGAATTTTCAATTTCTAGAGGCCATTTCCCGTTATCTTGATCGAAGAGTGAGTCAGGTATCAAAGGATTTTGCCAAATTTTGTGTCTGTGGGAATAAACCTAAGGCTATTCAGCGCAAGGACAGCATTCCAGCGGAAGCATTTAATATTCACACAAAAAAGCTAGAGGTATGAATCAGTTGATGAAAATCTACTCAACCTTCTCCTTTCTATACGGTTTTAATCTGCAAATTTTCTTCCATATTCCATGTCTCACACTGCACTGACTCCTCTTGTGTTGGCCCATGTAGGAACTAAACTCGTCACTTCAAGAGACAAAACTAGAAGTCAAACAGGCTCAATCAGAGTGGGAGAAAGAAGTTACAAGACTATGTATGAACTTGTGGGCCTATTTTTTGGTTTAAACTGAACATGCTCACCCTAACTTTATTCTGTTCCATTGAAAGGATGCTGAAAATCTTGTCTGCTTTTATTGTTGCCTCAGATCATTATCTCAAGGGCCTACAGATGGCTTCCTCTTCTTATCACAAGGTGTTAGAGGAAAATCGCAGTTTGTACAATCAAGTCCAGGACCTCAAAGGTTTCATTTCAATATAAGTCCATCGTAACCTGATGAGACATATTTCAACATTCTGAACTTCACTGAAGGTTTTGTCTAACCAACAGGAACCGTCCGCATCTACTGCAGAGTAAGGCCTTTCTTAACAGGCCAGTTAAATATGCAGTCCACCGTAGACTATATTGGAGAAAATGGAAATATCATGATCATGAACCCCCTAAAACAAGGCAGAGATTTATTTTCATTTAACAAAGTGTTTGGGACAGATGTTACACAAGGTAAAATGTTATGACCAAATCACGGCTTTATACATGGTAAGGAAAAGTGCAGCCCTCTAGTAGCTTCTTCCGTTACAATTTATCGGATAGTAAATGTTTAACAAATATTCCTACATGAGAAAGAATCTGCAGTTGACTGATCCGTCAAATAACTCAGTGAGAGTCGGTGAGTTCTTGACAATATAATGCTTCAGGTTCTGAAACAAAGAGGGTGAAGGAATATTTGTAGTCCATAAGATGAATGTGGCATTAAAGCCAATCTTTGGAGCTATGTTCGGTATTCAAGATGTTATCATTCTAGGGTATTCCTAACAATGAGGTTCTACCATAATCAGCAGATCAAATATATATCGACACTCAACCACTGATCAGGTCTGTTCTGGATGGTTTTAATGTATGCATCTTTGCATATGGACAGACTGGCTCAGGCAAGACATACACAATGGTAAATATCAAAACCGACCATCCCACCTGCTCTATATTGAACTCTATATCCTAACCTTATATATGTAGTAAGAGGTGCTGTATGATACAACATCGTTAGATAACTAAGGCACTCATTATATACAGACTGGCCCCAATTCGATGACCAGGGAGACCTGGGGAGTAAATTATCGAGCTCTACGGGACTTGTTTCAGATATCGAAAGCAAGAGTGGATATGGTAAAATATGAAGTTGGAGTTCAGATGATTGAGATATATAATGAACAAGTGAGAGACCTATTAGTCAATACCAGGTCAAGCAGAAGATATCCTTTCAAAGTGTACTTCCTATTGGTTGTTTCATAAAGATGATAATTCATTTCCTTAACTACTTGAACATTAGATATACGGAATAATTCTCAACTGAGTGGACTAAATGTACCGGATGCAAGTTGGGTTCAGATAACCTGTACACAGGATGTTCTTGATTGGATGAAGGTTGGTCAAAAGAATCGTGCTGTAGGTGCTACAGCTCTAAATGAGAGAAGTAGCCGTTCTCATAGGTACGCTTTTCTGTTTTTATACTACTTTCTAGAAGCACTATCACCAAGAATGTTATTTACATGTATTCCTATCTCTACATCCATTGCAGTGTATTAACAGTTCATGTCCATGGAAGAGAATTGGCCTCGGGTACCATTCTTAGAGGTTGCCTTCATCTGGTAGATTTGGCTGGAAGCAAAAGAGTGGATAAATCCGAGGCTGTTGTTGAAAGGCTCAAGGAAGCACAACACATAAATAAATCACTCTCTGCACTTGGAGATGTTTTTTACGCTCTTGCACAAAAGAGCTCCCACATTCCTTACAGAAACAGCAAGCTTACTCAAGTGCTACAAGATTCTCTTGGTAGGATATATAGGTTGAACATATAGATATGGAAAGTGATAATGAGAAGTGTGGGACTGTAGGGATGGGACTACAATATACATTTGTTGGGATTTGGGCTAAAAAATGCAGATTTTCTCGCTTTCCAGCGGTTCTTATCATATCTTCTTATAAACAGGCGGGCAAGCAAAAACATTGATGTTTGTGCATATAAATCCTGAAGCTAATGCTCTCGGGGAGACGATTAGCACACTCAAATTTTCTGAGAGGGTTGCCTCCATAGAATTAGGCGCAGCACGATGTAATAAAGAAACTGGTGAAATCAGAGAGCTTAAAGAAGAGGTGTTATAACCTCTTGTCAATGCAATTTGTGTTATTCTTATTCACATTGTGATATGAATTCGTTGAGGATCTTCATATGTTACAGATATCAAATCTAAAGTCAGCATTGAAGAGTAAGGAAACTGAAGTGAAAGGACTGAAAGGTGGGAATACTAAAACTACTACAGAAATCCAGAAAGCCAGAGCTGCTTCACCCCTTGCAAGTTCCAAGATATGGTATTGCTGCTAGCCTGAAACCGGAAAATTGTCAATGGGCCTTGGATGATGTTAACGGTTTTGAGGTAATAAGATTTCCCTACTTCACTTGCTTTACAGAATATGGGATAGACAAAAGAGTTTGCTTTCTGATATGGTAGAATGTTAACCATTTCAGCCCAGAAGCTGTTCATTGGGTGAGCAAAGGAGGTTGAGGTTTCCCTCTGGGTCTGCAGAGAAGGAGATTGCTCCAATTATGTCTTTCCAAGATGAAGAGGACACGACAAGGTCTGGAAAACCAGAAAGGCAGCCATCTCCACCTGTTAGGAGGTCATTATCCACTGACAGGGGGTTGTTACTAGAATCAGCAAGGTCAAGGTTGACAAAAATGAGAACCAAGCAATTACTAAGCTTCCATTTCCAGCAAGAGTGCCCTCTATCAAATCCACAATGCCATCTGCTGATAACAATGGAAGGGTGTATAACTACTTTCAAGACGCAGCTAAGCAAGATAACTGTTCTGATACATTCTTCAGCCTCCATAAAGGGACGAGCTCCAAGAAAGTGTATTCAGAAAATGAAGTAGAGCATTTTGAGGAAGCTCTCAATATAAGGCAAAGTGGTATCAGGAAACTCAAGACTGAGAGCAAGGCTAAGTCAAAGCAGCGTCAACTACCTGCAGCATCAACTACATTGCTTGCTGATAATGTTGTTGATGAGATAGAGGAGACTTGGAATAGTAGTGACTTCTCTCAGACCAAAAATGATCACATTCTTGCTGTGTCACCTGTGCATCAAGCTTTGAAAGTGAAAAGGCTTCCACACAAGTCGCACAACTTCTTAAGCAACTCCCAGAATCCAGAACCAACGTATGATTTTCATAACAATTCAGTCTAGTATAAATGAGATATTTAATCATTTTCTGTCTTGATTCTTTTGAATTTTTGTTTTCCAAGAAATCCTTGCACATCTGATTACAAGAAAATTGGTAACTTTATATGCCTAGTATTGTTAGAACATGAAGCATTCCAGTACGCTTACAGAGAAGCAATGCCAAGGGATGAACGCATATTGGTAGTAGCAGAGAAACTCGAAAAGAAGGTACCAACTGGGGGAGTCCATTATCCAAAGGAAGGAGGCAGCACATCTTTGAAAGAATTCACAAGGAGCCGATCAACACCTCGCAGAAAGTTATTGGTTTTACCCTGAAGAACAACACAACACTTGTAGCAAATCTGACACAATATAAGTTGAATTCGAAAACACAGGATATTTTCTCCCTGCCCCTTTTTTTGTTCTTTCTATTCCTGTAAAGTGTAGAACACTAGAACCTTTTCTTATACAGTCAGTTGTGAAATATATACGCCGTTTATCTAGTAACCTTCTTTTTTTTTCCCCTTAGTTTTATTATCTGGTAAATTATTGATATGAGTGATAAAGATCGTTCCTACTTCTTAATACTGATATCTACTGGGTCGGTAAAGAGCAAATGAAAGAAGTGAATTCTAGAAAAAAGAAGCTGTAAATCTGGAGATGATGCTGTTCCTATTAAGGAAAAAGGGAATTGTAGGGGCTAAGTTGGAGGGACAAGATCATGCCGTCAACGATGAGTCATTGGTAATCTGGATTTTCAGCTGAAATCAGTGACTAATCGACGATCCCACCACAGAGCCCATCTATCGGCGCTCTAGGCAAGCTTTATGACTCGATATAAAGAAACTCGTACGTAACACCTATCAATGTTTCAGCAAAGTAAACCAAAAGGAAACTCTAAGATGCCATGCTAGTTAATATCTAAGCCACAGAATTTCACCTGGGGATTGCATTCTCACACACAATAAGCCCATCAACCACGATATGCTACGTACAATCTTGATAAATCAATAAACTCAAATAATTTTTTTTTATCCCAATTTAAAAATAACATGCTAATTTTCTCTAATAATTTAATATTTTATTAAATTAATAAATTTATTTAGTTCCAATATTATTAATTTATCAAAATTTTACTATATATATAATACTCACTTACTTTGACATGAAATTATTCTAATTTATCATGTATCTCGCATTGCTAAGATGATTAACAGCTAAAAGGTTGGACACTATCCTTGCAAGTGGATAAACTGGAATACGGGTTCACAGATATATGAAGACGATCAAACTGTGCATTCGATGATGCTAGAGTTATAGTATTGATCACAACGACCATGAAAGGACTATGTTCTCAGCGAATGATGCTTCATCTACACTCTTATCTGAGAACTTCCTGAAACTAAACCAGTAAAAACATAGATCTCAACTCAAAGTGAAGGTATACATCGCAACCACTATAAGAAACAGAGGGTTAATGTCATCTCCCAAAACATTTCATAATTGAAGATGAAAGAGCAGATGATAGGAATTTCATCCCAGCAGATCCACCAGGAAAATAGGAAACAGCATAGTATGCAAGTGCAACAACCTGCAGAAAAACAACAGTGCGTATTTTAGTTGGTCAGCTTTACCACCCTCAAAACAGCTTACTGTGTTAACAATGGATATCCAGAAGCATACAGAGAAGAGTTATCACAGATGGATTCAACATAGATTCCATGCTACATGCAAGAATCATCAGGGTACTAGACAGTCGCACAGTGACTCAACAAAATTGATGGAAAGATACTAAGGCAAGACATTAGTTACCTGTAATACAGAGAAGAGCACAGAGAGAATGTAGCTGTGCAGCCCCATCGAAACATATAGGGTACCCACCATGCTGCCTAAAAACCCCAAGGTCAAAGGAAGTCTCTGGATTTTGACAAATGGAGAAGCATTAGTGATGCAACAGATTTGACAATCCAGACCAGTTAAGAAATATTGTATAAGGTTATGAGATACCTCTTTGGAAGACATATGGGCAAGTTGATTTTTTGGACCCCGGAGCACAAAGAAGGATGCAATGATAAAGCAGCACCCAAGAGTGAAGCAAATAGCAAACTTCTGGGGCATTAGAACCATGACTGGAAGGAACATGGAAAATGCAATAAAAACAAAGAAAACCCCGGTTGCTAGAAACAAACCAAAATACATCAGCACTTTTCCCGAAGGGATATTACTAGTGGCAGATTGGACGCTTCCAGGTAGATCTCTCACTCCTTTTGAAACCCTAAACACACATGTAGCAGAAGAAAAAAAGGAAATATTTATCCATCTCCACATAGGGAAAACGATCTCAATATCTTCACCTACAAGTTCTTATCAGAAGATAATTCTGATCTAGAGATGGATGGAACCAACTTAGTTATAATGTTCAAATTAAGAAGGGAAAAAAGGACCAAAGCACATAACCATCAGATAACAATTCTTATCCTTTTGCAACAGTTCCTATTTTGGATCCTCTGCTGTTCTTCACATACAAGACCCATATCATCCCTTGTGACGTTCTCTTTCAACATAGAGAACAAGGGTGCATATGAATAGCAATTACGTGGCATGCGGAGGGAAGCCTCATTGGCCCTTGCTTAGTGATTGAAATCCACAGGATCCTCACTAATTGCAACCCACATAAATCACTGCCAAACCCATTTGTATAGCCAAGATCTTAAACTACTTAACCAACATACATGAACATATTAAATTATGTTCATAATATCATTCTCTCTCCTTTAAAACTAGGGTACTCAAAGCCACATTGTATTCCGGGGAAGGCAAAATGACAATCTTACTTCAGTGGGGTGGAATACTATTATTCAATGATACACACAACCAAGTAGCTGATTACAAGCGCATCAACTTATCAAGGGGAAAACGGGAACAATAAACATCCATTGAAGAAAGGGGAGTATACAGCTCTCCAGTCCAAGATCTACACAGTTACTAACCCCAAAAATATTTCTTCGGATGATTTAAAAGGTCTTTAACTAGGGATAGAGAACCTGTAATTAACGATAACTAAGTATACACCAAGAGGCAAACATTGCCACATAATTTCTCATATTGCTGATGAAATTGGGTAACTACAAATCCACTAGCTCCAGACCTCTAAAACCGAAGATCTTCGATCTGATTCTCCCCTCTAGTCCTACATATAGGTACAGGGAGAAAAAACAAATAGAAAAATACAAACTTTGTGGTAGAAGAGATCTAAGGATCATAAGAAACTTACACACTGAAAGTCCCTGAAACAGTGTCATTGGCGGACCTAACAGCAGATTCAAGATCGAATCCAATACCCAAACTGGAGCTACTCTCATCGGAAGCTTGCGATGCTGCGTAGGAATTCCAATCGGCTAGCAAGGACGATGAGGTTTTCTGCTGTGTATCAGTGCCAGTATCACCGGTCTGCGTAAACCATCCCTGCGCCATTTTCTGCATTACTATCACACCTCGTCTGCTCTGAATTTCCAAGCAACTTTCCCCGAACTTGCAGATATATTTAGAGAATATATTGCAAAGAGAAAGATTTTTTTTTTCTTTTTTTGGCCAAAACAAAGATGAAATAGCTAAATTTCGTCTTTTCTTCGAACAGAGAACTCTTTCGTCTTTTCTTCAGACAGAGACAACCCTCCTCTCCAAATGCCGGAAATCCGGGTCAGCCCGCAAGCGACCCGAGCCCGCGTTTAAGGCCATAATTTTTTAAGTCCGGTGCGAATCCGAATTTATATATAATATAAAAATGAATTAAAAAAAAATTTAAAAATAATCATATTATATATTAAATAGATTTATAGTTTAATAAAAAGATTTTATAATATAAATAAATTTATTATTATTATTAATAACAGTAAATTAAAATAGATATATATTTCTATTTATTTAATAAATACTAACCATAATATTATTTAATTATATTATATTAATGAAGTAGATGACCTATAATTAATATATGCTTTAGGAGATATTGACATCAATAGTCACTTTCATTTCAAAAACTACCATAAAAAACTTTAGTGCGCATGAGACATTATGCTAATGTGTCACTCCAATTTCCTAATTAGTCTAATACAGTTTAGTAAAATGATTCCAAATAACATATCTTGGACATTGATGACCAATATCATCCATTTTTTATATTAAATGTAACAAGTTACAACATTAAATGGTAAACATATCAAATATAAAAAGTTAAATATAAGAAGTTAATAAATAAATATAATTATCTAAATAAAAACTAAATAAAGATGTGATTGTGACCTTGTGAGATGAATTGAATTAAGTAGTGATACTTGAGAGATAAGAGGGGGGTATTTATAAGAGAATAAATTAGAGTATTAGGTAAAGAGAAAATAAGTGAAAGGAGAAAGAGTAAGGTAATAAATATGGAGAATTGAATTAAATGGTCAAATAAATATTTTAAGGATTTATAATTTCTTTTGAATATATAAACCTTGTGAGTTGTGATTTATTTTTCCAATTTTGTTATTTTAAAGACTTATAATTTAGTATATTATTAATAAAGAGTTGGCCAAAAAATAATTTTATTGTGATTTGTAATGATAGATAGTTCTATCAAAATAATATCCTAACCTTAAGAAGGAAAAAATAAAACCTACAACAAAACCTTAAAAATAAGGAAAAAAAAATACATTATTAAAAATATATCATAATCTATAATTTTTATCATAGGGGGTTGAACTTGTAATGCCCGCCCTACTAACTATTTAGTTTATCAAATACTTTTATAAGGGAACATATACAGCTAGTAGGTGCATTACTTTTCTTTTTCTTTTTTATAAAAATTTTATTCTTTAAAATTAACTTTACTTCAAAAAACGATTTGAAAGATAGACGTAATAATTTGAAAATACTGTAGAAATCTTTGTCATAGAAAAGTTATCCCAAAACTTTTTAAATACTTTATTCTTTATTTGAATATACATATACGTACATACACATAAGAAGTGCCAATTTTCAAACTCATTGCTTACAGAGGTCGGGTCTCATATGTACAATCTTACGGACTGATAGCCTACATTCGCCTGTTCCTTAGCTTACCTCCTTACCTTTGTAATTTCCTACAACACAGGATAGATATTTATGAGCTAGAAGCTCAGTAAGGATAGTGTCCTACTCACATCACTATTCTTTTTATGAGTATCGTGAGTTAATGCTTTTATGACATATATCTAACATGTGTAAACTCCTATCATTTTACATACTTGGGCCCTGAGGATGCTACCACCGGCATGTTAACTGATATTTAATCAGCAGGCCACTTATGACCGTTGCAACGATTCACTTATAACCTTTTCTTTAATACCATTTAGGGTCCTTTCTAATCGACAAGCGATCCTTCTTTTTATGACTATCGTGAGTTAGTGTTTTTATGACTTATATCTAACATGCGTAAATTCCTATCATTCTACATACTTGGGCCCTGAGGATGCTACCACCGGCATGTCAACTGATATTTAATCAGCGGTCCACTTATGACCGTTGCAACGATCCACTTATGACCTTTCTTTAATATCATTTAGGGTCCTTTCTAATCGACAAGCGATCCTTCTTCTGACCCGACAGCACCTCACTTTAATATTATGCATACTTATGCTTCTTATTTATTTTAGCATAACATTAACTTCTGAAAATATGAACATATACACTTAATATTTAATGTTTGTACTATCCTCAAACCATCATGCTATATTATGTTTATTCTACTTATAATCCTTATTTCTATCATCGTATTTCACTTCTACTTAGCATACTATAATTATAATCATAACGCAGACATAACCAAATTATCATGTTTAATAATTAATATTATCCTCAATTAATATAATTATAATCATAATAATAAACAAATAATATCCGGGTGTTGCAATGAGACTATACTTACAAAGATTGGTTGACCAAAAATCTTAACTTTCCTCTTTCTCTATTTCCTTCCCTTTCTTTCTTTTCTCTCCTTTTTCATTTCCTCTCTTTTTTTCCCTTTCTTTCCTTTTTCTCCTTTTTCCTTTCCTCTCTTTCTTTCTTTTCTTTCTTTTCTTTCCTTTCTTTCTTTTCTTTCCTTTCCCTCTCCTTCCCTTCTTCTCTCCCTCACTCTCTCACGTTTTTCTTTTGATTTGTTGAACATTAACTCTGAAGCAGTCTATTTATAGTCAAAAGGTGAGCTAAATTGTTGACACCTTAGCTACTTGTCTATTTGCATGAAATTAAATCAACATGCATGTTCCCTTAATGGCATATGTGAATGCATAACCATTCATTAAGCCACCTCATAGTATCTATTGATATTCTTACCATGGCTTTATGCCACATATTCACTAATTTATTTATTTATTTTGATTAATTAAGTTTAAGCCCTCTCAAATCTTAAAGATTCCTAAAAAGGTCCCTTTAACTAATTTTAATTATAAGAAAAGTCTCGTTATATTTATATTCTTAATATTTATGTATAAGTGGGAATTTAAAAGTTTTTAATAAGCTCATTTTAAATATATTTTCTCATTATTATGCCTAGTTTAAAAATATGAGGGGTTTACAATCTCCCCTCCTTACAAAAATTTCGTCCTCAAAATTTTAGTTGACTTTAACCACATGCTTCTTGTAAATAAGCTTAGATTACTCATTATTTCCTTTATTTCATTCTAGAAGCAATATCGTTCCGCATCCTTTTTTTTTTCACTCATATAGATTTTCTATCGTAAAATAGAATATGCATACAATGTTTCACATTCACTTGCCAGATACATTGTAACCCATTTATATATACATCTCCACAGTTTAAAACAATTATGGGTGTTTTTCCTTCATTTCGTCTTCCCTTTCCCATATAGCCTCTTCTGTCTTACGACTTCGCCAGAACACCTTCACTAGGGTTATGACTTTATTCCTAAGTCTCTTTTCCTTGCGATCCTAAATCTGTACCAGTCTTTCTTCATAAGTTAGATCTTCTTGGAGTTGAACGGGGTCAATTTCCAATACATGCAAAGGGGTCAGGTACATGCTTTTTCAACATTGATACATGGAACACTTTGTATGCCGAGGACATCTCTGGTGGTAGTGCAAGCCTGTAGGCAACTTTACCGATACGTTCTATTATTTCAAAAGGTTCAATATATCTTGGACTTAACTTTCCCTTTTTGCCAAACCTCATCAGTCCTTTCATTGGTGTGATCTTTAAAAATACCAATCTCCAACTTGGAATTCTAGAGGTCTACGCCTCTTTATCCTCATAGCTCTTTTGTCGACTAAGAGCGGATTTCATTCTCTATTTAATTTTCTTGATTACTTCAGTAGAGGTTTCAATGAAGTCAGGAGTCGCTAAGTTTCCTTCTCCAGTTTCGTACCAATGAACTGGTGACTTGCACTTTCGTCTATATAAATCTTCATACGGTGTCATTCCAATAGTTGCTTGGAAACTATTGTTGTAGGAGAATTCTATCAATGACATGTATCGATTCCAAGCACCTTTAAAGTCTAGGATGCAGGCTCGTAGCATATCGTCTAAGGTTTGGATGGTTCTTTCCGATTGGGCATTTATTTGTGGGTGAAAGGCCGTACTAAATTTCAGTTTTGTTCCCATTGCTCGTTGTACACTTTTCCAAAAGTTTGAGGTAAACCTACCATATCAATCTGAAATTATTGACAATGGTACTCCATGTAGTCGAACAATTTCATGCACATAAAGCTCTGCTAACTGTTCTAGGGAAGATGTGCTGCATATGGATAGAAAATGTGCCGATTTGGTTAATCTATCAACGATTACCCAAATTGCATCGTGTCCCTTTGTGGTTTTGGGAAGTCTAACGACAAAATCAATAGAAATTTGTTCCCACTTCCATTTTGAGATCTCAATTGTTTGTAATTCTCCAGTAGGATGTTGGTGTTCTGCCTTAATTCGCTAGCATGTCAAACATTTCCTCACATATTAAGCTACATCTTTCTTCATTCTGGTCCACCATAAGTGCTCTTTTAGGTCCTTGTACATTTTGGTTGCCCCTGAGTGCACTGAATATGGAGTTTCGTGTACTTCGAAAATGATCTAGCGTCTTATTTTATCGTCCGTGGAAATACATAACCTCCTTTTAAAATTAAGGATCCCATCCTTAGATATCTTAAAGTCAGACTGCTCATCTTTTCTCATTTCTTGTTTGATTTTCTTTATTCCTTCATCAAACTCTTATGAACCTTTGATATCCTCAAGTATGCTTGATTGGAGGGTTAAGGTTGATAATCGTCTTATCACCAACTCGATTTTTGCATTATACACTTCTTTTTGTAATGACGTTGGTAAGGTGTGTAAGGCAGCAAAGTTGGTTGGGGATTTTCCACTTAAAGCGTCAGCTACTTTATTGCCTTCCCCGGGTGATACCGTATTTCACAATCATAATCTTTGACTAATTCTAGCCATCATCTTTGTCTCATGTTCAATTCTTTATGTGTGAAGAAATACTTTAGGCTCTTATGATCGGTATAAATTTCACACCGCACTCCATAGAGGTAGTGTCACCAAACTTTTAGGGCAAACACCACCGCAGCTAGTTCTAAGTCATGGGTTGGGTAGTTCTTTTCGTAATCATTAAGATGTCATGAAGCACATGCGATTACTTTCCCGTTTTGAATCAATACTGCTCCTAACCCCAATTTAGATGCGTCAGAATCCATTCTCACCTTCTGGGATGGTAAGAATAGGTGCACTCGTTAATTTTTCCTTCAACTCTTGAAAGCTTTTCTTAGTTGCTATGGTCCATTCAAACTTCTGGTTCTTTCAAGTAAGCATAGTGAGTGGTGTGGCGATTCTAGAAAACCCTTATACAAATTGCCTATAATATCCGGCTAATCCTAGAAAACTTCGTACTTCGGAAGCATTCTTAGATTTGGGCCACTTGCTTACTGCTTCAGTTTTAGATGAGTCAACGGAAATACCATCCTTAGATATGACATGTCCAAGAAAAGCAACTTGATCTAGCCAAAATTCACACTTCTTAAATTTGGTATAGATTTTATGATTCTTCAAGGTTTGCAAAATCACTTTTAGATGCTTCACATGCTCCTCCTCAAATTTTGAGTATACCAGAATATCATCTATGAAGACAATAACAAATTTATCCAGATAGTCTTTAAATACCTGATTAATTAAATCCATGAAAGCGACTGAGGCATTGGTCAAACCAAACAGCATGACCGAAAATTCATAGTGGTCGTATCGTGTCCGAAAAGCTGTATTCGGGACGTCGCTTTCTTGAATCTTTAGTTAGTGATATCCAAATCTTAAGTCGATCTTGGAGAACACCGACATTTCTTGGAGTTGATCGAACAAATCCTCTATCCTCGGAAGAGGGTATTTGTTCTTTATAGTGATCTTGTTGAGTTATCTATAGTCAATGCACATTTTCAATGACCCGTCCTTCTTTTTCACGAATAATACTGAAGCTCCCCATAGTGAAAAACTAGGAAGAATATATCCTTTGTCGAGCAAATCTTGCAAGTGTAGTTGGAGTTCTTTCAATTCAGCTGGCGCCATGCGGTACAATGCTTTTGAGATTGGTGCTGCTCCTGGTATTAAATCGATTTGAAACTCGATTTCTCGATCTGGGGGCAGTCCTGGTAATTCTTCAGGAAATACCTCAAGAAAATCACGGACAACTGGAATGTCTTAGGGCTTTAGTGGTTGTTCCTTGTCTGTATCCGCTATGCTGGTAAGGAATCCCTCATAGCCACCTTTTAACAGTTTTCCTATCTTAATAGTGGATACTAATGGTATCTGGCTCCTCTTTGAATTTTTAATAAATTCAAATTTTTCTTATCCCGGTATGTCGAATATCACTTTCTTCCTTCGACAATCTATTGTGCTACTATATTTTGAGAGCCAGTCCATTCCTAATATAATGTCGAAATTTTGCATATCTAATATTATAAGATTTGCAAATAATACCACATTGCCTACTTTCATTGATATGGCTTGCAACCAATGAGTTGATATTAACACTTTTCCTTAGGGCAGTGTAATACTAAACACCTCAGTTAGTTGGTATATTGGATGGTTAATTTTTCTAATAAATGTTGGAGCAACAAAGGAATGCATTGCTCCTAAATCCATTAAAACAATAGCGGAAATTTCATAAATAAGAAGCTGACCTGTTATAATGGTAGATGGACTTGTTTCAGCTTCATCCCGGGAGATGGTAAATACTCTGGCATTAGTCTTTCCCAACTGCCCTTCAACTTTCTTTGGGTTATTGCAAAACTTCGCAATATGTCTCGGTTGTCCACAGTTATAGCATTCTTTGGTTCCGCCTTTACATTTACCAATATGACCCTTGCTACACTTGCTATATTGGCTATAAGGTCTTCCTTGTGCCCACGAACCTTGAAACTTATTTTTCTTGGGTTGCCTTCCTTCTTGACTTGAGTCGACATCCCTATTTTCTAACCTTTTCTTATTATTCCATCGAGGTTTAAAACTCTGCTGGTTTTCACGGGCTACGGGTGTAGAGGATTGGACATTATTTTGGGTTCCGGGGGCTACTTCTCTGACATGCTCTTTCTTAGCAGCTTCCTTATGTTCTTGCTCCTGAATCGCTCGCGCTCAATCAATTCTTATTGCTTTATCTGCCACTTTTGAGAAATGCGCATCGTCTAAATCTGCCATTTCAAAGTCCTTACGAGTGTCAGAGTCAAGGACCATCTTGAAGCATTTCACCTTTAAGGTGTTCGTAGCCACCATGTGCGGTGCATATCTGGATAGCTCGTCGAACTTTCGTAGTAATTCTTTCATTGTCATATTGCCTCTTCCCAGGTTTAGGGATTCTCTTTCTTTTTCTTCCACTAAAGCCACTATTACATATTTGTTTTCTATTAGTTTTCGAAACTCAGCCCAAGTCATGGTTTCAACATCATGAATACTTGTCATGGTGTCCCACCAATAACTCGCATCGTCCCGTAATAGACATGCTGCATAATGTACTTTTTCACTATCTGAAACCTTTGCACAGTTGAAGAGTCTTTCTAGAGTTCCGATCCAATGTTCAGCTATCCTTGGATTATAACCACCTGAGAATTCAAGTGGTTTATACTTCATAACTTTCTCGGTGGTGGAACTTGGATTTTCCGCTTGATGGGGTGTCAGTCGTTGTAGCATCTCCTGGAGTTGTTGTTGTTGTTGAAGTAGTGTGTCTATCATTTCTCCTTGTCTTCTAGTTAGGTCTCGTAACTCGCTCATCTCTTATTGACTTGGGTCATTGATTGGACTAGCTCGACGTCCAATAGAGGATACACTAGCAGTACGTCCTCTTGTCATGCTTATACTTGGGCGGAGAGCGCTTGATTTCCTAGAAATATAAAGTATGAAAATTTTCTTTTTCATATAGAGATAAGTTTAACTAAAACATATATTTCATATTTATCTATTTATCGTCATTTACATTACAAAAATTGATCATCTATTGCCAAAAACTAACTAGGCTATTTACATGTCAAACCATCATATTTTTTTTAAAGGGTTCTAGTCTATTTTAGTCGGACTACAAAAGAAAATATAATGTCTGATACTAGTGGTTATGGGTGAGTCAGCTACTTTTCATGGGTAGATTATCATTATCTATGAATCTTCTTCCGGGGTTTTGTCCAGTTCTCCCGGATTAAGAGGTGCGAAGCGGGCGAGTATCCTTACCCCAAATTCAATCCATACGACATCTCTAGCGTCTAGGTTTGTCTCGTGCCACCATGTCCTGGCCTCACCTCTTAATTGGCGTACAACTAATCTAGCTCATACATCCTCTATCACATCCGCTCCTATACATATGTCTTCAATCTCATAAATCCAGTGGTGTAACTAGTCCCAACATTCGTATCCTTTGAAAGTGGGCGGGGCGGCCATGCAGAACGCAGCTACCAATTCCATCTCACGCTACCCTTTCGTGAGTTCTTGGCATATTGCCATATAGGTAGTGGTGAGAGTATTCATTAATTCCTCTATAGTCTAAAGAATATGTGTCATTCATTAATTATTTTGTATATATTTTAAATATAAAATTTAAGTAAATCTAAACTCATACTTACAACAATTGAAGACGTCACTTCCGTGACTTGTACATATGAGGGTTGTCTACAAGACCGTTAGGCTCTGATACCAAACTGTAATGCCCGCCCTATTAGCAATTTAGTTTATCAAATATTTTTCTAGGGGAACATATACAACTAGTAGGTGCATTACTTTTTTTTTTTTTTAATAAAAATTTTATTTCTTAAAATTAACTTTACTTCCAAAAACGGTTTGAAGGATAAACATAATAATTTGAAAATACTGCGGAAGTCTTTGTCATAGAAACCAAAACTTTTTAAATACTTTATACTTTATTTGAATATACATATACGTACATATACATAAGAAGTGCCAATTTTCAAACTCATTGCTTACAGAGGTCGGGTCTCATATATACAATCTCACAGATTGATAGCCTCCATTCGCCTGTTCCTTAGCTCACCGCCTTACCTTTCAACACATGGTAGATATCTATGAGCTAGAAGCTCAATAAGGATAGTGTCATACTCACATCACTATTCTTTTTATGACTACCGTGAGTTAGTGCTTTTATGACATATATCTAACATGCGTAAATTCCTATCATTCTACATACTTGGGCTCAGAGAATGCTACCACCAGTATGTCAACTGATATTTAATCAGCGGTCCGCTTATGACCGTTGCAACGATTCACTTATGACCTTTTCTTTAATATCATTTAGGGTCCTTTCTGATCGATAAGTGATCATTCTTTTGACCCGGCAACACCTCACTTTAATATTATGCATGCTTATGCTTCTTATTTATTTTAACATAACATTAACTTTTGGAAATATGAACATATGCACTTAATATTTAACATTTGTACTATCCTCAAACCATCATGCTATATTATGTTTATTCTAGTTATAATCCTTATTTCTATCATCATATTTCACTTCTACTTAGCATACTATAATTATAATCCTAACGCAGACATAACCAAGTTATTATGCTTAATAATTAATATTATCTTCAATTAATATAATTATAATCATAATAATAAACAAACAATATCCGAGTGTTGCAGTGAGACTATACTTACAAAAGTTGGTTGACTAGAGATCTTGACTTTCCTTCCTTTTCTTTCCTTTCTCTCCTTTTTCCTTTCCTCTCTTTCTTTCCCTTTCTTTCCTTTTTCTCCTTTTTCCTTTCCTCTCTTTCTTTCCTTTCTTTTCTTTCTTTCTTTCTTTTCTTTCTTTCTTTCTTTTCTTTCATTTCCCTCTCCTTCCCTTCTTCTCTCCCTCACTCTCTCATGTTTTCCTTTTGATTTGTTGAACATCAACTCTAAAGCAGTCTATTTATAGTCAAAAGGTGAGCTAAATTGTTGACACCTTAGCCACTTAGATGTCTATTTGCATGGAACAAAAAGGTAGTTGAGGTACCTAAGAGGGACTATTTATTATGGGATTCTATTTGAAGAAGGTGAACCTCAGTTAGAAGGGTTCGTTGACCATGATTGGGAAGGTTCCTATGATGATTCCAAAAGCACAAGTGGATATTGCTTCTCATTCAACTCAGGGGTGTTCAGTTGGAGCTCAAAGAAGCAAGGCATAGTAGCACAATCCACTGCTGAAGTTGAGTATGTTGCTGCTGCAATGAACTTAATCAGGCTGTTTGGCTCAAGAAGATCACATGTGATTTGGGATTTATTCAAGATAGTCCTATTGTGATCTACTGTGATAGCAAGTCAACAATTGCTATTTCTAAAAATCCAATTCTTTTTGGTAGGACAAAACACATTCTAGTCAAGTTTTATGACATTAAGGAAAGGATCAAGGAAGGTGAAGTTAAGCTTCTGCATTGTTCTTTAGAGGAGCAAAATCCAGACATATTCACAAAATCTCTCTCAGCCTTGAAGTTTGAAATATTCAAAGGAAGGCTGAGAATGATTCCCAAACCAATCAAGTAGGAGTGTTAGAATTATGCTTAGTTGAGAATTTGGCTTTTGAGTTGACTTTTAGATTTCTTATTCAAATATCGTTGAATCTCATATTATCAATTAGATTTCTCTAAAACTAGGCTACAACAATTGGAATCACTCAAATTGGTTCATCCTAGCTCAAGTTATACACAATTCTATCTCAATATCTTTTGGTTTTATTGGTTTACTTTCATAACAAGTCAGAAGTCAAATTTAAATTTTAAATATAATTTGATCACTCCAACAAGTTTTTCCGAACGTATGAAAGTTGGTTTCAAAACATTTGGAATTCAGCTTGGACCGAAATGCCCTTTGACAGCAAAAGCGTTGTAAAAGCATTGTACCTTCTATAGTAAAGCATGGTTCTATTCTTGCTTTAGTTCTTACTTTTATCTAAATTTTAATTAGCCAAAGCAGTTGGTGTTGTTAAGTACTTTCAGTATGCTTGTTTCAGATTTAAATATGGTTGTAAGAGTATTTGTAATCATTTTATTTTATCTCCTTAATGTTGATGTAAAACTCAAATGAAATGCATTCTATTTTTTCCAGCAAGAACATTAGTCTCTATTTTTATTCATTCCTTCACCCTCATTCATACTTGCAACCAATCAACGAAATCAAACACTGTCAAGCACTTGCTCAAAGAAGAGGGCATCCTTCCTTTGGTACCCCTGGTGCAGTAGGGCATATGGCAAGGGGACAATGGTCACTTGCGTCCAGACCCCACCAGTCGGGACCATTGATATCCTTGGATTGAAGACAGAAATAAACGAGGATGCCCGTGAAGGCAAGGCCAGCGTCCAAAGCAGCTGACAAGATGTAGGTATGTCTTGCCCACCATTCCTTGAACTTTCTATAAATATAGTAGTTGAAGAAAATGCCGACAGCCCCCCAACACCAATAGTGTACCGCCTTAGCTGGTGGCATTGGACCTGTAGCTGCAAAGATGATGGGCATGTTTATATGTCTGATCCATTTCTTGTTGGGGAACTTGCGAGAGAAAAACCAGACTGGTACAGGGGCTAGTAACCCAATGAGGAAGAACCAGTTCATTTCTGGGTAATTTCCATGTCTTGTGAACATTCTCAGTGGGCCTATCACTCCCCAAATGACTGATGCATCGAAGAAAACGACGTCACCAGGACATGTCCACGGACTTCCTTCTGGCAGCAATTCTGCGTCGCAGATATGCTCAATGGTAGTGAGTAGCCACCAAGCTGTGCCAAAGTAGACAGTTGATGCTAATACGGTACCAACAAGCTAATTACCAGGTCAAACAAGAGAGAGTAGAGTATCAATCACCATATCTATATGTATCAAAATCAAAATAGTTGGCGAAGAGGAAGGAAATAAATTGTAATAATATTAACAGCACGGTACCTGCACGACAAACATTGATCTGGGAGGGATCTTCATATAATGTCCTAATTTGAAATCGCCGACAAAATTGAGTGCCTGTGTCATGCTAATGTATCCGTAGGTCTTGAAAGCCACATTGGCAAGAGGCTTCCCCGGTAATATATATCCAATAATGAGCTCGGTTATGACGTTGAGCCCCGGTTGAATGTTTGTGGTGGCCTGAATGATTCCAATGGGTAGTGTGAAGGAGAACGCAATGGCCATAGCCATGATAAGTCCCCACCATGGGAGTTGAAGTTGTTTGCCGAAACCTTCACATGCAAAGAGAGCAAGACCAAACATGCTCACCAGAATAATTTGAAACCACCACTCTGGGACTCCTTTGTAGTTTCTCTTCATCAGTCTAGTGTGCACGTCCCCATCCTTGCTTGCTGCTGCGCTGGTTGTCTTCTTCCACAAACCCCAGATTGTACGTCCGTGGAAAAGTGCTACATGTGAAATGGTTGCCGTCAAAGCTGCAAAGCTCATCCCGTATGCGTATGCAAAGAAGGTGCTGATATGGAGCCTGCTATAACTTTGATAGCCTGATTCATCTAGCTGAAAGGTCTTGGCGTTCAGAACTCGAGTTAAGTTGAAAGGTTGACCTGTTGAGTCGAATGTGTGGGAGGTGAATAAGGGGAAGCGCTTGGCGTCATAAACGTTTGACCAATAGGAAACGGGGACCAGAACATAGAGGAAGATGACAAACCCAATCAAGAAGTTGACGATAGCAAAGACAGGGGAGGCCAGAGGGCTGCCTAAGAAGCTAGCCACGGTGCCCCAGTCAAGGCCAAATGAGCCAATGCCGAGGCCATTAAGACCAGACCCTATCTGCTGTGCAGTGATGGACTTGGTCCATATTAAGCAAACGAAAGAGATGGCAGATATTGAGGGGAAGAAGTAACCGGGGACAATGTAGTAAGAAAAGCTAGAGATGAAAACCAGAGTGAAGAATTGTAGTCTTGAAAGTCCTCCTTTTGATCTCTGTTCCTTCTCGTTCAGTGCCCTGAACAGGGAGACGCTGATGAGGTTTGCAGGCCACCACATGTAAGGGGAGTCGACCAGAAATTTTCTGAATATGCCAGCCCAACCATATCCAAGCATCTGCGTGGTCAGTGAGAGCAAGTAGGCGGCTAGCGGATGCAGCTCTCTTTTGTAAAAGGCTTTGACGATGGCTATAATATTTACCGCGTAGACTGAGTTAGAGCCGGAGCTGGCAAAAATGGAGATGAGCACATGTTCCTTGAGAGTGAAGGGACCCGGATTCATGGAAAATGACCACTTCGTAAATGGGAGTGGGATGGAAGTGGTGGGAAGAATGGCAGCCATCAGCTTTCCTAATGGGAGAGAAATAATCTGGATTGACACTGATGATACGTAGAGTTGGTTCTGGCGAAACGACAAAAACTGGTTGGCAAAAGCAAGGAGGCAACATGATATCGTACCGATGACCCATGTTCTGAAAGTCAAGGCCAGTTCTGAAGGGTCATCTGTTATGGGAACAGTTAGCCTCACTTCCTCGATTGGGGAATCGTTCACATCCTCCTCTCCCCCTGCACCAATATCAAAAACATATAATAATAATCAACATGCACGCACTTGACGTTTATATATGCATGCTTGTGTATATATATATATGTTATGGGTACCAGTCACGTCAAGCTTGGATTGAGGGACACCATGATCGGTCATATCTCCCCGACGAGTACTCTCCTCCTCCATGATCGGCAGCGCTAGCAAGTAATGGGTTCAAGGCTGAATATTCCTTGTCAAAAGGCTCTCAACCGATGGTTATATAAAGAAGAATGAATTTGCAATCGAATCATTGTTTCCCTTCTTGTGGTATCCTTAGTTGTGTTTGCAGAAACTAAGGAAAGAAAATAGGAAGTAGCTGTAAAAGATAGTAAATAAATAAACGGATTCTGAATCTGGCATGACTTCTTAGGAATATACAGAAAATTTAACATCGATCCCAGCTTGGGAAGTTAAAATCAAAATGATGGAAAGGATCCAGGAATGAATCGGATGTGGCACGTGGGTGGTTTAACGTTAATGGCGTGCATGCAACCGTTTAGTTTAGACTAAGCATGTCCAAACGGTCAGCGTGGTCTGTATTAGTCGAAAGTTAGCGCCCCAATTAATATTTTGGGGTATAAGGCTCCGACCCGACCCCAATTGCCAGTAAGCGGGCGTGGTTGGTCGGGGAAGGGGCCTATCTCGACAGTGGACCGTGTTTGTTTTTGTTTTTATTTTTATTTTCAATTCTTCTAATAAATTATTTCTAAATTATTTCTAAATATTTTTAAAACTAAACTTTTTAATTATTATCTTTATAAGGTAAATACCCCAAGTTATAATTATGATTTGGTTAGTATATTAATCTCTTATGCTATAGTTTTGTTGGCTTTTATTTTGATCTTTTACCCTTTTTTATACATAAACTCTAATAGTATTAGTCTATCTATTATATAGTCATTTCCATCTTTAAGAAAAATTTTCATAATAATATCTTTAAATTGTTACTTTACTTGAATAATAGAACTTGTTAATATCATAATTCATCAAAATTTATCATAAATTCACAATAATCACAATTATAATTTAGAATCAAATAAAACAACATATTGCCATTCATAATCTAACAATATAACACCTAATTTCATCATAATTTTATAATATAATATAATAGACAAAATAGACTTCTAGAAGATTTAGAGCTCTCTCCACGAAAAAGAATAATATATATTAAATAACGGTCGGACCCCACCGACAATTAATTTCTCCCCCAAACTTAACCTTTAAATTTTTGATCGGAATCTCAACCGATATTTAACTTTATAGACAAATCCTAACCGAACTCCGACCAAAATAAAGCGGAGTCTCAGTCGGATCAAGGTGTGTGACTTCATTTACAATCTCGCTTGCCTTTTCTCTTCTTTAAAGTGGGTTTTTGGTGTGTTATTTAACTGATTTCGAGATTTGGGCTTGCTAGATTTGAAGATCGTTGCTTGGGTTGCGATTCATATTGTGGTTGATAAACTTGGGGAAATTTCAAATTTGGTTTTGGTTCTTTTGGAGGAAGATCCTTTTACCTTTGATGTTTTATTTGCTCAAGCTAAAGCATCGTTGGTTTTTAATTTTGTTCTGCCGTTTCCATATTGCCATATTCGGATCACTGAGGAGAAAGCTAGAATGGAATAATATTCATGTTCTGGGCTGAAATATATGACAGTTACAGTCCTTGTTGGAGCTATAACCATTCTCTTACTTTGTTCGAGACACACACAACTAAAATACATATCGTTTATTAGAGGTAATGATTGGCTACATGTTGCAGAACCATTCCTCTCTATTGCTTTAAAAGGTCAGAAACTTCTAGTTATTGTGTTCTCTGGATATGCTACCTCAATGAATTCATAATAATTTCTTCGTTGATATGATTTTGGTTGAGAATATAAAGCTGTGTGAGGAAACCATGGAATTTGGATTAAAGATCTGGAGTCAAGAAATAGGCCCTTTTCTGTACAACATAACATAAATATAAGATTATTATCATGCATTCTATCGGTAGGGTTAATGGTCTTCGTGATTTTTCATGAGTGTTGCATGGTCTATGCGTCTTCATTTTCCCCTTTTGACGGTTTAAGTTTATCTGAGTGACATTTTTCCCTGTCTTTTTTCATTTTTTTCTTTGGTAGACCCGCTTAACAATTTATGAGGGCCATGATGGACTGAGACATCAAATGGGGATGTTTTAATTTTACCAGACATGATCAGATACAGGTCGGTCATGAGCTGAGTTAAGGATCTTTATTGGATGCTTTTTCCCTCTTCCCTGAACTGAATTTCTTTTTTATTGATAAAGATCTTTGGCATCAATTTCAGGAGGTTGACACATTTTGATGTGGACACATTTGTGGAAGAAGTTCTTGTGAAGGAAGGTGAATGGCTCCCTGGAGCTCCTGAAACACTAAAGGGTTCCTATGTCTTTGTATGTTGTCATGGTCCCGCGATCGACGTTGTGGAGTTTGCAGACCAGTTCTTGTGAGCAGATTCAGGGAAGAGAGAGAATTTCTTGGTCTTCAAAACAAAGTGTCTATTAGCCCATGCTCACACATTGGGGGACATAAATATGCAGGAAATGTTATAATATTTGGGTCCAATGTTGATGGCAAAGTCAAAGGGCACTGGTAAGGGGAAGATCCATCTATTACTGATTCAGTTGCACCAAACCTCATCTCTTCTTTTTTCATTACTTATCCTCAGTTTTTCATGGAGACATGGTTCAGTAACTTGAGGCAATGAGTGATTCTTACAACTGGTGAAACACACGCTCTCTTTGATCTTTTCATAGGTATGGATAAGTTTCCCCAGATGATGTAGATACATTGCTCGATCAACATATTTGGAAGGGAAAAATTATAGATTGGCTGTGGAGGTAATTATTCCTTCTTGCTTGAGTTGTTATTTACTTGTAGTTAGGGTTCACATCCTGATCCTGTGACAGTAGTATTTCATTTCAATCAGACTTTACTCCATGGGAAATTTATTTGTATTTCAAGTCCTTGTTAGAGTGAGACTATACACATTTCACATATATATATATATATATATATATATATATATTGGCGTAAAGAATGGGCAATGCATTTGCTTTTCCTTGTTGCCTGCAACATAACTTGCTGAGTTATGAATGCTGACTTCAGGGGCCAGATGGGTTTGTCAGAAGAAGAGCAGAAGAAAACCCAAGAAGCAAGGCTCCAACTAAATGGGGGAACAAATGTCCAAGTAAGCAACAGGGCCGAGATGACAAGGAAGATGCAGACAATCGATCTGAATACTGGGTTGTCTAGTTGTGAGGTTGAGTTTCTGGGCTGTCGTCAGGAAAAGGGCAGTTGTTGCTCATCTTCTTCTTGCTGTCAGAATCCTGCAGTGATGAATGATTCAGACAGGAATGGGAATGAGATTGGCCCAAGGAAGAGCCCCAGAAAAGTAATTTTGCGGGTGAACAGTGGGAAAGGGGCTGCTCCTCGCAATGTTTGTGCAATGCCAATGTGGATCGAGAGCTGGGAGCATGAGGATACATATGCAGCTGCAGGTGTTGTTTGTGCTGCTGCGTCTGTTGGCATTGCTTATAGTTGCTACAAACATTTGACATGAAATTAAGGGGAAAAGACAATCCAATCGATATTGTGCTATTATTGTATTGTTGTAATAGGTTGGTCTGATTGGTCTGCCTTCACGCATTGGCTCCTCCATGTTTATGTGAGAGAGACATTTTATCTTTGGTTGCGGCTATCCGCTTCTAATGCCCCCCCCCCCCCCCCCCCCCTCCACCATAACCCATTTGCTTCCTGATCTACAATTACCCTGCTTATCTGATACCTATACTACTACACTACCTGCAGAATCCAAAAGTGTAGTTGCATTGTCTCAGGGATGTTAAATATTATTGTCTCGTATGCGTATACTTATTTAGAAATTGCATTTCTAGGGCTAGATATTGTTGTTTGCTGCAACGCAATTGATGCGGTTTCGGGTATTATTGGAATCCGTCATAATGATCCACTTAATGCTCTATGTCCGAAAGAGCAAAACCTCAATTTTATACGCAACTACACAAACGTCTTCACTTTGAAGAAAATTCCTATTCCCATCAGCAGGTGGCTGCTACTAGCAGTCATTGATTATGAAGAATATTCAAGCAACAAAAAGCCTACGGCCATGTCTATATTCATTCAAATATTGCAACATAACCATTGTCTCTTTTTTTTGGGGAGGGAGATAGAACACCATCTTTGACTTGACCAACACAAATATAACCAATAACACACTCGTATTCATATATATAAATGTTTGTTTTTTTAACATATCTTTTAGAGAGAGAGAGATCCACAAATGACTAGCATGCAAAAAGGAATAGTTCTTTGACCTTACTTATATATAAATATAGGACTCCTATAATTAGACAGCTGTTTATCCATTTGACAAAAGGGGGAGAGTCGAGAGACAGAGACTGAGACTGATGGAAAGTAGTAGTGCAATAAGACCTGAGTCAGATCGGTTGTTTGAGACAGAAGGAGTGAAGGGGAGGGTGATATACAGATGGTATGCAGGATCTATATTGGTGGGGATATGCCTGATATGGATCTACAGAGCCACCCACACATCAGCAGATGATCCAGGCAGAGCAAGATGGGCCTGGATGGGCATGCTTGCTGCTGAGCTCTGGTTCGGCTTTTACTGGGTCCTCACTCAGGCTCTCCGCTGGAACCGGGTCAACAGGCGCACATTCAAGGACCGCCTTTCACAAAGGTCAGATTCATCATTAATCAGCTAGCTTGTTATCATTTAGCTAACTGGCTAGTTAATCAAAAACCAATATATAAACTCTAATGAAATTTTGTAAGGGGAGAGCAGATATGATAAGGTGCTGCCATGGGTGGATATATTTGTGTGCACAGCGGACGCGGTGATAGAGCCGCCCATCATGGTCATAAACACAGTCCTATCAGTCATGTCATACAACTACCCAACCCAGAAGCTTAGCGTCTATCTGTCCGATGATGGCGCCTCAGACCTCACCTACTATGCCCTCTTTGAGGCTTCTCTATTTGTTAAGCACTGGATTCCTTACTGCAACGAGTTCAACATCGAGCCCAGGTCACCTGCTGCTTATTTTAATTCTATCTCCAGCTCCGCCTCTGCCAACCATCACCCTCATTGTAACTCCCAACAATTCCTTTCCATTCAGGTAAATACTTAATTACCTAATAATATCTATTTTCTATTCTTTTCTTTTCTTTTCTTTTTAGTCATTAAACATATCTATCTAGATTCCTTGCTTAATCATGTGAGGTTTGGCATGAAAACTGTCGGCCTGGGTGGATTAGGTGGATCATCATTTTATTCTTCTGTTCTATTATTATCATAGAATATAAGTGGACATGTACTCATCCCGGTTTATATAAACTAGCTAGCTAATTAATAGCACTTTCAGCTAATTTACAGCCTAGTACTGGACGACGTCATGTTAAGTATATTATTAACCGCATGGTTGTAACAAGTTTAGGTTCTGTTTTATTTGATAGGCTTTGTATCAAGAAATGGAGAGCAGGATCCAGAGTGTAACCAGGCTGGGCCATATCCCTGATGACATACTCCGGACAAACAAAGGATTTTCCGATTGGGACTCCTCTACGTCTCCTCAAGATCACGACACCATTCTTCAAGTAATTCTATCACATTCTCTTAAGTACAACATTATGAATCCCCTTGTGTGTGTGATACTTATGATCTAAGTAGTGTAGCAATTACTGGCTGAGTTAATAACATGAATATTATCTGTCTTGTTCCAGATACTAATTGATGGGAGAGATGAAAAGGCCTGCGATGTGGAGGGTAATAGAGTGCCGACTCTTGTGTACTTAGCTCGGGAGAAGAGACCTCAACATCCCCATAACTTCAAAGCCGGTGCGATGAATGCTTTGGTAACTCAACTAAAATCTAAACATATACAATGTCACTTGATTAGTAGTTAGTATTATAGTATATGTATAGCATAGCATGCATGCTTCAACTAATTAAGTTACCGAATTTCTGTACCTATCTGCATATGTTCTCCAGATTAGGGTGTCATCACAGATTAGCAATGGGGACGTAATTCTAAACGTCGACTGTGATATGTACTCGAACAACTCTGAATCTGTGAGGGATGCACTTTGCTTCTTCATGGACCCAGAGAAGGGCACTGAGGTTGCATTCGTCCAGTTTCCACAACATTTTGACAATGTTACCCGTAATGAATTATACAGTTCTTCTCTACGAGTCATTGCCGAGGTTGAGTTCCAAGGTCTTGACGGCTATGGTGGTCCTCTTTACATTGGAAGCGGCTGCTTTCACAGAAGAGACACTCTTTGTGGAAGAAAATTCAACAAGGACTGCAAAATTCATTGGAACAATATTGACATGAATTCTAGCAACACCAAGTTATCAAGCGTGGATGAGCTAGAAGCAAAATCAAAGCCTCTAGCAAGCTCCACATGTGAGGAGAACACTCAGTGGGGGAAGGAGATGGGTTTGAGATATGGCTGCCCAGTTGAAGACGTGATCACAGGCTTGTCTATACAGAGCCAGGGCTGGAAATCAGTTTACTGCAATCCAGAAAGAAGGGCATTTCTGGGATTAGCACCCACAACTCTGCCTCAGACTCTGGTGCAGCATAAGAGATGGTCGGAAGGCGATCTTCTCATTCTCCTTTCTAAGTACAGTCCTGCCTGGTCTGCTTATGGAAACATCAGCTTAGGCCTACGGTTGGGCTATTGCTGCTATTGCCTCTGGGCCCCTAATTGCCTAGCGACTCTCTATTATTCCATTGTCCCTTCCCTTTATCTCCTAAAAGGTGTCTCCCTCTTTCCGCAGGTTCGCGTTTTATGTATGTTCAGTGTATGATCTTTAATCTTCTTCTTCTACTAACATACCATATTTTCTCTGTATGGATTGATCAGTTATCAAGCCCATGGCTACTGCCATTTGCATACGTGATATTTTCCAAATACATTTGTAGCTTTGTTGAGTTTCTGTGGTCTGGAGGCACAATCTTGGGTTGGTGGAATGACCAAAGAATTTGGCTTTATAAGCGAACAAGCTCCTACCTCTTTGCCTTGCTTGACACCTTTCTGAATAAAATGGGGTTTAGTGACTCAGGATTTGTAATCACAGCCAAGGTGACCGAACAAGATGTTTCCCAAAGATACGGGAAAGAGATGATGGAGTTTGGGATTTCCACACCGATGTTCACTATCCTATCTACGCTCGCATTGCTCAATTTATTTTGCTTTGTCCAGGCGGTCAAGGAAGCAGCGATTGGTGAGGGTTTGGTTAGAGTGTGCGAGGAAATGGTCTTGCAAGTTCTGCTAAGTGGGTTCCTGCTTCTCATCAACTTGCCTTTGTACCAAGCACTTTTCTTCAGATCCGATAAGGGCAAGCTACCAGCCTCTCTCGCACTAAAATCCACTGCAGTGGCACTTTCTGCCTGTGTCTCTTCTTTATTTTTGCAGTAATCTGCTTCAGTTTCACATGGTTAGTCTGTCTCTGCATTAGCCTCTATTTGTTTGGGCTACAAATAAAGACGACCACCTTCTATTAGGGGTTGAGGTATTGCGTAAATAGTCGATGGAGCTGTTAAATTTCAGCCATATTTTATACATAAAACCACATTTCAATTCCACTGCAATGCACAACTTGAGAAGAATATATAACTTAAATATAATTTTTAAACCATATAACTCAACCAGCAGCAGAAGTCAGTACAGCCTTTTTCCTGCCTGAATCTCAACTTTCACATTCCTTTTGTTATGTTCAATCAAACATTCATGTTGCATGCAAAAGAAACCGGTAAAAACAAATCCACTCACAAGCAATTATACCAGATCAATGATATTAGCAAAGCTTTACACTTCATGGAAGTGAAAAGACGAAGTAACAACCTGGTATCTAGTGGTAAACCACAACAGCAGTAAGTAATATGAAAACAAAATCCTCGATTTGTTTTTTTTATTATTTTGTTTTGTTTTGGGGTCGAGGCCTCCATGCCATTTACTTTTAGAGACTTCTTTCCAACTGATTGGATGTAGTGCGTTTCTGCCCCATAAGAAGTTCTTTGAATTTGTTCCAATTTTGAAATTACTGCACTTGGGGATTGAAAACTTACGTATAATAGGGGGGGAGGCTGTCTATGATAGACTTTATCAGGGTGATACGACCCCAAAATAGAGGAGTTTTGACTTCCGGGTTGCCAATTTTAGTTCAAAGGCGAAGATGACAGGCTGCCACGTATTGATGCTTTTTGGGTTGGCTCCCAGAGGGCATTCCCAAGCATTTACATGGAAGCTTTCCCATCGAGCTTTTTATCATACTTGCCCAGTTGTTAACAAGATCATCTAGAATTTTAATCCCAAAAAGGCTACTCTTAGTAAAGTTGATTTTGAGACCTGAGAGGACTTCAAAGCACCTCAACACTCGCTTGAGATAAGAGACATTATTTTTATTTGTCGTACAAAAAAGGAGGGTGTTGTCTGCAAATTGAAGGTGGGAGATGGTGCAGCCACCTTTTCGAAGATTTACACCATTAATCAACCCCATGTCCTCAGGTTTAGCATTTAGCAAGTGGAGTGCTTCAGCAACGATGTTGAAGAGGAAGGGAAAGAGGGGATCACCTTGTCTTAAGCCTTTTTCTGGTTTGAATTAATCTGAGGGAGAGCCATTGACTAAAATGGAAACTTTTTCCTGAGAGACACATTCCCTAATCCAGCTTATCCATCGAGGGCTGAACCCCATGTTCAACATGGTTGTGAACAGGAAATCCTGGTCTACTGAGTCATAGGCTTTCTCGAAGTCGATTTTGAAGAGTAGCCCACCTGAGCCTTTTTTCAGAGAGTCTACTACTTCATTTGCTATCATGCAGCTGTCAACGATTTGTCGACCACTTATGAACGCCATTTGAGACTCGCTTATGAGGAATGGCCTTGTTGTCTTCAACCTGTTTGCTAGAACTTTGGCAACAATTTTGTAGACATCCAATTATAATTATGGGCAGAAGTCCTTAAAGGATTCAGGAGTGTCCTTTTTGGGGACCGGCAAAGTGAAAGAAGATAAGTTGGCAATTTAGATCTTTAGAGAGTTGCTTTACTGATACAAGATTAGTTTGTAATTTTAGGTATTTGTAGGACATTTTTTAAGGCCCTACATTTTTTAAGGTTAGGGATGGTCTTAAGACCATATTTCCTTGACTTACTACAGTAATATGGGAGCCATCTGTTGTAGTAACTTTTTTATTACTAGGACATTGATTAAGGTGGAGAAAATGTGGGAGGAATGGGTCAAATGGTCAATTGCTTTTGAATCTATCATCCATAGTGTGTTTGGGACATTTGTTGAGGCATTAAGTGTTGAAATAAATGGATCAAGACTTGAAACACGTAATAGATACGTTTCCCAAAAAATGATATTTTCACCCTCCCAGATTGCTTAGGTTACTGTGAAAATAGTTTTCGGAATATGACAAGCCTTTACAAAAGATCACAAGCAACAGTGAAATTTTGTTATAGAATATATTCGGTTTCTGACAGTACGAAAACTGAGAAGAAGATTGATAGTTTGATTCTCTTCAGGTTTCTCTTATTTATAGGCGAATTTTGGCACCTGTTCGTGAAACAGTATACTGTTTCACAAACAGTCACACGTCTTTGTTTAAAACAGTTTAACTGCTTTAACAGTCATATATTTGAATTCCTGAAATTCAAACTCTAACGGTAACTAACCGTTTTAACTGTCAAACGTTGAAGTAGTCAATCAACCACCGCATGTGGCGGCGGGCCGCCACGTCGCAAACGGCAAAGTGCCAAGTGCCAAGTGCGCCTAATAAGCGCCAAAAGCGCCTCACGCCTCACGCCTCACGCCCACGCCGCACGCGCGCGTGCGAGTGCGAGTCTCAGCCAAACCCCAATACTTAGTTATTATTACAAATATTTACTATTTGCAATTACTTATAAATGCTTAAAAATGTTTCTCCCTTTCCAATGTGGGATGCATTTAATTGCATTTATTAAACATTTTTTGGGCTTTGAGTCTTTAATCCATTTCACTTTAGCCAAAGGAAAAAGTCCAGCATTAAGAGCATAAAAGTTAGAAACCATACCAGAGAAGGCTGGTGAACAAGAAGAACGTGATAGTTTCTCAAGGGAAGTAACGAGGTTTCTGAGGCGGCCAATATCATCTTGACCGAAATTTTTCTCACCATGCGCAGATTGCTCATTGTGCAGTGGTCCATTCTGTGTAGTTTGGGCAGTATGGGCTTGCCCTTTGTACGGGGTAGTCCTGCCCTTATTCTGAGCAGAATTTGGAGGCTTTCCGTGTAACTTCCAGCAATTATCTTTCACGTGGCCTACCTTCTTGCAGTAGTTGCACACCAGGTTTCCCTTTTCTGCAAATATGGAATCAACCTGATTTTCAAATTTTCTATTATCTTTTGGTGCAATCAGGGCCAGCTTGTTCTGAAGCTCTGATGTGATAAGGGCAGATCCTTCCATCGGTTGCATTTTTAACATGACTCCTCTCTTTCTTTCCTCTCCACGAACATTGAAATTGTTTCTCCCAATGTTGGTAATTCTCTACCTAATATTTGAACCCTTACTGGATCAAATTATGCATTTAAATCTACCAAGAAATTATATGTTCTTTCTTTTTTTATGAACGTTTTCAATGTAACATCATCTTCACTATTAGCCATCTTAATAACTAGATAATAATCCAACTCATACCATTCGATGGTTAGCATATTATGTCACTGTTTTGTTCCCTTGTTTCGCAGCGGCTAATTTTGTCTTGATTTCATACACTTGGGATGCATTGGCGACCTTTGAGTAGTTTTTTCGGATTGCCTCCCAAATTTCTTGAGCAGTGGTTAGGAACATAACATTATCGCTGACCTCGGGTGTCATAGAATTCCATAGAAAAGACATGACCATCAATTTGCTTCATCCCACATAAGGGACCGCGGGTCTTGCTTCTTAGGCGTTGTGCCAAGAAGGTGACTGATCTTCCCTTTCCCTTTCAAATAAGTCTGCACAAATTGAGACCACTTTGGGTAGTTGTTTCCATTCAACCTATATGAGGCTTAAATGTTCTGTAGATCTCCGGAACCCTGTTGGGCTATAGACTCCTCTACCAGAAGGAGATTACTGGTGTTTGAACTATCTAACATCTTGATTTATGAAAAAAAGCAAGCCTATGGCTCTGATACCATGTAACAAATAATGGAGAATAAAATTGATATTTGTTTCTATATTAAAATTTGTACACGGTAGGTTCTTACATAGGCAATGAGGAATTAGAATTAGAAATTAATTAGGAAATCTAGAATCCCTATAATCAAGGAATGGGTTAACATAGCCCTGTAAAATAGGAAGAAAGATAAACATATTTATCTCTTTATTTCAACAAGCTTGAATGCCCCTTTCATGTTACCCACTCTACACATCTGTATAAGTAATGTATTGACCAAAGCTAGGAATAAAACATTTTTCCGTCATTTCATGCAAGATGATATGGGAGTCCTGAGCACTTAAGCCTCGAATAAGTCCCTTAATTACTGCATTTTGAATGTCTGCATCAGGGACAACTCCAAAAAGATTCATGATATTAACCAACTCATTGGCCGTACTCATCTCATTAATTTCACAACACTTCCTAATAAGAATGTCCAATCCGAGCTCATCAGCTCTTGCTCCTTCTACTATTGCCTTTTTCAATCAAACCAACTTCCAACATACCACAGGTGAAAGATGCAAGAGCAAGGGAATGATAACTTAATTCATCAGGCAAAAAGCCACTTTTGACCATAATTTTGTATAACAAAAAGCAAGTTGAAACAACCCGTTTCTTTGAATAACAATGCAAGAGAATGTTATATGTAGCTAAATTTAGGCGTAAATCTTTGCTTCTCATAGTAGAAAAGAGATAATTGGCATTTAACATATTTCTCATCCTTGAATATCCATCTATAATTGTATTAAGAGCAATCGTATCAGGGCCTAGTCCTTTTTGCTTCATATCGTCAAAAAGATACTGTGCCGCCTTGAATTGGCCTGTTGGAAAATGAAAGACAAGATTCAAGACTTGCTCTCTACTTCCTCAAGAACAGATTTTAGACCAAAACTCAGAAAAAAAACAGCAATGAACTTCAGCTTATGAAAAACACATTCAATCTATTTTTTTCATTAAAAATTAGAGTCTAAATACTTACATAAAGATAAAACAAGGTACATGAATAGTTAACCATTAAATGACCACATTATCAGCAGAAGTAACACTTACAATCACCTTACCTATATTACTTTCAATCAAAAACAGAAAAGGTACAAGAAAACCAGAAAAACTGGAAAATGCACTCAACTACACTATCCATGACCAAAAAAGGTGAAATTCGATTCCAAAGCTTTCCAAACTTCACCAGCAGCTTCAACACACTTCAATCAACATATCAAACTTGCTTGAATACAAAAAATAGCCGTTGGAGCTTCCCAACTTCAGTTCACCTCCCACTGCAGTAACCAAAAGTAGAGAAGCCATATTTTGATCTAACTTGAGTTCCTTTGATCCGATCTGAGTGAAACTTGTTCCTACATGTTTCAATTGATGTAGGGAAGCTACCGAAACAAGAGTCAACGCCAAAAAAACATGATCACAAAAAAGTCAACTTTTTCCACCTCCTTTGATGAGTGAAGTATTACACCTTCAAACACTCCCCCTTGATACAATTACTCATCACGCCAATCTTAAACTTGAATTATTCAAACTTTGCGGTAGCCAGGGGCTTAGTAAACCCATCTGCAATTTGCTCTTCTGATTTGCAATGAACTAATCTCACGTCCCCATTCTTCACCCTTTCTCTTATGGCATGAAATTTCACTAGGATATGTTTTGTCCTTCCAAAATAAACTGGATTTTCAGAGATTGCAATAGTAGATTTGCTATCACAATGTATGACAGTAGATGAGCTGGGATTGAAATTCAATTCTAGTAAAACCTTCCGAATCCATATGGCTTGATTGGTGGCATGAGCAGCAGCCACATATTCAGCCTCAGCTGTTGATTGAGCCACAACACTTTGCTTCTTAGAACTCCAGCAAAACATCCCCTAGCCAAGTGAGAAGCAAAAACCACTTGTGCTTTTAGCATCATCAAGAGAGCCTGCCCAATCACTGTCCACATGTCCTTCTAGTTTCAATTCTCCCCCTTCATACAGAATTCCATGAGAAAGAGATCCATTAAGGTACCTAAGGATGCTTTTAGCAGCCCCCATATGCAATTGAGAATGATTATTCATGAACCGAGACATAACACATACAGAATACATGATGTCCGGTCTTGTTGATGTGAGGTACATCAAGCCTCTAATTAGACTTCTGAATAAGGTTTCATCCACCCTTGATGAACCACCATTCCTTCTGAATTTCTCATTTGCAGCCATTGGAGTGGATACTGATTTGCTAGATTCCATGTTGAACTTCTTCATCAGATTCTTAGCATACTTCTCTTGAGACACAAACACCCCCTTCTCAGATTGGAACACTTCCATTCCCAAAAAGAAACTCATCAATCCCAAGTCTGTCATCTCAAATTCAGCTTCCATTTCCTTTTTGAATTCTATTATCAAACTGATCTCATTTCCAGTTATGAGCAAATCATCTACATATAGAGAGATTATGAGTAAGGATGAACTTGATTGTTTGATGTAGAGAGTAGGATCACTTTCACTTCTACTAAAACCAGCATTAGACAAATAAGCATCTATCCTGCTATACCAAGCTCTAGGAGCTTGTTTTAGCCCATATAAAGCATTTTTCAGCTTGTATACCTTCCCTTCTTCTCCTCTCTCTTCAAACCCTTCAGGCTGCTCGACATAGACTTCTTCTTCTAATATTCCATTCAAGAAAGCTGACTTCACATCAAGATGATGAATTGACCAAGATTTCCTTGCAGCCAATGTAATGATCAACTTGATTGTATCAAGTCTTGCCACTGGTGCAAATGTCTCAGCATAATCCACTCCATATTGTTGAGAGAAACCCTTCACTACTAATCGAGCTTTAAATCTATTTACTGAGCTGTCAGCATTGAGCTTCAGTTTGAATATCCACTTTAGCTTGATTATTTTTTTCTTCTCAGGCTTCTCAACCAGACTCCAAGTCTGATTTTTAGTGATCATCCTTAATTCTTCTTTCATAGCCTTTATCCATCCTTCATCTCTTCTAGCTTCTTCATAGTAACAGGGCTCAACTTGAGCTGAATTACACCTTCGGTAAACATCATCAAGAGTTCTGTATCTTGGATTTATTGGCTCAGTATCATCATCATTAGGATCATCAGTAGGAGTTTGATCTTGACTTTCTTCAAGAAGGTCATACAGCCCCTCACTTGCATCTTCACCTTCACATTTGAAGATTGCTTCTTCATCAAACTTCACATCTCTGCTGACTGAGATTTTCTCAACTTCAGGATAGAAAATTCTATAACCTTTTGATTTTGTGCTATACCCGATCAGTATTCCCTTTTCACTTTTCATAGAGAGTTTGTCTCTCTTACCATCTAGAATATGAGAAAAACACACAGCTCCAAATATTCTAAGGTGAGACACTAAAGGTTTCACATTGAGCCAAGCCTCATGAGGAGTTTTGCCTTCCACTGACTTGGTAGGCAGCTTGTTGAGCAAGTACACAGCAGTGTTGGCTGCTTCTGCCCAAAACTTCCTTAGCATCCTCTTCTCAACCATCATGCTTCTTACCATCTCCATAATGGTTCTGTTTTTCCTTTCTGAGACCTCATTTTGCTGTGGAGAATAGGGCACTGTCAGCTGGTGGATGATCCCTTCATTCTCACAGAATTGCTTGAAAACATTTGAGGTGTACTCTCCACCATTATCAGACCTCAAAGTCTTCAGCTTCATCCCACTTTGTGTCTCCACATGCTTCTTGAATTTTACGAAGGTGCTGAACACTTCTGATTTTTCCTTCAGGAAGTAAATCCAGCAAAATCTGGTTATGTCATCTATGAAGATGAGAAAATATTTGCTTCCATGTAATGGGACTTCTCTCATTGGTCCACATACATCCGAGTGAACCAGCTCTAGCTTCTCCAAAACTCTGTGTGCTTGATTTTTAAGAAATGACTTCCTACTCAACTTGCCAAATTGACAGCTTTCACACACTCCATTTTGCGGTTGGACTGAGGGCAAGTCATCAACCATTCCTTTAGAGGTCAGGTTCTGAATGGCCTAGAGGTCAGGTTCTGAATGGCCTTGAGATCAAAGTGTCCAAACTTCTTATGCCATGACCAAGATTCATCTTCCTTACACCTGAGAGCTTGATGATCCCATTGCACAGAAAAGCTATTATGACTAACTTGGACTTTAGCCACTTGTTTTCTGTTTGGATCTAAAATGGTGCAATGATTGTCTTGAAACAGCAAGACATACCCACTTCTCATCAACTTACCAACACTCAACAGATTATGTTTCAGATCTGGAACCAAAATAACATTGGTGATAAGCTTGGTACCTTTCTTAGTCTTTACCAAGACTATACCTCTCCCTTTAGCTCTGACTTTCTCCCCATTTCCAACTGTGATTCCAGTCATGAAACTTCTGTCCAGGTCTCTGAATATGCTCTCATCATGAGCCATATGATTGGTGCATCCACTGTCTATGAGCCACCCTTCTCTGGATTCACCATGGTCAGAATCTGCAGCCATGAAGAGAGTTTCTTCATTCTGAACTTCAGGTGCTAGTGCTTGTTGAGATTTTTGTGCCCCTCTCTCTCTGTTCTTCTTGAAGCAATTTTTCTCAATATGACCAAACATCTTGCAGTAATAGCATTGAGGTTTATCCTTCCATCGACAGAATTTTTCAGAATGCCCTTTCCTCTTGCATATCGAGCATGGAGGAAAACTTTTCTTCCTTTCTGAGCTGCCTGAACCATAAGGGGAACAAGCCTGAGACTTCTTCCAAGGCTTGTGCTTATGCTCAGCATGGAAAGCACCTTCAACTTCTTCATCTTTCTTCTTTGCATGCCTAGACTCATTTGCTTCTAAGAAGCCTGTGAGTTCTGACATGGTTAGAGAGCTGAGGTCTTTGCTTTCCTCTATGGCATCAATCTTGGCGTCGAACTTGGACAGAACACTGACCAACATCTTTTCTGTGACATTCTCTCCAAATGTCTTCATCTGGTTTGAGACTTCCATCATTCTCCCTGCATAGTCTTTGATGGATTCTGTCTCCTTCATTTTCAACCTCTCAAAGTCTCTTTTGAGGTTCAAGAGCCTGATGTTCCTTACTCTTTCAGATCCTTGAAACTCCTTCTTCAAGACTTCCCATGCATCTTTAGCTACAAACAAGCTAATGATCTGAGAGAATAGCTTGTCATCAATTCCAGATTGAATAATAGCCAAAGCTCTGAAGTTGTTCTGTTTTTCTATCTTTTGTTGTCTGATCTGTTCAAGTATGAAGTCCACCTCTTCAGATGGTGGTGCATAGCCATCTTCCACTGTTTCCCAGAGTCCATGAGCATGGAGATAGGTAGTCATCTTGACTGACCAAAACGGATAGCCTTCACCACTGAAAACTGGTGGTGAAAGTATGTTAACACCTTGATTGGGGGCCATGGTGTTTTTCTGGTTTTTTCCGAATGCTTATGGTTTAGGAACTAACAAGTGAGAAGGTTAAGGCTAGATGAATTGATCTTTAACAATGCTCTGATACCATGTTGGAAAATGAAAGACAAGATTCAAGACTTGCTCTCTACTTCCTCAAGAACAGATTTTAGACCAGAACCCAGAAAAAAAAACAGCAATGAACTTTAGCTTATGAAAAACACATTCAATCTATTTTTTTCATTAAAAATTAGTCTAAATACTTACATAAAGATAAAATAAGGTACACGAATAGTTAACCATTAAATGGCCACATTCTCAGCAGAAGCAACACTTACAATCACCTTACCTATATTACTTTCAATCAAAAACAGAAAAGGTACAAGAAAACCAGAAAAACTAGAAAATACACTCAACTACACTAGCCATGACCAAAAAAGGTGAAATTCGATTCCAAAGCTTTCCAAACTTCACCAGCAACTTCAACACACTTCAATCAACATATCAAACTTGCTTGAATACAAAAAATAGCCGTTGGAGCTGCCCAACTTCAGTTCACCTCCCACTGCAATAACCAAAAGCAGAGAAGCCAGATTTGGATCTAACTTGAGTTCCTTTGATCCGATCTGAGTGAAACTTGTTCCTATATGTTTCAATTAATGTAGGGAAGCTACCAGAACAAGAGTCAACGCCAAAAAACATGATCACAAAAAGTCAACTTTTTCCACCTCCTTTAATGAGTGAAGTATCACACCTTCAAACATGGCCAGCTTTGAAAAGACCATGAACCAAAATAGTGTAAGATATTGGATTATACAATAGAGTTTCTTTCTGCATCATTTTCTCCAGAAATTAAATGACAAACCATTTTTCCCTTTCTGCATAGCCCAGCAAGAAGAATTGTGTATGTATAGCTATCAAGCATAACATTTTTCTCGACCATCTCTTCAAACAGAAGCACTCAGCATGCAAATTTCCTAGTTTTCAAGTCTCAACCATTAGTGTGTTGTATGTGATAGGAGGAACCCATGTGAGAAAAGGCTCCGAGGAAAGCTGTGGAGGTGTTTCTTTTTAGTATTGAACTCGAACTGCTTAGACACGAATCCATCTGTAAGCTTTTCTGTTATCACCATGTCTCTGCAAATTTCAACATCTCTCCAACCCAATAGTCCATTATTTTTTTAGTTTCTACAAGGTATACGCCTCTTCTTTTACAAGTTACTTCTGATATGAAAATAGGCCTCTAGTGATTGGAACGAGCAGGATTGTATCGACACTAAGCACTCAAATTCCCTTTACAAAATTACAGAATTTACGAAGCACGAATAGCCACGGGTTCAATGCGAATAAATAAGACACATAGGGAGGAGAAGACGAGTGTTCCAAGTTGGGCCAGACTCAAAAGAAAGGAGAGAGAGAGAGAGAGAGGGGGGGGGGGGGAATGTTGCCGTCTTGATAGCCGTATAGCTATATCGATCAATTTGGTTAAAAGGATACGTGGAAGCATCTAGTCCGTGGATCTCCATCCGACCTGATGCCCACGAAAATTCAGTTTGGTTTAAAAGGACATGTGGAAGCATTTAGTCCGTCGATCTCCATCCGGACCGATGCCCACGAATATTCGGTGGCTAGACGGAAGAACAACTTTCATAAGGACATAATCTCACTTCAGAAACGGGCCATACTAATAATATTAGACACCTTATAATGTGAAATTGCCCCACAGTGGATGCCATGCTACTTAACATTGACATTGCTTACTTCCTTCTTACCTTAGAGATGTTTTGTGTACAGAACAATAAGCAAATAAATACAATATATTGTTTTTAGTTTTCAAGCTATCGATTTGCAAAATGATTACATGAATCACTCAAAATGCATACTCCTCCAGCCTACTTGGAGCCAATCTTTTCATGTGATTTCAATCTTCTTCTCGGTCACTTATCTCAAAAACTGAGGTTGAGATTTTGGGCAGAGATGATAATTCTGGTGAATTTCTATCTCTATAACTGCATAGATAAATTTCTGGTCTTTGCTTACTAGGAGAGAAACCAAGATCATAAGATGCCGTCACAAGCCGTTTTCCAACTTTTGGATCCCTCGTATGAGCATGACTACTCTCTGCTTTCTTCTTCCTTCCTTCTTCTCCTCGACTTGGAATATCTCTAGATGTTATCATATTAGCTTTTGAGGAGGGGCCACTGCAACTGCTTTCCTCATTTAGGCTTGGAAAGTATCTTCTTATGATACCAGCAACAGATACTACTTCTGTTGATACCTCACTGGTTGCCTCCACTATACAGCTTGAATTCCTTTCTTCTCTAGCCTCAACTTCTTCATTAAATGTCTTTCCTTCATCTTTAGAGGGGTTTCCCTTCTCGAGTTCATTTTCCATGCACTCCACAAGCTGCCTTCTGTTAATTGTCTTTCTTTTCTTCTTTTTGTTCAATGGAAAGACAGTTTCCTCCAGAACGTCATTCACCATATATCCCCACGAGTCTAACTTGTTCCTCTTCAGCTTCTTATTGTTACCTTCATTTTTGTTCTCACAAGTGCTTCTCAAACAGCTTTGCGATGCCAAAGAATATGTAGCGTTGCTCAAATCTGAGATATGATCACCAACCTTCCTAATGAGATGCCGTTGTAAGTATGGCTTAGAAAGCTGACTCAATGACTTTACTTGCACGTGAAGAAACCATGCTCCTTTCACCCCCTGCAGCACAGAACTTAGAAGCACCGTTTCTGGTAGATGGTAAAAGTGAGATCGTTGTTTGACCTATCAGAAAAGAGAAGGAATTATTAGTGGCATAAAGAATAATGTAAAAGAAGGTTTTGATCCCTGCCTTGATCTTGTATATTTTTGTTTATAAGATGTACCATTAATCCATAGACCAGGATCTCTCCAAATTCTGGGAAACAATGGAAATGCACTCTCCCAAGTTCCTCTGCAGAAGGGATTCAACTCCAAATATTACTCCAAATATTAAAACAAAGAATGACTAGATGATGAGGACAAGCATCACTTGATCCAATGAACACGTCCGGTATTCTAATAAGTGTACTATGTGAATAAAAAATCACATGAGTTGGAATTTGCAAACCAGGTAGATTTAAACAATCTTTGCGCAAGTCAAAGATGAATATCCAACATAATCTCAAACATGAAGGACAAAAACCTAACTAGAAGCCATTCTAGTGACATGAAAGCAGAGCATCAAATGGACACAGAAAGCACATCCATGCATTATTAAGAGATCATAGCCAAACTGGGATGAAAAATCAAAAGCAAGGTCTTTTCCAGCTTCAGATCACAAGTGTGGCATCATTCAGTACCAGAAGGGCCAGTAGAAAAGTATTGTTTCTCATTGACACCACTTAATTGAATTACTATAAAAATGTCATTTTTCGATTGGCCATTTTCATCTAAATGCTGGGAGATTATGATAGAATGTATGAATCTATGAAGCAACCTCTCCATTACTTTACAAATTTCAGATTTACCTCCAACTCTACTACAACCTTAGATCAGAAGAGCCTCAGCGAGCACTCAACAAGAGTAGTCAAAGTCCCTCCATGGATTAGAATAACGTATCAAAGTCACTTTGATTGTTTGATCAGGATTATTAGTATTTTTTTGGTATTAGTTTCGATATTCTGCAGGTTGTCAGTGAAAATTGCTCAACGTCTCAACCCCACACAAATGCATTGATAGTAGCTGAATAGAATATAGGAAAAAATCAATACGAGAACCGCCAAGAAGCATTTCCTTCTTCATCCAGTCCTCTGGAAATCAAAAGGCCAGAATAACCCAAAAAGATAAAAAGTGACCAGGAGCATAAAAGAGAAGAAATCAATATATTCTATTCTGGGCTTACTCTTAAGGGCTCCGGCTGCGATGTCTCTAGGTACGTCGACGGCGAAGCGAGTACCGAGGTTGGTATCGGTAAAGACGGCAACTTCCGTGGCTGAAGGCGCCATTGAGGCTGAGGTTCTCTTTCTAACAACCTTAACAGATGTAATCACTGTAAGTCGCGGAACTGGCTCTGGCCTGTGACGCACGACACGTCGTACATTTCCAGCGACGCGCCGCGAGCTTTCTCTAGCCACTTTAGGATACGCGACCGTTGAAACGACATGTAGTTTTGTGGAAGCTAATCATCACTCGGCCACTTACTGAAAATGAAATTCCTTCTTACTTATCAGTCTTCTGTTAATTCTCTCTATCCATTCCCGCTGTGTTCTGGCTCGCTCCCTCACCGGCATCCCAAGCAGAAGCTAACGGTGGTGCATCTCACTCCGGTAAGACCCCCTTCTTAGTGGAATCAATATGTGCATATAGCTCGAACATTGGATCCAGACAGAGTGAGTTGGGTCTGTCTTTGATTTCATCCAGGATAATAACACTTGTTGTGAGCTGTGGGGTTGAAGTAGCATTTGTTCCCCAGTTTTTAACCGGTAACCCTCTGCATGAGTTGACATGATTCATTTCATGCATGTTTTTTGGCTTGTGAACACTACGGCTGTTTTTACTTAATTCTTCGACATACTCCGTATCTAGATATCAGAATTCAATTCTTTCAATTAAGAATATTTTCGTGGTTTCTGCCGTCAAGGAAATTTATGCCATTGTTTATGCTTATATCGTTGTTAAAGGTGATATACGTGCACACAAAATTTTCTTGCTACCGTTGCTATATGATTCTAAGTTCTGGCTTTTTCTGTAAGTTGAGGAATGGGTGTGATTTTATGTGCGCCTCTTTAAACAGTTCGATCCTTGTTCGAAAGTAATTTCTTTCGTGAAATCACAGTTGCTTCTCTTCTGGCCGTGTTTTTTTGACTTGTTTTCATATTTTGGTTTATGGGTTTTCACTAAGTTATTGAGCTCGCTGCAGTGCACGATTGATACCGTACCGTACTGAGGCCCATCCAGTTGCTGCCACTGCGAGGAACGCATGGGAGGAACATGTAGTTGAGCAACCTATGGTCCCAAATCCTACAAAAAGAAACACACACACACAATTAAAATAAATGGCCCAAGTGCTTTCTCTCTACATCCTTCCGTTGGAGCTTTCCCACAAACCTTCATCCGTTCCTCCTTCTAAGCCATTGAGCCTCACGAAGACAAGTCAAAAGCCCAAGACACTGGATCCTGGTCCCAGAAAAGGTACATTCTCCTTTGTTTGGATCCTAAAATCAGCTGGATAAAAAATACAAAAAATAAAATAAAATAAACTTGTCGCCTTTGGAGAAGTCTTCAAAATATAGGAATTTAGTGCTGATACTCCTGTGCTTTGTTGTCTTTCAGAGCTTTATTTTTCATCCAGGTAATTGAAGCATGGATTTTTGTTTAAAAAGTGCGTCCTGCTTCTTTTTGTTATATATCACTAAGAAAATTCATTTTTCTAAGGTTCTAGACCTTTTCAGAAAACCCGAAAGCTGAATTTGGAGGTTTCGCCTCATAGAGCTGGTAATTTTGGCTCCTCTCTTTTCACTCAGTTTCTTGTTCATGTTATTAGAGATGAGTCCATCGACTCTGATGCTTCCATTGTTTACTTTTCTTGATCAATGGGTAATTTCGCGGCATCCTCTGTGTGTGTATCTGTGGATGCATGTGCAGCTGGGTATACTTGTGATTGAAAACCTTTGGATTGATTGTACTTGATTAGAGTTGGTTAATCGCTCACACAGTTTCTGCAGTGAGACTGATGAGAATAGAGATGGGTGGTGCTTTTGCTGACCTTCTCAATGAGAAAGGGAAGGGTTCTGGTGATAATGAGATGGGATATGTCGAAAGAACTCTTGGTTTTCGCACCCGTGATTTAGAAGATTGTGATCTCAGATTGGTTACCTCTCTCTCTCTGTCTCTCTCTCTCTCTCTCTCACACACACACACACACTTTCAATATTGTTTGATGTTTTATACTTTGTTTCAGTTTTGTAAGGGCTTTGCAAAAAGAATAAAAGTATATAGAATAAGTTTGGAGATGGTTTGATCCATTGTATAAGACATCAAATGTTGATGGTTGTGGTAAAAACTTGGACTGGCAATATGTCGTATCTGTTAAATGTCATAACAATTTTCCGTTTGTGTTTCTTTTAAGTTCTTTCAATGTGGCCTTTCAAATAAGTATTTGATATTCAGGTCACGGATATTGTTGGGGGAACCATCCGGTGGAGGAGGTATATCGATCATTTGATTGGCTCGCTATGCCATGATGAGAAAATGTTTAGAAGCATGGAACCACTTCTATTACAGGTAACTTATCCAGCATACTTGGATAAGCTGTAGTCATGCTCCATCAGTTATGATGGTGTGAGGAGTGTTTGAAACACTAAACGAGTGTCCTAATAAGCCCACTGTCTTTGTGTGTACATGAGTATCATGATTAATCTGGAATTCCTTTTTCGAGTCCCAACATCCAAGTCATTTAAATGAAATAAACTCTAAATCTCTTAGTTATTTGTATGTTTGGTATCCCTATCATAGTAAATGGAGTTATATTTCTTTCACTCATTGCGTGGGGAAGATGGACTTGCATTTCTTTTCCATTAAGAAAAACAACAGCTAGAGGAATCATGTGTTCTCTATCTTAATAACCTCTAATGGTTTGCTGTTCCTCTTGTAGATTCTCAGAATTGGTTTCTATGAAATTGTTAAGCTAGATATGCCTCCATATGCCGTTGTGGATGAGGTATGACATTTTGTTTGAGTAAATTTCTTTCCTCAATATCAGTCATTATATTTTTCTGAACAAAAAGAAATACAAGGGGGTACTTTTGCTACTCAGATGCAAAGAAACTAAGGATGGGTTCTCTGAATGTCATCAATGGCTTCCTACTCCTTAAAGATCTTCCATATAGTTTGGTCTGTCAGGAAATTGGTCTTTGACTTGTTACATTGCAGAATGTGAGGCTTGCAAAGGTGGCCCTTAGACCCGGTGCTGGTAACATGGTCAATGGCATCCTCCGGAGGCTTCTTTTGCATAAGGTATTCTATTTCCCATTTGCACGTGCTATAGTCGCAGTGCAACTGCAAAGAGAACTGAATTCAAATGACTTTGAGGTTTGCAGGAATGCAACTCTCTTCCTCTACCTAAATTGGAAGGAGATAGTCGGGCACAAGCACGTGCTATAGCAACTTTGTATTCTCATCCTGTTGTAAGCATAAAATTGGACTTGAAATAGTGTCAGGAAAGTGGAATGCAATGCCCTATAGCTAACCCTTCCCCCCTTCTCTCTCTCTCTTCTTTTAGTGGATGGTGAGGCGATGGACAAAGTTTCTTGGGCAAGAAGAAGCTATTAAGTTAATGATGTGGAACAACAGTGATCCAAGTTTTAGCTTGAGGTCTATTGCAAGATTTATGTTTTTAATACATTTTTTTTTTCATCCTTATTTAGCAAGTTTATGACCTTTCTGGTTTTAATATCAGGGCAAACAGCGGAAAAGGTATTTCAAGAGCTGACCTCGTGACAAAGCTTCACTATTTAAAGGTTCTTCATTGCTACTATTTATAATTCTATCAATATGATAGGACCCAGTCTAGATAATTACAAATAGGACTAAACTTTATTCTTCAATAACCGAAACAATCAAAAGAACATAGATTGGTCTACGATTCGAGAGGTAGACCGTCTCTCCCTAAGAGTTCCTACTCTCCAAAATTCTCAATGCCCTAACCCTAATCAAGAACTGCTACTTAACCTAGTAATCACTAATTACTAAAATAGCCCTCACTAATAATAATAATAACTATAACATAATAATAACGATTATATTAGGTTCTATTCCGCCTAACATAAGTCTTAATAATCGAGGGTCTAACATTACTCCCCTCCCAATGAGACACCTTGTCCTCAAGGTGAAAATCCGGAAACTGTTGTGTGATGGAAGAGTATGTTTCCCATGTGGCATCGTGGAGCGGCATATCCTTCCACTTAATCAACACATCCAATGGAGCTTTCGGTCCCAGCGCCCCTTGCCTAACCCCACATAGCTCCTCCGGTTCCAACACCACCTCCATAAATTCGGTGGAAGTGTCGGAGAGGCCGGGTGAGTTCCAATTGCCTTGCAGAGCTGAGATACATGGAAAACCGGATGAATCGCTGCCGTGGTCGGTAAAGCAAGCCGATGGGCTACTGCCCCGATCCGCGCAGCCACTTTGTAAGGCCCGAAATAGCGTGCTAATAATTTCTCATTCCGCCTCCTCGCTACGGATTTCTGCCGGTATGGCCTAAGCTTCAAGAAAACCCAATCTCCTACTCCAAAATGAACCTCCCGTCGATGCTTATCGGCCTCCAATTTCATCTGCTGCTGAGCCTTCGCTAAGTGCCCCTTTAACTCCTCTAAATAATCATCTCTCGCCTTTAAATATTGCTCCACCTGTGAGACCGAGGTGGTGCTACATCCATAACGGATCAATGGAGGCGGATCTCGCCCGTAAAGGATGTGGAATGGAGTGGTCTGCGAGGCCGTGTGAAAGGATGTGTTGTACCAATACTCGGCCCATGCCAACCACTTAGCCCAAAGTCGAGGGGTATCCGACATGAAACACCGCAAGTACGTCTCCAAATAGCGATTAACAACTTCAGTCTGACCATCCGTTTGGGGGTGGGTGATAGGTGGAACTCCGCTTCAACGCCGTCCCTTGTAACCGAAACAGTTCCTTCCAAAATTGGCTCAAAAAAACTTTGTCGCGATCGGACACAATGGCCTCTAGCACCCCGTGTAGGCGGACGATATCTCTCATGAAAGCCGTGGCTACGGTCAAAGCTGTGTACGGGTGCCTAAGCGGCACAAAATGTGCATACTTGCTAAGACGGTCAACTACCACCAAAATGACGGTATAACCTTCCGATCTCGGTAACCCGTCAATAAAGTCCATACTCACTCCTCCCATACCTTTTGGGGCAGCGGTAGAGGTTGGAGTAATCCCGCCGGGGACATAGCCGCATACTTGTTTCGTTGGCAAACTTCACAACGTGCCACGAATACAATTCCGCCGCCAAGCGCTTATAAGTTTTTAATACCCCCGAGTGTCCCCCGATTGCACTACCATGGAACTCGTGTAACATTCGCGGTATGTGCACCGACGATTTCGGAATCACGATGCGTCCTTGGTAATGAAGCTGCCCCCCCACAACCGTGTAGTCGGGATACCCCTCATCGCTCCGTTGAACCTCCTCTCTAATCTTGCGCAAATCGGAATCCGCCGTCGCTTCCGACTCAAGGTCCGTGACATCTAATACCCGAGGAATCGATATTGCCGCTAATTGGGGTCCATCTACGCGCCTGGACAGCGCATCTGCAGCCTTATTGTCCTGTCCCGGACGATATTGTATCTCAAAATCATAGCCCAACAGTTTGGACAGCCAGCGTTGATGATCCTTGGCAACCATGCGCTGTTCCAACAGGTATTTCAAGCTTCTCTGATCTGTGCGGACTACAAACCTCCGTCCCAGCAGATACGGTCTCCATTTTTGGACCGCGAACACAATAGCCATGAGCTCCCGTTCATAAACAGACTTAAGGCGGGCACGCGCTGTCAAAACCTGACTGAAATATGCTATCGGTCGCTGATTTTGCATGAGGACAGCCCCTAATCCATAGCCGGAGACATCGGTTTCCACGACGAAAGTCGCGGTGAAGTCCGTTAATGCGAGAACCGGAACACTAGCCATTGCTCGCTTTAATTCTTCGAAGCCTCAGTTGCCAATTCGCCCCAACGGAAATTATCTTTTTTGAGTTGATCCGTTAATGGCCATGCTATCGTGCTACCCCTTGACGAATTTCCGGTAATATCCAGTCAAACCTAAAAATCCCCTCAACTCCTTGAGTGTCCTCGGTGTCGGCCAATCTAACATTTCCGCAACCTTGGCTCGATCCGCCGAAACCCCCTCACCCGAAACAATGTGACCCAAATACTCAACACTAGTTTGCCCGAAAGTACACTTCTTCGCATTCGCATATAATTGTTGACCCCGTAATTCCGTCAACACGGCCGCCAAATGGTCCAAATGCTCCTTGGTAGAACGGCTATAGATCAAGATGTCGTCAAAGAAGACGAGCACAAACTTCCTCAAGTATGGCTGAAATACCTTGTTCATGAGTGACTGAAACGTTGCCGGGGCGTTGGTGAGGCCAAAAGGCATCACGAGGAACTCATAATGTCCCGCGTGAGTTCGAAAAGCGGTCTTGGCCGCATCTTCCCGCCGCATTCGAATTTGGTGATACCCCGATTTCAAATCTAATTTGGAGAACACGCTAGCTCCGTGTAACTCATCCAACAGTTCATCAATGACCGGAATAGGAAATTTATCCAGTACAGTCCCCTTGTTCAAGGCTCGGTAATCCACACAAAACCGCCAACTTCCGTCTTTCTTCTTAACCAACAAAACCGGGCTTTTGAATGGGCTCATACTGGGTTGTATAATGCCGGCTTCTAACATTTCGTGCACCAATCTCTCGATCTCATCCTTCTGCGCCTGCGGGTAACGATAAGGCCGCACACTAATTGGTGAAACCCCCTCTTTCAACACTATAGCATGCTCGTGATCCCTTTTGGGGGGCAGCCCTTCGGGCATCCTGAAAACATCGCCAAATCTGTCCACAACCTCCTGCAGAGCCTTTTCAACCTCGCTGCCCACCTTCGGATCCCCACCAATCTGCGGATTCACCTCGATAAGGAACCCTTGTCCTTCGCTCTCAATGGTCTGCAGTATCGTTTTCAAGGCTACTAAAGTCTTACACAGACTCGGATCCCCTTCTAGCCTCACGGTCTTCCCCCTGCTCCGAAACTTCATTTTTAATAGCTTCCAGGTTACTGTCATTTCGCCCATTGAACTCAACCATTTCATTCCCAGAATCACATCCGAACTGCCCAGGTCTAAAGGCAAGAAGTCGTCAATGACTTCCAACCCTTGCATCACTAATCGTAGGTTCTTGCAGGTTCCCGCACTCTTTACCATAGTACCCGTGCCCAGAGTTATTCCGTGGCTGCCCATATCCGTCAGTTCGAGGCCCAAGTTCAGAATCACTCGGTTGGAGATGAAATTGTGGGTGGCCCCACTATCAATAAGAACCACTACGCTTTGCCCCCCAATTTCCCCTTTTAGCTTCATGGTGTGGTAGGGAGTAAATCCGACCACCGAGTTAAGCGACACTTCCGCCAAGTCTAGGTGGTGATGCACTGAATCCTCCTCCCTCTCCTCGTCCGTTTCTACCTCATCATCATCCTCATCATCGACCATTAACACCTGGAGCCTCCTCTCCTTACAACGGTGCCCGGGCGTGAATTTCTCGTCGCAACGAAAACACAACCCCTTGGCTCTTTTAGTCGCCAACTCGGTTTCCGTCAACCTCTTGAAACTTCCCTCCGGGCAGTTTCCGGCTCTCCTCTCTCCCGAAGCCTCCTTACCAAATAACGGTTTGAGTCCGGGCGTTATAGTTCCCGGAATATCCTTTTGTAACCATATTGCTAGTGCTGTTTTTTACTGCTTTTTTGGCATTTTTCTTCTCCTCCACTTGTAATGCCAAGTCTATGTATTCCCCCAATCCTTGTGGCCGAAGCAATCTCAATGCTGCCCAAATTTCCGGCTTCAACCCCTTTAGAAAATTCCCCTCTAAGACCTCTGGCGAGACACCCGTTAATGGGCCCGAAAGCAACTCAAATTTCTCCCGATATTCCAAAATTGTCCCCTCTTGACGAAGGGCCAAAAACTGCTCGTACAAGTCCCCATCTTGCGAGGTCCGAAACCTCACCCTTACCCGTTGCTTGAATTCAGCCCACGACCCAATGGGTTGGCGATGCTCGCACCATTGGAACCATGACAACGCCGGTCCCTCCAAACAGAGGCCCACTGCCTGTAACTTTTCCTCCTCGGACAGCCTGTTAACCGCGAAGTATCTTTCCACCCTATATACCCATGCGGTTGCATTCTCGCCTTCAAAGATTGGCATTTTCAGCTTGCGAATCTGCGGGTCAGCCCACATTCTGCCCTCCCCCGCTGTGTACTGCCCTTGCCCCGCCCAAGGGGGTTCCGCCGGAACCCTAAAATCTGCCCTTGGCGTCCTTACCCCGCCGCTAGCGGCGGTTCCACCCCTAGACCAATCAGCGAATTCTGTCCAGTTTTCCCTTGGTCGGAATTGACCCCTTTCGGCCGGCCCCCACTATGGCGCCGCCGCCTTCAACCCGCTACTCGGGTCACCCACAAAGGCGCCTCTAACCTGACCTTCCACACCCGCGCCCCCCATGGCACAGCCTGCCCTCGATTCTCCCCCTGCAGCCTGCTCGCCTCCTGCGCGACAGCCATGGCTGCCTTCTCCCTCGATTTTCCCTACTACCCGACCGCCTGTAGGTTGATCGGGGTTCGGCAATGACCGAACTTGCATCTCGGTCAGTTTCATCAACATAGCTTCCAGCGACGAAAACTGTTGTTGCACGGTCGAGAAGTGTTCTTCGATCGTTGTCTTAATCGCCGATACTTCGCTCTCCAATTTCTCCTCAAGTGCCTCTACCTTCTTCGCAGCCATTGTCGATCGAGTGCTCTGATACCAATTTGATAGGACCCGGTCTAGATAATTACGAATAGGACTAAACTTTATTCTTCAATAACTGAAACAATCAAAAGAACATAGATTGGTTTACGATTCGAGAGGTAGACCGTCTCTCCCTAAGAGTTCCTACTCTCCAAAATTCTCAATGCCCTAACCCTAATCAAGAACTGCTACTTAACCTAGTAATCACTAATTACTAAAATAGCCCTCACTAATAATAATAATAACTATAACATAATAATAACAATTATATTAGGTTCTATTCCGCCTAACATAAGTCTTAATAATCGATGGTCTAACACAATACCAATATTATCTCGGGCAAATTAAGAAAACAAAAAATGGATATGTACCAGATTCATTTGGTAAACCACCCTATGGACAAATTTTAAAATAATCTTCCTCCCACTGTCATAAACCCCGATGTTTATGGATTTTCTTTCTTGACCTTCAGGTCCCACATGAGCTTTCACTGCATTTGGATGATTTTGTCCGTATCAAAACTGGATTACAGGTAACTATCCCATCAGTGGATAATCCTTCAAGGCTCCTCACAAAAAGGGCCCCTAAAATCACGTACATTTAGCAATTGTTATTGGGGTGCATTTTTTTTCTGATTAATTTTATCTTGATTTAGGCAATCATACGTGCCGGATTCTTCAAAGAAGGCTTATGTTCTGTCCAAGATGAGAGTGCAGGTTATTTCATGCTAACTTCTATTTGTGTTCTTGTTTCTCCCTGGAGTATGATTTTCCAAACCAATGTACTCCTGATAGACATACTCTTCCTTCATGTATACATACAGCCCCAAATATGTTTTGAACAATAATTGTATTTCATTAGGTCCAGCGACACAACCCTTATATATCTGTTGACTCAGATATTGCATTACCTTCTCATTTGCAGGTTTGGTAGTTTCCTTAGTTAATCCTCAGCCTGGCGAGAGCATTATTGATTGTTGTGCTGCTCCTGGAGGGAAAACTCTTTACATGGCCTCCCGTTTAAGTGGCCAAGGTATTTCTGCCTCTGTTAAAATCATTTAACCAGCTCAAGTGGTTTCTTCCGTAAGGACTCGATTGTCATAGACAATCAAACATGTTTAGTAGTTCTTTTCTCTCTCTCTCTCTCTTAGTTTTTATTTTTCTTTCTTCTTTGTTGCGTTATACATCATGTGTGGTCTTATTTTTTCTTTTTGTTCTTCTGCACAGAATCCAAAGTTAAAACGACTTGTCTGGGGATAACTTTTTTTCCCCCTTAATCCTGAGAAAACTTGCTTTAATCCTGAGAAAACTTGCTTTTATCCTAAGAAAACTTGCTTCAAATGATTATGACGGTGTTCTTATGGTCTTACTCAAGCAATTTGTAACCATCAGGCAAAGTATCCGCAATTGATATTAATAAAGGTCGATTGAGAATACTCAAAGAGACTGCCAAGTTGCACCAAGTAGATGGTGTCATAACCACTGTCCATAGCGATATCCGTATTTTTTCTGTAAGTCACTACTTGCATAGAGAGGTAGAATTTTCTGCTGAAACATGTAATGCAGATGTGTTATTGTTCCTTTCTAGGAAAAAAATCCGGTCAAGCATGATAAAGTTTTGCTGGATGCTCCATGTTCAGGATTGGGTGTTCTCTCCAAGGTGACTGCATAAGAGTCGCATTACACATTACGAATCGTGTTGTGGGATATTTGTCTTCCTAATGTATAGTATTATGTTTCTCCTGGGAATTTTGAAGAGAGCAGACTTGCGATGGAATAGGAAATTAGAGGACATGGAGGAGCTCAAGAATCTACAGGATGAGCTACTTGATGCAGCTTCTGTGTAAGATTCATATCTTACTAATAAAAAGGGAAAAGGGGAACTCTTTAATAAGCTAAATCCTTACTTTTTATTACCTTTGTGGATTTTGTGCATTTATAGATTGGTGAAGGGTGGTGGAATTTTAGTGTATAGTACGTGCTCCATAGACCCTGAAGAGAACGAGCAGAGGGTGGCTGCTTTTCTTTTGAGGCATCCGGTGACCACTGTCATCCTTGAAATCACTTTCCTTGCAGCAAACTGTTGTATAGTTGGAATCTCAATTCCTTATGTTTCATGGTTTCAGGAGTTTCACATAGATCCTGCTGACGGATACGTTCCGCATGATTTTGCAACTGAAGATGGTTACTATTTCTCACATCCAACAAGGCATTCTCTGGATGGTGCCTTTGGGGCTCGGCTGGTTCGCGACCACAACTGAAAACAAGTCTAAGATGCTAATCCAGAGAGCAGGAACATCATTGCTGTCATGTTGCTGGATGCATGAAGCTAACTCATAATTTCATAGATGTAAACTCTAAACACCCATGTCATCATTTGGTTTGAAACGACAGTGTCGCTAGCTATGGCATTGTCCAAAAGTTGAAGCGACATATAGCTCCCTCCTTATCACTACTTTCCAAGTCTTTTTCTTTTTCTTATATGCATCGACAGTCCCAAGGCATTATTTCCTATTTTACTCCTAGTCCTACTCCTACTCCAACATGGGCAGGTACCGGATCACAGTGTGGTGCATGTGTGCCATACTTTGACTTGCGCCATACTCTGAACGTCTAAATGGTCGTCGAGAAAGTACAGACCTCCTGATGATGAATTAATACAGGCCCTTATAACGTGTGACAAGCGTCGCGTAGCCTCTTCTCTCTTCACTCTCGATTGGGTCCACCGCACCTGAGAGGCTGAGAATGAAATATATTAGCCGATCACCAACCCCTATTCTAAAATTAGGAAACACATTTATGAGTTTGCTTAGCCTCAATTAGTAAGTGTGTCGTTTCAGATTAATTTGGGTCGCCTTCCATTGCTCTGCCAAATTGTCAATGCAAATACATTTGCGTTTGCGGAGTTATATTTGGAAACATTAGTAAATATGACAGCGAATGAATCTCTCCATGGCCAAGGCACTCATGAAAGGCTTTGATGAAGTGAAGTAGCTTGATGATCACGAAAGAAATAAATACATATAGGTTAGATACAATCAGAATCAATCCATATTGTTGGGCCAAGATTCTAGCTACTCTCAATCTAAGAGAGTCATATAAGTGGTTGACCTGCGCCGCACGGTATGCCTCAAACTAAATGTCTTCGATCTGTGAGAGTGATACAAGGTTGCTGAAGCTGAGGAGCCGAGGCTGATGTCCTTAGTAGACATCTATCTATGTGGTTGAGTAGATTGGACCATGACACAGTTGAGGTTGAGGCTGACCAAGATATCCTCAGTATAAGGCAGAACACGTAGAGCACGACTGAAGAAGAATGAGACAAGCATGAGGTCCTTTTCTAGTGCCTTAGTGAGAGAGCATATCTTTGTCATGGTAGAAAAAAGGGTGGCACTGCCACCAATCAAGGAGCAGAGAACAATAAGAGCACTAAGTAATAGGAAGACGACATGTGTAAATGTATTTAAAGTTTCATCAATCATAAGTATATAAGCAAAAAGTTGCTGGAATAATGGGGTAATCTATCTTTGACACAAAAAACTCTCTCTACAAAATACTTTTGGGTCTCCTAACTGACTTGATCGTAGGAGGGGGATCGGCCAGCCATAATCTCATCCACTCCTTGTTTAGTGTGTGTAGGCGAGCTGATCTTGGAGCATATTGTCAACTGTGATACCCATCAACTTGGACGGATTTTCACATTAACAGTTTGGCACCGACCATAGGGACGTAGTCTTCATATTCGAAAGTTATAATGGATCAGTGACCTGGGCTGGTGCTAGTTAAAAAATGGATAACTTTGAAGTTGAGCAAACAAGGGAGAATGATGAAAACCCTCAAGGTGGAGATAGGGGCAAGGGAAGAGGAGCCCTTCCCCCGTTACTTGATAGAAGAATAACTCTCTCCTTTACCCGAGGACGAGTCACACCACCCCAAACCCCGGTTGCTGGAAACAATGGTGAGGATGTCCTATAGGGCATAGAAAAAATGGGAAAATGCTTGGTTGAAAGGGTAGGTCAAGTAGTAGATCATTCCATTGATGTAAGGATGGCTGAGATTAGGGCTGAAATGAGGTGTGAGGCTGAGGCAAGATATGAATTGAGGGACGAGCATCCCCCTATAAGAGTTCATCATGGTTCAGTTGGAAGAATGAGTTCACACCCCGAGGAGGATGATGCCACATTTTATCTGAATGTGAAAATGGATTGGGAAGAGAATGAGGTAGAGGACTCTGTTGATCCTACTTGGGGTCCTAGGCCACTTCAGGTAGTAAAGAGACCAATGCTTCTCAAAGCCTGTATTGAAGTGCATACTAACCAAACCTAAGTTATTGAAGGGTTAGTCAAGAAGGTAAGGGAGTAAGAAGCAACTATGAAAAGGACTGATCAATATATGATTGAGCCTAAAAGTCCATTTACTAAAAGGATGTTGAGCGCAAAGTTACAAAAAAAGTTTAGGCCCCCAACCATAACCTTGTATAATGGGACAAGGGATCCCCGCGACCATGTGGTGGCCTATAAAAGAACCATGAGAATGAACTTCTTGGGAGATGATCACTTGAGACTTAATCACTAAATGTGATCAATAAGCAACAGTCGATGTAGACCATTTGATCGAGTCTGAGGGTTGAAGGGGGGCTTTCTTGTGAAGATTTGAACTTGCTTGATTATGAGGAGAAGAGTGAGATGCCGATGTTTAATAATCTTTTGGAGAAGGAGGGGTTCCATCAACATTTACCACATGATTCTCATTTGGGGCTGAAGTGCCAGTTTTTGTTTTCTTGGTGTTAAAGGCATGATCACTGGACTTGATAAAGCATTTCTTTAAACCTTTGGCTAGCTTTAGCTCCTCTCACCACCTTTTCTATTTTTGGTAGTCACGCTCTGCCTTAGCTTCCAGTTCATCTTTAGTAGGTCTCTCTGAAAAAGAAGAAATGTACACAAGGTGATCAGCATAAAAAAAAACTATTAAAAAAAAATAACCGAGTACCCATGTATGTGTTAAGGCATTATACCATCCTCAAGGAATTTGAGATCTTCATTAGGAATGATATTAAGAGGATCTACTTCTAAAGGGAGATCACCACAAATCAACCCATATCTTGTTAAACGTTCAATCGTCAAAACTAATTTATAGTGCCTATATGATTTAGGTATGCTCATTATAGACTCTTATATAGGCTCGTCTTCTTCATAAATTCTTATGTTGAACCTAAGAGTGCACAACTCCTAGTATTCTAAACAGACTGAGTATCTTAAGCGAGGGCATTGCCAACTTCTTTTTCCAATTCTTGTTGGCTTGAGGAAGTCCGAAGATAGGTTTGCGTTTATCCATAAAGGCGTAGTACTAGCCATATGAGCCTTGGCTCAGTCCTATAAGGGAGAGGAAGAACAAAACTGAAGGTTCCTTCCTAGCTTCCTCCTAATAAAGCCTAAATAAGCCAAGTATAGTCCTCCAGGCAGTGGGTATAAGTTGACCTGGAGGAGCTTCCAAGAGTATAGCAAGGTGTGTATAAGGTGATGAAGTGGAACCCTAAATCCATACATAAGGTAAACATATCCATATCCATATATACAACAGTTATAGTCGAATCCTCTACTCCAACAGATGGCATCATTTCCCATTCTTCAGGAACTATGACATCAATCATCTTAGGAATATCATACTCTGTTAGTACAGTGAAGCGGTCATATTTCTATGAACTTCGATACCGCACCCTTGTAATGCTTCGAGGACCAAGGCCGACCCAGCCTCTCATTTTTTCTCTTTGGCCTAGAATAGACTTTAACCGTCTGACTAGTTGGATCAGACGAACTTGATGTTTAAAAAGGAAGTTGGTCAGCCTTAGCTCAGATTTCCTAGGTCAGTAGGGATTCATGCAGTCCAAGCCTAGTCCTAGGGTCTAGGATGACCTAAAGTCCTGATGAAGACTCCAGATTAAGGTGATCAAATTTTTGCTAAGTGTTAGGAAAAACCCTTCCATGCTTTTAAATCCTCATCAATCTAGAGCTCTCCCTTTTCCCCATTTTTTGCGAGATCTGACACTTCTCACCGCCGCTCTAACCATTGTGCACTATCGTCTACATCTTCTGCTCAACCAATCATGTCTGACAGAGAGAGTAAGTTCTCTCCCTTTCTTCAACATCTTTTGATTTTCACATTTTTCCCAGTTTTCTACGACTGTTCTTCATTTTGTTCAAGTGTTTTTTGCGTGAGTCCTTTCCTGCCTTTATTTTCTTTGAAAAATATGTTTTGATCGAAAATAAGCCTAGGTATTGAACTCGTAGGTGTTTTCCCCCCTTTCTAACGTATTGATCTTAAGAACCCCATTCCTTCTCTTCCTTAACATCTCACCAACACTTAGGCGATTCTAACCTTGCTAACTGACTTTAAGATAGTACTCAGCTATTCTGCTCCTCATAATTCCCCTGTACTTAAGCAATTTTCATCTCTTTAACTGAACTTAGGATCCTCCTCAGTAGTTTGAGTAACCGTGAACATCTGACCTGAGGCTGACCTGTTCCCCTTTTATGGTTAGATATATCTGAGATAGATAGGCCCAAAAAGGTTCGACCTGGACCGAAAAGAAAGACTAAGGGGGTGGCTCAGCCTTAGTCTGACCACTACAGAGAGATAGTCTCGAATTTCAATGAGGACGATTGCTTTCATATCCTGACAGAGTATAACATTCCATTCGACATCAACATCCACGTACCTGAGGAGCATGAGCCGATATCCTCGGTAGGCATTGATGGGTCTACAGAGACAGTCGTCTATATGGACATATTCTCCTAGGGTTTAAGAGTTCCTCCCCACCAATTCTTCCAATCCCTACTATACACATGGCAACTACCACTCGGCTAATTAACACTGAATGCTTGGAGGACCTTGTTGTGGATGTTCATACTCTACCACGAGGAAACCGATCACACGCCCGACATAAGCTTATACTTTCCTTGGTCAGCCTAAGTAGGTTTAACCAATGATGGTACTAGATCACTTTGGAGAATGGCAAACCCATAGTTGAACTTCCTTAAGCCGATAAATTTTGAAAGGAGAAGTGATTTATTCTGACCGAGAATTGGCAGTGCCCTACCTACCGTTACACCCTCCGCACTGAGGATCAAGAGAAGTGCACCCTAAGGACATAGATTCTACTCTCCGATATGGACGAGATGGTGTGGGAAGCCATAATAAATAAGCATGAGGATGAGAGGAATTTTCGGGTGGTTTTGGCAATAGACCATTTGACAAACTTCGGTCTAGTCTATGCCAACCCCCTTTTAGATGTCGACTCCCTTCATACCATCCCCCAAGCTGAACCGAGGGCTCTCCCTCAGGGTAACTATTTTTCTATGTCTTGAAATCTTAAGTATATCTCGAATGTGTTGTAACACTCAATCTTTTTGTAGAGAACGTCTCCAAGTCCGAGGTCGCTGCTCTGATCAACCACAAATACTTGGAGTGGAAAGAGAGGAGAGAGGCAGAGACTGCCTCTAAGCAAGTGAAAAGAAAATAAAAGGCTCCCCTTAACATATAGGGTCAGATAAAAAGGCATAAAACTGAGGAACTGCCCCTCAGGGTGGATGTGTCCAATTTTTCAGCACACTCTTTAGCTGCACATGTTCAAATCGGCCAAAGGGCTTCAATGCCTCCTCCTCAGAAGGCCACTCCTTCCAGCTCGCCTATATCCTAGTGCACGGCCATGCTGGCCTTCCTAACCCAAAAATCAGGGTCAGGTATTCTGTCGAAGCCACGGATCAGCTAGGGTTCTCTAAGAGAATATATGAGGGAAATAACAGATCTCTACCTGATGCCGGAGAACCTCAAGCTAGGGGACTTCCCCTTTTTAGAAATCTAGGAGATTATGAGTGACTACCTTTCAACTGTAAGTTTCTTATTTTACCTCCACGTTAGATTTCATTTTAGTGTTAAATATCTTAACTTCTTTATTTCTTCTTAGTGTCAAATCAGCTCAGCTATCGTAAGAGCTTCAGTTCATACCTTCCAATAAAAGAAGGTTGAACGCCTACGATCTAAGAAGAGAAACTGAAGCATAGCACTCTCGCCTCAATCTAGCAAGTGAATGAGCCAACCTCCGAGAAAAACCATCTCATCAGAAAGTACCACAAGGAGATTGACCTTAGAAAATCTGATGCGATCAAGCTTCAGGAGGTCTAAGAGCAACTGGACATTACCCGAGCTAAATTGGGAGGGCTTCATGCAGAGGTTCCAAATATTGAGAGGGCTAATATGGCCAAGTAACTGAATCTGATGAGTTCTCCTCGTTGAAGTCTGAGATCAGCGACAAAGGCTTTTTGTCATGCCTTGCTCAATGTGGATGAGATCGAACTTCTCGGTGATGAGGACTCAAAAGATAAGGCTGAGACTAAATATTTCAAGGTTGCTCCGACCACGACTATTGCCGAAGTGGAGGCAATTGTGGATGGGGCCATAATCGCCCCTCGTGCTGATGTATATCAGGCTAACTAATAAACCCTTGTACTTTATTTTTTTGTAGTCTTGTAATCGATGAATGAGAACTTTTATTCAACTTCTTTGTTTCTCTTTTAACTTAATGATTGAGAACTTTTCTTCAACCTCTCTATTTCTCTTTTAATACTTGATTTCTCAATACTTAGTCTTTTTCTCCTCTTTTTCTGAAAAACTGAATACTTAATAGTTAAGCTTGCAGATAAAATGAACTTAAGTATTGAGCTATTAGTTATTAGAGGTAGAGCCCTTTATGGGCGCTCGGCTCTTTATTACTTTTTCCAAATAAGCACTTCGAGTGTAGGATGTTGAACCCTATGTGGGTTTTCAGCTCTACTTTACCTTGAGTGCCAAATAAGCACTCTAAGTTGTTGGATGTTAAGCTCTTATCGGGTGCTCGGATCTTCTTTGGCTTAAGCGCTAAATAAGCACTCTAAGTTGTTGGATGTTGAGCTCTTATCGGGTGCTCAGATCTTCTTTACCTTGGACGCCAACTAAGTGCTCCAAGTTATTGAATGTTGAGCCCTTATTGAGTGCTGAGATCCTCATTACCTTAGGCACCAAATAAGCGCATCAAATTGAGTATGTTGAGCCTTCATTGGATGCTCATATCCTCATTAACTTGGGCACCAAATAAGCGCATCAAGTTGAGTATGTTGAGCCCATATTGGGTGCTCATATATTCTTTACCTTGGGTGTCAAATAAACGCTCCAAGTTAAGTATGATGAGCTCCTATCGAGTGCTCAAATCTTCCTTACCTTGGGCACCAAATGAGTGCTCTAAATTGTGTATGAGAATAAACATATATTCATTTCATTCAGTGGGTGGGCTATTTGAGCACCTTTTAACTGCATAATGGGATTAGTAATACAAGCATTAATCTAGTCCTCACCTCATCCTCACCTCCTTTGCAGTAAATCCTGAGGTTTTCTGAGTTCTAAGTATGCACCAGCTCTTTTCCCGCTTGATTCTAGAGTCTGTATGTTCCTAGTTTGAGCTCATGTACAACTCTATAGGGTCCTCCCTAATTTGGATCTAAAGAACCTTTATGCAAATGGTTGACGATCTTCTAGAGCACCAGGTCCCCCATGTGGATCGGTCTAAGGCTTACAACTTTGTTGTAATGGTACTCAATCCTCATCTTCAGCGCCTCCTCCTTGATCTGAGCCTCTTTTTTTATTTTTTGAAGCAAATCAAAAGATTTCGCCAGAACTACATTATTTTCCTCCTCAGCAAAGCACAACCTCATGTATGAAGGTAAGCTGATTTCTGATGATACCATTGCCTCAGATCCAAGGGTAAGGTTGAAAGGTGTTTCCCCTATTGCGCTCTGAGGAGTGGCGCGAATATCCCACAGTACCGAGGGAAGCTCATCAACCAAGCTTCTTCCATTCTCTTCCAACCTCTTCCTCAACAAATTTTTGATAACTTTATTAGCTGCTTCTACATGGACGTTTACTTTAGGATGATAGGGGGAGAAAGTGAAATGTATGATCTTCAAATCTGCAAAGAACTTTCTAAAATTTGAATTATCGAATTGTCTCCCATTATCTATGACGATGCTCTGCAGCATACCAAATTTGCATACAATGTTTTTCTATACGAACTTAGTTGTCGCTGCCTCAGTATTTGTCGTCAGGGGCTCAGGCTCAATCCACTTTGTAAAGTAGTCAATGGCTACTATAGCATACTTCCTTTGCTTAGTGCCCTGCATGATGGGTCTAATGAGATCCATTCCTCATCTTGTAAATGACTAAGAAAACTAACCAAATTTAACTCTACCAAGGGCTTTCTAAGGATATTGGCATGAACATTACAGTCCCTATAGCATTTGCTCAGACGCATAGCATCCCTCATCATCGTAGGCTAGAAGTATCTTTGCCTTATTAACTTTCGTACAGTTGTCTGCCCTGCGGAGTGACTTCCACATAATTCCTCATAAACTTCTCTTAACAATAACTCTTTTTCATTCTCTGCCACACACCTCATCATAGGCTAAGAGTACCCTCTTTGAAATAGAACATCTCCGACCATGATGCAACTAGAAGCCTGGGCTCGGACCCTTCTTGCCTCTTATTTTGGCGAAGGTAATTCCCTACTTTCTAAATACTTCTTTATACCTCAAATCCACCCCTCGTCCTCTAACATCATGATAACAACTTCAGTTGAGATGCTAGACACGTCGAAATACCTTCTCATGGCCTCAGTAGATAAGTCTTATTGGGGTAAGGTCGCTAATTTTGCTAGGGCATCAGCATCAGCGTTGGCATTCCTCGAGACATGAATTATTTTATACTTGTCAAACCTTTTCAACATAGCCTCGACAATTTTCTAGCAGGCTTTCATCTTCTAAGATTTTGCCTTAACCTCCCATCGCAACTATGAAACTACTACTTTAGAATCACTGGATATACTGATCTGTTTAGCTTCCACTTCTCTGCCAAGCCTCAGTCTTGCCATAAGTGTATTGTACTCTGCCTCATTATTCAAAGCTTTAAAGTGGAATCTGAGTGTGCATTATATCCTCTTACCCTCCTGGGAAATGAGGATCAGGCTAGCTCCACAACCTTCCTTATCTACCACCTTATCCACCTATAGTGTCTAAAAAGGTGGACGGAGCTGTTCTTCACCAATGCTACTCATCTCTCCCCCCTTCTCTATATATGCAAGGCCCTCACTAGAGAATTTTTTGAGATGAGATCCACTAAGGCCTAGACTTTAATCATGGTCCTAGGTCTATAAGATATGTCAAACTCTCGTAACTCCATAGACCATTTCAGCAGCCTCCCCAACGTGTTAGGATTTTAAAGGATTTTAAAGGATCAGCTTTCAGTGAAAGTTAGTTACTACCACGATGAGATGGACCTATAAATATGGCCTCAGCTTCCTCGTTGCTACCACAAGAGTGAAAGCAGCCTTGTCGATGTGAGGATATCTCCCTTTGGCCTTGCTCATTACCTTATTAGTGTAACACACTGAAATCTGTTTTCCCTCTTCCTCCTTTACTAATACTAAGCTTACCGCAAACATACTGACTGTAATATAAAGACTCAATTCTTCCCCGGCCTTTAGCTTGTTCAACCTAGGGATGGATGCTAAATACCTTTTCAGTTCTTCAAATGCCCTATCACAGTCTTTGGTTCATCCCTTTATGTAGGAGCACTTCAGCGACTTGAAGAATGGGAGGCACTTATCGGCTAAGCAACTCATGAATTGGCTAAGCGCAGCCACCGTGCTCGTAGGGCTTGTATTTCCTTCTTTGTCTGTGGCACCTTTACGTTGATGCTGGCATGTACCTTCTCAAGATTATCCTCAATCCTCATTTGGTGCATAATGTACCCCATGAATTTTACCGATTCTACCCCGAAGGCACATTTCTCGGGGCTCAACTTCATTCCATATTATCTCATCACTCTAAATACCTCTTTTAGGTGCCCAGAGTGGTCCTTCTTCATCACACTTTCACTCAAATGTTATCTAGATACACCTTTATCGTCCTTCCCTATTGTTTCTAGAACATGTTATTTACCAGCCTTTGGAATGTCGCCTTAACATTTTTCAGATCGAAAGGCATCACATTATAGCAGTAAGTGTCTTTGTCGGTTATGAAGGAAGTCTTCTCATGATCATCTGTCCATAGTTTCACCTAATGGTACCATGAGTAGGTGTTCATAAAGCTAAGCAACTCGTGTCCGACTGTGGCATCTACCATCAGGTCTATGCTGAGTAATTGGTAGTTATCCTTGGGGCAGCCAACATTTAAGTTTTTGAAATCCACGCATAGCCTCCATTTTCCCCTCCCTTGGACACCAACACTACATTTGATAGCCACTTCGGGTACTAGACCTCTTGCTTTGCTCCCACCACTAGCAATTTCCTCACCTCTTCACTTGCAGCCCTATTCCTCTCCTAGTTAATCTTCCTCCTCCTCTGCCTCACTGGTTTTACCCCGGGTTTGACACCGAGCTAATGTATTCTAACATCTTCCTTAATGTTTGTCAACTCAGAAGCTTCCCAACCAAATATATCGAGATTTTGCTCCAAGGTTTGAAAGATGCTCTTTAGTTCAGTCTCGGTTAGCCCAGTTCCTACCCTAAGCTTTCCTTCATTGAAAAATGTGATATGTTGAAAAGCCTCAATTAAGGAGACCCTCAACCTCCTTCCCCTTTCTTCACCTCCTCTTCACCTCCTCTTCAGCCTTTTTACATTCCTCCTTATTAAACGATTGTTCACTCTTAACCATGTGAACCTCAATGGCTGGCCCGACTCCTCCTTCTCTGAATGATGTCAGATAACACTTTCTTGAGCTTTCCTGATTTCCCCACTCCTCCCTCAGTGGGGAACTTCATCGCTAGGTGTTTGGTCGAGATGATTTCCCCCAATGAGTTGATATAGGGATGCTCTAAAATGATATTACTATGACAAGAAGTTAACGATTATGAAGTTTACCATGGCTGTTGACCTTTAGGACCCCTCGCCTACAGTCATCAGCAAGTTGATCATTCCCTCTAGATACAAAGACTTCCCCGAGAAGCTAGTGAGCAAAGTGTTGATAAGCTTCATGTTTGTGTTATTGATGCCCATCTTCCTAAAAGTGGAAAAGGATAAAACATCCACCACATTCCTCGAGTCGACTAGTACTTAGTGTATCAGCATGGTTGAGATGTTAGTTGAGATGACAAAGGCATCGTTGTGGGGGTATACGATCCCCTTTTGGTCCAGGTGATTGAAGGTGATGTCTACCGATGCCCTCTTCTGAAGAGTCACCTAAATAGAGAACACCTCAGCTTACGTTAGGCTCCTCATCCATTTACTTATCTACCGAGTCGAGTCTCCCCCCCTTAGGTCCTCTAACAATCACCTGAATTCCCCCCGTACATTTTGATTTCTAAGGTGTCTGAGGCCATTTCCCTACCGATACTCTTCCATGCTTTCTCTCCTATTGCCCCTTCTTCTCCCTCTTGGGTTTCCCCTTCCTTCTCTACTTACAAACTTCCTTAAGCACCCTACCTAGATTAGCCTCATAATTTCCCTCTTTAGGTGCAAGCAGTCCTCTATTTTGTAGCCATGATCACCATGATACTTATAATATGCCCTTCAGTCTCGTTGAGATGGTATACTTTTGAGTAGCTCAGGGGCTTTGAACAAGTTGTGGTTCCTGAAGTAATTGTAGGTCATGTCGATACCTGCTACGAGTGGGGTGAAGGTATCCCTTAAGAATGGGGATGCCCTTTTCTTTCATCATAGTTGCTCTTCTTATCCTCTCTCCATTCAGTCTTCCATCTCGGGTCATCTCTCTTCCTCTTCCCATCATATCCTCGGTTGTTCTTTCCCCTTTCTCATTGACTCATTAACTATATTACAAAGATCTCAGCAGCCACCCCTATTTTTTTGTCTCTAACAAGGCCTCAACATAAGAAGCAAAGTGCTTCTTTCTTGAGTGGCTGATGAGTTTTTTATCCACGGTGCCACCCAAGAAGGCATACAAAACCCCAATATCTCATGGTCAGTCTACCTTCTTCGAAGGTCGGTTAAATCATTCTACATAATCCATCAATGCTTCCCCCAGGTTTTGTCTTATGGTATAAAGGCTTATGATGGGGAGTCGTGTGTTGGCCGCTCCCCAAAACTTTGATACATATAACTTCTTCAGCTTATCGAACGAGTCGATAGAGCCCAGTGTGAGGGATCTGTACCAGTCACTGACCGAGTCTGCCAATGTGATGTTAAAACATTAGCACATTAGTTCATCAGATATAGCATTCATCCTTATACACGTCTTATATGAATCAACGTGATCCTTGAGATCCTTTGTTACATCATACATCAGGGTCTGGGCCCTAAACTTCTTCAACAATTGAGCATTTTGCACCCGTTCCATAAATGAGCTCTCTCGTTCATCCATACACAGAGTCGTTCCCTTTACCATTACTTATAGCTCCTTCATTCTTTTGGTCAACTCTTGGATGATTTCGCATGTCCGATCGGCACCTTAGCCCTTTTTACGGGGAGCCTGGTGTCCCTCGATATTTGTGGGGGTTCATATCCCAAACCGTATCCGTTGAATCCCCATGTGCCCCCAATACCGTTGTTGTCTTCATACGAGACATTGTGTCATCTTCCTTTGGGTGGGATCAAGCCTATGGATGAACCTCGGCGCTCTCCCATAGAAAAGCCCATGCCTCTACTCCGTTGTCCCTCTCTCTCCTCCTGCCTTATTTTAGCTCTTATCTCTATGATCCTCGCATCTATTGAACGCTCTACCACTTGGCCAACCCTTTCTGCCATGCCTATTTTCATCCTTTCTATGGCCTACGGTATGTTATTCCACTGTTTGGCACTAAAGAGGTTTGTGGAGGTGTTGGTCGTCTTCTAACAGTGCTCGTAGAATGCGTTACTCTTCCTTCAGGTAAAGGAGGGAGAACTCATCTTTATTTACCTCTATCTTTCTCCCTTCATTCTCCCCAATCTGCTATCCCCCATCATAATTTTCCATCTTGTACACTCCTCCCGGTCAAGTCCTTGATCTGTTGAAACTTTGAAAGTGAAGACAACGTCCTCACGGTCGGTGTCAAACAGTTGACGTAAATTTCCATCCGCTACGAAGGGTTCCTCCCATGTCTATAGTGTGTCACAAGATTGATACATGCACTTACCAAAAAACTGTGGCTGAGGTGATGGTCGGCTAACCCCGCTCCGACGCTTTAGTCAATATTCTAGAGAGATAGATGGAGATTATCTGCATAAACTTGTTATTCACTTAGGAAAGATGCATTACCCTTTTATGTTATGTATATTAGCCTTTATACCTGGTCAAGGTTGAAAGATCTCAGACATCTTTACACGTGTCTCGTTTCCATTGCTCAATATTCTGATCACTTCATGCTAGATGATAAGTGACAGCGCTCCCAGAGTCTGACATAACAGAGATCTGCTCTCCACTCATAAGTGTCTTAATGTACTATGGCATTGCCTCAATCTGACACCTCCAGGGGGCCTCAACACATAGCGGCACCACTCATGTCTGACGCACCAGAGGCATGGTCTCCACTCGAGTGTCAATCACTTTCCACCTGTCCATTCGTTCGGCATTTTGATGCCTATGTCTGAGCTGAGTGAAAAAATATCTAACTCAGCTTCAATGTTGTCCAGTGGTTTCTTATCCCACTCATCCACTTCTATGTCGACCGATGCCCCCTCGGTCCTATCGGACCTTACCCTCAACTATCATCTCCACTCGGCACTCAGTTTCCCTAGACTCTGCTGACCATGCCTCAGCTTCGGTTTTCGAGGCTGCACGTCAAAAGAGATCCCAGCATCGGGGCCTAACATTATTCATTCAACATATAAAATTATTGTTTAAGTTTAACTAGATTTATCTCTCGATCTCAACATAATTTAATAAATCATTCAACTCTCGATACCAAAAGAATTAAAAATAAAATAATTTAGTAAAAATATATTTAACAAAATTTAGAAAAAATTAATCAAAATATAAAAATTAATTATACTATATCTTAACTCTATAAAATAAATTTAATTCATAATAGATTAAACTCGAATTCATGAAAATATAAAGATAACAAAAAAGAATTAAAAGGGAGAAAAAAAATTGATCGACTTTTCTCTATTTGATCTTTGACGTGCCTTTTTACGTTCCTCACGTTCTGCCTTCTTCTTCGCCCTTTTTGCGGCAGTCCTTCTCTGTTTTCTTTTCTTTGTTTTTTCACTTCACCGAACAGCCGTTCACAACTTGACATCTCAAATTTTGTTATATTATTATTTATTTAAAACACATTTGACCAAATCAATTATTCAATTAACCTCCACCATCTTTCTTTTTATTTTATTTCAAACCTCTCATCTTCTATTAACTGCATATAAATCCACCAAATAATATTTTTGTTCAATTTACTCCAAAAGTGTGATTTCATGAATCCTATATGAAAATAAAGAAAAGATAATAAAAATAGATAAAATTAAGAGATAGACTAACATAAAATCAAGAGTAATAATAATATATTAAAAATCATATAAAAATGAAGCACATTAGTGATTAAAGAAGATGATAGGATATATGTATAAGATACAATAATATATCATCATACATAATTGTTGATAGGAGAGAGAAAGTAGAATTCAAGAATTGTGAGAAAAAAGAGTATTTGCCTTTGCATTTGGCTTTTACCTTTTGTTGTTGTGACTGTACTTTCTATTTCCGGCTCAGTCATAATCTATTATTTTATGTAAGTGTTTTCAACACGGATATATCATTATATGGTGATTGGATAACATATAGTTTGAATCTTTGTATGGAAAAATTTTAAAATACTTGAGATAAGTAATCAACGTATGATAAATGGTGATACCATCGGGAATACCTAAAAATTTTGTATCCACGTATGATTCAAGTTTGAAAGTGACTCTCCGAGTCTTTTAAAAAGAGACTACCCACTCCCACTTGACATATAGTCTTTTAAAACATATAGTTAATGTTCTTTTTTCATTTTTTTTTTAATTAAATATATTAAATAATCTATTTTTTTTTTTATTTTAAAAAATAAAACTTAATTTGGATGGATTAAACTTCTATTTTTTTATTTAATTAAAAACTTTTATATATTTAATAATTTTTAAAAAAATATATATTTTATAAAAAAATATGAAATTCTTAATTTATAAATTAATTTTTAAAAAAATTTCCTTTGGAATGAATCTTCCTTACTTATAAATTAGATCATAAAAATGATAAGTAACAGAAGATATATTTATTAATAAAATATAAAAATTTAATTTTGATATTATAATAAATTAATAAATATAATAATAATTATTTTTTAAATATCTCATAAAAAAGACAAAATTCTAAATAAGTATAAATTTTATACTCAAAGGAAATAAGACTGACTAATTCTAATAATTTTTTAATTAATTAATTTAACAAAATAAAATATTAACCCCAATCCCAATTAAATCGATCGTGGATTACAAAATAGTAAAAGTCGTCTATTATTGTATTTGAGAGACACGAACTTGGGATCCAACTTGGCACTTGACACTCGGACCGCTCATTGCCTTGGAAAGCTCAGATTTGCTTGAATTGTTTTCTTCTAATTGGGTCTCCTTCTTCTTCGCGTTGGGGACGCTGATAAACGCAGCTTTCTGTGATTCAGTTTGAGGCTTTTTCCAGGACAATTATGTCGGATTCGGTAACATCTGAAAATGGATTGCCGGTAGATGTCCAACTACTTCGCGCGACCGACGATGAACATGGCGGAATCATTGTGGAAATGAACAAGGAGGAGGAGGCTATGGACCCTCACACCTTTCATACTTCGCTTACAGCTTCCCTCTCCCATTGGAAGCAGCAGGTATTCACTATTATGCCTCTAATACTCATTTCCCATTCTGGATTGATTTGGTCTTGGTGGGCCCCTTTGTTGGGGGAGGGGGAGGGGGGGGGGGGGTTGTTCCTGCTATTTCACTTTTTTTTTTTTTTGTAAATAAGACACCAAAAAAATAATTAAAAAATGTATTTTTACATACAACTATGTGGGTATTGGATAATTTCTCTTCAATTTGTAACCAAGTTTATTTTCATTCATACTTTTTCTGCGTTTGATTCAACCTGCTTATCACCCGCACTTCTGTTTAAACTGATCTGTAGGGCAAGAAGGGCGTCTGGATCAAGCTTCCAATTGAACTCGTACATCTCGTCGAAACTGCAGTAAAGGTACTTCCTTCTTATACTCATCCATGGAGCATATTTGTAATTGACACTAGTTTAATACGCACTGCTTTGTGAAGGTCTTAGATTTGACATTTGGAAGGAATAGAGCATAGGCATATGGCTATGCAAAACCCAACTCTCTCTCTTTCTCTCTCTCCCCCTCCCTGTTGTTAAAAGTATCTTTGCTTGTGTGTCTGCTGCAATTCCCTGTTACCCACCACTTAAGTTCAAAGAGACAAACTAACCATCATTTGTTGGAAAAATTGAAGATCTGAGTTTGTTTGAGAGTGTTCCAACTCAAAAATAGAAACAGCAAACACTGAACTGATAGCATAGGCAAAAAAACAGAACAGCAAGACTTTGAAAATTAAAACTGAAGCTTAATTGTATTAATGAAACGTTAAACTAAGCAGTGATTACAAATGAAACTAGATATCTAAAACATGATTAAAAACATTAATTGAGATTTAGACTACTTAGCAAACAGCAAAACACAGTGCTCGAATCCAAAAATGCAGACAATATATTTTTCTCTCAACATAGCAACCAAGTGGACAAAAGATCAATTTTGTCCAAAAACTGATCTGATGATGGGATTGCTCCACCAAAACCTCCAACACACTTGAAATGAACTTCTAAACTTTCTGGAATCAAAATTGGATCGGACTGAACGCAGATTTGCTGAGTTGCCTTGCTGATCAAGCAACTGAAAGTTCAAAAACAGCAGATCCTAGATTAGGCCATAACTTGATCAATTCTGATCTGATTGAGTTGATTGTTCTTCCAACAAGTTTGTTTTAACCTCCTTCAACTGTAAGGAATTAGAGTCAACGCAAAACAAACTCAAAAAGTCAACTCTGATCACTCTTAATAATCATTAAGAAGTAGTTTCAGATCCTTCAAACATTATTATCTTCCATCGTAACCAATGATCTGGATGAAATCTTCCTTATTAGGCAATTCTCTGTGAAATTGTGGTTATCCTTGTGACAGGATGGATTTGGCTACCACCATGCTGAGCCAACTTACTTGATGCTCGTGCACTGGATTCCTGTAACTGGTAGCACTATTCCTGAAAATGCTTCACACAAAGTAGTTGTTGGTGGTGTTGTGTTGAGCAGCACAAATGAGGTACTCATTTTTCTCAATTGAACAAGTAATGCTTCCAAACATAATTCTAATAGATTAGTGGTAATATCTTTCTGGTCATGAGTATAGCCTTTTGTTGGTAGATACTTGTTGTCCAGGAAAAAATTGGTAACTTGCGCGGAAAATGGAAAATCCCTACCGGCACTGTTGATGAGGTTCGTACTAAAAAAGAATGATAGCCTCTTCACATATATGAAATAATGAGACCAGAATTGTTGTGTTTTGTGAACCTTTGAATGACGCAGTATTTTTACAGGGTGAGGACCTATTTGCGGCAGTTAAGAGAGAAGTGAAAGAAGAAACAGGAGTAAGTGATTTTAGTAGAGAAATGGCTTTTATTTTGTTAGTGACGTGTGTGGTTTTCCTTGCTTCAGATTGACACAGAATTTCAGGAGATTGTTGCATTCAGGTAGCGGTTGTTTGTAATGCCTTGAAGCTCTAAAGAGTGTACAAGTAGAAATATGTAGTTTGTACTGACATCTCTAGGTTTGTACTTGCATCTTAACAGACAGTTTCACAAGGCATTCTTTGAGAAGTCGACTCTGTTCTTCCTGTGCATGCTACGTCCGCTGTCCTTTGACATCCAGATTCAAGAACTGGAGATTGAGGCAGCCCAGGTATGGTCCTTGCTGCCTGGCACTGTTCATTGTAGAATATCGTAGTTTTGATTTTTTAAGTGTTGGTGTTACTTGTGGTGGGGTGTAGTGGATGGCTTTTGAAGAATTTGCGGCGGAACCATACACCCAAAAGGACGAACCTTCAAAGTATATTGTGGAAATATGCTTAGCAAAGCGCTCGGAGGGGGGTTATTCTGGATATACTCCGGTGCCTGTTAAGTCTGTCTTCGACAACCGATCGAGTTTTTTATATTTAAACACTCATCATCTGAATAACTTCTCAGATTCTAATAAGTCTTAGCTTCGTTCCTGTGTAACCATAATTGCATTTGACTTGGCCCTCCATTTCCTCTGTAATATATATATAACTAGTCGGATTTAGATGGTTGGTTGGTAAAAGGAAATAAGAAATGGGAGTTGGGACATTACAAGTAAAGGAAGCAGTGACCTCCATCTGTTTGCACTTTTCATAAAAAATCATTTATTGCCAGCTTTCACAACTGTCTGTCTTAAACTCTTAATGTTACAATCTCACAAAATGATTTTGCCATAATCAACTAAAATTAAACAATCTCACACTCCTCCTCCTCTTTTGGTTTTTTGTTTGTTTTATAATTAAAATAAAACGTAAATATAAACAAACATGATGAAAAATACGAAGGATTCCGTAGTGTCCTACGGAAAAGCTCAGGCTCACAACAACACAAGCCCAACAACACCCACGTACACACCAGCTAAACCAATTCTCCACCCACCCAGTCCTGCTCCACCATTATCATCTGCCGTCTCATTCGCCACATCACTTTCCGGCGACTCACTATCGGGAGACGAAGCATCTTTTTGAGCCTTTGGCGCCTCTGCTTCCCCCTTAAACAACTCTTGAGGCTTCAAGACCTTGTCGATCGTGTAGATAGCCACCGGCTGCTTGTCGAGAAGCGTCCCGGTGATTTTAGCCATCACGATCTTGGTTTTCAGTGTCACCTCCTCACCTTGGTTCTGCACGGTAAAGTCGAACTTCTTGGCTCCTTCTGTGGCCAACGTGTTCATAATGCCGTTATTTGATTGGAGCATAGACATAGACATATACACCGGCACGCCGTGGTATTCCAGCAATGCCTTTTTGGCGGCGGCCGTTAAGTTTTTGTACTTGGGCAAAAATGCCTTGAAAACGTCATCGAGAGGGCAAAAGACGGTGAGTCCGCCCTGAGCGCTGTCCTCAAACGTCTTTTCAGCGTCCGAAGCTGAGAGAGTATCGGCAAATACTTTGCATCCAAGTGCTGACATCAAGCCTGTAAGATTAAGCTCGCTGGGACCCGGAGTCGGAGCTTCAGCCACATCGGACAGTAGAATCTTGCTAATCTGAATGACGGAGATGTTGTAGGGAATTTCATGTACGGATTTGACGAAATAGGCATCGATTTTTCCGCCGCCGCTATCTTCAGGGGAGAAACCTACCTTACCGCCCTTGAGGTCTGTGATGTTGACAAAGCCTGAAGAGCCGGGGGCAGAACCTGTAGCTTGGAACATGGTGGCGGCAAGGGCAGTGCCATGAGTTATCTGGTGGAGCTTTTTGGCGCCAAAGTAGTCAAGGAGGACATGGAGGGAGAGAATGTTTTTGATGGAGTAGATGGAGAGGTGCTTGGACAAGAGTTGGTTCATGGCGGCATTGTGGACGGCGCAGACGGTGATGGTGGTGCGCTGGTTGATCTCGGGAGCGAGATGGGTCAAGGTCAAGTAGTGGTTGAAGGTGGAGAAGTCAGGGTGTTGGGCTAGAATTTTGGTTACGTTGTGAGCTTGAGTTAAGGGACGGAAGGGCAGGAGAGAGAGAATGACCATGAGGGCCAGAATGCCGGAGTTGAAGAATGGGCGGAGCAGGGGCCGGAGTGGTGGCATCTTCGCTTAGCCTTGTGTTGTATAAAAGTGGCTGCTGGACGCTGCTGCAAAGGAAAGGATAGGAAAGGTTAATATAGGAGATGGTCGTCATGGAAGTGTACGTACTTAAAGAATGGGGCTCCCGCCCTACTACGAGAAGAGAAATTCTAAAGTGAAAGATATCTAACACGTTATCCTCAGGCTAGAATTAGAACTAAAAAAGCTGCTCTCACGTGACACGTGGTACAAGCATCTATCTATGTATTGAAGTCTAAAGATGAGAGAAACCAGGGTCAGGGACTTTTTATCTTTATGACGTAGTAGCAAGCCCCCGTCACAAGCATGGAATGTTGCCTAACTATACTCTTCCATCCTTCATCCTTCATCCTTCATCCTTCACCCTTGATGTGTAAAATGTGAGATTCTACTCTCATTATTTTTTAAGTAGAAACTGCAAAGCGAAAGCGTAATGTAGGAACCAAGATTACTCGCCACTCTTTGACTGTGTGTGCATTAGTATGAGGAGGACACGTGGATGAGATCACGACAGTCTTACTCCCACACTGGATTCTTGACCTGCCCTTTTTTCTTTGTTACTTTATTATTTCTTACATTCTGAATTAGAAACTGTGCAGATAATGTCCATGATGGAGTACTACAACTCATCGGAACTTCCCCCGGAGGGGCCGCCTTATACCATACATGGAAGAGTGAAATGATTGGAACTTCAAACTTGGAAGGGGGTGGTGAAATAATCTCCAGAGACCTACGTAGAAACAGATAATGTTGGAGAGTGGACCACCGGATTTGTTGATGTGGAAAGAGGAGCAGCCGCATTATTGATGTACGCTCCTAGTAGAACGTAGAAAATATTAAGTAATTAGTGAGATCAACCAAAGCGTCTTCTTTTTTTTTTTTTTTTTTAAACCAAGCGTTGTAGACTTGAAATGAATGCTGTTACTGGTAAATAACCGCCGCTTTGTAGCGGGCCATGACATGGCTGGTTCAAGTTCAAACTTCAGTTGAATAACTAATTAATTATACATACAAGAGATTAAGCTTGAATACATGAATGGGAACATGAAGAGTAAGGATGCTTTAATGAATGTATGTCCATGATTTTCATGGAAAAAACCACCTCAGAATCCAGGGTGGTATTAGCTACACATGCTCCATACCATAGTGTCATTCCCAAGATTAAAAACAAAAAAAAAACAATATATAAATGTAAAACCTTCAAATTAAATATCAAGTCACAGAGTACTCGAACAATTTTACTCGGGAGGAGGATGGGATGTGATAATTGAACCCACTGAAATGTCAATCTCTATCAAGTTTTCTTCTTCATTCATGTCTGCTAAAACCTCCACCTGATGGCCCTCTTGGTGCCTTTTCATGGAAATGGAATAACCAGCATCATCCAGTATGCATGTCTCCTGCTTCTGCCATGCCTCTTTCTTCATTTCAACCCAATAATTAGCCTCTACATCTGCATCCAGAACCGTAAGTGCAATCTCAATCAGGCTATCATCATCACTGTCTGAACTCATCTCCTCTGAGACTCCCAGATTTTTGGCCCCACCATCTGAACTTGAACGCATCCAATTGAACCCTCCACCTTCATCTTCTGCTTCCGTGTCAACATCATTACTGCTTTCACTATCTGAAGATAAATCCCACGGCAAAGAAGATGACCCCTCTCCATACTCAATCCGCTGACTGGCTTCACTTTGTGGGCAGGTCCAAGTAAGAGAACACGTTTCATTAAGCAGTTGAAGATTCTCTCCTCCAAGCTCCTTTTCATGTAGGCTTTTTCTACCTTTGAGATGATACTCGTGATTTTGGACTGCACCACCCTGTTCTAAGACCGCCTGTTTCTTTGTCACTTTGGCCAGCAAGAAAGTTGATAGAATTGAAATGGGGGGTGTCACAAGGGCATTAGCTGTGAAACCAAAGCCTAGGAAACGGACAAGAGCTAGAGCAAGAAAGAGGACAGTAATACTAAGAAACGAAAGTCCAGAAAACCGGAAAGAGGAGAAGCTTGCCTCCATCAATAGGTCAAAAATAGTGAATTTCAATATTTTTCCCTGCCAATACAACAGCAAAAGTTACTTTGAATGAGAGGAGTGATTATACCTTAGCTTAAGACAAATGTTATTTAGTACCTGTAGCTGTAGGTAGTGTGTTGAAACCTGTATGATGAATTGATTAATTTAAAGAGCATTTAATTATGCGAACCAAACATGAGTGGCAGTCAAAGTAAGAGCACAGTTCCAAATTTCGTCAGGTTACCCAAAGTGAGACAGACAGTTTTCCAGTGATACTTTGATCCCATTTTCTACTGTCTGCAATAGATTAATATTAGCCTATCGATGGGTAAAGATTACTCATGGGGATACCTGAATCTGTGCAGTCTGGCTTCAAACTTGAATATTACTCATTTTGGCAGGCACCCACCCGTTAAGGAAGGAAGGAAGGCCATTACTCATTTCTTCCTCACAAGTAACAAGAAAGAGAGTCATAAGTTATGACTCGGAAAAACAATACAAGTGGGCAACCAGTTGGAATGTGAAAAGTTAAAAAGGTAGAAATGGTTGTACTGATGTTGGCCAAACCTAATCATTTCCTGCGTGCGCTTGATCTAATTATCATATACATTAACTTCTCGTACAAAAATGCATTCTAGTCATCGAATCACATGACACAAACGTTATTTTATCCAGAGTTAAAAATGGCGATCATAATGTAACTTAGACTTGGAGGCATGTGTTTTAGCTTAAAGCATTTTGTAGCTTAGAGCATCAAACCCTTTGTATGCTTCTTTTCTTTGTCATTTCACCATTTCACCATACAATTTAATTGTGATTTACGTTAAAAGAATTGACAAAATTCAAACTTTTGTGTTTAATTCAGCACAGGGATTCGTGATTCCAAGCTTGGGGATGGGATTGGGTATTGGACATCCAGATCAAACTGCCAAATCTGAAGCTCCACTAGCTACTACTAGTCCCACTTTTCTATTCAACTCTCAAAAGGCTAATCATATATACACAAATATATAACTCTCATTGATCAAATGAATGTGTCTGTCTCAATAAAATTGCACCCTTCTGAGCACTTTACAATGCATTACATGCACGAGGACGTAACAGATAATGGCAATATTCTAGCAAAACTGAACTTGTCATAGCTCTATTTGATATAGAAACTCTGTGTCATGGCTCCATTTGCTGGATTGGGCAAAGAAAATATCAATAGTTTACCTTCAGAAGACCCCTATTCGTTTCATTTGATTCTCATAAACTATAATCCAGTTGTCTTGGGTATAGACCATTGATTTATTGCAATAGTGATTTATTATGGATATTTGTAAAATAAGAAATTGCAAGATTTCGTTTGAAAATTTTCCGAAAGGTTAATCATAAATTATTCTCTCTATCCATCGTACGAATAAGGCATATAATAAAGTCAAATGCTAGTATTCATTATTGGACTGAAGAAAGAAAGTAAAGAAATGAAGCCCAATCCAAACTTATAAAGGCCCATGTGAAAGCCCAACCTCCAAGTAAGATGACAGCCCATATTTTAGTCCATGAAAACAAAAGGAAATTGACCTATTTTTATTTGTTATCAAGCAATTAAAATGGATAACTAACCCAATAAGTGGAGATGAGATTGCAAGCAAAATTGGAAGTGCACGGTTATCATGATATCAAATCCGGATTTCAAGGCATGTGAAAAGGGATTTGCTTTTATCTGTTAAAGCGATCGGTGGGAGAATTTGAATGAGAATTTAATATAAGATGCTTCGCGAAGAGGGGGAGCCAGATACTCATAATTATAGAACTTACTCAGATGTCTCATTCCACTGTCACATAGAATGGTAACAATGGTCTTACCGGGTCCAATTTCCCGAGCCACTTTGACAGCTCTAACGCAATTCATGGCTGAAGAACTCCCGAGGAATAGTCCATCCTTCTTCAAAAGAAACCTGATTCAATGTTCAGATACATTAAGTCTCAATTCAAGTTGAGCACAAAAGTTAAGAGTTGAGTTACCCCGTTGAGGTTTGTCACCCGCCTTGGATAGAACAGATTAACATCAGAAACAAAGAAGAAACATCAAGAGATGAATGTCATGGACCGACCTAGACATTTCAACAGACTCCAGATCGGTGCCACGATGTGCACCATCTAGTTTTTCCATCAGAAAATTTTGCGTCAATCGGTTTATTCCAATTCCTTCAGTTATTGTATATCAAACGGGTTCTTAGCCTTCTTCCTTCAGCCTCCTCTTTGGTGTACGTCACTCCTCTTGTTACCTTATTGAACAGACCAAAACCGGGAGGATCTATGAGGTAGCACTTCACGTTTGAATTTCTTTCCTGCTTCCACATGCCAAGACATGGTTTTACAGTCAATTTACAGAATGGGATTGAAACAAGGGGAACTGAAAAAATCAATCAAACCTGGAGAAGCCGGGAAACACGAGCCAGGGTCCTACCAGTGCATGCGGCTGCTACAAATGCGTCTACATTCCCGCTAGTCTTGCTACAAATGGTATCTTTCACACTTCCACCGGGATTTAAAAACTCGCACTTGCCAAGAATCTGAAGATACCAACAGCAAATCAATACTCTCTCAACAGGGAAAAAAGGATAAATATGAAAATCAAAGAGAACCCAATTGGCGAAACTTGCGGAAAGACATAAAGGAGGGAGAAAGGTAGTTACTTCACAACCAGTTGCTTCTGATAGGCTGTTGATGCGTATTAAGGGGGTGTTGCCAATGGCCGCAACCAGCCCATTTCTGTCTGAGGGAATGGCCTTTCGGGTCCTCTTACAAGAACGCTTGACGAGGTAAGAGAGCACGGCGAGGGAGATGGAAATCGCAGCAGAGCCGGAGGCGCCATTGTCGGTGCCCTGCTCCAACTAATTCTGATTCGATCGATTTAGTTGGCAATGGGCCGCCAATCAGAAAGGAAACAAAATCCACTTTGGTGTTCGCATCAATTGGGCCTATGTATGGGCTAGTCCAGTCGCTTCTAATTTAATTGATTGTCCGCTTGAATCGCTTTATTTATCGTTTAAAACTGAAATAAATAATAAAGAAGTTGAAAAGCAATCATCAATTGAATTGACCAGACACAGACAAAAATACGGCATCCCGACTCCCTCCCACTTCCCAGTGACAGTGAACACTAAATCTTGGTTTGTTGCCATGGAGATCCCGGAAAAGCTGATCAAGTTCAAGTTCCACATCCTGTTTGCGCTACTTCTCTGTCTCACTCTCCTCTCGTTGGTCTTCCTGGCAGCGAGATTCCTCACTGTCTTGGCCTACTTCTGGCCCCTCCTCCTGTCCACAGCCCTATTTCTACTTCTTGTCCTTGTCTTCGGCAGAACATCCTCGTCGGAACCCGCCGCTGAAGGAGACGGAGTACTACTGGACTATGTCACTGCCCAACCCGAACACCCCGTCCAAATTTTCAAGTCAGAGTAATGAGTTACTTCTTCTAAGTATTATTTCTCCAGCTCCTTTTTTCCTTTAAAATTAGTGCTTAATTTGAAGTTGACAGAGTATGTAATTGTAAAATATGGGAACGATCATAAATCCAATCGATAACTCCTTCTGTACGTCTTGCATTTTGGATAATTTGTCTATTTTTGCTCGTTTTAAGTATGTCTCTTTTGGTTTTGGTAAGAAATTATCGTGTGTGGATGGAGGAAGACGAATGATGGATTGTGTATCCATCAATCCAGAGCTTCTTAAAGTGAAAGTAGCAACTGAGAAACCGGATTTAGATCTATCTTAGATTAACGATTCCTCACGATCCTTGTCCTAGTACGACCTGTCGTTACCGTGATATCTTTTCATGGGTTCCAAGGAACAAGATTTTATCATATGATGAAGAGAATTTCACCTACGTTGTACCGATCCATGCATAGATCAATTTCATATCTATCAGTCCATCATAAGATAAGATCCACCCAATAATTTCTCTATGATCAATTTCACAACAGAGTACTGTTTCCATCTTGTGTCAGTACCAGTAGGTTCATCTTAGCTGTTGGATACATGGATGAGTTTCTTGCCGGAGTATCCGTAATCACCTACAAATTCACAAAGATCCGTGCCGACCAATCCAAAATATTGAAAAGCTTTCCAACCGTCTTTTAAGTTTGGAATCTGTTATTTACACACAGCAAGTGGATGATGAAAAATAATAATAATAATAACAAAATCTGATGAAGAGTAGTAGTATAGCAGCTCGAGTAGTAAGTATTATATCAGCTACTGCACAAGTGTTATATCGGCTATCGACAACGTCCCTGACTGGTCAACATCAAGATTCTCAAACTCTCTCAACAAAACATAGATGTCATCCTGACTAATCTTCCCCATCTCTTTCAGCTTGTATATCACAAACTCAGCTACCCTGTTAATTATGCAAATTCACAAATCAGCATCACACATCCAACAACACATACACAATGACTCCAAAACAACTAAATACTTTTTACTTACTCCACAGCCCCATCATCATTCAGATCAGCTGCCTCCAGATCCAAGCTCGTCACCTTCCTATTCAGAACCCACTTCACAAATGCCCTTTGCCTTGTTACCGTGTTTAGTTCGGCAGTATAGAGTAAAACTTGAGCCAAACAAATGGTGCTGGTGAAAATCCAGAATATTGCAAACACACGACCTTCACTTGTTGAGAAGCTCTGATCTCCATACCCTAGAGTTGTAATGGTAGCACAAACACAATAAAATGCATCAACTGGATCCAATTCCTCAACATATATTAGAAAAAGAGTCCCGCAAACTATAAGCAGCAGAAGAATGGAAGAGACAAGTAAGCACTTGATTTTCTCTTTATTGGTATCAATTTCTTTCATGCTCTCCATTGGTTGGGCCTTATCATGTTGATGTAAGGCCTTAACCAGCAATATCTCCTGCTTCTCGACCAAATAGTCAGCAGCTCTGCTAAGTACAAGGGCACCTAAAGCCATCCCCGTGAAGACGAAAGCACAAGCTAATAGCTTCGTGAGGATACTGTTCGGCACAAGATCTCCATATCCAACAGTTGTCATCGTAACAATGACAAAGTACACAGCATCAATTAATTCATTTGTCTTTTCCCCCTTTATCTGGTGCCTAACCAAGTAGAAACACACAGTTCCCATACCTAAGTAGGCAGTTAAATAGATGGTTACCACTCTGAAACTAGGGTGCATGTTCCCAAACATGGATCCAGATCGTACATTCAGGCCGATGCCATTTGTCTCTGCAGGAAGAGACTCAGCAAGGGGAGCGCTTCTACAACGCCGAAATCTTCTTCTCGGAGGAACATCGAATCCTGGCAGCAAGGGCCGTGTCACTCCATCGTCAGCCATTAAGATTATTCAACACAAGGGATTGATATTATAAGGATACCCTGCATGGTCAAATTAAAAGGCTATGGAAATAAGATTCTTCTGCTAACTGTAAGAAAAGTTTGTTTTAAGCATTCGAGTTCATAGACCATCAATATAGTAAAAGGTTCATTCACTATCAAGTCTGAACAGCTTCAAAGAGGAAAGCGTTCCTGTGTTTCCATCTCTTACAGAACAAACTAATTCAAGTAAATTTTAAGAGACAAAATGCAAAATGGGGAAAAAGTTGGGTTCTTCAGTCCTCGGAATATTTTTACTAATTCAAAACAAGTTCAGATTATATACTAACAAATTCTCCATCTCTGTTCCAATTTAAGATTTTTGCCATGAATAGACATATTGAAGCGTTTTTTTTTTATTCTCTGCCCCAAAGTCAAAAATCCAGAAATCTTTGGAGGACAGCTCTGTAGCCGATGCAATCCAATCTCAAACCGTAAACAGGCCCTTGGGAAAGGGTCAGCTTCTCTTACATTCACATTATTATCTCAATCAACAACTTCATGTTACACAAACACAAGAATCCAAAACTCAAAATTTAAGACAAAAGTGATGGATGCATTTCCGGGACTGGGAGCATTATAATTTTAAGCATGAAAAGACGAAGAAAAGAGAGAGCTCCTACTCAGCCAACCCTTTATTTGGGGTTCCATACGAGATGGCAGAGAGGAAGATCCATGACAACACACAAGATGTCGAGATCCGCGAAAAAGAAATAACAATAATAGTAGTAGTGAAAGAGAGAAGAAGGTCACCGGTTTAATTGGCATTTAGTTGCTCAAGAAGGTATTGGGATCGATGGGGGATTCGAACAGAGAATTCCTAGAAGTGAGTGGGAAAGATTCAAACTCGGAACCGGACTCCATTCTGTTCTACCAGAGCATGGCATGTAGATGTAGTATATGTATTTTATTTGGATTGTTTTATTTTCTTTTGTTCCACTAACTGCATAATCCCGATGTCTCGGTCGGTTCTGTGACACGACGTGCAGCGCGCTAAGCTTAGTAGTTTCATCTTGCATCAGCTTAGACGTCGTCGTATTTGTAATCCTTTTATTTATTACCTGTCGGCTAAAACAGAGGAACCAACGCCTGTTCCATACTGATTTCAGACCATGCAATTGCGATGCAACCTAATTTCATGATGAAAGATTTTTTCAGGTGCAACTTGAAGTAAAAAAGAAAGATGTTAGATCAAAGTGGGCCATTTCAATAATACCTGCTTTATTAGCGATTACCAAAAGTTTAGGGAAGTTCATTCTAGATCAACCCACTAATATCTTGTACAGAGCGAGCAAACCAACATTTTCCTTCACTTAATGTGAAATCGGCTTTCCTTCAAAGAGCAGGACCCATTTGGGTTCTGGAAATGAACATGACAACTCCCTACACTCTGACCACATGCAATGCCATTATGCATAGGTGTTTTTAATGCCCTTCACAATTTGATATTTTTGCCGACTCTTGTCTCTACTCTCTAGTGTTCAAATTAGATCATTACGAAAAGGAAAATTTTACTACATTATCATCACCCCTGAATGTTTATACCTTCATATCTGGGTTTTGTCTTATTTCTACTCAAGACTTCATTTTAATTTTGGTTGTATCTGAAATAATGTATATCAGAGTTGTTGAAGTTTGAAGAACCCAAATCGTGTCTCCCACTTTACTTTTTGTTTGTTCATCTTCTTTTTCCCTTTTACATGAAGGAATCCAAGAATCAGGTGGCTACGAATTTGAATGAATCTTACAACAGTGTGATTCATTTTAACTCTGCCATACCCAATTCTCCATCACTTTCATGTAGGTTCCTGTCAAGTGTCCACTAAATAGCTATCACCTAATTTGCTTCAGGATTCTGACCCAGCTTAATTAGAACTCTATGGCAAAGACAGGTAGCTAATATAACACAGACTATCTTTGCTACATGCACCCACTAAATTAATAAAGAGAGAGACACTGAAAGAAAGAGATAAGCTTTTATTGACATTATACATCTTCTCATGCACATCTGATAATACTAGGAAATGGAAATAAAAGATAAGAAAAAGGGTATAGCATAAGCATACTAACAAGATTAGTGATCATAATTTTCTCAAAGCAAATTATAATGTATAGAGGAGACTAAGTCACTTAACCATGACTAGCTGTTGCTGGGCTTCAATTCTGATTTCTTCCTTCATTCTTGAAATAAACTCATCAAATTTCCTGTTTAACTCCTCTGTACTCAGCATACCGTTTGTGTCCTCTCCCACCATTTCCTCATCTGCTGCCACTTTCTCTTCATTAACAAGACGAGTATCTTCATCTTCTGCTACAATTATTCTAGTGCTCTCTTCTTCTGTTGGAGTTAATTGGCTCTCTCTTCCTTCTTGTTCCTCTTCGAGAACTGAATCTTCTGTTTCTCCTATTACTTCTTCAATCTGACACTCTGTTCCAATTCCATATTCCACTGTTACATCTGTAGGGGCCCTAGTGCCGTGTGCCATAATTTCAAGCTCCAGCAATGGTGATTTCGGATCTGGCATTATGGAGCCATCTTCATAAGCGTTGAAAGGATCGCTATTTTGACTAGGACCCGAAAGAGAAGTCGTTGTCAAACCCGAGTACTTCACAAGGAAAACCATGAGTGCATTACAAAGGAGAAACATGCAGTTCTTGTGTATGGCGTGGCTAAACAGGTGGGCAGGGAGTTTGGAGGAGTAAGAGTACAAGGAGTGAGGGAAAGAGAGCCAAGAGAATTGAGCAAAGAAGAGGGAAAACAAGGAGACTGAGAATAACAATTTGGTGATCATTTTCAGGTTGTTAGAACTTTTGAGCTTAGCCATGCTGGTGGATCTGCTCTTGGGTTCAGTTTGATCCATACTAGCTTGCTAGAAACTTGTCTTTGAACTGGGAATCAAGCTGTGTGTAGCCTAGGAGGAGTTTGAAGTTTGTAGAATGCAATGAGGCAATGCCTGCAGCCAGGAATGAGGGTGTGTTTAATAGAGAAAAGTCCTAGACTCTTTTAGATTTAGTTGTGGTCCTTGTGGATGGGTGATTTTACAAAATTACCCTTTTTATTGTGCACCATGTTTTCTGGCGTAGTCTAACAGGAAGCTCTTAGCTTTATACTAATTGTTCCCAACTGCTGTCCGCGTGGCCCTTGAGGATTAGTAAGTGATGATGGCAGATTGGCATTTAGAGGCCTTACTTTCTATACCGACTTGATTATCTTCAACTCCCCATTTGGTAAGAGGCCTTTAATTTATGATAGATAAGTGAGATTCACTCCAATTCACTTGGGACCCATGCGATGACAGTGGGCACAAAGGTCATTTTTTAACATGGGAGTTTGTGGATGAGAACTCTGCTTTCTTTTTATCAAGTTATTTGTTGAATGTTGATGATAAGCAGTGGTAGTGTTAAATCAGTCATAGTGCTCTCTGTAGATATGCCAATTAGCTAAACCAATCTGAAACAAAAGCAAAGCATGTAGGATTCTTAAGCCTTAAGGTTTTCTTTCAAAGTATGTTTGTGATGGTGACCACCATCTTAGACTTGCACGTTTACAAGTGAAAGAAGGAAGGAATATAATCGTATTCCATTCCATCTCTGATAAGTGATAATGATATTCCTCCCAAAGGCAAAGAGAATCTGGAAAACTAGCAAGTAGTTGAAACCAAACGAGGAAGAAGAAAGAACAAGAGCAGCAAGCAAATCCTCGCAATTTATTCATTTGCAAATGTAGATTAATGGCCGCATCACTGTCAATGCCAGAGCCAGCTTGAAGTTAAACTTAGATTTATAGCTGTCCCGTCACATAATAGGAATAGGAATAATAGTAATATCATTGGGCTGTTTGTGTTTGTGTTTGTGTTTGTGTTTGGTTGGAGAGCTGACGAGCATAATGTTAGGAAATAGGAACCGAAAGTCACGGAGTTTGTAGCAGTACAATCTAAATTAAATTTCCCCGGTTTCATCATCTTCTCACGTACTGCTCTCTGCACTCATGTACTACCAACAAACCAATCCTTGCTTCCTTCTTCCTTCTCGTACCAAACAGACACCAAACCTTCCTTCCTACCTCCACCTCTACTCTGTCCGCTCCGCTCCTTCCTAACTTAACTAATTTTATCTACTTTTATATATATTTGTTCTGCCTACCTACAGGCTTCGGCTACCATTACCGAGACACCCGCAGCGTAGCTCCTTGGGCATGCCTTGCTTTCTGCCCCCCTTTTTCGCCCTCTTCCTCTTCCTCCTTATCTCCGCCTCTGTCCACAGCAGCCATGATGCCAACGCTGATTACGACATCCCCTCCGCCGGAGATAAACCCAAACTCAGGTCAAAGGCTCTCATCCTTGTCAAAATCCGGTGCTTGCTCTTGATTTTTATCGGGACTTTTGTGGCAGGATTGTCGCCCTACTTCTTGAAATGGAACGAGGGGTTCCTGCTCCTGGGCACACAGTTCGCAGGGGGCGTCTTTCTGGGGACAGTTCTCATGCATTTTCTGAGTGATGCCAACGAGACCTTTCAGGATTTGACGGAGAAGAAGTACCCTTTTGCCTTCATGTTGGCCTCTTTTGGCTATTTGATCACCATGTCCGTTGACTTCCTCATTCATTATCTGCATGCCAAGCACAAACACGCTGACTCGCACTCTCCTCCCCGTGGAGGATGTAATGGGGATGTCGTCCAGCTTGAACAAGGACAACAAGGTATTTACCATTTACTTATGCATGTGTGATTGATTGCAAGTTTCTGTTTTCTTCCCTGATTCTTTTAATTCAATCTAATCTAATCTGTCTTCATTATTGTATACAACTTACAGCGGTAATTGACGTAGGCAGAAAAAGCAGCATCGCTTCAGTTGCTGATACTCTTCTCTTGATCATTGCTCTGTGCTTCCACTCAGTCTTGAAGCCCTCTGGACAATCTCACTTCACAAGGTATTTGCAGCCATAGCCATGGGTATCGCTCTCCTCCGTATGCTTCCAAACCATCCCCTGTTCTCGGGCGCAGCCTACGCCTTTGCATTCGCCATCTCAAGCCCTGTCGATGTGGCCATTGGAATCATAATAGATGCCACCACTCAAGGTTCTGTAGCTGATTGGATATTTTCCATTTCTATGAGTCTGGCATGCGGTGTCTTTATTTGTCACCATAAACCATCTACCATCTAAGGGCCACACCCCTCACAGGGATGTTTCCGTCGACAAACCTCATCTCAAGTTTTTGGTAGTTTTATTAGGCGTAGGGGTTATCGCTGTTGTTATGATTTGGGATACTTAATCACCTTCATCTCATCACGTTATAAAGCTTGCCTTCGTATTCGCTGTAGAGCATACTTTTTATACACATGTTGTTCATGTAAATGCATGATATGATATGAATTCAATATCGCAGCCATGCTTATTAACAATAACAGGTTCAAGTAGAACATATATAGATCACAGATGTTTGCAAATTCTCCTTCATACATACGTAATGGAAGACAACAGCCACAGAGGAATACTGGCACTGGAAAAAGGAAATGACTTGGCTTTACAGATACAGCACCTGCTGCGTCTAACAAACTTGGAGCAGGCCATGGTATATTATTCAGTTTAACTTTGTAAAAAATTCATCCAAGTCGATTTAGTACTAGTGTCTAGCAACTGAAGAACTTTTCTGAAAATTTAACCTTAAAGGTTAAAGGTCTGCATGAAAGGCCTTCTCGAGCCAAACTGTGACGATAATAGGCCCTGCCAAATCCCCAATAGCACAGCCTGCAAAGCAAGGAAAAATATAGAAGCTGTCTCATGCAAACTGTCCATCATAAACACTCTCATCTCTAAGCTATTGTTACTAGAAACCTTTTAGCGATACATGGGTTTTATACTCACCAATCCACTGGCCGGCAGAAGGGCGAAAAAGGGTGGCGCCGATACCAGCTCCGATTGAAGCAAATACTAGGGATGCACTACACCTGACGGTAACTCCAACAACCTTCTTTCCAAATATTTGAATTCTTTCTGTCTCATCAATTGGGTCTCTGTTTTCCCTGAGGCTAAGCCTGCCAGAGAAATATCGGTAAACTTCTATACCAACTTGGACAAGCCACGATGCTGCTACTCCTAGTAAGTGTCCTGTCTTGACAATAAAACACAGGGGACACAAAAGTGAGAGGAGTCAAAAGCTAAAGAAACCAATAACAAGGAGCAGAAAGAAAGGAACAGAGGCATTTAACCTCTTAAAGTTATCCTGCTAACTTTGAAGAAATAAACAAAAGTAGGCATCCCTCTTCCAGCCTTGCGGGTTGCTGATTTAGGCACATCTGTAATGTAGATCACACCAATGAACTTCTGGGTTTACAACACAACTTAGAATAACAAAGAACAGAATCTACTGTTATAGTGAGATGTATAGAAGCTTGTTATAATGCAATAAGATATCCATAAATCAGTTCATCTCCATTTAAGAAAATAAAATGTAAGCTATTATTCCTTAAAACCAACAAAAGCAATCCCACGATTGATATATTGAAAGAATGAACCTTTGAGAAGCTTCCATGCCATTCGTTGCGGAAAATAATGTATAGCAGCTCTTTCCAGAACCCGCCTGGTTGTCACAACAGTAGTCTGCAATGGTATTCAAACACAATTCTGTTAAAGCTGAGTTTTATATCTTACAGTAAAAATTATCATGTCAAGAAAGCTTGCTTCTCTGTTTCCAATTGCTGTAGTATAAGATTTGATCCTGTTTGGAGGAGTTGTGCAAAGTAGTTTGAAAAGAAATTCTACAAAATCCGCCAAAGGTTAACGATTGATACTCTTAATAGTGTTCCTTGAATTATTGATGCTCGGATTGACATCCCAAGTTAGAATAGATCGAAGTAAGCAAGAAATGATTATCAAAACACACATCACTCACTGTAATTGCTTGCATTCACAAGTATGTGTCATGCAGAAACAAATGCTAGTTCAGAAATGCTCAATAAGGATTCTCCAGTTGAATCCTATCAACATTCCAGATTCAGCTAATAAAAGCATATCATAGCTTAATATTCAGCCAACATAGAACAGGCAAAAAAGATTGATAGAGCCAACCTCCCTAACGACTTGTTTCACTGATTTCTTAAAGGGCACAACCAAGTCTACGGGCTGCTGTTCTTGAGCATCTTGCAAGAAGTCCTCATCGTCCTCTTCCATGTTTGACCGAGGCTCCAGAAGAGGCAAATAGTACATTAGAAATGACCTCAAGGTTGTCATACCAAATGCTCTCCATTCAAAGGCTGAGAATAAAGGCTTTAGCTCAATATTGTACTCCTTTGTACTGTATTTAAGAGAATCGTTCTGAAAAATTCTTTCTGATGCACTTCGTATATTAGAAAGGCAATCCTCGGGTAACTCTGCGCCAGCATCACAATGAGCAACTCCTATTCCGAAATTACTGTGGCATGAGAGGCGGGGTAACATATGGTAATCAAGAGCGTGTACTAGAGTATGAACATAATCTGACAATTATAATGGCAGTAATTAGCTTTCATGCCGAATTTCACACAAGAAAATAGGTAAGCTGAGTGCTCAAAAAAGAGTTTGGTTAAAATGCATCGATGCATCTAACGACCATTAGTCTACCTCATATATATATACACAACCCTCAAGAAAATGCAGCTGGTTTAAAGGGTGAATTGTATGCAAACTTGATATACCCAAAGATGATGATGCAGCTAAAAAAATCATTGAGAAATTTTGAACCTGATTTTAGCCAGGTATGTGTGCATAGATATGTGGTAGGGGAAACAGAAGAAGGTACCACAAAGCCCTAGAGGCAAAAGGGGTTCCAGCAGCTACAGAGACAGCGGCAGCAGAAGCAGCTGCTGTGGCAGAGCATCCGTACGAGTGCAGGCTGTGTGTCGAATGCAGAGATGACTTCTTCCTCATAAGATCCAGAACTATAGTTATGCCCGCCATTGCTAGACCGAAGCAATTGCTTAAACCAGTTGAAAGAAACGAGCTTTCTCAAATCTGAACCATACCCTGCCAGATGATAAATAAGCACTCTCCGTTAATTGCCGCGTTATCCAGGGAATAAAGACGGATTCGATGAGTATGGTAGAGTGAAGAGATTGGATCTTTTGGAAGAGATGGTAGAAGAAATAGGAGAAGAGACGAGCTAGGGTTGGCTGGGCCAGCTCATGGCTGGATCTTGGAGTGTAAGTAAGAAACGGGAAGAGGGAGGAGGACCGGCCGTCCGTCGGTGGTGTTAGATTTTAACCAATCAGATTGTTTTCTCGTATTTGTAGGATCTAGTCATCTAAAATTACAAACTCGCGTAAATCCGAATCTCACTTAATATGCATGCACACATTGCTAAAAACGACATACCTTTTTTGGCGGCGGTTCAGACCCGCTGCCAAAAACCATTACTTGAAAGATTTCAAATTCCCGGCGATTGCGAAAAAGAAGATGTTATTATATGCAGCTTTGTCTTCCAATGCGCTGAAAATGGGTTTATTCCATACCGATCTATAAAGTCGGCAGGGTTTCCGAATTTGGTTTGCAGCGATGAATTCTGGGGAACTTAACAAGGTTTGGGAAATCAAAGCCCTGAAGAGAAAACCTGGAGAAGATGATGCCAAGAACATGCTGGAGAGGATCGCCAAACAAGTCCAACCCATTATGCGTGCACATAAATGGCGGGTCAAGCTTCTGTTTGAATTCTGCCCCAAAAACCCTGCTCTGCTGGGCTTAAATGTCGGACGGGGAATTGAAGTGAAGCTTAGGCTTCGAAGGCCCAACAGGGATTCCGATTTCTATCCATTTGATCAAGTCTTGGATACAATGCTTCACGAGCTTTGCCATAATGCCCACGCTCCTCATAACGCAAATTTCTACAAGCTCTGGGATCAGATTAGAAAGGTACCATCTTTTTCCTTTTCCTTTCTTGCACCTCTAATGTTCAACAAATATATGCAACCACCTTCTAGGAAACTAAACTTACATGCTTGTAAATCTGGTATCACTCTCGACTTTATCAATTTCACTTACACGATTTATTGAATTTAGGATACTATTTATCATGCAAATTTGATGGTCTCATTATTTCACAGGAATGCGAAGAGTTGATGGCCAAGGGAATAAGTGGCACTGGGCAGGGTTTTGATCTTCCGGGAAAGCGTTTGGGCGGTTTCTCTCGCCAAGCCTCTTTCATCCCTCCGCAAATCTGCCCTTGCAGCTGAAGAAAATAGACTGCGTTTGGGATCTCTCCTGCCATCTGGACCTAAGCGTCTTGGTCGTGATAGCACTATCATGGTTGAGCTTAGTCCTGTACAAGCTGCTGCAATGGCTACGGAAAGGAGACTACAAGATGATATATGATGTGCTTCTTCGTCTGGAGAATCAGTGCTTCTTCATGTGTATGAAGAATGTCGCTCTGAGGCAGTAGAATTACCACATGCTGGGCAAACTGTTGTCAATTTGGCTAGCAGTTCAAGTTCACGTGGAATGGATGCAGCATATCGAAAGAGAAGTCGTGACTCAGATATTGGTTCCAGTTTGCAATCCTGCAGTGGTCATTCAGAACCTGTTTTTGTTGATTTATCCCGGGATGTTTCAGTATCTAGGTCCACCATTGGCTTTGACACCTGATGGAGCAATTTCTGCCTTTGTTCGGCTACAGGCGAAGAGGAAGCTAAAGTTGTTAAACCGAACTGATTATTGGTGCTTGGGTAAGGGAAGGTCCATGTTAATCAGAAGCTTGACGTGCCGACTAGTTCTGCTCGGCGTTCTAGTGTCGAACCTGGTTGGACATTCTTGTCTTAAAAGTTCGTTTAAGGGATCTTGTCAAAAGGCAGGCTGACCAGTGTAGTTGGGCCATTGTGCTATGCATGAGAAGTGTTGGAGGTCAAAAGATAAGTATCCCCTAACATATGTAGTGAGGAGCAATTATGTCATGGTAAAATTAGGAAAATAGCAGGAGTATTGGACTACTATTAGTGTGAGCTAGTCGGATCATATTATGTGTAAAGATATAGCTGGTGTAGTTTCTCATCAGATAATATAAATATTAAAATTATAAATGGGTCAAAGGTTAATTTATGTTCATAACCCAAAAACTCTCTGTTTTTTTTATAAGGGAAACAACTCTTCTCTAAAAGCTAACTTAAGTATTGGAGGAGATGTGTCAGACGCAACTCTGGCCTACCTTTCCTTTTCATGTGCAAGAGCAAAGTCTTAACTGAGAAGCATATTGTCGATGCTTGGATCAGATTCGAGCATCAATAGTTTGACATCGATTGCAGGCAACATTATTATTATTCATCTTCAAAAGTTCTTTTAACTAGGAGTTTCAAGATGGGTGTGAAAAGGAGTCTGAAAATATAGAGCAAGTTAGTGGGAATGTGCAGGGAGACTCACCTCTTCCTCCTTAATTGAATGTTTATGATTGAAGAATAAGGAGTTCTGTTAGAGGTGTAAGAGAAGGAGTTGTGGGGGGAAACACCACCCCGGAGACTAGCGTGGGAGACAATAAAGGAGTTCTGATCCGATTAGTTCAAGTTGTGAAAGCTATGCAAAGGACTATGATGAACCAATATAGGCAAATGAAGCAGTCTATTGATGAGCGGATTAAAGAGGTTATGCATCGTATTTAAAATGAGTTGGAGGCTCAACGGCACCTCCCCTTCCTCCTCCCCCTCAAGTGGAGGATAATGGGGGAAAATGTTATTCACTAAATGGGAATTTAGTTCAGCAAGAAATTTATAATGTTGGAGGCAACCTTAAAGAAAGGTGGTCTGAAGCAAGAAATGGATGAGGATGTTCAGAGAATTTTGGATTACCTTATGCCTGGAAAGTTCAAACCTTATCGGTTCAATTATTATAGAGGAGACTTTAACCTTAGAGATCACATCAAAGCCTACAAAATAACTATGAGGTTTAACGCTCTAAATGACGAATTAATATGTCAGGCCTTTCATATTACTTTAGTCGGCCCGACAATGGATTGGTGTATAGCCTTAGCTTCCGGGTTTATTGATTCTTTTATTGAACTAAAGACTCAGTTTGTGGCCAACTTCTCGAAGGCCGAGACACTTAAGAAATCATTAGTTAGCCTTTACATAATTAAACAGGAATATGACAAATCATTGAGTAACCATATTGACTAGTTTCAGAAAAAAGCTCAGAGAGTATAGTGGACCAACTTGCTGATCTAGAGGTGTTGCATGCATTCTTGAGAGGTACTACTAATGAAAAGCTATTGTCCAAGTCTAGTAAGAGTCTTGTTGAGTCATTTGTTGAGTCCTTGGAGGAAGCAAAGAAGATTGCTTGCAATAGTAACATTCATATGGCTCAAGTGAAGGGAAGTCAAGGTCAAACTGAATATTCTAAGAGGGGTTCAGATTCTAAGAAGAGGAAGGAAGATTTGAGAGGAGGAGTTGAATGGAATGATGCCAATAAGATGAAGGGAAGTAAGAGAGCAAGTCCAGATAGAAGGAAGTTAGTTCCCTTCACCAGGCTGGAAGGGAAGAATTTGATTGGGCATCCAACCCCCATGCAGACACCACCTGAGCAACATGATAAAAACTTGTACTGCCATTATTATGAGATTATGGGCATCAGATTGATGACTACATCCACCTAAAAAATGAGATTGAAAGGTTGGTACAAGGTGGGTGGATCAATAATTTTGTTCAAAGAGGTGGATGCGGAGATAGAAGGGTTAAGAACTGCGAAAGTGGTATAAAAGCAAGACCTGAGGTTAATCCGTAATACTAATGGGTCTAAGGAGAAATTCACATTATTGTTGGAGGGTCAGAATGAGGTGATAATGGGTGTCAGAGGAAAGAGTGGTACTAGAATCTGACTCAGGCCGAAGTATTCTCTATTATGCTTTCATCAAAGACTAATAACAACTTTGATATAGTTTTTAACCGAAGTGATGCAGAGGAAATAATTTATCCACACAATGAAGCTTTGGTTGTCTTAGCAAATATATCCACTCTAATGATTCATCGAGTCTTGGTTGATACAGAGAGTGCAATGGATATGATCTCTTTGTCTACTTTTGAGAAAATAAGAATTAGTAATGTCAAGTTGGAGCCGATGAACACTTCCCTCACTGCTTTTTCCAAAAAATCTTTAAAGCCAACGGGCATGATCTCTTTACCTATGACATTGGGGGAAGGGGTTTGCATAGCAACAATTATACTAAAAATTATGATGATAAAATTAATCTCTTAATATAATGTTATCTTAGGTCGTCTGTCCATAAATGTTGTTAGAGCTGTAGTACTACCAAACATCTGGCCATGAAGTTCCCTACCAAGAATGGAGTTGGGTCCGAGGAGATTAACTGAGGTTTGGGGAGTATTATCTCTCCTCACTCAAGAGTAAGGAGGTTGATTGAGCAAATGAGGTGAATATTATAAGGGAATATACTGAAGATGATGATAATGCATATAAAGAGAATAACAAGAGGAAAAAATAGAAGAGGAAGGTCAGTATGACGCTCGCCCTACCATTTACTTACTCTATTGAATACTTTGGAGGGAAACACGCACAGCTAGTAGGGGGTTGTTACATTTGTTTTAAATTCGGGAAACACACACAATTAGTAGGAGATTGTTACCTTTGTTTAAAATTAACTTTATTTTCAAAAGTATTTTTGCGGAAATAGCATAATAATTTGAGTTTCTTATAAAGTATAACTGAAATCCTTATCAATTTGCAGAAGTCTTTATCATAGGGAATTAATCCCAAAAATGTTTTAAACAAACTTTATTATTTTTCCCAAAATATACATATATATGTATATAAGGATAAGTTTTCTAAAAGATTCTTCAATTATACCCTTTTCGTAGGTCGTGTCTCATATGTACAATCTCACGAGGTTGCTTTTCTTTATTCGCTAGATCTTTTGTCTATAGCCTTACTTTTATAATTTCCTACAATATAGAGTAAACATCTATGAGCTGGAAGTTCAGTAATGATAGGGTTATGCTCACATTACAAATCTTTTAATGATTAAATTAAATTAATCATTTCATGACTTATAGTTAGCATGCATCCCCTCTTAATTGAACCTCGACCCTTTCTTTGAGAGGTTTTAGCATAACTTTAATTAATTCTCTCTTCATTGGGTCTCAGTCCTTCCTTCGAGAGTTTACATAATCCTCTTTTTATTAGGTCTCGACCATTTCTTCGAAAGTTTTACATAATCATTTCTTCATTGAGCCTCGGCCCTTCTTTCAAGATTTTTAGTACTACACTTTATTATCTATGTTGTTTTATTACTTTATTTTAATGTTATGCATATATTATACATTAACCTTAGCATAATAAATATTATTTTCAATTTATCATGTCTATGAATGATTATAATATCCTCAAACTATTATAATAATCATTCAATTCATCATAATAGTTATAATCTTACTTATAGCATGGTAGTAATATCATTTTATTTCTACATAACGTGTCGTAGTTATAATTCTAACATAGACATAACCTTAGCAGGATAAATATTTTATGCAAGTCATCATGCTTAATAATTAATACTATCCTCAATTAAGATTATTTTAAATAACCATAACAGACAAACAACATCATATCCATATGTTGCAGTAAGACTATACTTATAGATCTTTACGTAAGGTTGAAGATCATAATCTTCTTTTCCTTCTTTCTCTCTTTCTTCTTCCCTTTCTCTAATTTTTTTTCTCTTTTCCTTTCCCTCTCTTCTCGTTCTTTCCTCTCCCTCTCCCTTCTCTTTTTCTTTCTCTCCTCTCACTCTCTTCTCTTCACTTTGCCGTAAATGGCCTTTTATAGTAAAGGGGGAGGGTTAATTAATTGACACATTAATGCTTAAGAGTCTTAATGTGAAAGCCCCTATTATATCTCTTTTATTACTACTAAGCATAGTTATAATTTTAGGGGGTTTACAGGTTAGGGCCTCCCCGGCCGAACCATTTCAGGCAAGCTCAATAGGGGATGATAAGAATTTGAAAGTCGAATAGCTACTCTAACTCAATAATCCACCGCACAATGATTGCTCTGATAGTTGGCCTATCGAATTGTATGATATAAAGATATAAAATAAATTAAAATGTACATTAGAATCTAATTAAATTAAAATTAAATAATCTATTAAACTAATGGAAACAAATCATATTACCAGTGTGCGACTAACTTTATGCTCCCATCAACTTTTTTCGCACCCATAAGAATTTGATCCATCATGCCATTTCTTTTCCTTGCAGGACAATATTGTCCATGTGTTATGTCAAGTGCGATATTCCTATTTTCTGCTACCCTTATACGATATGACCATTTTACAATAAATGCATGTTGTCATCCCTTTCTTTATATATGCTGTAAACTTATCTCATGCCAAACTCCTTGTTGGTCGTTTCTTTGCATTAGTCTCAGTAAGACGTGGTGGTTTCTTCGCATACTTTTTTTTCTTAGTTCTCTTTTTGCCTTGATTTGTAACACGGCCTATTGTGTTGTCATCAATTTCTACATCATAATCAGAGAGGGAAAGGTTCTCAAATGAAGGGGCAAGTGATGCACTACTATCACTGGGCATGTCATGTTAGCATTTTATCAATCAATTAGTATTTTTGAAATACCCTTTCAGTCAATAAATAATAATGTAGTGACACACATATAACATATTATCCATGATTGCAATTAAAGGTCTTCCAATCAACTTAAATCTAAATATCTAATACATTTCAGTATCATATAGCAACTTTGAATAATGCAGTGACACATGTAAGTTGTTTCTTCGTATATATCAACTTAGATTTAAATACCTAATACATTTTCAGTATCATTTGCAAAAACATGACATAAATTTCTAATTATCTTCTAAAATCATATTAAATTCATTTGTAGGTGCCTAGGTATATATAGAACTAATAACTTCACTCCCCATGCATACAAAAGTTGTTCAGACAAATTGAAACAGATTATAAAATCTAACAAATCACAATATTATCAGTGAACCGAGATGATCGTCCATGCATATCTTCAATGAAGCCATAACCGGAGAGAGAATGGATCGAGGGAGGAGGGCGAATGGGCAAAGGAAATGGGAGGAGGGAGGGGGGCATCGTCAGATGGATCATAAGAAGGGGAGACGTTAGGTGAGGCAAAGAGGTGTGGTGGATCGATCAGATGAAGGGGGTGGCATCGGGTGAGGAAAGGTGGGCGGCGTATCTAACTGGGAGAGGGGCGACATTGGTTTAGGCAAGTGAACGGCGACGGATCTTACCAGGAGAGAGAGAGTGGTCACTAGTCGGGGATCTCCTTTAGTTTTATTTTGTGTTTATTTTTTATTCTTTTTATGATACTAAAAAGAAGTCGGCATGTCGGATGACCGACAAAATTAGATCGGATACTAATTTTTGTAAAGTGATTATTCAACCCGTATCCAATCTGATCAGCTAGATCGGGTTAGGTCAAATAATGATTTTTTGATCAACCCTAGTTTAATCTTTGAGCAGGTCAGATGGCCCGAACATCTGTATTACAGATTTTCTTACCGTCGTGATAACAAAGAGGCAATGGCGTCATCTTTTACTGTCAAGGGGAATGAGTGAGTGAAAAGGGGCAGCTGATCCACCGGTGGGGCCAACATTTAAGGATGCTACGATAGACAGCATTTCGTTTAAACAATTAATTTCAATCGGGTTTGAAATTATATGACCAACACATCACGTCACATGCTATGGAAGAGTAGTGTTATCTCAATTAATGTCGGTACCGAGAAATCACATGCTTTGAGTCATGTATTTAGTATCTATACATGTCCAATTGATTTCACTGGATTTTGCATCCCATGATTATGCAATCATTGTGACTGCCATAGGCCTCCCAACTTCTCGCTCTTCAATTTGTTTTGATCCATAACTATGTTACACTGGCCGTCCTGTTGAAAATGTGAACACCAATGAGCCAGGTAATATATTATATATTATATTAAATTTTATAATAAATCATATAATATATATATATATATAAGAATATTAGAAATGCATACTTAGAAGAGATGCCTAATTTTTTACTTTGAAATAGGAATGACGATCGTATTATTATTAGATGCATAGTTTTTTTTTTAGGCCAAATATTATATGCGTAGTTGGTGGAGAAGTGATCAAAGTTGCACGAAATTGAGGTCCTAAGTAATTCTCAAGTCAAATCTCAGGCTTTGTATAATGAAGATTGAAGAGAAGAAAAGAAATGGACCGGGTAGAAGTTAGACGGAGAAGCTAAAAATGCGAAAACGGGTGATCCATGGACTGCAAGTCTACGACCATCCATGGATCCGTAGTTATTATTATTTCTACTCATAAAGCCCATCAAGAAGGCCTGGCCTTCACACATTGTTTACTTTTTCCTTCTCCTCTCTCCTTCAGGCCTGGCCTCACCCTTCCCTCTCTCTCCCTCTCTCTCCCTCTCTCCCCTCACATCACCACCTCACCACCTCACCTCACCTCACCTGCATGGGATGTGTACATTTTCAAAGCTCTGCAACTCCTTCCCCTTTTTACGTCCATGGCAGTTTTAGGGTGTTTTCCTTCTTCTCCTCCATCTTCTCTTCTACCTCCCTCCCCTTTGCTCTCTCATCTACACCCGCATAAACAGGGTCGGAGCCATCTCTTCTCACCCCTGTCTTGAGCCCTACTTATAACCACAATCACCCGGTCTTTTCAGCCATGGAAGCTTCTCCAGTTCTTTCCTTTGCGCTCAAAATCCTCTCTTTCTAGATGCCCACTTGTTTTTCTCATGGATTATCTCGGTAAAATCAGTCAAAGCCAGACCTTTCGGCGCCTATTGAGGGTTCTTAGCAGACAATCATCAATTATCTTGGGTAAAGGCGTTCGATCTACCAGTCAAGCTCCAAGCCTCAGGTTCTTTTGTAGATTATGCTAACTTTGTGAACTGAAAGTTACTTTTTTGGCGGAGCCCTTCAAGCCCCAAGTAGAATTTTGGTGGTACTTAGGTTTTATCAGATTAGGGTAAATATTTATTTAAGCAGCGCTTCAATTTAGTTCTCCTAAATTTCAACTGGGGTTTTGTTTCCGGTGGCACGTGAAATTAGTTGGTATGTGATCTTTGGGGCATCTTCACTCTCGTAATTAGGTTTCTGATATAATCTTTAGGATTTCTATTCATAAGATTTGGTAGATTCCGGTCACGTTGTTGCAGACTCTCTTTGTGTGTTTGTTCTAGCTTCTTGGGGCAGAGAAACCATGGTGCACCGAGTGGGTTTCTTGTAATATTTGTTGCCTGCTCTGCTACTGCTCTCTGGAAAAATGTCTGGAAATAGTTACTGTTTTGTGGAGTGGAAAGAGCAGTTTGTTTCGCAAGAGCGAGGTAATAGAGTAGTGCACTACTTTCTCAAGGATTCTGTTGGGGTTACCACTCTCGCCGTAGTTGGTACCGAGAGGAGTGTGAGGCACATGTTCTATGTTGTTTCTGATGAATTTTTGCAAGCCTATGGAAAGGAAAGTTCTGTCCCTAATGGTTTTAAATGGAGATCAAGGAGAGAGGTTGTGGATTGGCTTACATCTATGCTGTCAAAGCAGCATCTACACGGGGATCATTCAGGTATGTTTTGGTCATTTTGTTCATTTTATATATATATATAACTTCAAGATGCTACTGTAAATATATGAGAATAATCAAGTGGTATAAGGATTAGCAGATCAACAATTTTTTTTTTTAATTTACTTTGGGATGGCAGAATCTCTGAAGTATGAGGCAACAAAAGCTCTAGGATCTCAACTTCTGAAGAATGGAGTAAGTTTCCTAGAGTCTGATGTACCTGAGGACAAGGTATTCTTTTTCCTTAGAATCTACCATTATTGCTGCCATATGGTGATTTGCGCTTCAATATTAATCTGACACATTTGTGTTAGGTTCGTTCGGCAAGGAATTTCAGCGGACCTAGTACTGATATTGTTTGGTCTGGTGCCGCATGGACATGTGGTAAACAGCTCAAACACTACCCAGCATTTTGCAGAAATGGGACTTCCATTGCGGTAAGCATTTAGTTCTAAATGTGCTAGCATGAGGAGATCATTAAACTTTCATTGTCCTCTTCTCACTCTTTCTCTCCTCTTTGTGCCCTTTTCTAGATCCAATCTTTTGTTTTTGTCATGGCCAAGGGAGAGAATCACTACCTTGCTTACGTGGAAGATATGTACGAAGACAAGAAGGGTTTAAAAAAGGTTAAAGTGAGATGGTTTCACCACAACCAGGAGGTGAAGGGGATAATTACTCTACGCAATTCTCACCCAAAAGAAGTTTTCATCACACCATACGCACAGGTCATTAGTGCAGAATGTGTTGACGGTCCTGCTTCAGTCTTAACTCGAGAGCATTATGATAAATGCCTTGATGCTTTTCCTCACGCGTTGTTGTCCAGAGTTCATCTCTGCTATAGGCAGTTTAGAAGCAACCGACTGAAGCCTTTTGACTTGACTAGACTGCATGGTTACTTTGATCAGCCAATTCTCATCTCTTGTTTGGGTCTCAATGCTATCGCAAAACCTGAATCCACTTTTGATAGCTTGACTGGGGAAGAAGATGAAGATCCGGGCTCTGGTGACAATTTAAAGCTGGGAGTTAAGAGGATGAGAACTAGTAAAGGATCTCAAGTTTTTGAGCTAGAAAGGTCCCGAGGAAGTTCTGGTAAACGTCACCACATGGGGATGCATGAACCTTTCCAGAAATTAAACTGCAACTTGTTAGACAGGAAATGGCTTCCTCTCAAGCATGTTGAATGTTGGCCTAGGTCCTACCCGCTCTTTAAGGTGAACGAAAAAGTAGAGCTGCTTTGTCAAGATAGTGGCATCAGAGGTTGCTGGTTCAGGTGTACTGTCTTGCATTTATCACGGAAACAAATGAGAGTTCATTATGATGATTTACAAGATGAGGATGGATGTGGAAATCTTGAGGTAATACTTTACGGATCTGTATAACCATTAGTTGAAATTATAAATGAATGACTTTAGCTTATGTAACACATTTATTTGCCTCACTCTTTTGACCTAGTCTTATGTTCTGTCTTTCCAAAAATGATATCTTCTTTTATTTTTAAATCAAACCCTGGAAAGATTTTTTGGAATTTGAACCCCCGGCCTCCCCTTTGGGAGTAATACTGAGTGGCCATTGGGCTAATCCCAATGATTCACATAAGCTAAAAAAGGTTTCATACTTGTAGGAATGGATCCCAACTTTTAAGATGGCTATGCCGGACAAACTTGGCATGAGACACTCTGGACGTCCAACCGTACGCCCAGCCCCCCCTCAAGAGCAAACAGACCATGCTCTTGAGATTGGGGCTGCAGTTGATGCATGGTGGAGTGATGGCTGGTGGGAAGGGATTCTTACCGGATGTGATGACTCTCAAAATGATAATATGCATGTTTATATTCCTGGTATGCTTCTTGGAAATCTGGAAATACCATCATCTCCTTCAATTTCAGCCAATTCTTCCTTAGTTCTTCTAACTCGACCTGCCTAGTATTTTTTTTTTTTTTGGTGTGATTGATTGTAGGTGAAAGCTTATTCTTGAATGTACACAAGAAGGACCTGAGAATATCTAGAGATTGGTTGGGGACCCAGTGGGTTGATATTGAGTCAAAGCGCAACATACTGTCATCAATATCTGCAGTTGTTGGGACAGACGCTAAGCTTTCCACCTCCTCAGCTTCTGCTCAGGATCCCAATTCTGGCAGTTTTGTTACATCGGAGGTTGGAGTAACCACTAGTAGTAAAAAACTTGATATTCTTGAAGAGTATAAAATTAACTCAACTGCATCAGCCAGTCCTGGCAAGCTTGCTAAAGATGTGGATGACGTCAACTGTAAGAGGCAACTGCCAATAGAAGAGAATGGAATTAAGGATGATGATGTAGACACAAAAAATAGTTGTGACAATATGGGTGATGTCCAAGATCATAACAATGATGTCAAAGCTGATGATGCTGATGATAAATTGTTAATGGAGGCATGTAGAGGTGTCAAACAGAAAGAAGCAGTGGCGTAAGATGTCTGTCTATTTTGCATTCATGTGATGATAGTTATGGTGTTAGGGCATTCAATTCACGTTCAATTAAGGATTGTTGTTACTTGGGATGTTGTAAATAGTTAGGAGGATATCAGGAAAGGAGAGCTCATTGCTTTCCCATTTTACTGGGTCGTTTGTAGGTGTATAGTTACGTGGTTGGAGTTTTATGGTTTCTGGTTTCACTGATAGTGTCTACGATCAGATTCGTTGGCTTTAGAGGGGCCCCCTACCACAGTCAGATCTTCCTCAAGTTCCTCTTTCTGGCTCCTCCATGTACTTGTTCGTTGAATCTTGTGTACCACAAACTATGTATCTATCATTAATGTCAAAATTTAGGTTCCGGTTTCTGGCACCCTGACCGCTAGTCCACTTCTAATATTAGAACATCATCGTTCTGCCTAATTTGTTGCCGATTCATACTACATGGTGTTAAAAGAACTGCATTGCAGAGGGAGAAGCGACTAATGCTTGTATTTGACTATACATATTTGTACAAACACAAATAATGGACAGAAAGAAAAGTGGGAGGAAAAGAATTACGTAAGAGGCTGCTATATATGCCTGCCCTTGCACTTGTTTAGGACAATGCTTGGATTGGTGAGAACGCTATAATCTAAGCCATTGCTCTCCACCTATGAACTTCAAACCCAAAAAGGGCTTCACTTCATCATAGCTGAAAGACTTGGACCACGGAACACGACCCTGTGTGTCTGCGCCTTTTCCCCTGCAATTATATTCCCCAAACTCCACCGTCCTGCCCAAAAAAGTGAAATTAGCATTTTGGACTTGTGCCTCTCGCAGATTATTAATGTAAGAAATGGTAGGTTGTATCGTACCTTTGCCTGGATGGGTAGTTCCAGTCACTCCAACCTGGAGGGGTTATGATATCCTGAATATAACAGTAAGCATATATTGTTCTTGAGTAGTTTCCCCAGGCTCTTCCCAAGAATATCTTCCCGGTTCCCTTGATCATGCAATTGACAAATGAGAACCCGGAATTGTCATCTGGTGAATCTCTGTGATGAGCTGCAATTGCTCCATAGTTATCAGCTTTTGACCTTATAAAACAACCCTGTTTTTCCCATTAATTTAATTTGCGGATGTCAACTATCTAATTGCAAATCGGCCACCTTAATTGAAAAAAAGAAAGAGAAAATAGTTACCCGATAAAGTGACCTTGATTTTCCAAATATAAAATCAACACTGCCTTCGATAGTACACTTGAGGAAGTAATGTGATCCAGTCTCATCTAAAAGTGTGTCCTGTTCTCCCAACACTCTGACTTGGTAGAACATTGCTTTATCCCCTGCAATTCTGAGTGCCACTGCTTGCATTCCATACCCACCAGGCACTGCACCTACTGTGTTCTGCTCAAAGTGACCACCATTTTAACTTAGCACCAAGTTCTATCAACTGATATTATCTTTCCTTTTTGTATCAGACAGAAATTACCTCGAAAGTGATCCAAGAAGCGCAAAAGTAATTGGATTCTATGGCCACAGATGCTGATCTATATGTTCCTAGTTCCCATCCATTGCTGTCTTTGTCTGAAGCTTTATTGTTCCAAGAAATTATAGTGTCAGAAGCCCTTTTCTTATTCCCTATGAATGAAATATATGGCTTTGTAATTGGTATGAGTACCTTCTCTCTGCATATATTTTTTGAACAAGCCGGAAATATCATTGCTGTAAATTTCATTGATTTAATCAAAAGCATAAACTGATGAAAGAAAACAGGAATAATAATATAGATTAGCACTGTCACAATCTCTTTTGAGAGAGAGAGAGAGAGAGAGAGAAGTAACCGACTCTTTTGTACACTCACGTAGAGCTACATTTTGGGCACCCACTAACCCAAAATATAGCTCAACTGTCGAAAGGAAAACTATTCCCTGTAGGCTGTAGCTCTGTTTTAAACCAACTTTTCTTAATTGAGGACATACTACAAACCGCAGTTATGTTATTAAGAAAATACTGCAGAATTGGATATTTGATATTAACAAGATGATAAAAGATACAAAAACATGCCTGTAAAGTCCAGGAAGAATGTAAATTTTGACTCTTTGGGAATTAAAGTGAGGAACCATATCAACTGCTCCTTGAACGGTAACCGAATCTCCTCCTCCATTCTGATCAACCACGATTATTGTGCTTCCATTGTATTCATCTCCACCATTCAAACTCGCCCTACTATCCTCCACACTCAAATCCTCCCAACTTATATAATTCTTGGTGTAATCTCCACTTTGTGAGATCCCCACCTGAATGCCACCCGATAATGCGAAGCAAAGCATAACAAGGCAAGAAAGAGAATGAAAACCCATGAGCTTCCCACTTTGCTTTTCCTTTTCTTTCTTCAGGAAGAGAAACAAAGAGGAGAATCAGAGCCAGAGATAGAATCTCGTTTGTGGGGGGAGGATGTCTGTGTCTGTGTGTGTGTCTGTGTCTCTGTAAATAAATAAAATTCTAAGGAAGAGATATAAAATCTGGAGTGGGAAAGGGAAAGCGTGTGAAGCAAGTGAAAACAATAAATATTGGGGGCGTGATATGTAGTGGAGTGACTCTTGAAGTGATTATTAGAATACGGGGGTTGGAGAAACAGAGGAAGAGGGAAATCATATCAATATCATACTAAAAAGTAATTTAATGGGAAGAAAGCGATGGTGCAGTTACAGTTTTTATACAGAGGCGAGAGTACCTGAAAAGGCTCAAATTGAAGGGATTTGATTTTGGAAGGAAGAGGAAGAGGAAGAGGCAGAAAGTTTCAGGATAATTCAATGAGAATGTGGGTTGGTAGTGGAGAAGAGCGGTTATATGCTGCTGCTGGCTGCTGCTTTGTTTGATCTTTTAGATGCTGCTGCTGGCTGCTGCTTTGTTTGATCTTTTAGATGCTGCTGAAATCATTATGAAACTGCATTATGTATTATCCCTCACTACTTTAGTTTACGTTTTTCATACACAATCAGCCTCTTTGCATGAACGGTGCAAGCTTTTTGTAATTGTAGGAGTAGGATTCATTTTATTCTATCTTATTCTTGGACAGTTTAAATCCGTGGATTTCGGTTTCCCACTTCAAAAGAAACTGATGTCACATTTATCACCCCACCCCCCCATAAGGATAAGAGAGAGAAGGTCAGAACTCAGATTCAGAAGGGTACGTACGTGCATGGTTACTCTTTCATGTTTATATACATCTCTCTCGATTCACTGACATTAAAAGAAAGTAGTAGGTGATCTCATATTCTGTAGGCTGTAGCAATCATTACTTGTGTGATTTGCATTTCGATATACAGTAAATATGATGTATGCATTTTTTGCATGCTGATTCAACTGATTGCTACAAGTACAACATTTTCATCATTTTTGGGGTAAGCAGGCCCCAAGGCCCACGTCTCATCGGCCCAATCTTCGTGGCCCAAAAATAACAATATATTTTCAAGATATAAGAAATTTGGATGGATAATCCTCCCTGCCTGCCTGCGCCTGCTACTGTACTAGTGCTATAACAGAGCAGGGCAACACTGTGAGAGAGATAGAGAGCTTGGTTGAATACAATTCAATGGCTACCTTAATATCCACCAACATACTTCCCTCTCTTACCCTCTGCAACTCTTCCACATTGCTTTCTTCGAAGCCACCCCAATTTTCTTCCTTCTCTTTCCATTCTGCCACTGCTCCTAAGCTCAAGGGTCTAAATCTGTCACTTGCTTCAACAACTAGGGTTTATGCTGCTTCTCAAGTGGTGGACTCCCCTGATGCCATAGAACCGCCCCCAGAAATCCTTGATGCCGCTGACTCCCTCGCACTTCAGGTTTGTGACTCACTGACTTCATTTTAGGGTGCTTCACCTTCTCAGAAATACATGGTTGGCCAGAAAACTTTGTATTTTCTCTATCGACTATGTGCATTGGAGCAGTGGGATTGCTTTTCCAGCTTTTAGCTTTTAACATTTTCTGGAAAATATTCCGACTTGGAGGCTTTCCCTCGCTTTTTTCCCATAATCTTATCACTAATCAACCAAAAACTTTACATAGATTAGTTGCCCTTCTTTTTCTGAGCTGGAAGTGGTAAAATAATATATCCAAGAGTTCCTGTAATGAACACAATGCAACCGTCGACATTCTTTATATCCAATTCTGACAACCAAATTAATTGGAAAATATTATATATTTTCCTTCGTATTAATGAAAATTTTCATCTTTTTCAAGCAGTGGGCTGCGCTCTCGAGCTTAAAAAATAATAATTTAAATACATAAAATAAAAAGAAGAGCAATGTACCAGTTTGTGTATCCTTTTAACATTCTAATTCATGGTCTAGGTTGAAGATTCAGAGACGCCCGAAACTTCCTCTCTGGGTATTAGTGAAGATCTGGACAAGGTATTACTAAATCTATGACTTGTTTCTAACCCTTCTGTCTCACCTGTCTTAATGAGGACAATTTCATCCCTTTTTTGAATGGTTTGGCAGAGTTCTTATAGTTAAAAAATAAAAAATTGCTTTTGTAATCAGACGGCACCAAAGCAGAAAATTAGAATTAAGCTAAGATCTTACTGGGTGCCCCTTATAGAGGACTCGTGCAAGCAGATAATGGATGCTGCAAGGACCACCAATGCTAAGACGATGGGTCCGGTGCCTTTACCAACCAAAAAGCGCATATACTGTGCTCTCAAATCACCCCATGTGCATAAGGATGCTCGCTTCCATTTTGAAATCCGTACCCATCAGCGCCTCATCGATATTCTTTACCCCACTGCCCAAACAATTGATTCCTTGATGCAGCTTGACCTTCCTGCTGGGGTTGATGTCGAGGTCAAACTCTAAAGAAGCAGTGTTAAATCATGGTAAAGTTCTTATCTTTTTGACAATGTTGTTCATTTTGAAGTTGGGTTTTTTTTTTAGCTAGTTCGTCTGCTAATCTGAACTTTTACAAGGGCATGATATGAATCCACGTATAATACAATACTATTATATCCATTGTTTTGTTTCAATCAGTTTTCCTGGGTTTGAATGGTATTGCGTATAGGTGATGGATTTTCGAGGAACCGCTGGCAGGCTGCTGGGTCAAGTTTGCAGAAAACAGGTTGACCTTTTTAATTTTTCTCCTATAAGCAGTATTCTGTATAAAAGTTGAGTGATGATAGTGTGGTTATGGAGATGGGGAAATGATAGGAATATTTCTTAGCATCTGTCTCCCTTAAACCGTTGGCTTTTGAATTCCTATGTTGGGCACTTATGAGCAAAAATGAAGAGTATGACATTGAAGGTGTATGTTTTACAAATATACCTAATTGAGAATGCACAAGGCCTTGTTCTCGTTTTATTCACCAAATAAACATGACTTGGGAATTATCTCCAGCCTAGAGAATAGAAACCATTTGGAAGTTTTCCTTATACCTCTGAAAAATAATGCCCATAATACAGTAACCATTAAGACTGACTGTTTTCTTGAAGATGAAAGTCTTTTGTTGGAGAATAGCGACTTTGACTTGAGTGAGACGTCCGTTGGTCTAGGGGGGTTGGAAAATGTGGCATGTCCACTCACCCCTATGAAGAAGAAAAAGAAACAAAAGTTAAGGTCAAAAGAAGAGAAAAATATGATTTTTCAAAGGGAAAAAAAAACGCAAGAAGAAAATGACACCGTAACTGTGGCTTCTGACTTTCGTTAACAGTATCCTTAGCTCCACCCTCCCCAAAGATATATCCACACGCAATCCAAAGTCTCCTCGGAATCTTCCATTCCCCTTGGCCCTGGAAGTTCCAGTCGTCGCTTGACCCTGTCTCTTCTTCCTCTACAGACCATATCCCCATCTCTCCTCGTTGCTCTCCTCGTTGCCAGCCATCGCTATTCATCATCAACACATCTTACCTCCTTATAAGTCTATTCTTTCACAGATTTTATACCACATCTTGGTCAATTTTATTTCCTCCCCAACAGAAACTCAATTTGCATGGCTCCTTGTATTGACAATTCCCAAGCATGCCCACTCTGTCAACCCAAAATTTCTGAATGTGTTTCTCGCATAACACATGGCCGGAATGAATTTAAATGCTTAAGCACTGAGAAAACTTTTTATGACACTGATCATGAAGAAGATGGATCTTTGGCTCACGATTCAAACAGATGCTCTACTCGATGCTGAACAAGAACCAATCCTCTCCAGTTACTGTATCAACTTTGTCTTATCTCACAATTCAATGGAAAGCCCTCTAGTCAATCACCTTTCAACCAAACTGAGCAGTTCTAGTTTACCCTTTTGCACTCTCTATGATCTCTTCATGGAGGAGCTAAGAAAATATCCTGAAACCTTGAGGCTTGTGAAATTCTATTTGGTAGCTGCGAAAGAAAGAGACCCATCTTGCATAAGCTATGTGCATTGTTTCTTGAGTGCCAAAGGCTTTTTGGCATGTCAAGCCTACAGGGTGGCGCACATAAATTGTGGTCAAACGGTTGGAAAGTCCTGGCCCTGTGGATCCAAAACAGGGTTTCTGAGGTATTAGCTGTAGACATTCATCCGGGGGCAAAAATAGGACGTGTGATATTGCTTGATCATGCGACCGGGGTGGTGATCAGGGAGATGGTAGTGATAGGGAATAATGTATCGATTTTGCATGATGTCACCTTAGGCGGAACTGGTAAGCATTCAGGTGATAGACACCCCAAGATTGACAATGGGGTGCTTATAGCGGGTACCTGTGTCTTAGGGAACATCAATATTGGTGATGGGGCTATGATTGGTTTCTTGGAAATCAAGCCCAAATAATCGACTGAGAATCGATGAACTAATAATAGATTCAACTCAAGAACAATGCAGAGCAACTCTGTTTTTCTATTTTCTATCAAGTTGCAGACTTCCTCATTTAAAACAAATAACAATTAGAAGACATATATAAAGGAAAAATTACATGGTCCAAAACATCTATCACCATACTTAAGGCATGATTACAAACTCGTCCATACTGCTAATAAATGCAAATCAAATCAGTAAGAAAACAGGCACAAACAGTGAGAAAAAAGTCTGGAAATAGACTGCATTTTTTTACTTACCGAAGGTAATAAAACCGGTTCATTGGAAATCTAAATGACTTCAATTTCTTCACAAAACATGTTGCTATTGATCATTCTAACTTCAACCAATCGCTAGATCTTCAAAACTCTAGTATAATTTAAATTTATTTAGTTTCTTGCACCTGAAGCAACACAACTTGATCAAAGACCCCTTCTGCACTTTCAATCATAACTTGAGCTACACATTCCAATTTGAGTTATTCCAATGCCCACAAGTAAGAAGTGATCTCCTTCAGCTGATGGTAGAGGAGTCAATACCAAAATAAAATTAACTCAAAAAGTCAACCATTTTCTGGTTTTGATCATGTGGCAGAACAAGCATTTTCAACATGGTTGTGGTTTAGTAGTGCTAAAGGATGTGCCGCCAAGGACCACAGTGGCTGGAAACCTGGCTACATTGATTGGGGGCAAAGAGAACCCGGTTAAGCTCGATGAGGTTCCTAGTTTTAAAATGGACCACCATACAATACATAGGTCTGAGTGGTGTGATTATGTAATATAGAAGGCTTTTGGGGTTTGGATATATTTGATGTATATGGTAATGTTCTTTTGTTGTATTATATAAATAATAATGTGGTCTGTTTGAAGATTGCTTGTTTGGTTAGTGACTTCACAATTGGAAATTAGCCAAAAACGTTGACTTTTTGACTCCCTAATCCAAATGCATTGACTCCAATTCCATTAGCTTCCTCTCATCATTTATGACTTGTTGCAATTGGTTTGAAGGTGATCGGATCATTAAAACTCAACTTGAGGCCTAATCTTGCTTTTACTGTTTTATTGATTTTGGCCTTGTGAAGTTTCTGTTTTAGTGCATTTTTGACCTCAAATGGAGCTGCTCTGACCTCAAGCAAGTTTGTTTAAGTTGGTTGGACCTCAAGCTTCAAGATCAAGCATGCCAAAGTCCATCATCTCACTTTTGGTGTTTTAGCACAAAGCCAAAAGCTGTTTTTACAGTAACAGCTTTTTGCCTTTGCTGTTTTTACAGAAACAGCTTTTTTGCTGTTTTTGTGTGCTTGATTGTACTTAGCACTTTTGTAATGTCCAATCTAGTATTGTAACTTCTAATCCTAGTTGATTAGAGATGTCTTAGTTTACTTTAACTTTAGTAATTGTTCTGATTTGTAATCATCTCTTTATTAAGTATTAATGAAATGAAAAACTTGCATTTTAGTAAGTAAGCAAATTTTATCAGAAAACAAAGTGTATTCTGTTTTTTTGCTCTCAACTTCGAAATTCTAACATGGTATCAGAGCTTAATTCTTAAGGGGCCTGATCATCATCCATTCTTTCTCTCCAACTTCAATTGATAAAAAAAAAAAACAGATTCTTACCTACTCAAAAAACCAGAAAATCAGAAATGTCTTCCAACAGTGTGAATCTTCCCTCTCCACCTGTTTTCAGTGGAAAAGACTATCACATATGGAATGACAAGATGCAAAATTACCTTATTGCATTTGATCTATGGGAAGCAATGGAAGAAGGCTATGAACCTCCTGCTGAAGATGAGCACTTCACAGTCAACCAACTGAAGGCAGACAAGGAAAAGAGATTGAAGAACTATAGAGCCCTTACAGTCATCCAATCTGCCATTTCGAATGAGATTCACACAAGAATTCTTGGCCTCAAAAATGCCAAATCAGTGTGGGATACTCTTCAAGCAGAATTCCATGGAACCAAAAGGGTTAGAGCTGTCAACTTGCTCACTGCAAGAAGAGACTTTGAAGCTCTAAGAATGAAAGATGATGCCTATCAAGGCTTATGTGGATAAGCTAAATGAGATTGTGAGTCAAATGAGAATGCTAGGAAGTGACATTACTGAGAGCTCCATCGTGAACAAAGTGTTGGTGAGCTTGCCTTCCAAATTTGACTCAAAAGTGGATGCTATAGAGGAAAGCAAAGATCTGTCCAAACTGACCATGAATGAACTCGTAGGCTCACTTCAAGCAAATGAGAAGAGACATTCAAATAGGACAGATGCAACTACAGAAGGTGCTTTCTTTGCAAATCAGAAAAAACCTTGGAAAAGGGACAACCAAGGCAGCAGCTCCAAACCTTCAAATCCTGCAAGCAAGAAGAAGGAACATACTTGTACCATTTGCAAGAGAAAGGGTCACTTTGAAAAGACTTGTTGGAACAAGGGAAAACCTCAATGCTCCTATTGCAAAATATTCGGTCATGTGGAGAAGGAGTGCAGAAAAAGGAAGTATGAAACAGAAAATCACAAATCTCAACAAGCAAATCATGCTGAAGATGAAGAAAATGCTTTCATGGTCACACAAGCCAAAAGACCAAGACAAAGGCATGAATGGTTGATCGATAGTGGATGCACAAGTCACATGACCTTCAACAAAGACTTGTTTCTCAGCCTAGACATGTCAAGCAAGACAAATGTCATTGTAGGCAATGGTGAAACTCTGAAGGCAGAAGGAAGAGGGACTGTTTCTGTCAAGACAAGCAATGGAGCAAGGACAATCAAAGATGTTCTTTATGTTCCGAATCTGGATCAGAATCTTCTCAGTGTGGGGCAAATCATGAAGAGTGGCTGCTGTTTTACCTTCCAAGAAGAATACTGCAGAATCCTAGATTCCAACATGAAGCTGATTGCTCAGGCCAAGATCAACAACAACAGCTTCTCTCTAAATTGGGAAAATGGTGATCATAAGGCTATGATGAGCAAAGCTGATGAATCATGGCTTTGGCACAAAAGATATGGCCATTGTGACCTGAGGAAACTTAGCATTCTGAGCTCAAAAGGGCTGGTTGAAGACATTCCAAAGTTGCAAGTTCAAACTGAAATTTGTGAATGCTGTCAACTTGGAAAAATGAAGAGGAAGCCTTTTCCTATCAACCAAGCTAATAGGGCATCTAAGAAGCTTCAACTTGTTCACTCCGATGTATGTGGACCTATGAAGGTTCCCTCATTGAACAACAGCAAATTCTTCCTACTGTTTATAGATGATCAAACAAGGTATGGTTGGATTTACTTTCTCAATAACAAATCAGAAGTGTTCGGGCTGTTCAAGAAGTTCAAAGCCTTGGTTGAAGCTCAGTCAGAAAAGAAAATCAAAGTCTTAAGGACTGATAATGGAGGGGAATACAACTCAACTGAGTTCAAATATTTTTGTGAAACTCAAGGCATTGTCCACCAATTTACAGTGCCTTATTCACCTCAGCAAAATGGGGTTGCTGAAAGAAGAAACCGAACAGTAATGGAGATGTCTAGAAGCATGCTGTTTGAGAAGAAGATCCCCAAAAGGTTTTGGGCTGAGGCAGCCTTCACCTCTGTGCATCTGCTGAACAGACTTCCTACCAAAGCTGTGGAGGGAAAAACTCCATATGAGGCATGGTTCAACCTCAAACCTTCTGCCTCTCATCTCAAAATATTCGGTTCAATTTGCTTCATCCATGTCCCTGATGCCAAGAGGGATAAACTCTCTGAAAAATCAGAAAAGTGTGTGCTGGTTGGTTATAGTGCTGAAAGCAAGGGATATAGAGTTTTCAACCCAAAGTCCAACAAGGTTATGGTCAGTAGGGATGTAACATTTGATGAGTTAGCAAGCCTCAAATGGGACAATGAAGATGAAGAAAGCTCAGAATTATTGATGGAGGAGCAAGCTGTGCAATCTGAACCTTTGTCTGATGAAGAGGATGAACCTGAAAATCCAAGGTTCAGAAGCATTGATGATGTGTATCAAAGATGCAACTTGGCCATCTCAGAACCTAGCTGCTATGAAGAGGCCAAAGGTGATCCAAATTGGGAACAAGCAATGAATGAGGAGATTTCCACAATCAACAAGAATGAGACTTGGAAACTGACCAAGAAACCAGAAGGCAAGAAAACCATTGGGGTGAAGTGGATTTACAAGGTTAAAGTCAATCCGGATGGAACCACCAAGAGGCACAAAGCAAGACTTGTTGTCAAGGGATATTCACAACAGCATGGAGTTGATTATGGAGACACCTTTGCTCCAGTTGCTAGATTGGATACGATCAGAATGCTAATAGCTATTGCAGCTTCAAAAGGGTGGAAAATTGATCAACTTGATGTCAAGTCAGCCTTCCTTAATGGCTACCTAGAGGAGGAGATCTATGTGGCTCAACCTGAGGGATTCATCACAATGGGAAAGGAAGATCAAGTGTATAGACTTCACAAAGCTCTATATGGACTGAAACAAGCTCCAAGAGCTTGGTATGCAAGGATCAATGGCTACCTCATCAGCAAAGGCTTTCTAAGGAGTGAGAGTGATCAAACCCTCTACATCATCAAACAAGGTATCTCAACTCTAATTGTCTCTTTATATGTTGATGACTTGTTGGTGATCGGGTGTGAGTCTAGCTTAGTGGAAAAATTCAAATCTGATATGAAAATAGAATTTGAGATGACTGATCTTGGAAGCATGAGATACTTTCTTGGAATGGAGATTCTTCAACTATCTAATGGGATCTTCATATCTCAAGCTAAGTATGCTAATGACCTTTTGAAAAGGTTCAAGATGGAATGCTCTAAACCTGTTTCCACTCCCCTAGTTGCTGGTGAAAAGTTATCCAAATCTGATGGTTCAGAAAGGGTGGATTCAACAAGCTTTAGGAGTCTCATAGGAGGTCTTATGTACCTAACAGCAACAAGGCCTGATCTTATGCAAGCTACCTGCTTACTCTCTAGATTCATGCATGAGCCAACTCAAATGCATAATGGGGCTGCCAAGAGGATGTTGAGATATCTAAGTGGCACCTCATCTAATGGAATCTGGTATGAGAAGGGAGAATTGAATTTACATGGCTATGTAGACAGTGATTGGGCCGGATCAATTGATGACATGAAAAGCACAAGTGGCTTCTGCTTCTCACTTGGATCGGGGGTCTTCTGCTGGAGCTCTAAGAAACAGCAAGTAGTTGCTCAATCAACGGCTGAAGCTGAGTACATTGCAGCAGCCTCAGCAGCCAATCAAGCAACTTGGATAAGGAAAATGATGAAAGATCTTGGTTTCATTCAATTGGATCCTACAACTATCTACTGTGATAGTCAATCTGCTATTGCCATATCTGATAATCCAATTCAGTTTGGAAAGACAAAACATATTTTGATCAAGTTTCATGTGATTAGGGAGCTTATCAAAAATGGAGAAATAAGGTTGGAATATTGCAATTCTGAAAATCAGAATGCTGACATCTTTACCAAGCCTCTCTCCGGGTTCAAGTTTGATTACTTCAAATGTAAATTGGGAGTCACTCACAAAACATTCAAGGAGGAGTGTTTGAAGATTGCTTGTTTGGTTAGTGACTTCACAATTGGAAATTAGCCAAAAACGTTGACTTTTTGACTCCCTAATCCAAATGCATTGACTCCAATTCCATTAGCTTCCTCTCATCATTTATGACTTGTTGCAATTGGTTTGAAAGTGATCGGATCATTAAAACTCAACTTGAGGCCTAATCTTGCTTTTACTGTTTTATTGATTTTGGCCTTGTGAAGTTTCTGTTTTAGTGCATTTTTGACCTCAAATGGAGCTGCTCTGACCTCAAGCAAGTTTGTTTAAGTTGATTGGACCTCAAGCTTCGAGATCAAGCATGCCAAAGTCCATCATCTCACTTTTGGTGTTTTAGCACAAAGCCAAAAGCTGTTTTTACAGTAACAGCTTTTTGCCTTTGCTGTTTTTACAGAAACAGCTTTTTTGCTGTTTTTGTGTGCTTGATTGTACTTAGCACTTTTGTAATGTCCAATCTAGTATTGTAACTTCTAATCCTAGTTGATTAGAGATGTCTTAGTTTACTTTAACTTTAGTAATTGTTCTGATTTGTAATCATCTCTTTATTAAGTATTAATGAAATGAAAAACTTGCATTTTAATAAGTAAGCAAATTTTATCAGAAAACAAAGTGTATTCTGTTTTTTTGCTCTCAACTTCGAAATTCTAACATGGTCATGTGTTTTTAGTCTTGTAATGGCTCTGTGTGTGTGTTTTCTGTAAATAAGTTTAATTCTATCTGCATAGAGCTATTTGTGGTGTGGTATGATAGATGAGATGAGTGTCTTATCACGCCTTTGGACTCTAACTTGCTAAACTCATTTGGGCCGTGAAATTTGAAAAGCTTTCAGAAGTAATGAAAGGTTTTGGGAGAGAAGCTTGTCCTTTTTCATTCAGAAATCGTACATATATAGACAAAATACATAGCTAAAAAAAATGAGCTAATTTAAGATAAATTATGCATATACAGGAAAGGAAAAATCTATTACCTAAAATAAGAAGAGATTTTGCTTCCTATTCAAAACCATACAGCTAATATACAAGATTATTTCCTATTACCCCCTCAAGTTGGAGCATGCAAATCATGAGTGCCCAACTTGCAAAGAAGATGCTCAAATATTCAACCACCCACAGATTTAGCAAAGATGTCAGCCACTTGAGAACCAGTAGGAACATAAGTTGGCCGGATGAGACCATTTTGAACTACGTCACGTACATGATGACAATCAATCTCAATCTGTTTAGTGCGCTCATGAAACATATGATTGGCAGCAATATGCAAAGCTAACTGACTATCATAGTTCATCCATATAGGTTTCGAAAGATGGATGTTGAGATCCAATAATAATCCCTACAACCATTTTAATTCACAAGTTGTCATTACCATAGATCAATACTCTGCTTCAGCCGATGGTCGAGAAACAATTTGTTGCTTCTTGATCTTCTAGGAAATGGAAGAACATCCTAACTGAATATACCATCCAGTTAAAGAACGACGAGTGAGAGGACAACTTACCCAATCAGAATCACACCAAGCTGAAAGGTGTAAATCACTTTGTGTTTTCAACATAATGCCTTGGCCATGACTCCCTTTCAAGTAATGAACCACCCTTAAGGCTGCTTCCCAATGTTCTTTTCGAGGTAGTTGCATAAACTGAGCTAGAATATGGACACAATAAGGCAATTAAGGTCGAGTAACTGAAAGAAGTCTCCCTACCAAACGTCTGTAATGTTCCAGATAATGTAAAATGTTCCCCGTTGCCATGGCCAAATTATGATTCTATTCGATTGGAAAAGAAACTGGTCTAGCTCCAAGCAAGCTGACTTCTCAAATAATATCCAATGCATATTTTCATTGACACAAATAAATTCCTTTAAAACTACACGCCACCTCAATGCCCAAGAAATACTTCAACACTCCCAAATCCTTCATATGAAAACAACTACTCAAATATTGCTTCAATATTTGAATAGCAGAGTGATCATTACGAGACACAACGATATCATCAACATAAATAAGGACATTAATTTGTACCTTATCTTGTTGCAAGATAAAAAGAGAGTAATCAGAGTAAGACTGTCGGAAACCATACTTCTTTAAAGCTGAAGCCAATTTTGCAAACCAACATCAAAGAGCTTGTCTAAGTCCATACAAAGATTTCTTCAAATGGCATACCAATCCTGGTTTTATGAGCATAAAAACCCGGCGGCATGCACATGTATACTTCTTCTTGTAAGTCTCCCTGTAAGAATGCATTGTGTACATCCATTTGATGAAGCTCCCAATTTTTAGCTGCAGCTACTACAAGAAAGGTACGAACTGTAACCATTTTTGCCACCGGTGCAAATGTCTCATAGTAGTCGATTCCTTCGACTTGCCTGTTCCCCAAAATAACTAAGTGAGCCTTGTAACGTTCAATCATTCCATCTGCAATATACTTTATCTGGAACACCCATTTGCATCATATTGCTTGCTTGTCAGGTGGTACTAGTTTTACAATCCATGTTCCATTATCTTCTAAGGCTTGTATTTCTTTCTTTATGGCTTCTCTCCTTCTTTCATCTTTGATAGCTTCAGCAAAAGAATTAGATTCAACACTTATAGTAACAACTGCTAAGAAAGCACGATGATTCACATAAAATTTATCACAGTTTACATATTGTGTAATATGATAAGAACTACTTGAGGAACGTTGATGGCTGAGTGAGTTTGCAGAAGGGCTCATTACTTTCACAGTGTGTAGAGCGAAATCTCACAGCAAAATAGATCCACGTTTATCTCTATAGCCACGCCCAACCAATTCTTCAGGTTGCTAAACTTGTTCAGTTTTAATCACACCCCCCTTGTTGCAGTAACATCTTGATCTTGTGTATTACTATTGGGCTCAGTTACATCTTGATTTTGCTCATCATTTTCTTGTTCGATCATGCTAGGATAGCCTTCTAAATCTTCTTCAGCTAAACGAGCTTCATTCACACTATTATCAATCTTTCCTTCTTTGTCACTTGTTTTGTGCATATAAGGAAATTGATTTTCTATAAATACTACATCTCTAGAGACAAACAATTCACCTGTTTCCATGTCATACATGCTCCATTCTTTCTTTCTAAAAGGATATCCAATAAACACATATTTTCGGCTTCTACCGGCAAATTTATCTCCTTCTCGTTGTTGGTTATGGGTATAAGCCAAACATCCAAATACTCGAATATTTTTATATAAAGGTGCTTTACCATATAAAAAGTTCATAAGGTGTTTTCCCTTTCAACAACGTAGATGGAGTTCTATTAATCAAATATGTAGCTGTTAGCACACATTCTCCCCAAAAATCAACATGTAAATTTGCTTGAAAACAAAGTGCAAGTGCCACATTAAATATATGTCGATGTTTCTGTTCTACTTTTCCATTTTGTTGAGGGGTCCCAACACAAGATGTCTGATGTATTATCCAATTCTTCACAAAATAGTCACTCAAACAAGTAAATTCAGTCTCATTATCACTGTGCACTATTTTCATATCTTTATGAAATAAATTGTCTTTGTATCAAAGCAAATAAATTGCAAAGAGTTTGTCCTACTTTAGATTTATTTTTCAATAAATAAATCCACACACTTCTCGAATAATCATAAATAATTGTTAAAAAATAATGTGCACCACAAAACGCTAGGGTTCTATAAGGTCTCCATAAATCACAATGAATAATTTCAAAACATTGGATGCTTTATTATTGCTGGACATAAATTCCTTTCTAGTTTGTTTTGCTCGAAGACAAACTTCACAACTAGCACATTTATTATTATTATTACCAACAGTTGGCAGTAAACTAACAATCTTATCAGAAGGATGTCCCAACCTTTGATGCCAAACTTCAAAGGTATTCTTTCGCACCATCGTCAAAGCTTTAGCACACTTCACGCCTTCCATTCCCTTGAAGTAATAGAGCCCTTCGTTCTCCATCTTTTTAGGTGTTCAAAAAAATAAGCGGCATGTTCCATTGCTCACTACTCAGTCCACTTAAGCCTTTTGTCTCGGCTTCAGTTGCCTTGCTTTCTTGTGACATCACAATTGTTGCATGGGCTCTAACCGGTCCACCACGTCCTCTTCCTCCTGAGGTGATTAATTGCTTAGGCCCTCCTTGTCCACGTCCGTTACTTTTTGATCTCTCACCCCACCAATCTGGATAACCAATCAGTTGAAAACATGAATCATAATTATGTCCTAGCTTGTTACAATTTGTGCAAATCGTGGATTTGTCTTTTACTTTTGTTCGTCCCTTTAAAGGCGATCCCGTTTGGACAGCAAAGTCCATATGTTCATTTTGTTGATCTTTTCCATGGGTTATATTACGAACCCATTCTTCTTGAACAATCATAGCATATGCTCGATTCAGACTTGGTAATGGCTTGGTGCTCAAAATACTGGATTGCATTGTTCCATAAATTGAATCATCCAATCCCATTAGGAAATGATGCAACTTTTTTTCTTCACGTTTCTTATCTAATTCCCCACCAATATTGCATTTACAGCCTCCACATTTGCATATTGGGTTCTGCTCATGGTTTTCTAATTCTTCCCATATCATCTTCAATTTTCCATAATAATTCACTGGTGTCATGTCGCCTTGTTTGCACTCCACCAGCTCTGTTTTAAGTTGATGAACGCGTGGTCCATTCCCTACAGAAAATCTTTATTTTATGTCATCCCAAAGATCCTTTGCGACCTCCATATATGTGATAGTTGATCGCAAAGTCGGCTCTATTATATTTATCATCCATGATACCAACATCGAGTTAACGGTCCACCAATCTTCCATCTCTGATGAGTCTTTCGAAGGTTGTGTTATTAAACCGTCAATAAATCCATATTTTTTCTTGGCTCTCAGCGCCATTCTTATCGCTCTTGCCCATCCATCTTAGTTCTCTCCTTTCAGTTGAACTTGTGTGATAATGTTTCCTGGGTTATCATTCGTTGAAAGAAAGTATAGAGACATTTTCAATTTGGTCGAGGCATCAAAACTGAATGTATCTTATTGATGAATTAATCGTATAAATACATCATGAGAATAACCAATAGTGGTTGAAGATCCTACAAACTAGGAAGATGTTTAAACTAAATCATATATCTCTGGATGACAGCTATATACAACTAATACTACAATCTGATATACAACACTTTGTCAAGCAGGTAACTAACTCTATTATGCCACCTCAAGATGGAGCTCGGGAGAGAAATCCAATCTTGTGTTTAAGTTGAAGGATACGGTGTCGTGGAAGTGGCTTAGTAAGTGCATCAGCAAGTTGATCTTCAGAAGAGACATGAGCGACATGAAGAGCACCATTTTGAACTTGATCCCCATATAAAATGAAAATCTATGGCAACATGCTTCATTCGGGAATGAAAAATTGGATTGGAATAGAGCTGAGTTGCCCCAATATTATCCCGATAAATGACAGGGCAGTAGGGAAGCGAAATACCAAGATCAGTGAAGATAACAAATGAAATTAAGTTCAGCAGCGGTATTTGCAACAGAGCGATACTCTGCCTTCGTGGAAGATCTAGCAACAGTCCGTTGCTTTTTAGAACTCTAGGAAATCATATTTTTACCAAGATAAACAACATAAGCATTGGTTAAGCAAAAAGTGTCCTAGTCCCTTGCCCAATCAGCATCAGAAAAGGCATGTAAACTGAGAGTAGAGTTTGAGAAAGCATGTAAACTCAGATTAGAGTCTTTGTAGAGTTGTAAATCATCATCAATAGTGCTAGAAAGATAATGTAGTAGCCGTTTGATAAAAGACCAATGTTCAGTTGTTGGGCAATGCATATATTATGACAGTTTGTTAACAGCGAAGGCGATATCAGGTTTTGTGATTAGCAAATACTGGAGGCTCCCAACTACGTGGCGATACTTAGTTGGATCAGACAAAGAAGAACCTGAGTTTAACATGAGAGTCGGACTGGTTGGTATGGGAGTAAGAACAGTCTTGGCATCTTGCATCTTGGTTTGAGTGAGAAAATCCATAATATATCGCCTGTGTGAGAGTAACAAGCCATGTTTGTTTATGACAACTTCTACACCTAGAAAGTAAGTTAGTAAGCCAAGGTCTTTGATGGAAAATCGCTGAGCAAGAATATCTATGAAGTGATTAACTTTGGTAGGATTGTCTCCTGTGAGAATTAAATCATCAACATAAATAAGGAGATACATAGTGTGGCCTTCAGCATGAAAGATAAAGAGTGAAGTATCAGCATATGAATTCTGAAAACCAAACTATAACAGGAACATTCTGAGCTCATTGTACCACGCTCGAGGAGCTTGTTTTAGGCCATATATTGCTTTGTTAAGTTTGCAAACATATGAGGGGTTGTCTGTATCAACAAATCCCAATGGCTGTGACATGTAAAAAATTTCTGACAGATGACCTTGAAGAAAGGCATTGTTGACATCAAGTTACCTTAAGGACCAACCACGGCTGACAGCAATACTGAGAACAATTCTTACAATAGTCGGTTTTACAACTGAACTAAATGTGTCATGGTAGTCTATTCTAGGACGTTGGTGGAATCCTTTTGCAACCAATAGGGCCTTGAACCTATCAATAGAACCATCAGATTTGCGTTTAGTTCTAAAAACCCATTTACATCCAACTAGATTTTATCTACTAGCTGGTGGAACTAGAGCCCATGTTCCATTCTTGACGAGAGCATCATATTCTTCAGACATGGCGAGACGCCATTTATGATCTTTCAGAGCTTAAGTCAATGTGGTTGGTTCATGATCATCACTTTTGGTTAATTGGGTGTGAAGATTCAGTTTGGTGATGGGTTTGCGAATATTGTTTTTGGCTTTAGTAGTCATGTGGTGAGTGGATTATGGCTGAGGCTTGGGTGGATTTATAAGTGGTGATGGTTGTTGGGGATTGTTGGTAGGTGAGGGTTCACGTGATGGTGTTGTAGTAGTTGTGGTGACCAGGTATGGTGGTGGTGAAGCTTCACTGGAGGGTTGCTGTTGAGTGTCCACTGCAGATGACGGATTGAGTGGTGGTACTAAAGGCAAGCGAGGAATTTGAAGTGGTGAAGGAATCCATGTAGCAATGGGGTTGGAGTGAGGAGTGAGGAGAAGAGGAAGGAGCAAATAGATAACTAAATGGAAATACAGACTCAACAAATCGAACATGCTTAAAGACATATATCTTGGAAGTGGTTGGATCGAGGCAATAGTAGGCACTCTAAGTTAAAGAGTATCCTAGGAAGACACAAGGGATGGATCGAGTGTCTAGTTTGTTGGTTGTATATGGTCTAATCCATGGATAGCATAAACAACCAAAAATTGAGTTTTGAGTAATTAGGAGCTGTTGAAAATATTTTTTTCATGAGGAGATGAAAGGTTTAGTGTGGGTGTTGGCATGCGATTTATTAGATAAACTGTTGTGGTGAAGGCATAAGGCCAATAAGTTAAAGGAAAAGAGGCATGAGAGGGTAATGTTAATCTAGTTTCTACAATATGAAGATGTCTACGTTCAGAAAAGCCATTGTGTTCAGATGTGTGAGGTGGTGTAGTGAGATGAGAAATACCATTTGTTGAAAGAAAATGGGCAAGGGCAATATATTCACCACCATTGTTAGAATAAAGTGTTTTGATGGTTTTATCAAAGAATTTTTCAACAATGGCTTTAAAATGAGACAAAATTTCTTTGACTTCTGACTTTTGTTTAAGAGGATAAAACCAAATATATCTGGTGAAATGATCCACGAAAATGACATAATATTTAAATCCATTATTTGATAGAATTGGAGAAGTCCAGACATCCGAAAAGATAGTTTCAAGGGGTTGAGAAGAGACAATTGTGGACTGGGAGAAGGACAATTTATGGCTTTTATTGCTGAGACAAGCAGTACATGAAAAATTATTGGATAATGAAGAATAGAAATCGAGTTTATTTTGGGAAACAATTTGTTTCAGGATGTGGTAAGCTGGGTGTCCTAATCTTTGATGCCACTCGGATAAGGTAGTTTTGGCGTTGGAAAATGCAAGCAATGGTGGAGATACTTGCCACTCATAAACGCCATCTTTAGTTTGGCCCTTCAGTAGTGTTGCCCCTGTGTGAATGTCCTTTATAAGAAAAACAGTGGGTAAGAATTCAATGGAAACATTATTTGAGGTACAAAATTGAGAAATTGAAATGAGATTCTTTTTCATAGCAGGAACACAGAGGACATTGTTCAATTGAAAAGTGTTATGAGTTGTTTGAAGAGAAAAAGAACCAGTATGAGTAATGGAGAGACCCGAGCCATCACCGATCATAATATCATCCGAGCCATTGTATGGAGTATGCATGGAGAGATTGGTTAGATCAGCTGTAACATGGTGAGAAGCTCCACTGTCCAGGAGCCAAGATGTATGATTGGGAGTATTGGAAGCATAATGAGCCCTTTGTTGCTCTGGGGTAGCAGAGGGAGTGGTGGATGTGTTGACTGAGACGAGCCGAAATGAGGGACATCGTTTCGCTGTATGTCCTTGTATCCTGCAGATTTGACAATGACCCAGGTATGGTCAAGGTGAGCGATTACCTTGAGTTGTGAGTTAGCTGCTGTTTTGTGTAGTGGGAAACCTATTTTGGTGGCTGTGGAAGGGGCGCCACGACTAATTGTTGGGGCCTGAAGGTGCAGGGTAGCGCCAAGTTCCTGAATTCTTGTTCGTGGGATTAGTGGTGGTAGTAAACTGAAGAGGGTCTGGTGTTTTAGTTATCATCGAGGCTTCAAAGTTGAGCAACTTTTCATGTAGTTCCTCAAAGGTTATAGGTGTGTCTCTGGCTTGTACAGCAGAGGTTAGTTCTTTGTATTCATCGCCAAGGCCATCAAGTATTTTTTTCGGTGAGATCCTCTGCATCTAGAGGTGCTCCGAGAAGGGCAAGCTCATCAGCCTTTGCTTTGATGGATTGCAGGAATGTTGTGACACTGTCAGAGTCTTTAGTGATCAGTTTGAGTTGACTTTTGGCATGTTTGATGCGGCCACGAGAAGGTTTGGCGTAAGTGGTGGCCAGGATAGTCCATGCTTCACGAGCAGTCTTGGCTTGTGCAATGAAAGGTATGATGGTGTGGGAGATGGAGCCAATAATTGCATTCAGGAGTAATTTGTCCTGTCGAATCCAAAGTGTGAGTAGGGTTGGATATGGTTGTGTCATTTAGGGTGAGAGTGGCTGAGAGACATGGCTTTGAGCCATCTATATAGCCTAAGAGGTCATGGTGTTGTGTGATTCATTGGTGTTGATAATGGATGGTGAAGAGGTGGTCATGGTTTCGAGATTAAAGAAAGGAGAGGAATCTAATAAGAGAAAATATATATATATATATATTGAAATTTGTAATCTCTAGTTCTGCTCTGATATCATAACAGAGTTACAAAACTAAATGCATCTTATTGATGAATTAATCGTATACATTCATTATGAGAATAACTAATAGTGGTTGAAGATCCTATAAACTAGGAAGATGTTTAAACTAAATTCTATATCTCTAGATGATAGCTATATACAACTAATAATATAATCAGATATACAAAATTTTGTCAAATAGGTAACTAAAACTCTGTTGCAAAATGCATAACTAAAAGAAAGAAGCTAATTTAACATAAATTATGCATATACGGGAAAAGAAAAATCTATTACCTAAAATAAGAAAATATTTTGCTTCCTATTCAAAAACCATATACAGCTAATATATAAGATTATTTCCTATTAAAATTTTGAAAGATGGAAAAAGTAGGATACTGTGAAATAACCCAACTTTCATGTTCAGAAAGAATGAAAAATGGAGATATCCTTTTCAGAATAGAGAGGATGGATGGGCCTGAATATAGTCCAACAATGACTGCCATTTGATGTTCATGTTCATGGAGAGAAGCCTAGAGTGAGCAGTCCCAAGAGTAGTCTCTGATCTTCTTTCTGCGTGCATCGAGTAATGGTATTAAAGAAGCATTTATGAAGTAGAGTTTACATATTGATTGAATATTGTTCCGCTGATACAGATTCCACATGCACAGGCATATGGGGTTATTGTTCCCGAGCGACCTTTCTGCTCTCTGTTGCATCTTTTTGTTGTTGTCTTGTTTCACCTTTTTGTCTTCTCGTAAAAAAGCCAAGCTGAGCAAGAAATGAGGAAACACTCCCAACTCTGCAGTCAAAAGGACCTCTAGTCTTGTCTAATCTAGTAGATTGGGTTTAGTCAGAGCCTTGATTTTTGCAATGGAATCTTTGTGTGGTTCCAGACGTGCAATGCAGGTGGAGGTGAAGAGGATCTTATTATCCCATATTCTGTTGTACATCATTCTGAGGTCATGGAACTACATGTCCGTGACATACAGGATTAGACATTTCAAATTATTTATAATTCACGCTTAACTTTTGTTATTCAAATCACGCGTTTGGAATTGGACAAAGTGGATCAATCAATAAACTTAATAAAGAGCGACTTTTCATTAAAAGCAGCAGGCAGCAGGCAGCAGGCTCCTGATTGATTGGTTTATCTGTCACATCACAAAGTTTCAAACTTTGATTTCTCTAAATTTCCTAGCCCGCCACACAATACAAATGGACCCGACCCATCGTTATTTTTAAGGCACAGAAAAAGCTCTCTTCAGTGAAACTTTTTACGTATTTTAAAATTACATAAATAATAACAAACACTTACGGGTGTTAGAGTCTACAAAACAAGAGGACAGGATCAAGTGAAATTCTTATCTCAAGTTTGCATGATTCTGGCCTCCTTCCGTGCCTGAGCTTTCTCCATCAAACAAAGAGGACCATATATCCCCGCATCGTTTGCGTTAGCCTCTGATTGACTGACTCCTCCATATTCAAAGCTGTAACAAATTTATCAGCTGCTTTTACCTCTTACGCTTCCTACACATCCGCTTCCTACGCATATGATTCACTATTACCTGCTGGCTCCTACGAAACGACAAACCTCACCCTTCTTTCTTTTTGTCTCACTTGCCTCCCGCTTTCGTCTTTCTCCGTCCTGTTTGAGTCTTGCGCACCACGTTATTTCAGGCACCAAGCAATTCAACCTCCTTTTACTCTCTATCTTCCCGGTTACACAACTCTTCCGTTATATTCACTCTCATTTCTTCTGCAAAACCCACAATCCTTTCACTGAACTAAGCCTCCCAGCTCAAAAGAAAAGCAAAACAAATAGAAGACCAAGGTATTTTCCTTGGTTCTGAACGCTCAAGCATGTCAGTCCTCTTCTCCCATAACTCGTCATCCATGTACTCTGGTATCGAGTTTCTCATTCAGCCCACTTTCTTTCGTGCCTTTTCTGGTTCACTGCACTTGCTATTGTTGCTCGTTCTGTTTGGTTCTTGGCTGTTACAAAAATGCAAGCCGGGAGCTGGCCAGGGCCCAAAGGAAAGGTTTAAGAACACCAAAGTTTCTTACCGCAAGCAGGCTTTACTTTGCTGTCTGGCTGTTTCTCTATTCAATCTTGTATTTTGTTTGTTGAGCTATTTTTATTGGTATAGAAATGGTTGGTCTGAAGAAAACATGGGCACCCTTTTGGATTTAGCACTTAGAACTCTTGCTTGGGCTGCAGTTTCTCTTCATTTACACTCTGGATTCTCTGTTTCTAATGAATCAAAGTTTCCATTTTTATTGAGACTCTGGTGGGGTTTCTACTTCACCATTTCCTTCTACTCCCTTGTTATCAATTTTGTTCTTTATCGAAAACACCTATCCTTACCGACTCAAAACTTAGTTTCCGATGTTGTCTCCTTCATCACTGGCTTGTTTTTCCTATATGTGGGGTTTTGGGGGAAGAGACAGAGTGAAAACACCAATGTTGAAGAACCCCTTCTTAATGGTGACTCTAACACTAGTGTCAGCAATGAAATTGAATCAAAGAAGTTAAAAGGGGAAGAGACTGTGACCCCATTCTCAAATGCTGGAATTTTCAGCATGCTTACTTTCTCTTGGATGGGTCCTTTGATTGCTCTTGGCAATAAGAAGGCCTTAGACCTTGAGGATGTTCCTCAGCTTGCTAGCACTGATAGTGTTTTGGGGTCCTTTCCGCGCTTCAAATATAAGATAGAGGCAGAGTGTGGTGCAGTGAGCAAGGTCACCACACTTACTTTGGTGAATGCATTGTTCTACTCAGCTTGGAAAGACATCCTTTTGACTGCTCTTCTTGTCTTACTCTACATATTGTCCTCCTATGTTGGCCCCTATCTTATTGATACTCTAGTTCAATATCTCGCTGGTAGAAGGGAATATGAAAATGAGGGCTATGCTTTAGTCTCTACATTTTTTCTTGCAAAGCTTGTAGAGTGCTTTTCTCGGAGGCATTGGTTCTTCAGGTTGCAGCTGGTTGGTATTAGGATGCGGTCGGTGCTAATTACATTGATCTACAATAAGAGTTTGACCCTTTCCTGCCAGTCAAAGAAACAACACACTTCCGGGGAGATGATCAATTTCATGACCGTTGATGCTGAAAGGGTTGGTGATTTCAGTTGGTATCTGCATGATCCTATGATGGTTGTTCTACAAGTTGCTTTGGCCTTGGTCATTTTGTACAAAAACCTTGGTCTTGCTTCGATTGCAACTCTCGGTGCGACTATAATCGTTATGTTAGCGAATGTTCCCTTGGGAAAGTTGCAAGAGAAGTTTCAAGACAATATAATGAAATCTAAAGATACAAGGATGAAGGCTACATCGGAGATTTTGAGGAACATGAGGATTCTCAAGCTTCAAGGGTGGGAAATGAAATTTCTATCTAAGATTACAGTACTGAGGAAGATTGAGGAGGGATGGTTGAAAAAATATGTCTATACAATGGCCATGACGACATTTGTCTTTTGGGGCGCCCCAACTTTCGTATCAGTTGTCACTTTCGGTGCTTGTATGCTTATGGGAATCCCTCTTGAATCCGGAAAAATCTTATCTGCACTTGCAACTTTCAGGATTCTTCAAGAGCCAATTTATAACCTTCCAGACACGATCTCGGTGATAGTTCAAACCAAAGTCTCACTTGATAGAATTGCGTCATTCCTTCGTCACGATGACCTTAAACCAGATGTCATAGAGAAGCTTCCAGTAGGTAGTTCTGACACAACAATTGAGGTCGTTCATGGAAATTTCTCTTGGGATTCATCTTTCCCAACTCCGACACTGCAAGATATTGATTTCAAAATTCATCATGGCATGCGAGTTGCTATTTGTGGTACTGTTGGCTCTGGCAAATCGAGCTTGCTCTCCTCTATCCTAGGAGAAGTACCTAAGATATCTGGGGCCCTTAAGGTCTGTGGGACCAAGGCCTATGTTGCTCAGTCACCATGGATACAGAGTGGCAAGATTGAGGACAACATATTGTTTGGTAAAGAGATGGACAGAGAAAGGTACGAGAGGGTTCTCGAAGCATGTGCCCTGAAGAAGGACCTTGAAGTTCTTTCATTTGGTGATCAGACAGTAATCGGGGAGAGAGGAATCAACCTGAGCGGTGGACAGAAACAAAGAATACAGATAGCTCGTGCGCTTTACCAGGATGCCGATATCTACTTGTTTGATGATCCTTTTAGTGCAGTCGATGCTCATACAGGATCTCACCTCTTTAAGGTAATTCCTTTTAAATTTGTGTGTGTGTGTGTGTTTTTTTTTTTTTCTTGGCTTTCTTTTTGAGGTTAAATTCTATTTTGAAGTGTAAAATTTGAACTTCTCACTACATATTGTGTCTGGCAGGAATGTCTTTTTGGCCTTTTGGGCTCAAAAACAGTGATTTATGTTACTCATCAAGTGGAATATTTACCAGCGGCTGACCTTATCTTGGTGAGTTGCTTGCAATGAGTGTTTTTCATATCTCTTTTTCGACTTCATACTATCAAACACATCTTTCCTTGGTGTTGTATTTTGCTACTCCAAATATTACTTTTCGATAGGTCATGAAAGATGGAAAGATTACTCAAGCTGGGAAGTACATTGACATTCTCAGCTCAGGAACTGACTTTATGGCACTTGTTGGTGCACATAAGGAAGCCTTGTCAGCACTTGATTCCATAGAGGATGCACCTCCATCTGATAAGTCTTCTATCAGCAAGGAAAATGGATTTACCCTCGGTACTAATGGTGTGGTGCAAGAGGGAGAAAGCAAAGATATTCAAGATGGTAAAGCAGATCCCGGAAAGGCAAACAAGCAGCTTGTTCAAGAAGAAGAGAGAGAGAAAGGCAGAGTTGGGTTGTCAGTCTACTGGCAGTATCTCACAGTCGCTTATGGAGGAGCTCTAGTGCCCTTTTTTTTGCTTTCCCAGATTCTATTTCAATTGCTTCAAATTGGAAGCAACTACTGGATGACATGGGCAACTCCCATTTCGGAAGATGTGAAGCCTCCTGTTGGAGGGTCTACCCTTATTATCGTCTATGTTGCTTTGGCAGTTGGAAGTTCCTTCTGCATCCTTTCAAGAACAATGCTTCTTGTAACAGCTGGCTATAAGACGGGTACTCTACTCTTCAATAGAATGCACATGTGTATTTTCCGATCACCCATGTCGTTCTTTGATGCCACTCCAAGTGGACGGATACTGAACAGAGTGAGTGACAATAGCTGTATTTGTTCGTAGACTTTTAAATGCTGCAACTGTACTTTTATTACCTAGGACAGAAATTTAAACTCTCTGGTTTTTCTACAGGCTTCTACGGACCAAAGTGCAGTTGATATGAACATACCATTTCAATTTGGAGCTCTTGCCTTCTCACTCATCCAGCTCTTGGGGATTATTGCAGTAATGTTTCAGGTTGCATGGCAGGTTTTCATTGTTTTTATCCCTGTGATTGCAGCCAGTATCTGGTATCAGGTATATCTTAACCTTCTGTATGCATCCACCTAGTTTATGATACACACTCTATGTAGATACAATACATGGAGAGAGATGATCTCACAAAGTCTTGTTTATGCAGCAATATTACATTCCTTCAGCAAGAGAGCTCTCACGTTTAGTAGGAGTATGCAAAGCTCCGGTGATTCAACATTTTTCCGAAACCATTTCTGGATCAACAACTATCAGGGGCTTTGATCAAGAATCAAGATTCAGGGAAACAAATATGAAGCTGATGGATGGCTACTCTCGGCCAAAGTTCAATATTGCTGCTGCAATGGAATGGCTCTGCTTCCGCTTGGATTTGCTTTCTTTCATTACCTTTGTGTTTTCTTTGATTTTCCTCATCTCTATCCCTACAGGGGTTATTGATCCTGGTAAGCAGTGTCCTTGTACAGTTACACTATCTTCCATTATTCTTCTTATAGATGTTAGAAGACAATTGGCACAGAGAACATAATCCCATACTCCCTTTTTAATCCTCCTCACGTTCTTTTTCCTGCAGGCATTGCTGGCTTAGCTGTGACATACGGACTTACCCTGAACAGGTTACAAACTTGGTTTATATGGAACCTCTGCAATACAGAGAACAAAATTATATCTGTGGAGAGGATACTTCAGTATACTTCGATCCCTAGTGAGCCACCGCTGATCATAGAGGAAAACCGACCAGATCCTACTTGGCCTTCATCAGGAGAAGTTGAAATTCATGATCTACAGGTAGTTTCCTTTACTCCCCTATTTACTGTTTCATTGAATTTTACATGAAGTTTTCCTTCAAGCAGAATGGCTATACAATTATGTAGGTTCGTTATGCCCCACATATGCCGCTTGTATTGCGAGGTATCACATGTACTTTTGAGGGAGGAAAGAAAGCCGGAATTGTAGGAAGAACTGGGAGCGGTAAATCAACTCTCATACAAACACTTTTCCGAATAGTTGATCCTGTTGCTGGTCAGATCATCATAGATAACACCAACATCTCTTCCATCGGACTGCATGATTTGCGGTCTAGACTGAGCATTATCCCTCAAGATCCAACCATGTTTGAAGGGACAGTACGAAGCAATCTGGACCCACTTGAAGAGTACACAGATGAACAAATCTGGGAGGTGAGCTGTTTTCACTTTATTTTTTCTTCTTCTAGAAGGGATTCTTCCGTAATAGGCATTCTCATATCACATATAATATTAGCCGTGATGGGTAATCCTTGTGAATGATCTCTAAATGCTCTTAGGCTCTGGATAAATGCCAACTTGGAGATGAAGTCAGGAAGAAAGAAGGGAAGCTCGACTCAACTGGTATGTTTTTCTTATAAAGTTTTAAAATTTAAGAAATCGATGTTACAGAAACGTGATTATGTTTCATTTGTGAATGCTACAGTTACCGAGAATGGAGAGAATTGGAGTATGGGTCAGAGGCAGCTGGTATGCCTCGGTAGAGTGCTGCTCAGAAAAAGTAAGATCGTAGTGCTTGATGAAGCCACCGCATCAGTCGACACTGCTACAGATAATCTGATTCAGCAGACACTACGACATCATTTTTCCGACAGTACCGTCATTGTAATTGCACATAGGATAACTTCTGTGGTTGATAGTGACATGGTTCTACTTCTAAACAATGGTGAGTATGTTTATTTTCTATAAATGTTTATCAAATGCTTATCGTAGTCACCTTTGTTGACCCATGCTATTGTTATTGTTGGTGCAGGGCTGATTGAGGAGTATGATGCTCCCACAAGATTACTAGAAAACAAGTCCTCGGCTTTTGCTCAGCTTGTAGCAGAGTACACTGTTAGGTCTAATTCCAGTTTTTGAAAAGTGATTAATTTCTGAATCTGAATAATTAGCAAGTCACTGTTCAACTAAGGCAGAGTTCTCAATATTGATGAAGAAGATAAATAGAGGGTGTCACGTATGTGTAATTACTCCGTTCTTTGTCCTAACAGACAGAGTAATCTGTTTTTATTGTTAGTTTGAAATAAGAGGACTTCGTTTTTGTATTATTACTTTTGTGTGCGTCCGAGTGTAAGAAAATCTACCTATTGTTTGTCTTCCCCATCCCCAGAAACCATTTCGCTCTTCCTTTTTGGTTTCTTGGTTGGTTTTTGGCCCGTGGAGATGATCTCTATTGCAGCCCCCTAGATGCCGGGATGTAGCTCCCATATTGTACGAAAGCATAAGAAAGACTGGGTCTGAGCATATCTTGTTAAAAATGCAATGTTTTGATCTTAACTCTTTTTTTCTCTCCTCTCATCCCAATTTTGACTTCAATCCATCAAGTTTTGGCATCCAATTTGTGATTTGTGGGAGTTGGTTTGACCTCAATCTGAGTTGTGTGCTGCAAGTTAGGATTTGTTCTGTTCTTGCTTTTTTCCTTACTGTGTTGCTTCTGCAGCAAGGCTCAGATTTGCTTTCTCACTGTTCTATTAGACTTGCTCATGGTTTACCACCTCTCCTGAGCTTGTTTGATTGTTTTTTAATCAAGGTTGGTGAAGATATCTCATCCTTGGACGAAATGTCTTTAATCAGCTCAAAAGCTGCTAAAGCAGGACGCTTTTCTACCTTCTACATACTTTCCAGCAGCCTTACTAGTTTATGTGCTTTAATTGTTATAATCAAGTGTTGTAGTACTAATAACTTGTTTTTCATTTTTTTCAGATTAGCAGTATGGCTTTATTGTACTAGCTTTGATGTATTAAGAACTTATATATGTCAATCTCTAGTTGTTTTCAATGTATGGAAAAAACTTAACAGAAATACAACAATCTGTTTTTTCTATCTTCTTGGACTATCTTCATCCTCTGCACTTCTCAAACCCTCAACATGGTATCAGAGCCCTCTTCGTAAGGGACCAACTAAAGTCAGATTCCAATCAGCCGTGTGATTCAAAAACCAATCCTCTTACCTTTAAACCCATAAAATCTGAAACATGTCAAACCCCAACCAAGTGGCCTTACCTTCTCCACCAATCTTCAGTGGAAAAGACTACCACATTTGGAGTGACAAAATGCACAACTACTTGATTGCATTTGATTTGTGGGAAACTATAGAAGATGGTTACAAGGCACCAGAAGAGGATGAACACCTTACAGTGAATCAAATCAAGGCTGATAAGGAAAAAAGGCAAAGAAATTATAGAGCCATGACAATAATACAATATGCTATCTCAAATGAGATTTACACTCGGATACTTGGGATCAAGTATGCTAAGACTACTTGGGAGACTCTTCAAAAAGAGTTACATGGCTCAAAAAGAGGTAGAGCAGTAAATATGCTTGTAGCAAGAAGAAACTTTGAAGCATTGAGGATGAAAGAAGATGAACCTGTTCAGTCTTATGTTGACAAGCTGAATGAGGTTGTGAGTCAAATGAGGATGCTTAGAGGGGTAGTTAAAGAAAGTGTTATTGTCAACAAAGTGCTTGTGAGTCTACCCTCGAAATTTGACTCTGAGGTAGATGCTATAGAGGAAAGCAAAAAGCTTTCCACCCTGACTCTAAGTGAACTAATGGGGTCCTTAGAAGCTCATGAGAAAAGGTACTCCAACATAGCAGAAGCCCTTACAGAAGGAGCTTTCCAAGCAGAGCAAAGCAGGCCTTGGAGGAAAGATGATCATGCCAGCAACTTAAAAGGATCATCGTACCAAAAGAAAAAGAAGCAGATGACCTGCAACTTTTGCAATAAGCCTGGACACTTTGAAAAGAATTGCTGGAGGAAAAATAAGTCTACCTGCAACTACTGTAAGAGAAATGGTCATCAAGAGAAATATTGCAAAAAGAAGAGGTATGACTCTGAGAAACCTCAACCTCAGCAAGCTAATCAAACAGAATAAGGAGGAGAAGAACATCTCTTTATGGCCTCTACTTCAAGAAGTCTAAAAAGCAAAGAAGAATGGCTCATTGACAGTGGCTGCACAAGCCATATGACATTCAACCGAAACCTATTTCAAAGTCTCAACACTTCTCTCAAAACCAAAATTACAATTGGTAATGGAGATGAGTTGAAAGCTAAAGGAAGAGGAACCGTGGCAATCAGAACTGATGATGGCACTAAAATTATTAAAGATGTGTTATTCATTCCTAACTTAGATCAAAACTTGCTAAGTGTAGGACAAATGATAAAAAATGGTTGTTGCTTGACTTTCAAAGACCAACACTACATCATCTATGATTCTGAAAACAAGGTAATTGCAAATGTCAAAGTCAAACACAATAGTTTTCCACTGAATTGGAAAAGAGACAATCAAAAAGCCATGATGACCAAGGAGGATGAAACTTGGCTGTGGCATAAGAGATTTGGCCATGCTGATCTTAAGGAGTTGAGCTCCCTATGTAAGAAGAATCTGGTCGAAGACATCTCAGACTTGCTGATGCAGAAGGAGGTCTGTGAATGTTATCAACTAGGCAAGATGATAAGAAAGCATTTTCCAACAAATCAAGCTCACAGAGCCTTGGATCAATTGGGGATCATTCACTCATATGTATGTGGACCTATGGAGGTTCATTCCCTAAACAAAAGCAAGTACGTCCTACTATTTATAGATGATCTCACCAGATTCTGTTGGATATATTTCCTAAAGAACAAATCTGAGGTAATAGAGGTGTTCAAAAATTTCAAAATCATGATTGAAGCTCAGACTGATAAGAAGATCAAAGTTCTGAGATCAGATAATGGAGGTGAGTACACATCTACTGAGTTTAAAAGATTGTGTGAAGAAAATGGCATTGTCCATCAATTGACAGTTCCATACTCACCTCAGCAAAATGGAGTTGCTGAGAGAAGAAATAGAACGGTCATGGAGATGACTAGGAGTATGCTTTTTGAGAAGGAAATGCCCAAAAAATTTTGGGCCGAAGCTGCTTCCACTTCTGTGTATCTGCTCAACAGATTACCAACTAAGGCTGTCAATGACAAAACCCCATATGAGGCATTAACTACCATCAAGCCATCTACCTCTAACTTAAGAGTATTTGGCTCATTATGCTACATTCACATCCCTGATGAAAGGATAGACAAATTGTCTGAGAAATCAGAAAAAATGCATTCTGGTTGGTTATAATGTAGAAAGCAAAGCCTATAGGGTTTTCAATCCAAAAACCAACAAGGTGATTATAAGCAGAGATGTTATTTTCGATGAGTATGCAAGATTAAATTGGGACTCAACAGAAGAAACATATGACTTTGATCTATTGATGGATGGTCAGTGTTCAACCCCATCAAACGTGCCTAATGAAGATAGTGATGAAGAGCCTGCTAATCCCTGATTCTCAAGTCTTACTCAGGTGTATCAAAGGTGCAATCTGGCCATCTCATAACCAGGTGGCTATAATGAAGCAGTGGGAAATCAAAGTTGGGAACAAGCTATGAAAGAGGAAATCTCTATGATTAACAAGAATGAAACTTGGAGCTTGTCCAAGAAACCAGAGGGGAAGAAAGTAATTGAAGTTAAGTGGTTATTCAGGGTTAAGCTCAATCTTGATGGTTCCATTAACAAACACAAAGCAAGGCTCATTGTCAAAGGGTACACTCAACAACAAGGGGTTGATTATGGAGATACATTTGCTCCAGTTGCAAGGCATGGCACAATTAGATTACTCATTGCCATTGCAGCAAGCAAGGGCTGGTTCATTTTTCAGCTTGATGTGAAGTCTGCTTTTCTCAATGGCTATCTCAATGAAGAGATATATGTGGATCAGCCTGAAGGATTCATTGTGAAGGGGAAGGAGAATTATGTATACAAGCTTCACAAAGCATTGTATGGGTTAAAGCAAGCTCCTCGAGCATGGTATAACAGAATCAACACTTATCTGTTAAGCAAGAACTTTCAGAGGAGTGAAAATGACCAAACTCTTTACATCTCCAACTCAGGTACATCAATCTTAATTGTTTCCTTATATGTTGATGATCTGTTGGTTACTGGAAGTAGTTTGAACATGGTAGAAGAATTTAAAGAGATCATGAAAGGTGAGTTTGAGATTACTGATCTTGGAAATATGAAATTTCCTTGGAATGGAAATATGAAATTTCCTTGGAATGGAAATTCACCAATTATCAGAAGGTATTTTCATCTCTCAAGAAAAATATGCTAAAGACATGTTAAAGAAGTTCATAATAGAAAGTTCAAAGTCTGTTTCCACTCCATTAGCTACTGGTGAGAAGCTTTCAAATTCAGATGGCTCTGAAAAAACAAACTCAACCAGTTTTAGAAGTCTAGTTGGAGGGCTTATGTATTTAATAGCTACAAGGTCGGATCTAATTCACTCAACTTGTCTGCTGTCTAGGTTTATGCATGCTCCATCTCAGGTTCATAGTGGTGCTGCAAAAAGAATCCTAAGATATCTTTCTGGAACCACAAATGCTAACATTTGGTTTAAGAAAATAGAATTGACCCTTTATGATTATGTTGACAGTGATTGGGCTGGATCATCGGATGACATGAAAAGCACTAGTAGTTTTTGCTTTTCATTGGGGTCATACATTTTTTGTTAGAGCTCCAAGAAACAACAAGTAATAGCTCAATCCACAGCTGAAGCAGAGTATATCTCTGCTGCCTCTACTGCAAATCAGGCTGTGTGGATAAGGAAAATCTTGAAGGATTTGGGGTTTGTTCAAACTATTCCAACTACCATTTTATGTGATAGCAAATCCGCAATAGCTAACTCAAAAAATCCAATTCAGTTTGGAAGAATAAAATACATTCTTATCAAGTTTCATACAATTAGAGAATTGATTAGAAATGGTGAAATCAAGCTTGAACACTATGCCTCTGAAGATCAAGATGCTGATATCTTTACTAAGGCACTTCCTAGCTACAAGTTTGAGTACTTTAAGAGCAGATTGGGAGTTATCAGTAAAACATTCTAGGAGGAGTGTTAAAAATGGAATGTTTTGATCTTAACTCTTTTTTTCTCTCATCTCACCCCAGTTTTGGTTGACTTTTTGTTGCTTGAATTAAAGTCCATTGACTTCAATCCATCAAGTTTTGGCATCCAATTTGTGACTTGTGGGAGTTGGTTTGACCTCAATCTGAGTTGTGTGCTGCAAGTTAGGATCTGTTATGTTCTTGCTTTTCTCCTTGCTGTGTTGCTTCTACAGCAAGGCTCATATTTGCTTTCTCACTATTCTATTGGACTTGCTCATGGTTTACCACCTCTCCTGAGCTTGTTTGATTTTTTTTTTATCAAGGGTGGTGAAGATATCTCATCCTTGGACGAAATGTCTTTAATCAGCCCAAAAGTTGCTAAAGCAGGATGCTTTTCTACCTTCTACATACTTTCCAGCAGCCTTACTAGTTTATGTGCTTTAGTTGTTATAGTCAAGTGTTGTAGTACTTGTAACTTGTTTTTCATTTTTTTCAGATTAGCAGTATGGCTTTATTGTACTAGCTTTGATGTAATTAAAAACTTGTATATGTCAATCTCTAGCTGTTTTCAATGTATGGAAAAACATTAACAGAAATACAGCAATCTGTTTTTTCTATCTTCTTGAACTCTCTTCATCCTCTGCACTTCTCAAACCTTCAACATATCTAACCAGCTAAACATTAAACAAACATCAGAAAAAAGACCAAAAATAGAGGACAGGGGAGAAAAATAAGAAGTTGATGTCCTTTAGTGCCTAATGCTTATCTCACCAACCTTGGACTCATACCAACCTGTAATTAGTTTAAGGATATCTATCTATGGCGGGACCTGATTCAGACAGAATCTTCTGCATTATCTTCTGAACACAAACATGTGTTTCTCGTGAACTAATATTACAAAGAAAATTATTGTGGAATTAAAGAAATGTGCTTTACCTATGAAAGTAAGCATTTCATCTCGGGAACTTTTTTTTTTTTAAATCAAACACGTTAAAGTGCATGTTTGACTAAGTACTCCCAAACCGGAATAGCCACCCCTCTGCCTTTTTAAGCCAACTGTGAACCCGTCGGCTTTACAAATCACAGGTCCTCACCTGCAAACACACACAAAAAGTGATCACAATCAATGGCTTCCTTGGAAGAAGAAACCAAATCCATAAGCACCCTTAATCTTCATGAAGAAGATGATGGTAATGAAGAAGAGAACTTCTCATATGCGATGCAATTCGCGAGTTTATCAGTGGCTCCCATGACACTTCAAGCAGCAATCGAGCTAGGCATCTTTGAAATTATAGCCAAAGCTGGTCAAGACGCAAAGCTCTCACCTGCTCAGATTGCTGCTCAGCTGTCCACTGTGAATCCTGAGGCTTCTCTGATGCTTGACCGCATGTTGAGACTTCTGGTCAGCCACTCGCTCCTTGCTTGCTCTCTGGTGGATGATGGTCATGCTAAAGATTCTCAGAGACTGTATAGCTTAACACCAGTCTCCAAATACTTTCTTAGGAACGATGATGGTGTTTCACTGGGTCCCCTTTTAGCCTTGATTCAGGACAAGGTCTTTTTGGAAAGCTGGTATGGCCTTTTTTTTTTTTTTTGTTCTTTCTTTTCACTCCTAGCTGATACTTTTGTTTGGACAGAAAATCCATCTGTTTTCACTTTCGTGAAGTCTTATGAAACCTTTTCCAGAACAGAAATCCATCCTCAATACAGAAAACAGGAAATGGAACAATCAACAATTTCAGTAACTTTTCATCCTTGAATTTCTTGAAAGTGACATGAAATGGCTGCTAAATAACTCCAACATTGAAAATTCACTTGTAGGCGCGAGCTGAAAGGTGCGGTTCTTGCAGGAGGAGTTCCATTTGACAGGGTCCACGGAAAAAATGCCTTTGAATACCCAGGCTTTGACCCGAGGTTTAATCAAGTTTTCAACATGGCAATGCTCAATCACACAACCATTGTATTGAAAAGAATCCTCAAGTCCTACAAGGGATTTGAAAACCTCAAACAGGTGGTTGATGTAGGTGGTGGACTAGGAGTGACCCTCAACTTAATCACATCCTACCACCCTTCCATTAAGGGCATTAACTATGACTTGCCTCATGTTATTCAACATGCCCCACCATATCCCGGTAATATCATCCTCTGAGATATGTCAGTTGCTCTTCGAGTCCATAGCTTGAGAATCACTATAACTGTTGACTTGATGCTGCAGGTGTGGAACATGTAGGGGGAGATATGTTTGCGAGTGTACCAACAGGAGATGCCATTTTTATGAAAGTAAGTTCCAAAATATATGCACATTTCATCTTGATTGATTCTTACTATTGACGTCTTCTAAATATATATACATATATATTGGTGTTGCAGTGGATTCTTCATGATTGGAGTGATGATCACTGCTTGAAGCTGTTGAAGAACTGCTACACTGCGATTCCAGATGATGGGAAGGTAATAGTTGTGGAGCTGATTGTACCAATCATGCCGGAGAGCAGTGCAGCTGTTAAAGCCACCTCTGGAATTGACGTTCTTATGATGACTCAAAATCCGGGAGGAAAGGAGCGGACACGACAGGAATTCATAGGCTTGGCAACTGGAGCTGGTTTTAGTGGTGTCAGATTTCAATGTTTTGTCTGCAATTTCTGGGTTATGGAGTTCTTTAAATAGACAGGATCATTTCTGCTACGTCTGTGGGCTTTGCAAAGCCTACTCTTGTCATGTAATAAGGGATTAAGACACTTAAACTACTGAATGAGTGAGAGGCTCTTGATAACGAGCAGTGAATGAATAAGTGAGATATCATTCTTAGTTGAGCCACAGAACAATACCTGCCGGGACAGTGAGATTCATTAACGAGCAGAACTTAAGGATCTTCATAGCTGAACATGCTGTCTCACAGTAAATGAGAAATTAATTGTCAATGTTCATAGATAATTAGATTTGATTGTAACCATGTGAAGGAGTTGGGAAGTGCAGGAAAAGCAATACTTGTAAACAGCGGAATACAAATTTGGAGTGGCTGTCGAGTTCATAAAATATCTTCACATGAATGAATAATGCTTTTGTTTGTGTGATAGCGGGACTAAGAAATGCAGGCTTGGCTGCATGGTGGGGCCTGTTGGATATTTCGTTTGCTACTCGGGCTAGGCCTCAAAAAGAAACCGGATGGGCAATGCTTTGTCATTTACCTTCCTCCCCCTCTGGCCCTCCAAGTCAACTTTTTTGCTTCCCCCAAGTAACCCACCCACCTTCACCTTCCCTCAAACTTCCTACTTCCAACAACAACAAAAAAGTGCCGATGACGGAACCAAAATCTCTCCTTCATGAAAAATAAGCACTAACTCTCCTCCCATAACTCAATTCCCTTGATGGCTCTTCTCTCCACCTATGAGCCCTCAGCTACCTTTCTTCTTTTGCTGACCCTTTTATGTGATAAACCCTGACCCGCCTTCTCGTTTCCCACTCCAATCCCCAGAAGTCTCTGCCATCAACATTTTCACAAGGGGAGGGGAAAAAGGATAACTTTATGCACGTCTCACTCTTTATTTAATATATTTCGAGTCCCGTTTATGCTCTGCTGTTGAATTGTATTCGTCGAACGTGCGAGTTCTCGTTGGCATTGTAGTGGAGATGGCACTTGAGTCTTCCATTCTGGGCCTGCCCTCATTCAATCCAGGCGCGAAATCTTTTTCTCTTTTGCATTGCAATCGGCATATGCCTCTGCCTGCGAAATTCTTGCCGAGACTTTACGGGTACCCAATTCGTCCTTCATCCAATTGCATTCATTGTCACATTTCTGGAAGCTTTTTGAGCTCGAGACATGAAAGAAATCGCTTTTTGGAAAATAGAGCTTGTTTGAGACGTGTAGTTAGTAACGCTGAGATTCTGTGTGAGCAGAATGCTGGTTCAGATTCGCGTTTTGAGTTCATTCGAGAATTGGTAAAGAGTGGGATACTAGTGGCTGCAGTTGTTTGTGTGGTTATGGTGTTTGGGTGTAGAAGAGTTTTTGCAGTAGAAAGTGGTGTCAATGCCGGTTATGGGGTATCTGGGCAGAGCATCGTGGCGCTTAGGAATGCGTGGCCCAAGGTATTGCAGGTCCTTTGCGTTTTCAAGGAGCAGGGTTTGATTTTGGCTGCGCTTTTAGGTCTCTCGGCATTTTTCTCCATGGCTGAGACTTCAATTACAACCCTTTGGCCTTGGAAGGTAACACTTCACAGCTAGATATTTCTCATGCAACTTGAAACTTTTAAAGGACAAAGTTAAACAGTAATAGTGCACGTTATAATTTCTATAAGTACCTCTTTCAAATGCTTAAGATTTTGTGGTGGCTGTCTTTTCTTCGAGTTAAACTCAGATATCATAGTCTATTTCAATATTTTTCTTTTGGTTTCACGGCTGTTTATCATTTCCGAATTACTGAGAATACTGATTGTGCAATATATGTTATTGTGTATTAGGTTCGTGAGTTAGCAGAAAAAGAGTCCGAAGAAGGTGTCTTCAGAATGCTTAGCGGTGATATTACACGATTTCTCACAACTATACTTATTGGCACAACGTACTAGACTTTCTCGATATCGATCCTTTCATTGTGATTAGTAATTGGATATAAATCTTCTCACTTTAGATTATATTCTTGTGCTTAGTGTGGTAAATATAGGAGCGACTGCACTAGTAACAGAAGCTTCAACAGCAATATTTGGGGAAGCTGGTGTTAGTGCAGCGACTGGAGTAATGACTGTATGTCTGAAAAACCTAGTTTGATTGATTGAGAAATCTAATATGAACTTCTAATGCTTGGAGAACCTACTTCATCCAATTGAAATTAAATAAAGGAAAAGAAAAGAAAACTTGATTCTTCTTCTTTCATTAGCCCAATTATTAACTTCAATTGTACCTTTGCCTCTTAATGAAACCAGGTTGCTATTTTGCTCCTTACTGAACTGACTCCGAAAAGTATAGCCGTGCATAATGCAACCGAGGTTGCGAGATTTGTGGTAAGCCAAAATCGTAGTTTTTGCTATAAGGAACTAAGTTCCACATTTGAATGCTTTTTCGCCCATATGCATACTTCATCTCAGTGTTTTCTCGATTCTGCATAGTCAACATTACTAGTGTTACTTCTACTTATAACATAGTATCGGTTGTATTGCATATAGGTTAGGCCAGTTGCTTGGCTTTCCGTGATATTGTACCCTGTTGGAAGAATTGTCACATATATATCAATGGGGATGCTCAAAATTCTTGGCTTGAAAGGGATAAGGTATGATTTATATTTACCGTGTTAATTATTTGGCACCATACATGCTCAGAGAAAAAAAAAAGAAACAAAGTGAATAATTGTTTATACTTGTGTGCTTCTGGTGTTGCTCTGTTTCATGATATAAATAGAGCGACTTTTTCTACTGACACTCAACCTGTTGTGTAGTGAACCATATGTGACAGAGGAGGAGTTGAAGTTGATTCTGCGAGGTGCTGAGTTAAGTGGGGCTATAGAGGAAGAAGAACAGGTAAGAGAAAGAAAATATCAGCTGCGGTAATAAGCCACCTGTGGCCCTTTATGTATTACATTGACTTTAATGTACTTGAATTCGAACTTGATGTGCTCACATATATGTTATACCCATAATCATTTGTGATGTTTCTTTCCGAATTGGTTTATGCTACTCTTTTATTGACTTATAAAAGTCCCTTCAAAATAACAAAGACTTCTTTCTAGGGTTACTATTTGTTTAATATCTCATCAAATAAATTTCTAGGATATGATCGAGAATGTGTTAGAGATAAAAGATACCCATGTTAGGGAGGTGATGACACCTCTTGTTGATGTAGTGGCAATAGATGCTAGTGCGACACTTGTAGACTTTCACAGCTTGTGGTTAACCCATCAATATTCAAGGTAACTTTTTAAGTTACGATTTTATGGCACATTTATTATCTGTTATATTATACCAATAACATTCGTGATTGTTCGTAGAGTACCTGTTTTTGAGCAGCGTGTTGATAATATCGTTGGTATTGCGTATGCAATGGATTTACTGGATTTTGTTCAAAAGGTTAGGCAGTTTGTTGTCAAACCACTTCTCTCTGTGGTTTGTAAATGAATGTTATTAATTGTATACAACAATCTCACGGCTTGCAGAACTTAAATCTGTTTGATTTTGAAGGGTGAATTATTAGAAAGCACACCTGTGGGGGATATGGCTCATAAACCTGCTTACTTTGTGCCTGGTAATCTCTCAATTCGTTGTGAAACTCTCAAAAGATTTTTATGATCAATTTAAAGCTTCTTTCTTCAACATTAAAGCGATTTTTATGTCAACTCAATGAAGTCATATCATTGGTTTTGTAGATTCAATGTCAGTCTGGAATCTTCTTAGAGAGTTTCGCATCCGGAAGGTACACATGGCTGTTGTGCTCAATGAATATGGTGGCACTGTTGGAGTAAGTATATACAATGACATTTACTTTTCCTAATAAATCCATTCATGCTATTTATAATTCATTGCCAAGGACCTTAGTGGGTGATTTATGATGTGCCCTCCACTTTGAAAATCTTCTGCCTTTTACATTTTCCTGTTTATTCATATCAGTGGGTGATTCAGTAGTGCTACTCTTAGAAATATCAGATTTCTGTTTTATGATATTAAAGCTCCAATTTACTGGATGGATGGTCCGGGCCCGTGACACTTCCCATCTGTTTATTTGTTTCTCCTCCTAATTGTATTTCTGTATATTGAAGGTTTTTCTAATTATTAATATAAATAGTTTGTCAAAAAATGCAGTATCCCATTTTCTCATCATGTGGTTTAGTTTCTTCTTTGCCACCTAAAGATTTATGTTTGTCCTTTTTTGTGCTGAAACAGTTAGTGACCCTGGAAGACGTTGTGGAGGAAATTGTAGGTGAAATATTTGATGAAAATGATTCGAAGGTAAAGCGAAATGAGACAATTTTTTTAGCTTGTTTGATGATATCCAATTCCCTTTACTTCAGTGTATATAGGTTCATACTCAAATCTTATTATGGTGATAGAAACTAGGAGGATGTTTTCACTCATCATAAGAGGCTGAATTTGTTCAGTGAATAATATCATTAAATATTCGTTTCACTCAACTTACTTAGATATTTAGGACATCAACTCTCGGTGCTACTAGGAGTTGATACTTTGATTTGCATGATGACTTTGATTCAGTTTATGTTTCTACTATGTTGTTTATAACAGGAGGAAATCCAGAAGAAAACTGGCTACATTGTTATGCGTGCAGATGGAGTCTATGATGTGGATGCAAACACATCAATTGATCAGCTTTCTGAAGATCTTAACATGAAAATGCCAGAGGTATACCAGAATTTAAGCATTTACCTAGCAATTCAAGATGGTCAAACAACCATCTTCCCCATTGCTATAGATATCTAGATTGTAGGCAGTGAAGGTAAAGTGAATATGATAAAATCTATGTTTTCTCTCCTCATGTTCAATCACCTTATATTCGCCTGTTGAGTTACAGGGTCATCAGTATGAGACCGTGTCGGGATTTATCTGCGAGGCTTTTGGATACATCCCAAGGACTGGAGAGAGCATTAAAGTAGTTCTTGAGAAGGAAAATGAAGAAGAGAATGATGGGGCCAACTCTGATAACCAGAATCAGAAGGAAAAACATCTGGTTTTTAGACTGGAGGTATGATTTCTATTATTTTGATTTGGTTCTTTTGGGAATGACCACAAGTTTTTGTACAGAAATCTAATTCTTTTTTGTTTAATTTTGGTAGAGTTAAATATTTTGTAATTTTCAAACAGTTCGTTAATATTCTTCTTCATAGCCTTCTAGCATTGCTGAAGCTCTTTGCTATGTGTGTGTATTTATATATAGTTTACTAATTTGACCAGGCATACAAGCTGTAAATGGAAAGTTTGTAGACTTTTCTCCCTAGTTGTAATTCATGATACATCTGTTTTTGGTGCAGATACTAGCTGGAAATGCTAGAAAGGTCAGTGCTGTTCGAATTGAAAAGGTAAATGATGAGGCAATGTTGGAGAGCAAAGAAGTGGCACGCTTGGTTCCCAAAATCATGAAGAGGAAATGGAGCAGTGATGATGACTTGGATGCTGCAGAAAGTGATGATGATTCATTGTCAAAGAAACCACCTAATGACATTGCTAGTGAGCATCTAGATGATAATGAGTGCAGTACTAGCAATTACTTATAAAGGCTCGATTTTGTTTCCTCATCCTTACTTTTCCATAGAAGAGGTAAAAGAAGATAAAAGACTGATGTGCCACATGAATACAAGTGGTAACTGACATTGTAAATTCTTTCACAGATGAAGTGAAGTGTCAACTTTTGATTCATCAAACCTGTTTGTTTTGTCAATACCTATATCTGTTGACCATGATTTTAATAAGATCGAAGTCTTGGTCATTTGAAGACTACAATGTTGAATTTGCAAGCTTGGTTGGAGAGAGCAAGAGACGTGGGGGCGGTGCCCTGAGTCCAGGAGTCGGTTCTGAATGGAAAATCAATTGAGTTGGCTGGGAGAATGTGGCTGCTTTGACCCGTTCTGGCTCGGATAACTTTCTCAAGAGCTCTTTGCAATTGTTTGAATCTTTCTTGCTGCAGGACAAAGGAAGAAGTAGGAACAGTAGCACCACAGTTTTCCCCACCCATTTAGACAGCCGTTATTTTGCCGAGGACACCAATAAGAATGCTGTCTTAGGGGTGCCAGAGCCAAAGGTACCCTACCCTATATATATAGGACATGGACATGTTTTCTGTATAATACTAATAAAAAATAATCCTCCAACTGGAAGACTGAGCATGAAAAGTGAAAAGGGAGAATCGGAAGTGGAGATGCATAGTCCAAGAAGAAAAATGCTACATGAATAGTGTCAATTTGGTTGGAGGGTCTGAAAGAGGGTGAGTTGAAACCCACTCTGTAGGAAAAGGGTGGGAGAAAAAATCTAACAAGGAAGCAGAAGTTAGCTGTTTGGAGGGATTTGTTTGAACTAGCAACACTGTTTCTACTTTCTCTGGGTATTCTTTTTCATGCTGGGTGGGGGCCTTGGGCTTTGCATTCATTTTGTTATTATCTTTGACCCTCTAAAACATTCTCCTAGAAATTAGATAAATGCTGCAAGGAGTAATCTGTCTCTCTTCTCTACTGCAAGGAGTAATCTGTCTCCCCTGTCTCTCTCCTTCTATGTCTCTCCACTGAGAGGCAGAGTTCAGTCTGCCTTGAATGAAGACAGTCCTTAAATATTGATTGGAGATGTTTTATGCGGTTATTCCTTCACGTCTCCCCTTGTTTTTCTTTGGCCAAAAACCTCTCTTCTTGTTGGATGCTTCCATTTAGCATCGCAACTCCATTGGTCACATCTGTGAATCAAATCACAAAGGCGACATAGGGGGAAGATAACGTGAATTGAAATAAGCAAACTTTTGCTCATCGTCCATTCAGCTACAAGTTATATACAAAAAAAAAATGTAGAAGAATGAAAAGTCAACAAAATGATCGGTTGTTTTTTATTCAATATAATATATGTTACAAATGGGCGTGCAAATAACTCAGCTAGAAACCACAAACGTTGAAGATCTGCAACTTAGTTGTCAAAGCCATGGTAACAATCCGAATGGGTACGGCATGGGGGGATCCTTGGAAATCTAGAAAATGAAAGAAAGTAATGAAAAAGAACGAAGCAAATCTAGAAGGTTGAGCAGCAGTGACAAAGATCGTGTCTGATCAGGCGGCCTTAACAGCTTAGAAGGTAATTGGTGAATGTCCTTTACATTCACATGATGGTACATGATGGGGGGTTAGAATCATAGACGACTTGGCAATATTGCGGCTGGGGATAATAGTAATTATAGTAAGGTGGTGGAGCTTGACAACTGCGGGATGGTGTTGGCTGCTTTCCTTTTTCAGCTTCTTTGCCTTTTCCATTTTCTGTCTTCTTATCATCTTCTTCTTTCTTTTTTTTTATTATTATTAATATTATTCTCAGGTTTCACTTCTTCTAGGCTTACTAAGCATGCAAACCCAACCTTTTTCTTCAAAGTTCTGGCCAAAGAGGCTGCATCAACTCCATCACCAATCACGACCACTTGATCCTTCTCCTTCCCTCCAAATGCCACTGATTCCACACCTTTATAGCCACAACTCAAAACCCCATTAGAAAAATGAAAAAAGTCACCGTCATAGAAAAAATGGATAAATCAGATATGGAGCTTTGATAAAGACCATCTGCAGTAGCAGCAATCTGGAACGCTTTGGACCTGCATTTGTCACAATTCAACACCTGAATCACTATCTTTTTCTACACTATCAAACGAAATAACCCGTCACAGTTAAGAAAACATCAATAAATTGTTCTTCTTTCACTTGTCTGGATGTGCAAAAGATCAGTTACCTTCATGCGCTCTTGAAAGAAACAGGGGCGTGGGATTTCCAAGAAATTCGAAATATAAAGTTGTGCAATTCCAAGATGGAAAGTCTTGGGTCTATAAATACTTGAATGTTGACTTGATGTGGATGACTATTGAACCCCTTACAGCCTCCCTCATCTCCATTTGTAATAGTTCATGGGATTTAAAGGGTATGTTGGAGATCCACTTTTTCTGGTTCAAGTCACAGAAAATGGCATCCTTTTATTTTACATATCAATTTGTTTATTTCGATCTAAAAACCGATGTAGGTTGTGATTCCTTTTGTAAGAAGTCAATCGTTAGAATGATAGGAAGTCAATCGTTAGAATGATAGGAAGTCAATCATGAAACAATCAAGAGAAACTATATTTAATGCTCAACTACTACTACCAGTAGAAACATATTGTAAAGTAGCAGCTGCCTCGTCTTCATCATGTTCATCAAAAATCAACTATTGCTTTAAAAGTTTCAAACTTTCAATCCATCTCTGCAAGATTTTCAAAACAAATCTCTAGAATGACGAAAATGGACAATACGTATTGCAATAGACATTAGCTGTAAAGATTATACTGTTTCTACATAATTCAGTCTCTCCGCCATTCTTGTTTACAGTAACAGTCATTCATTCACTCTTCTAGTTACGTAGTAAATAAAAATAATAAGAAAAAAAGTGCAAATCACATACTTCAGTGAGCCTAGAAGATAGGATATTGTCTATCGGGTGTTAACAGGAACCTTGCTGAGACGTACAAATGATCACGACGAAGAACGAAAGAGAGACCGAGGAAGAAGAAGAAGAAGACGGAGGAGGGTAAAAGCGCCCATGTTCACAAAACAGTTTAATACCGTCCTCGTTTTTATAATACTAGCTTTTAAACCCGTGTATGAAAAAATTGGTATTTTAAGAATGATATAAATATGTAAAATAAATATAATATAATATATAAAGAGAAAATATTATATTTATAAGAATAATTTATTATATAAAATAAATTATATAAAGACAAAGACTTAAAAAAAGATGAAACCTAAAATTCAAATAAATTTAAAAATTATTTTCTCTCACGATTTTTCTTCCAACTGGATTTTTTTCTCTTCAAACTTCTAAATAAATAAATTATTATAATCAATAATTAAACTTTTTAAAAAAATGATTATTATTTTTTATTTAAACACTAATTATAAAGAAATATAAAAGTGATTTACCTTACAAAACAAAACAGTCCATTCAAATTATATGTTCACTATATAATCATGATTCGAAAAATAGGAGTTAAAAACTAACACATATCATAAAATGGTGATGGAGTGGATAGACACCGATTAGTTATGAGATTGTATAAAAAGCTTAAGATAAAATTTAAAGTATATGAATATTTATAGATCTCAAAAATCAGAGTTATATTATTTTAGAGAGTTATATCTCTAGTAAATTAATCTAAGCCACTTTGAAAAGCCATCAAGCTTCAAAGTTTTTTTTTTTTTTTTTTTGTAATTAAGTTAAATTAAAATGATATTTTAAATATAAACATGACAAGATGATGCGATAAATAAAGAGAGGCGACACATGACGTTTAGAAGAGGTTTTTTATATTATATATATTATAGAGATAAGTAGATAGAATACACTCCTTTTAGTTAATCTTAAAAAATTTTATCTTCAAATATATAATTCTGATTGAAATATTCATATGAAACCAGTCTGAAATATATGAACAAATATTTCATATTAGAATTTAATATTTCTGACAAAAATTTAATATTATTTAATTAACTTCAAGAATTTTTATCTCATATTATATAACTTTAATTAAAGTGTTCTAGTAATATATGGATTGCTCTAAGAGTCTAGTTTTATTATATATATTTTTTATAACATCTTAAACCAGTTTGAAATATACAGATAAACATTTCAGACTGGAATAGTTTGAAATCAACATTTCAGATAAAAACTCAAGATTATTTAGTCAACTTCAAGAACTTTTATTTCGGATTATATATCTTCGTTTAAGATGTTCCTGAACTCTATCAAAAGCTGTAAGAATTTAATTTTATGATATATATATATATATATATATATTTTAAATAATTTTATAGCATCCAGAACTAGTCATAAATATATAGACTAAGATTTCAGTCTGGAACTCAACATTTCAGATCAAATCTTAACATTATTTACTCAACTTCAAGAATTTTCTCTCGGATTATATAACTCTGATTGAATTATTTCTAGAACCTATGAAAATATCTAAGAGTCTAATTATGATATAGTTTTTTTTATAAATAATCTTATAACATTTGAAACCACAAAATATATGGACAAAGATTTCACACTGGACTAGTCTGAAATCAATATTTCAGACTAAAACTTAAAATTATTTAGTCAATTTTAAGAATTTTTAACTTGAGTTATATAACTCCAATTGAGAAATTCATGAACTCTATGAAAAGTTCTAAGAATATAGTTTTATGACATATTTTGTTTTATAATTTTATAGCATCTAGAACCAGTCTGAAGTATGATGAAAAATATTTTAGACTGAAACTTAACATTTCAGAAAAAAAAGTCAAGATTATTCAGTCAACTTCAAGAAATTTTATCTCGGGTTATATAACTCCATTTGAAATGTTCCTGCACTCTAAGAAATTTTCTAAAAGTTTAGTTTTATGATATATTTTTTTAATAATTTTATAGCATTCAGAACTAGTCTGAAATATATGGACAAAGATTTCAAATTGAAAGTCAACATTTTAGTTCAAAACTCAACATTATTAAGTCAACTTCAAGAATTTTTATCTCGAGTTATATAACTCAGATTGAGGTATTCCTAAAACTTATGAAAATATCTAAAAGCTTAGTTTTATGATATAGTTTTTTTTTAAAATAATTTTATAAGATCTAAGACCAGTCCAAAATATATGAACAAAGACTTTAGATTGAATTAGTCTGAAATCAATATTTCGGACTAAAATTCAAGATTATTCAGTCAACTTCAAGAATTCTTATCTCGAGTTATATAAATATGATTGAGGTGTTCCTGAATTCTATGAAAAGTTCTAATAGTATAGTTTTATGACATTTTTTAAATTTTATGGCGTCTATAACCAGTCTGAAATATATTAACAAATATTTTAGACTACAACTCAATATTTTGGACCAAAACTCAAGATTATTCACTCAACTTCAATAAATTTTATCTTAGGTTATATAACTTTATTTGAGATGTTCCTAAACTCTATGAAAAACTTTAAGAGTCTATGTTTATTATATATATATATATATTAATAATTTTATAGCATTTAGAACTAGTTCATGATATATGGACAAAGATTTCAGACTAGAACTCAACAATTTAGACCAAAATTTATATTATTCAATCAACTTCAAGAATTTTTATTTTGGGGTATATAACTTTGATTAAGGTGTTCATGGAATCTATGGAAAGATCTAAAAGTCTAGTTTTATATTATAATTTCTTTAAAAAATAATTTTATAATATCTGAAGCTAGTCTGAAATATATGAATAAAAATTTCAGACTGGACTAATTCGAAATCAATATTTTGGACCAAAACTAAAGATTAGTCATCCAACTTCAAGAATTTTTATCTTGGGTTATATAACTTCAATTGAGGTGTTCATAAAGTTTATAAAAAGTTCTAAGAGTCTAGTTTTATGATTTTTATATATATATATATATATAATTTTATAGTATCTAGAATCAGTCTGAAATATGTGGATATTTTAGATTAAAACTCAACATTTTTGACAAAAACTTAAGATTATTCAGTCAATTTTAAGAATTTCTATTTCAGGTTATCTTAACTATATGGAAAGCTTTAAGAATCTAATTTTATGATATATATATATATATTATAATTTTATAACATCTTAAACCAGTCCAAATATATGGACAAAGATATTGGACTGAACTAGTCCGAAATCAATCCTAAATCACGATCACAGATTGATTCCAATCCGAAATTATGATTACAGATTGGAAAACCAGTGCAAAAAAATCGACGAAATCAGAGCAAAAAAACATTTTTTGAACGGAAAAAAAAAAAAGAAAAATGAAGTTCGATTCTTAAATTAAAAAAAAAAAGGAAAATAAAGTTCGATCAATTCTTGAATGAAACTGGAGGAAAAATGAAATTTTTTAGGAAAAAAAAAAGGAAAGGAGCGAAAAGGATGGGGAATAAGGAGGGAGTACAAGTGTAATTTCATCTCTATCAAAATCAATCAAAAGAGAGTCATTTGACATAAAGTCAATTAGCTAAAAATCCTTATATTATATTGGGAGGATTAGTTAAATGACTTTATCTCAAAAAAAATTTTTTATCAAATGACTTTCTTTTTATTTGTGTTATTAAATGACTTTACTTCTCATATTATATATTATATATTTAATAAATAAATAAAATTAAAATTACACTTATACCTTCTCCTTCTTCTTCTTTACCTTTCTTTCCTTTCCAAAAAAATGCAACGCAGGTTATATCCTTCAACTAAAAAAATGACCTAACTAGCGTAATCGGAAAAAACGGCTGCCCTTACTTCGATTTGCTCCCAATATTCTGATTTTCTAGATCCTTCATTAGAGAAGAAGTATTTATACTGTGGTTGTCCTTCGTCAGAGAAGAAGAAGTTTCTCCATTCCGACTCAAACATTAAACATTTCGTCATGGCTAATTTAGACTAAAATCATTGACCGAAATCAATTTTTTTAAGGTTTAAACTTAGTATTTTTATTTAACATTTAATTATAATATAAGGTTTTAATTTTTATTAAAGGTTTTAAGTTTATGTTTAAGATTCTAAGTTTACTTTTAGAGTTTTAACTTTAAGTTTACGGTCTATGTTTAATGTTTATGATTATTATTCAAAGTATAACGTTTAAAATCTAAGTTTAAGATTTTAAATTCTGTATTTAGTGTTTAAATTTAATATTTGAAGTTTAAGTTTAAGGTTTTAAAAATACAAAAATACACTTCTTGTCATTGACTGAAATCATGATTTCAGTCCACATGGTTTGACCAAATTCTTTTTTTTTTTTAAAGTTTAGATTTAGTATTTTTGTTTAAAATTTAATTATAATTTAAAGTTTTAATTCTAAGTTTAATTTCTAAATTCTAATTTAAAGGTTTTGAGTTTACATTTACAGTTTAACTTTAGGTTTATGGTCAATGTTTACTGTTTAAGGTTTATGATCATGGTCCAAAGTATACGGTTTAAAATCTAAGTTTGATGTTTTAAGTTTTATATTTAGTGTTTAAATTTAAGGTTTGAAGTTTAAGTTTAAGGTTTTATTACAAAATACAAAAATATACTTATTGTTCCATTTCGGTCCACATGGTCAGACCGAAATCTTTATTTATTTATTTTTTTAAGGTTTAGATTTAGTGTTTTTGTTTAACATTTAATTGTAATTAAAAGTTTTAATTCTAAGTTTAAGATTTAAATTCTAATTTAAAGGTTTTAAGTTTAACTGATTGGTTCCATACTGAATACATTATTTTAGACTGAACATTCAAATCGAAATTTTTGTCTTATAATTTTAGAATGGTTTCAGATATTATAAAATCATAAAAAGAAAATATATTATAAAAATAGACTCTTATATATTTTCATAGTTTATGAACATCTCAATCAGAGTTATATTACTCGAGATAAAGATTCTTAAAGTTGACTGGTTTCAGACAAAGATTTCAATCTGAATATCATGATTTAGTCAAGAGCGAGTCAATTTCATAAATTTTTATCTCAAGTTATATAACTTCGATTAAGATGTTTTTAGATTTTATAGAGTTTATTTTTTATAATATATTTTTTCTATGATTTTATAAGATCTGGAACAAGCCCAAAATTGTTGAACAAAGATTTCGGTCGGAATGTTTAATTCAAAATTATGATTTCGGTCCAAAACTAGTCAACTTCAAGAATTTATATCTCGGATTATATAACTCCGATTAAAGTGTTTCTAGATTCTGTGGAAAGCTATAAAAGTCTTTTTTTTCTTATATAATTTTTATAATGATTTTATAATATATGAAACTAGTCTAACATTTTTGGACAAAGATTTTGGGATGAATGTTCAATCTAAAATCATGATTTCAGTTCAAAACTAGTTTATTTCAATAATTTTTATCTCAGATTATATAATTTCGATTGAGTTGTTCTTGAATTCTATAAAAAGATTTAAGAGTTTAGTTTTATGATATATATATATATATATATATATATTAATTTTATGACATTTGGAACCAAATTCTTCGTTATTCTCCAGATCAGGGAAGCAAACTTGGTTCTGCCAGGCGAGAAACTGTCGAGATGGAGGAGAAGAAGAAGATGTTGGGCAATTTACTCTTTTAACATTTTTATTTTTTTTAAATTTATTTTGCTTCTTTATTTTTTTTTATTTTTATTTATTCTTAAAGTCATGTAATAAAAAGTTTAAAAGGAAGTCATTTTAACAAAACAAGTATAGGGTATTTTATTAAATTATCTCTATTATATTATATAATTTCAAATCGCCCCTGGACTCTTAGAAGTCTCAATTTAGTCCTCACAGCCCAAATTGAACTCACGAAACATAAGCAGATGCATCTTCTTACTATACTTAACCAAGTTTAAGTGTTTGACTGAAAACCTAACACCCTAACACACTAGCACACAACATTGGCACTCCACAAAAGAAAACACGTTACTTTGATACTCAATCTTTCATGGTAAAAACATTTGAATTTAAGACTCAGTCCACCGCTTTCATATAGCACAGAAATCAAAATTCAAAATGGAAACAATAATACAACTGATACAAAGAAAAGAAGACGATTCAGAACGAAATTTCCGCATCATCCTGACGTATCATCTCATAACATTACTCTTGATTCTGAAATTAGTATTGTGGCAGAGAACATTCAGCAGGCAGCTTCCCATTAAATCTCAAAATATCCTTGCAGTAGTCATAGATCATGTAGTTATTCCTGACCCATTGCAGCTGACCTTGCTGAGCAAAATTCAACTGACTGTATGTGGGATTAGTCCACCAGTTGGCTGGGTTTTTGGCAGCACATTGGTTGATGCTTATGGGTCCTTTCCATTTGCAAGATCTCGCCCTGAAACGGCGATAGGTAGCTCTGAAGGGTGAAAAGGACCAGTCGATCTTAATACGACCACCTTGTGTCGCCCAGTTATCTGCATTCCATAAGCTCGAGTACACCCTCATTCCTTGCTTGTTAGTGAAAGCAATCCCCTTGCTTTCATAGTTCCGGAATACTCTAATCGGTATGCTATCAATAAACCATCTGCAAGTATCATACGCAATGATGTGTTTTTATGTGTAGCTTTGGAGATTTTGATTAGTTCTAATTGAAATAATGAAAAAAAAAAACAAACAAACAAGTAGATGGAAAAGAAAAAATAGAAAACTGACACAACTGCTGAGGGGTTCCAATGGATGGTGTAGTTGTGGTAACCAGAAGTTGGGTCAAACCAGGGCTTAAACTGCTGCTCTTTGTTTCCCACTCCTTGTGTGAAGATGTTTGTATGGATAGTGTATGGTTGTCCCGTCTCGTTTCCTAAGAACTCGAAGTCTATCTCATCATGCTTGGGGCCAGTTGCCGATAGCTGCAATATTTTTGATCACGCAGAGATTTTAACCTTTTTTGTTGGAAACAATAATGATGTAACAGACAATTAAACATTGCTGGTTATATTGACAAAAGGAGAAAATTGTCAAGACAGAAATAGATTTTTTACATAGTAGGCGGTGACTGTTCCGGCAGAGTTTCCAGGCACCAATTTGATTAGCATTTCAATGCTTCCAAACAAGAAGGCTTGCTTTGATTGAATACCAGAGCCTGAAAACCAGAACAGCACAAGTCATGAAAAAGGCTTAACAAGAAGCTACTTAGAACATTTACAGAATCAGGTATGAATATGATATCAAATAAGTATAGCGCGCCACATTGCATATATACCTGAAAACTGATCCAAACCAAGTTGAAGATCATCACCACTGCCCGAGATCGAGCAACGATCAGCACCCCAGTTAAAGTAAGTGCTCTTCACAAAGTTGGCATTAACTCTATTTGGATACATTACTACAGATGAAAACATGAAGAGGGCAGTCAAGAAAGCTTGTAATCTCTCCATTATTGGAATCTCAAGGTAAGGACTAGTAGTCGTCCTATTCAGTTGCACTGTAAAACTGTGGGTGGGATTGAGTTTTTCATCAATCAATTGATGCCTTTATATACGTTTGTCAGATTAAATTTTCCTCCCTGACCTCGTCATACAAGAATGCATTAATTAAAGAAGAAAAATCAACCCAAAAAAAAGAAGATAAAAATCAGTTTTTTTGTGGGTGGGGGAGTGCTTATTGATGTATGTAATATGGCTTAGCTGGGACACGAAACTAGGTAGAAGTAGAAGGGTACGTGCTTGAGACTAATATTTGTTCTAGTGTTTAGAATTTAGATAGAGAAGCGGACAGCTGTGGGAAGATATTAGAGAGCATCATAACGAGAGAGAGTATACTTACTATATACTATATTACCAAGTATTCACGTTCTAGTTCTATACAAGAGGACCAGGACGTGCACACACCTTCATCTCAAGACGTTTTATTGCAACCCCTCATAATCTACATTCATTGTAAACAAAAGAAATAAATAAACACGACAGTATCGGGACCCACGGTTGACAAACAGAACCCAATGTGACGTTGTCACACAGTTCTATATTTTTCATCTTTTCCTACTTATAATATTCGTTTTTTGGACACACAAAAAAAAAAGAACCTCGTAATATTCGTCTTGTATTCTATTATTTACCCATTGTTATGTAAGTCAAGATAATCTGATATGAAATCAAAGAAGTCAAGAAAAATAGAAGAGGGTATCTAAAAGACGATAAAACATAGCATGACGAGATGTGGTAAATCTGAAAGCACAAATGAATAACACTTGAAATGGTATGCCTACACGAGTTAGAGATGACACAATTGATTGTATACTACAAGCAACTAATCCACTTTAGCTCACTGCACCTGTTAGCTATATATGTAATGTAAATAATGTTCAATGAATTCATAGAATTACAAAACTTCTAATAACAGCAGCTTGATCCTTGGGAAAATGGACCGCAGCTTAGAAAACTTCCCCATTGTCATATCTTTGATCCTTAGGGACTTTCTTCTTGATCAGTCATGAATAACGAGAAACCTATAGAATTATGCAGTAAGAGTAAGTAGAATTACAACATTACTAACCAAAAATGTCAAAAGAACAAGATTCATTGCCAACCATAAAAGTAAGAGTATGTGCCTCATCTCTTCTTCCTTTTCAATCACCATCAACGAGTGCATATTTAACTAGTCTTTCTCTCCATGGCTTCAACCTGGAATATTATAATTTTCACTGTGCACACAAAATCTGGAGGAGTTTCTGCACAGATAATGGCACTAAAATCGACCAGTAATAGATTCATTAGAGGCTGATATAATGCCAAGTTAAAGATATTGCTTGAACCAAACGTTTTCAATAGAGGAAAGTAAGAGTTGAGGCTATATGTTATCATTTCCTTTTGTATTTCTTTGCAAACTCCTTTAATAATAATCTCTGCCGAAATGCCAAATAATTATCTAAGCTAGTTCCAGCCCACTGCTGACAAAAGCATTCATCGGTTGGAACCAGTGAACTTAGAGGAAATGGCCCCTTGGGAGCTTTCTTTAGAGCAACCAGGAACCTGTGTCGAGGACGGATTCTTTGGTCTAAAGACAAGCTTAGGTACATAGGATACTTGGTCAATGATTGGACCTCATTATGCAGCTCATCAACCAAATATATATACTTGGGCTTTAAATTTTGTTCCAAGGATAAAGATAATACCTGCAAAACAAAACCCCTAGGTTGGAAGAAATCCCGGAACAGAAAACAAAAATGAAATGAACAAACGTGGGTGCATAAAAGAAGCAAAAAATTACCTGGGTCAGGCTTGTCAAAACTTTCAAGATGTCAGCATTATGCATTCCAATACTCCTTAGAAAATTGATCCTAGGTAGTAACCCATCATCGATGCTATAATGAAGAAGTTGGGGATGCTTTTTTACCATCTTTACTATACTATCTCTTGGAGCTCCCAATTCCTTTGACAGAAACATATATCTAGTATTCCATGATATGTCAATCCGCTGAACCAGGATTTGTGGACTTAGCTGCACAACTTTGCCTAAATCTTTCTCCTTAATTCCAACCTCCTCCACCAAGTACCTTACAGTGGGTTTTAGTGAATTCTCAACACTATATGAGAAAAGGGATGGTGAAGCAGCAATTATCTGTCCTATCCTGGAATTTGTGATACCCAAACTCAGCAAGAAAGCAACATGAGACTTCAAATTGTTCTCCACCGTATACTCAAGAATCTGAGGCTGCCTCAAAAGTATTTTTCTGATATCTCTCTGTTTGACCCCAACACTTAACAAGTATTCAAGCCTCTCCTGTGCAGAACAGACATTTATTTGAAGGGAAGGCATGTGCCTCTCATACATCTGGATAAACTGTGATTCCTTAAGCCCAAATGTCGTGAGATAATCAAGAAGAGGGAACCATTTCTCATCCACATCTATTTCTTCAGCTAGACGGGGAAATCTCACTGCCATTGATTTCTTGGTCATCTTCTGGGTTAAAGAAAATACATAAGACACTTTCCAATTTGACATGATTATTGATTAGTAGTAGAAAACAATATCATGCTACCTTTGCTCTGCCACTTATGCCCAAGTAACTTCCTTCCTCCTTGTTAGACTTGTAGGTTTCTTTAAATGATGCATTTCTAGCATCTTGGACATCAAAATAGTCTTCATCAGTGTTAAGGCTTTGTCCAGAGTTCAAGGATCTTGTATCCTGGCTTTTGGTTGGATGCCTCTTGTTCCCTAGATGATCAAGATTATTCTCAGTCAATTGTCCATCTATCTGAAACGTTAACCAAATGACATAAAGGAAAAGAAATAGCGGCTACCTTGCTGTTCGTAGCTGCTGCCAACCTCCTTATTTGAGTTGGACCTCTTTCTTTTAGCATCGAATTCTGCAGGTTCTGCAAATTCATCCTGGAGAAATATAAATGCCCATGCAAGAGGACAAGGAAAACGTTAGAAACAGGAAAGATAATGAAGCAAAGTTAATGAGAAAGAATGCCATTTAACTCTCGCCTAGGCATTCATTTCTTATGCATGTAGCTAGACAGCCAAAGGATAAGGATAGATAGCAGCTATCAATTAAATAGGTTTGCCAAAATTGTGGGAGTAAAAACGTAGACTTGCTTTTTCAAAGCTCGGCATATGTCATTCAAACAGGGGTCAAGAGTAAAACTGATTGCTTTCCAGATTCAAAAGGAAAAGCTTACAGAACCAAATGCAACAGAGACTGAAAAAGCTCACCTTATCCCAACAATCATCTTCGTCGTCGAGATCCTCCTCCTCTTCCTCCTCGTCATCTTCATCGCTGTCAAACGAGGATAAGACCTTACCGGACCTAGACTTGCGGTTGGACTTGAGAATTTTAGGGTTGGAGTGCGTGGAAAGCACAACGAAATGACAGGAACTGTTCCTCTTGACAACTCCACTCCCATAGAAATAGGAAAGAAAGGTAGAACCTAATGCGAATTGAGACTGATGTAATATCTTCGAAGAAGCACAAGTAGAAGAGAAAGAGTGAAGGATGGGAGTATGGCAGTAGGGAGAGAAAACAGACATTGATGGGATAAAGAAAAGAGTAGAGAGGTGGGATAAGGATAAGACAGACAGAATATACCCAAAGAAAGAAAAAAAACACAAAAATCCAACTCACCAGAATATCAATCTTCTTCTTCTTCTTCTTCGATGAAAATTATTATTAGAATCTTATTTCTATTTGCTGTATCTTTCACTTTCCCGAGCTGGTAGTCATTTACTCACTTCTCAGAGTTCGTGAAACATTACTTGTTATCTATTCATTCAAATTGTACCGAACTGTTCAACTCCTAGTCAATTCGCTGCAATTTTTCACATAACAATATATATACATACATATAGAGAGAGAGAGAGAGAGAGAGAGTGCTAAAATAGAAACATCCGTATATTGTATAGCGTACGTAGCAAGGAATAAAGTTAAACACCAAAAAGGCCAAAGTAAAACTATTGGCTGGCTGGCTGGCTGGCAGGACAGCGACTTGGCCTTTTTTGTGGTGACTCACTTTACACAGTTTCTATGGGCCTGTTAGTATTCTTCCCATGTTCGGTGAGTATTGGTAAGAAGAATGGTTTATCGGTGCAATCTCAATGCTCCGGCCATCACTCATATTTTCTCTCAATCCAAACTGGTCTACGCCTCCTCTATTTACAACCCCAAAATGTGTCGATGCCGGAGTACCTTCAACTGCCTTAAAGTTTGACCGGCTATTTTGGTTTTGGCTGTAGCCATTGGATCTATTCTCAGCAGCCACGTTAATACCTACCCCGAGATCAAGACTCACATCCTCATTTTCGTCTGATCTGAACCTTGATGGTCCCCCCATTGTCATCGGGCCCGGTGCGTCATGGCTGCTAGATTTTGCAGTGGGGACATCATGATTATGTTTTCCTTCATATGTCGTAATGACAGCTTTCGGATCATGGCATGCCCTTTCTACATGTTTTCTAACAGGGCATCCGGCATTTGTGCACTTGTAATAACTCCTACATCCATTACATGTAGTGAATAACGTACAATAGATGATAAATTTATGATCAGAAAATCGTATACCATCATAGAAGAAGGTACTCCGGAAGTAATTTCATTAAGAAATTAACAATAATAATAATGGTAATATGCACCTTGGATTGGGATTTCCTCTTACTACTTTCTGGCCGTATTTGCGCCAGCGGTACCCATCATCCAATATATCAACCTCACTTAGGGTTTGCACAACAACACGAGGTTCCCTAATGGGCTTAACCAATGGAGTAACGTCGAACCCACCAACGTCCATTTTCCTGCTTACGGGAACATAACATTAGTTAGTACAGCCCCTAGAATCAAAGAGGTTCTCACACTACTACCAAATAATTAGCATACCTCCGCTTTGAGAATGGATCGTCATCATCAACATCATCATTACCCTTATTTAGCAACGAACCCGTACGTTCTACACTATCATCTTTCAATGTAACTGGGGCTGGATCATGAGTACCATTTGACTCCATGGCTTGAGAAATTTGACCATATCTGGCAGCTGACTTGTCTAAGAATGTAAACGAAATACACCAGAAATAAAAACACTGTTCATCATGTTCTGACACTTGTCAAAGCATACAAACGACAAAGAGGTTTGAAGTCTCTTACCATCTTGGCAATTCAAATACAGAGGCTTGTCAGATTTCTCCTCCTGGATAGAAGTCATGGCACCGCCACTACATCGCCTATTGAGTTGAGGTTTAGGATGATCATGAGTACCCTTGTATATAATCTCTGTTATTTGTCCATCATGAGAACGTTCAAACAGTTTTTTAACTTCACAGTGAGGATGGGTACACTTGTAATAGCTGCGTGGGAATTCACTTCCCTTAACAAGTTTCTGTCCATATTTTCGCCAGTTATATCCATCATCAGACGACTTTTCAGCCACTACAGAAATCCCACCACTTATTACATTCATTGGCCCTCTCGGATTAAATTCAACCGAATCTACTTTAACAGAAGCACTAGCCCCAGAAATTGCCATCTGCTTGGGAGAAGATAGACACAAATCATCTGGAAAAACGGCCATCTCACTTATAGCTGAGGATGAGATGGCAAATGATTTAGGCTGCCCGTGATGTCCCTGGACTCGTTTCAGCTCATCACTCTCTCTAGGATTCATATCTGCAAAAACCTTAAATAAATAAATAGTATTAAGTAACCAAACTCAGCACCAGATATTGATAAAATAAGACCAAAAAGTACCGAGTTTGCCTAGGATATCCATCAACCAACAAATGTTTCATTAGGAAATTACCATATTTGCTCTAGCATGTGGTTTGAACTCGAAGAAATCAGATCTACCATCATCATCAGTATTGTTAGCAGAGAAAACTCTGGTGGCTATAGGGAAGGTAGATGTATTAGAAGGCCGATGTATCTGAGGCTTAGTTAAGGACCCAGTAGTTGGAGAAGGTTCTGCCTGCATTTCAGTTTTTCCCAAAATATTTCAGTGAGCAATTGGTTAGTATAAGGACGTGTGACAAAAAAGGATGCAAAACCCTTTCTTTTAGAAACACCTACTGTGAAAATAAAACTCATGCTCTTAATGAAAAGAAGAGCATTAAGAAATGAAATCAAAGGCTAGCACCGTGGACTCATAGGCTGACTGACTCTAGGAAATAAATGAAATCAATACTAGTTTACAGACTGCTTTACTTATATTCCCATCAGGAATATTTCTGGAAAACTTCCATATATTTTCCTTATATGCCTATTAAACAGAACGACGTTGGCCTCTCGTCTAATTGACTGAGGTAAGCAGAATTCATTCTGCCAACCATGAATGGTAGCAGACAGTTGACAAATAAAAACAAATATGAATATTTATATATATCTATATTCTTGATGAGAACCCACTTAGAGTAGGGAAAAGAGAGAATATATTGTATTTGTTAGCCATATAGCTAATGGTAGTTCAGTAAACAGCAACCCAATAATCTGTTTATTGAATTCGGCATAATGTTGGGCCAGACACTCCGTTAAATCCAAGCTAATTATGTTTTTTCTCAGTACACACCCACATTCCCTTTTTGGTATCCCACTATTAATGTTTCATGATGCACTTATGAAAAATTAATCCACTGGTGATTCTTAATGCATATGTTCCATATTCTACATGGACAAAGTGAAAAGCTTTCCCGTACATCAGAGAACAATATAAAACATGGAGAAACCAAAAGCACGAGCACCAACAAAAAGGAAAATGTGAAAAACCAAGTATGAGAGTAACATAGGGAGAAAGTTAAAGAAACTGCTAGAAAATCTGGTAACCCCACAGAGAAAATCCAGTGACAATCTTAATAGCATAAAGTAAGCCAGCCAAATCAGAGGAATCGTAAAGAGTAGGTATCAGAATCAAAATGTTCCAGCTTGAGCATCCCAAAACATTATAATCAAAGACCTAAGAAAATGAAAAAATAGTTCCTAAATAGGTAATTCAACCGTTATGAACTCAAGGGAAAAAAAAAAGACCATTAGATTTTACTGCTCAAAAAACAAAGAAAAAGAAAAGAGCATCTTTAGAATTGATAACATCTGTAATCACATCAGTCAGGTCCTATAAATTCTCAACTGAAGTGAAGCATATACCATCAGAGAAGAAGAGCTGAAAACTAGAGCCAAATGACGCATTGAAAAAATCACATTTCACACGTTTGGCAGGGGAGAAAATACAGGAATGTGTCATGGAATGATATTTTTGAACTTGACGTTAGACGGTTATAGCTCAATCCGTCGGGGAAAGGAATATAGACAATGAATTATGTGGTCGGAATGACAAAAAAGAGGAAAAGATTTCAGTTACTGCTCCACTCCACCTACAATCATACATCCCCTCCCCAGCTGAGTAGATGTAGCTCCTATTTTCGCTATTCTCTCACTACCCTGACTAGCCAAGCTCACCCTTAAGACTTGATAGCTCAAAAAGAAAGAAGATGATCTTTTTTTTTGTTTTCCCTCCACTCTCGCAGAAATCTAAGACACCAACAAGGATTCAAATCCATCGAACAAGCGCTCCTCCACATTTCTGATCCCCATGTTTTCATTTCATTTTATTTAATTAAAAGGAGAGAAAGAAGAAGGGGGGGGGGGGGGGGGGGTAGCTAACCATGTTGGAGAGCATAACCGGGGACTCCAAAAACGACGTCGGGCTAAGCCCGGGAGGGATCGTGATGCAAGGGGACCTAGAGATCGGGAGCTTGGCCGGCGACATCAACTTGTACTTGGCGCCTCCTACTTGACCAGCTTCAGAGGTAGCTGTTGGTAATTCAGGACGACCGGGATTGCTGGGTGGTGGGCCGTCGGAGCTCCTGCTAAAGCAGGAGTCGGAGTTGTAGAGGGAGGGGTCCATTTTTGGGGACCAGCCGGTGGGTAGACAAGCAGCTATTCAGAGGAGGGGAAGAAGGCAGAGGAAGGAAGGAGGGATAGAAGGGTCATTGCGGGATCGTACACACATCACTGCTGGGTCGTCGTTTCTAGGCTTTGCCGTTTTGCGATTTTTGTGTGTCTGTCCGAAGCTTGTCAGAAACAGAGACACAGAGAAACGGAGACGAACTGAAAGTCTGAAACCGGGAGACGTTGTTGACTTATTACACTGGATCTGAGCCTGTGATTGGTCCGTCATTTTTTAACGTTTCGATCTCCTCTCTCTCTCTCTCATTTTTACACCTCCTCTCATCTCAAGGTACTATTCATCATCCAACTGTCCAACCTCCAAGGACGGTTCTTTTTTTATTTTTTATAGTTATTTTAATATATATATAATTATGTTTTCAACTTCTTTGTAATCATGTTAAGGCATGGTTGAGAGTAACGTACATATAGAATCCAACATGTTGGACATGTTGATTATTTCATGATTCATCTTGTTCGAGATATATATCTATATATATATATGCGTGTGTAATTTTGAAGCTGTTAAAGCGATAAAATACTAGCTCATGGGACATATGGAAACAGAAGATGTTGAACCAACAGTCAAAAGTGGAGTACAACCTGAAACCATGAAACAGACTGCAATGAGTTCACTTCTCCTTTTCTACCAAAAGTGACATGTTTTGGTCGCTTTTCTAATCATGATGGCTTTCTTTTATCTTTTCAAATGTGTGCTTGATTGTCAAAAAAGCAAGGCATCTGTGTTTTCTTAACCAGGTTAGTGCGTTTCTGCACGCACATTTTCTTCATTTCCAATCACAACTCGAGAAACGGGGACCAAATGAGAACCTAATAAATGTTGCACAAAGCCACTCACAACCATAGAGCAACAACAGCCTTCATCATTTTGTACAGAAAGGAACCAGGAGAATGGGAAGCGATATGCCCAATCTAGATGACACTGTTCCTTGCCCGATACAACACCAGTCAAGGGTTTAGATTATTCATAAGCATTGAAGGAAGGATATGGGATTAACGTCATCAAATCCTTCTTTGTGGCAGGCTAGGAACAAAGCCACAAAGTCATCCCGCCACCAGACACCGTAATAGGGGATCTCTGGGGTTCCAAGTTCAAGCACAAATGACTAGACACCGTAATCCTGTCGACTACCACGAGTTTGAAACCAATCCTGAAAATGACTTCAAAAACTGATAGCTTAAAGAAACAAAAATAGAAAATTCCTATGCATCGACTCCATTCAGTTTTTTATTTATTAAGAAGTAGCTTTTATAAAGCATGAAATTTTTTTTCCCAATAAAGAAATTATTAAGACAACTAGAAATTTCCAAGAGATCAATTGATGCGATTAAAATTTCGACACAACACATGAACATTAACTTTAGTCACTACAATCTAGCAGCCTAACAACAAGCATTATGTTCATTAATGTTGACTATGCATGCCATGACACCAGGTGCCGCCAAGCAAGGGAGAAGTATAACTACTGTCCAAAATGTATACTCTTATTAAAAATAAAAGAGCAGTTTACAGTTTACTGCAGGTAGCAAGATGCATGGTACTGTGGTGGCATCGTGTATCCACCATAGCCAGCCGAGGCATCATAGTACCCAGGCAGTGCCGCATATGTTTCTGATGGGTATACCTGGGAACTAACAGCAATGCTTGCATTACCAGAGTAACCCGTATGACCTCCAGCCATACCATATAATCCGGCTGCTGAGCCGGCATAAGAGGCAACACTAGCAGTAGGAGTAGAGCCTGCCATGCCATAAGAAACAGCCGATGAGCTCTCATAAGGAACAAGATGATCTGGCAACAAACCTGATGCCTGAAGATGATGAGACTGTTGGTAAGGAAGGGCGGTTGAATTTCCAGTAGGTATCATCTGTGGGATCCCTGAAGAAGAACCAACTGGACCAGTTATTCGAAGACGCTTCTGGCTCTGCATCTGTTGCTGCTTCTGCTGCTGCTGCCTCTGTTGCTCATGTGACTGTTTAGCCTTGACAGGAGTAGTGAGAGCAGGGCGTTTTCGGTCAACCTGCTGCTTCTCGAGCAGTTTGATTCGATTTTCGAGGTTTGCCCATGGATATTCAGAATCAATATTGTGTTCTTCAATAATTTTAACCACAGATTTTAATGCACCGACCTCTTTGGCTGTGGCCTCGTTCTGTATCAGAATTTGAATTTGAAAATTTTACAAAGCAATTGTAGAAATCAAACAAGTTGTGTAATGTACCAGTGATTTGAGAGAGTTCTTTCCTTCCTTACGAGTGGCCTCGGCCAGCTTCTCAGATTCCTTCAGATACTCTTTTAAAAGGGGGACTGGTGGGAACTTGTCCATCAGCTTGAACTCGAAGATAAACCTGACAGCTAGTAGTTGTCTGCTCTTGTTTATCAGATTCTGAACAAGATCTGTAAACACCAACGAGTGTAGTTTTAGAAGGAGAAAAAAAAATATGAATGCATTTGATTGCAAGGGTTCAAAATCATACAACTTAAATTCATGTATATCTGTTTTAAATTCATCCGTGCAGGAGAGTGTCCAGAATTCACATTAACTTTCTATTAACTAGCCACCAATTCCAACCGGGATTCCTAACATGCCTCCACATAAAATTGATATTCAAAAGCTACCATCTGTGCATAAAATCCATACAAACAGAAGAGTTGAGCAATTAATTTTCGAAAAACACACAGAGAAACTGAGTGAAATCCAAGGCATGTAAATATTTTCAAACACCGAGTGGGCGGTACCAGCTGTGTTGCTCCCCAAGTCAATGGCTTTGCACAATTTTGTAGCTTGACGATATTGAGAAATAGCAGAACAATAACGCACAAGGTCGCCCACATCAAATTCCGACTTCAACCCATAGGATGCGACCAAATGTAAAAACCCCAATGCCTCTAATGACTCCTCACCTTCCAAATTTAAATTTCCTTTCCATTCCATCGCTAACATCTTTGCTCTCTCCCTCAAGTGATTCCCCAAATTCGGAAAAGTATCCATCAACGTTTCCAATAACAGTAAACAAGTTCTCCTTATACAGAAATCCTGACCTGTATCGCCATCTGAATCTGCTTTCTCACTGTAAAACCCCTCCACTGCATCCAAAACTAACACCGCCGGGTCTGGAGCGCACTTCATCGCTGCTGGAAGCTCCGTACGTATGGCCTCCTTATCGTTGCGCTGATCGATTATGTAATCCCTCAACCCCTTACCATCCATGACCTCACACAAGCGTTTCAATACAGGCCGGGGGGGAACGGAATTGGAAACGCCATTAGGTTCGACCACGTTATGAGAAGTAGCGGGTTGTGATGAAGAGGATGGGCCTTCTTGGTTAGTGGAGTGCTTTTGAAGTTGCTGCGATTCGAGAGACTCTAGATGGGGGAATCTTTCGATGAGGGATTTGTGGATGGAGGTGAAATGAGAGTCGAGGTCGGACCAGGTGAGAGAGAAAGAGGAGAGGAGAGAGGAATGTGATTGCAGTTCATCGAATGCCTTCTTCAAGTTCTCCTTCTTAGAATCTATGAGTTCCAGAGCAGCAGAGATTGTCTGCAAGGTCACCACTTGCATTTCTGAAGGATTGAGGGAGAGATCAAATTGAGAAACCGGAAACCCTTGGTATTGCAGAAAGATCCTACACCGTGAGTCAGGGAGGGAGGGAGGGAGGAGGAGGGTAGAAAGTGAGTTCGTTGACAAATGGTCCCGCGCGAGCCTGTTTGATTGGACGGGAATCAGCAAGCCCACCTCCCTCTAAGGAAGGTTGGCCCAACACACTAAGCCCACTAACAGAGATTCATTTTTATAATATAATCAAATTCGGAAAAATAAATGTCCGACATTGGAATTTCATGCACGAAGTTGCCAGAAAAGCCATCTTAGAACTGAAAACGAAATTTGAATGTTCTTTCACGTGTTCTTTATTATGTGCAAATACATTAAAGTTTAATTGACTTAAAAAAATAAAAAAAAGGCTTTCACATTAAGAATGGAATCAAAATTCAATTTGCCTTTTACTTTTACTTTTACTTTGCCTTTTACTTTTACTTTTACTTTTACTTTTCCTACGATATCGATTTAATAGTATGCTCTTGAGTTTAATATTTATAAAATAAAATAATACATTATTTCTGTTGATACTATTACGACGATTAAGTTCAAATATAAAAAAGTAAAAAATTTTGAAAATTTTAGATAAAATATGAGAATGTACTTATTCAAATTTTTTTGAGATTTATTTATATTACTCGTATTTATTGAGTTATTATAATTCATTAATAACCTTTAATTGAAGCATTTTGTTTAATGATTAATGACATTAATTCAATCATTAAATTTTGTAATGTTCAAATAGTTATTTACGTGTTTGATCTTTAAGGCGTCTTAGCATCCAACCTCTAGAATCGGCATACTCTGGTAGGATCTAACTTCATACTTTGAATACTATTTATCACATTCGAGACTATAGTTCTTGACTTTCTTGGTCTCACCCTTCATCTGATTCTTAACAATTTGTGTATTATGATCTAATAATTGGATCTCACATTAATTTACATTCGATATAAATTAATACAAAATTTCATACCCCACCATATTGATTAAGCAATGATTACGGGCATTTATTATCCGTCTCTTTAAATTATTTTCACATATTTCTCCTCATTTTTATTATTATTTAAAAGAGCCCATTTACCCTTAAACTTCTCATTCTTCTCCTTATTCTACACAACCATTTTTAATTTTATTGAATTTATCTATCATTTTTGCTCTCTATAATTGTAGATCTTTTACAAATATTACCTAGCGCGGTTTTCCAATTTCTTCAAAGCTTTTTTTATCCTCGAATTTGGTACACTTCTTCAACCCCCCCTTTTTTTTTCATTGTTGCATGAATTTGTTCGAAGTTTTTCCCCTTTTTTTTTTTTTACACTTGTGCATCTTCTCATGAATTTCTTTAATCTTTTCGATTTTGATTTATTTTTCTATTTTAGGTTTCTTTATTCGACCCCTTAGAAAACCCCTTCAATAATGACCGAGTGAAGGCACTATCTCTGACCCCTCAAAAAAAGATACAAAGAGTAAGGCTAAGGTGGTAAGAAGTTTAGATAAGATCAGCACAATTATGACCGAGATCAAACTGGAAGATCTTCATACTACTTATGAGATTATGCACATCTTCGAACTATGGTATAATAGTTATAGAGCTCCCAACCTCCAACAAAGATTGGGTCGAAGATTAGTTCATCGTCGACAGGAGATGGCTTTCAGTTGTGTCTTATATACTTTTCCTGCTACCCCGATCTTTTTAGTAACCTCTATTGGGCTATCCACCTTTTGCACTGCTTTGTTGAACATTCAATGAAGTCCAATAAGTTCTCACCCAATCTTTGCCTAATAGTGTTTAGACTTATAAGTGACAGTTTCACTTTGATTGTTCTTGAGAAGTTAGCTATAAATATTTGCAAAATAGAAGAATTATCGCTAAGATTATTTTCGGTGATACCACTATAATGATCAAGTTAGAATAAGAGTGGGTCAAACATTTAAAAAATTATAGAATGGGAGTTATTATAGCCCATTAATACTTTTAATTGATATCGATCCTCGATTTAATAATTAATAATATTAATTTGGTCATTAGTCTTCTTAGTATTCAAATAACTATTTATATATATATATATATATATATATATATATATATGATCTTTAAGGTATCTAAGCATTTAATTTTATACGGTCATCATATTTTATTTGAATTTTAACTTTATATCTCCAATATTATTTATCAAGACTAAAGTTCTTGACTTTTTTTTATCCGACCAGTCATCCGATTCTTACGTATCGGCGTATTATGATCTACCAGTCGGCCATCCCTTCATTTTTTAAATTTAAATTTTCTATTATTTTTGGCAAATGTGATTCCTTAATTTTCTCTGTTACCTTATTCACGGTAACAGATTTTTGTTGACCTTTGACTTGAAGTTGAAAGGGAGAATTATACAGCTTAGCTATCAATATTACTAAAGTGGGGCCCATGCTGACATCTGAGGCACTTAATCCGGCATATTATTCTGATCTTCTTCTTCTTCTTCTTCTTCTTCTTCTGCTTCTGCAAGCCTAGCCTAGCCTAGCCTAGCCTAGCATAGAACGCACACACACACAACACAACACAACACAACACAACACAACACAATGACAGATGACACAACACGACTTCCAGAACTATCTTGATCTTGAGACCCCAAAGATATCGATTCAACGATAATAATAATAATGATAATGATATTACGATTGTTACAACAAAGAATCCCAAAACGCTTTTTAAACTTCCTTAAAAGTAGAAATAAACAAATATCACAAAATTAATTACTCATTAAAACCTTGAATTTGACCCACCTACTAACTAATAAATTCACATTAATCCAATCCTCTTATAAATTTCCAAGGACCCTCCTCGTCTTTCCTGATTTCGTGTGATGTTGAGCTGTTTTTCAAGGTTTATAGCTCCTTGCAGTTGCTCTGCCTCCTCAATCCGCATTCTGCAACAATAAGATTTTGCTTTACGTTCCTTCATTTCTTTCATTCTTTCTGCAGCTTCAAGGTAATCGTTAGTTAAATCTTCTGCCTTTTCGTTTTCTATGATATACTTGTTTGATTTGATTCTTTTTTCTCTGCACAAATATATTCTCTTGGAAGAAATCAACTATATCTTAATAATCAAGCTTATATTTTCGTTTTTCATTGTTTCCCCAAACATGTCGTCAACTTTGAATTCATTCATGTTTTTGCAATCCTTGCGTGATCATCATCATATACTAGTTTCATTCATGGTTCTTGACTCTTGTTAATAACCACAGATGTCGTCCGACGACCTTGAATCCTCCGCTGATAAGGACTCTGAACCATTTGTGGAGATCGATCCAACCGGAAGGTATGGACGCTACGATGAGCTTCTCGGATCAGGGGCTGTGAAGAAAGTGTACCGTGCATTTGATCAAGAAGAAGGAATAGAAGTAGCATGGAACCAAGTCAAACTGAGAAACTTCAGCAACGATCCGACCATGATTGACCGTCTTTATTCCGAGGTCAGGTTGCTAAGGACCTTAACCAACACCAACATAATCGCCTTGCACAACGTTTGGCGTAATGAAGAACGCAACACCCTGAATTTCATCACAGAAGTTTGCACGAGCGGGAATTTGAGGGAGTACAGGAAAAAACACAAGCATGTTTCAATGAAAGCCTTGAAAAAATGGTGTAAACAAATATTGAAAGGATTAGACTATTTGCATACGCATGAGCCTTGTGTTATTCATAGAGATCTCAATTGCAGCAATATTTTTGTCAATGGCAACATAGGACAGGTACTGAATCTAGTATTCTAATTTTTTTTTTTTTTTCCCTTTCTTCTTTTATTGGCTTTTTACTAATCGGTGTGGTATTGAAATATATTATAGGTTAAGATTGGTGATTTGGGATTGGCAGCCATTGTAGGGAAGAGTCATTCAGCGCATTCTATCTTAGGGACGCCTGAATATATGGCACCAGAGCTTTACGAAGAAGATTACACGGAAATGGTGGACATATATTCGTTCGGGATGTGTTTGCTTGAGATGGTGACTCTGGAAATTCCTTATAGTGAATGTGATAATGTGGCCAAGATATATAAAAAAGTGTCGGCCAGGGTGAGGCCACAGGCGTTTAATAAGGTCGGGGATTCTGAAGTGAAGGATTTCATCGAGAAGTGTCTTGCTGAACCCAGATCACGGCCCTCTGCTGCGCAGCTTCTCCAGGACACCTTTTTTGATGAAGTTGATGATGATGAAGATGATGATAACAATGATGATGATGATGATGATAATGATGATTTGTTTGCTAATGAGGCCTGATATTTAATGATATGTTATTAGCAACAGTCTGTGTGCAGAACTGAACTTAAGTATCTTCTTTAGTTTTTCAGTGTTTTTGTAGTTGGATAAATTGCTGGGTCTTACTCTCTTTTTTCATGGTTTGGGTTTTGTAGATGCCATTTGATAAGATTAAATCGTGAAAACTGGATCAAGGCATGAGTTAAGAGAAGGGGTATGTATGGTGATTAAGGATGGTCTTTACTAATTGTTTGACTTTGTACATAAGAGAGAAAAATTGATATTATTTATTTCTTGATTCTGTAAAATTATATATGATTATTTTGATAAACACGATGATCACATCTCTACACATGCCATGTTTTGTTTTGTCAATGTAATAGACCAGAGCTTCTCTATGCTGTTTTTTTTTTTTTTTTTTTTCTTTAAGTTGTAATGTCAAAGCAAAAGCAGCATTATACGGCTTTTTTAAGTCAAAAGTTGGAAGGAAGCCTCACCCTTAATCAGTGGCAATCAGTGGCAAGCTGAAGAAGGGCATAGTGGGTGGCACACAGTGCTAGTGCTAGTGCTTCAAAGAAAATAAAGAGAAATTTGTTGCACGTAAATGAGTATTGGAGTGGCCCATCTTATCTATTGTCCTTCAACTAGCCTTTCAGAGGTTTTGACATGATATGATAGGCTATGAGGCCTTTGTGGAGGCATCCATCTTATCCCTAGTAGTACATAAACGTATCTGATTCCTTGAAAAGTTTATGCAACCAAACCAACCAGTATTGACAAGTTCTTGGCTTAAGTGGAGCTTTAAAGGGAAAAGCATATCAGTAAATCACAACATCATATCATATCATGGATTTCATCCTTTTTCTGTCTGTCTGTCTTTTGCTCCAACAAAGACACTTAACCAGCTGCTTGCACTTGGCATGTTCTCATTTTGAGTTCAGAAAAAGATAAAAAGCTCACTAGATATGCATGTCATTTACAGCAATTTCACTTGATCCAAATATCTCTATTCATAATAATATCCAGGCTGAAAATCTCAATGCTAAGAAGAATAAGACAAAACCAATTTGCAGTAACGTTGTCAGTTAGCATACATCAGTTTGACTTGCATCTATTTACATGGAAGATACCGTATTCCAGAAAGATTATAGCATTGGAATCCCCCACATGTTAGATTATCTGATCCGACTCCTCATGTTCTTCAGATCCTTTTAATCCTCATCATCCTCTTACTCACAGTCTACATGGAAGCCAATGCATCGGAACCTCAACATCTACTCAATTCTATCAATGCTCTTGATCCTGAGAAAACGCCACAAAAACTTGCCATAAATGTGATGGACTTGGACATCTCTAACAATCAGTTTACTATAATTTTCCGGCACTCGAACAAGGAATTCAAGCTCATGGATGCTTTGAAATCAAGGGAAGTACAGAGCAATGACTTGGGAAGATGGGTGAAGTTAGGAGATTCAGTGCAACCACCAAGTTCAGATCATCGCCAAGAAGAAAGCGGCAACACTAACAGTTGAGAAGATCAGTTGAAAGGGTGGATACAAAATGAAAGGAGCTTGCCTGATTGGGTCGACAGGTTATGTAGCCCCAGAGAAAAGCATGTAAATATCAGTAAGAGGACCAAAATGAAGGATGAAACATGCTTAGACAACAAAGTCAATCAATATTTTGTCAAAACTTTAATGTAATCAATCTCCTACCTTAAGTTAACACAGATTTAGACTTAGACTTAAGAACCTATAAATAAACAATAAACAATACCGTTCCTTCCTGTGAGCAACAAGAAGACTAACACATACACATACACATACACATACACATACACATACACATACACATACACATACACATACACATACACATACACATACACATACACATACACATACACATACACATACACATATATATAGGCATTGTAATTGCCTCGCCTCCTTCAAATATTCTTACACCAGAGATTTGCCATTCTTTCTCTCTCTCTCTATTTATAAATGTTTGTTTAGTCCTCTTTCTCCAGTCATCTGCAAATTCCATTTCTTTTCGTTTAATTAAGGGGAGTGGAATAACCAGACAAAAGATAAAAAAGCAAGAGAAAAAAAAAAACAAACAAAGGAAGGAGAGAGCGGATGAGCCCATCCTCTGTTTTCATTACAATTATTCCTCTTCTTAGATCTTAGCTTTCGCTCCTCCTCTCATTTTTCCCATCTGGGTCCTCTTCCAATGGTGAATTTTCTCCCTCTCTCTTTTTCCCGATCACCCAATGAATTTCTTCTGCTTCTTCTCCGATCCACTGCAATTCTCTGCTTGATTTTCATCTGTTTGCTTTTGTTAGGTAATTGGGCTCGTCTCTTAATTGTAGCTCAGAAGATCCGATGTATCTGGATCGATTTCGATAGTATTCGGTTGTTGTTGCCATCGGAGCTCCACTTGTGTTCTGTCTGAATCTTCTGTTCCCAGGTAATGATCAATCTTCCTTTATTATTATCATCCACATTTTGATCGCGATGCTTTTGTTTTTTCTCACAAAGCTGGGATCTTTTCTTCTCTTAAGTCTTTCCGATTGTTTAATCCACTTCGATGCTGATGATACCCAAAACTATATCTTCCCAGTGAATCAAATTACACAATTGAATCAAACTTTGGTTTCTGTCATTGAATTAACATGACTTTATATTGCACTGCGGATTTGTCAATGCTGCTTCTCATTCAAAATTGCAATTTTGAGTGGCAAGGTAAAATTTTGGGTTTCGATGTTTGATCACTCAACAGATGGAATCGGATCTAGGCAAGCTCTTCATTGGTGGGATTGCTTGGGACACAGATGAAGAACGTCTCAAAGAATATTTTAGGAAATATGGGGAGGTGGTTGAGGCTGTGATCATGAGAGATCGAACCACAGGTCGAGCTCGTGGGTTTGGTTTCATTGTCTTTGCAGATCCTACTGTTGCTGAAAGAGTCATCTTGGAGAAGCACATGATTGATGGTCGCATTGTAAGTAGTTTCATTTGCTCTATCATTGATAACATTTGATCTACATTGTTTGGAAACTTCAATATTATTCGGTCACAAAATCGGTTGATCCAGGTTACTTCCCACTTTCTAGGTTGAAGCAAAGAAGGCCGTTCCTAAGGATGATCAACAAATTTTGATCAAGAATACTACTAACATTCAGGGTTCTCCAGGTCCTGGTCGCACCAGAAAGATTTTCGTGGGAGGCTTAGCATCAACAGTAACAGAGGGAGACTTCAAGAAGTACTTTGATCAGTTTGGAACTGTAACTGATGTTGTAGTGATGTATGATCACAACACTCAAAGGCCGAGGGGGTTTGGCTTCATAACTTATGATTCTGAGGAGGCGGTTGATAGGGTTCTATATAAGACATTTCATGAACTCAATGGTAAGATGGTTGAGGTCAAGAGGGCAGTCCCTAAAGAGTTATCTCCAGGGCCCAGCCGGAGCCCATTAGTAGGCTATAACTACGGTTTGAGCAGGACTTCTAGCTTCCCTAATAGTTATGCTCAGAGTTATAATATGAACCCACTTGGAGGTTATGGAGTCAGAATGGATGGTCGGTTAAGCCCATTAGCCAGTGGTCGGAGTGGTTTTAATCCTTTTGGTACTGCCACTTTTGGGATAGGTGTCAATTTGGAAGGGGGGTTAAGTCCAAGTTATGGCAGGAGTTCCAACTTTGGCAATAATATAGGTTATGCCCAGATGTTGAGTCCCTATTTTAGTAGCAATTCAAACAGGTATGCAACCCCTATTGGCTATAGTGGAGGCAATGGAAGAAGTGATTCTCTATTAAGCTCATCAACTCGGAACAATGTTTGGGGCAATGCAGGCTTTAACGGGGCCACAAACCTATCTGGCCCGGGATCTTATTTGGGCTCTGGCAATGGGAATTTTGGAGTGTCTTTTGGAAATAACGGAGCGAGTTGGAGTTCTTCTCAGGTTTCAAACGAAAGGAGAGGGAATGATTCTGGCTATACTATTGCTAGTATTGGTTATGGGAGTGGAGATAATAACTTTGGACTGGGAGGAGGGTATGGAAGAAACAATGGGTCTTCTGCTGCCCCGACATCATCACTTGCTGCAACAAGTGGTGGTTATGAAGGGTCTTATGGGGACCTGTACCATTGTAGTTCGGTTTATGGTGATTTGACATGGCGGTCAACCACTCCTGAGCTAAATGGATCTGGCACCTTTGGCTATGGCCTCGATGACATTGCAACAGAGGTCACAGCAAAAAGTTCTGAGGGCTATATTGGAAGCTACAATTCAAATAGACAAGCAAATAGAGGTAACTTCCTGTTTTCTTTTAATTAAATATTGCACCTTCCTCTAACATCAGTCTGAGAGAGAGAGAGAGGGGAGGAAGGGGGGGGGGGGGGGGGGGGGTATAATTGGACCATTCATTCCCCCAAAGAGCAATATCTTGTCTTAGAATTTCAGCTCCATAACCTGAAACTTTTCCGACTATAGGAGATTGTGTATCAATCAAATTGTAGTACTTTAATTATAATCTCTCTTCTTTCATTGAACTCTTACCTTATTTCCTGGAGGGTTAGAAGGGTTAAGATCTCTCCCTCAATATGAATTGTATAAAAGGGATCCATATTGTTGGTACTTCATTTCCATTGTATTGTCTTTTCATCACCTTGGAGGTATCTCCCCTCATATATATCGGGTACACAGAACCTGGATAATGTCTCTTCCCTGAGCAGAAACATAGGAGTTAATATTTGCAATGCTACATGTGAGAGAAATTGCATTTGCATTCCATTGCTGATTTTACTTGATTGATCATCATCATCTATTATTAAATGCAAACCTGCAACAAAAAACAGTTGACCATTTTTTCTTGATTGAATTTTGGTCCTAGAACATGCAGTTGGTTTTTTGTTTTGTTCAATTTATAAAGTTACTAAATGGATACATGGAAATATGTGCGTCTGTGTGCATAAATTATTTCTCATTACTATTGTAAAGATGTTTTACTTCTTGGTATTTACAATTTTTTTACTTGATGGTTTAGGAATTGTTGCGTAGGAGATTGCCGTTGTTTGGATGCAATATGATAGTAGATGAAGACAAAGTGACTGAACAAGTTGAAGGATTATGAATTTTATGTCTACCTTGTTAAGATTTTCAGATCAAGAAGCAGCTGATATAGTTTTAACAGGATTCCAGGTTATGAAGTATACGTATTCAGAGAGGAAGCAGTTACAACTTACAATGGATTTTTATACAAGGTTTGGGTTTTACCCCCCCCCCCCCCCCCCCCTCCTCCCTCTTCTTATTGGCTTTTGAAACTTAGGTTCTTTTCTTGGAATTTGATTGAGGCGTAAAATCAGATTGCGGAGTAAAAACCAAAGCGTGACAGTGGTAGTATCGGAATGTTAAAAAGTGATTAGAATTTTCATTTTCATTTTATTTTTATTTTTTAATATTTTTTGCTGTTGTAATGCTGGGTGGAGTTGCCGGTTCTTGTCTGCATATTTGTTCTGGGAGGTGCAGTGTGATTTTTAGTATGTGAAAACATTAGAGGGATACCATTTTAGGATCCCTGGAAAATAAGTTACTAAATGTTTGGATTTGTTCCCTTAATGAAGGATTTATCAAACAAGGTTACACTTGATTTATGCGTGATATATATTGATTTATGCATGATATATATCTAGTTTTCTTCAGTTTACTTTTGTCTATCCATTCATAAACAGCTATTTGTTGGATAGACGTTCGAGATCTTATCTTATCGGCTTCCTAGAAAGGCTTTTATTTATCATCTCAAGTGAAGTGGAGCGATAGCTTTCATTCTTTCATCTTACTTTTCAAAAACTAATCTTTTGACCTGTTTACGTTGAACATGATGAGGTTAGGCAGACACTAGATAGCCGCCTCCCCTCCCCTCCTTTTTGAATGAAGAGCTGTACACTTCTCCATTATCTATGCTTATATTGTATTGTTTATCTATCCAAAAGCCCACCCTTCCTCTATATAAGCCCTCATTAATGTTCATTAATATGCAGCAACCAAGATTGAATTCCTTAGCCAACATCTTCCCCCTGTCAAATGGCTATTACCTCATTCCTCTTCCCACTATACTTCACCCTCTTCTTCATCTCCACCCAAGCAGCCACCTTTCAAATCCAGAATGACTGTTCTTACACGGTCTGGGCAGCTGCTAGCCCCGGTGGCGGGCGGCAGCTGAACCCCGGCCAAGGGTGGACCCTGAGCGTGCCAGCCGGCACATCCATGGCTCGGATTTGGGGCCGAACCAATTGCAACTTCGATGCTAGTGGTCGTGGCCATTGCCAAACCGGCGATTGCGGGGGCGTCTTAAATTGCAAGGGCTGGGGGGTACCCCCCAACACCTTAGCAGAGTATGCGTTGAACCAATTTGGTAACAGAGATTTCATTGACATATCACTAGTGGATGGATTCAATATCCCCATGGATTTCAGTCCAACTACAGGAGGGTGTAGGGGAATCCGGTGCACTGCTGATATAAACGGTCAGTGCCCAAAAGAATTGAAGACCGCAGGAGGGTGTAACAATCCATGCACTGTGTTCAAGACTAATGAATATTGCTGTACTAAGGGACAAGGGTCCTGTGGACCTACAAATTTCTCAAGGTTTTTCAAGGATAGGTGCCATGATGCTTATAGCTACCCTCAAGATGATCCTACAAGCACATTTACATGCCCTGCTGGCACTAATTACAGGGTTGTGTTCTGTCCCAGAGGCAGAGGGTCTTCTAATTTTCCTTTGGTTTTGGGTGGGGAGAGAGGACAAGAGTGAAGAAGAGACTTTCAAAATAATCAATACAGCAGGCTGTGAAAAGAAAACTCACAGTTTTCATTATCCTGAAGGCCTTTTGTGTACAATAAGAATAATGTATTTTGTGTGTGGTTTGTAGTTTGTACCCAAGTGAAAGATGGTCTGATCAACTTGGTTCTAATAAAACTCTTGATTGTCCTTTTTCTTTTTTCTTTTTTAAAATTTTTAATTTTAATAAACTCTTCATTGGATTCCTTTTTCTTTCTAATGGGAAGAAGAAGAGAAGAAAAGGTTACACCTCCCAAAATGTCAATAAAGTAGCAAAGTCATCTGTCACCCTTATGTCCCCTGTTTTCAAATAAAATATTGTGTCCCATTAACTTAATTTTATCTGATCCACTTTACATATATCAAGCAATCATACCCATTCAAGCATCTCTGAGCAACAATGCAAGAAAGAAGCAATTGGGTGGCCATATCGATAATGAAAAGTTGTTGGAATTAAGGAATATCTTTGTCAACAAGCTGAGAATACTTGTAAAGGAAAACCCACCGAAAGGGGAAGACAAACATTTTCGACAAAAGACAAAACTCAAGACTTCAAGGAAACTGTCCTTACACTTGGTTGATTAATTGTATAATGCTTTTTTATTACAAGTTTCCGCTCAAGTTCTGTAGCAGTTTCAGTCTCCAAGCCATCAATCCATGGCATCAAACCAGAATCTCAGAGATCTTCAATGGATTCTTCAAGCTATCGAATCTGAAGACCTCAACCTTCAAAACCTGTCCTTTAACCTGTCTCAACCCACTTCTGGCTGTCACCGAGAAACAGAAAACTCCATGAACATATACATTTCCCAGAACAATCTTCCACATTTTTCCAGCATACTCACAGTTTTAGCAAATTCAGAAAACAACCTAAATTCCCTGACAAACATGGAGTTCCATCATGCCGATTGGGAATTACAACAAATAAAACATCTTGGTCTGCTTCTTGGTAGTGACCACAATATCAAGCAACTCGTGTTTCGAAGAAACAGATTTAGTAAGGAATGTTTATCTGAATTATGTAATGTTCTGAAGACAAACACTGTCATAAAAGAGCTTATGTTTTTGGAATCAGCCATTGGATCATTCGGAGCTTGGGTTCTTGCTTCTGTTCTCAAGGCTAATGACACCTTGGAGGAGTTTCAAATATGGGAAGACTCCATTGGGTCAAAGGGAGCAGAGGAACTATCAAACATGATTGAAGCTAACTCAACTCTAAAGCTGTTGACAATATTCGACTCAAATTCAATCACAGCAACTCCACTTATTTCTTCTGTCTTAGCAAGGAACAGGCTCATGGAAGTTCATGTTTGGAGTGCAGAGAATGGGGAAAGAAGCTCCAAGGTTGTTGAGTTTCTACCTGAGAACAGCACCCTTAGGATTTATCGGATCGACGAAATTGGCTCTTGCCGTATTGCTTGTGCTCTCGGATGGAACTCAACTGTCAAGTCGCTTGACTTGACTGGAGTCCGGTTAAAATCAAGGTGGGCTAAGGAATTTCGATCGGTTTTGGAACAGAATCAGAGCCTTAAAGAGGTAAATTTATCGAAAACTTGTTTAAAAGACAAGGGAGTAGTGTACATTGCAGCTGGACTTTTCAAAAACCAGCATTTGGAAACCTTGTTTCTTCATGGAAACCAGTATAGTGATGTGGGAGTTGAACACTTACTATGTCCTTTGAGCCGGTTCTCTGCTCTGCAATTCCAAGCAAATATCAGTCTCACCTCTTTAACATTTGGAGGAGGAAGAACCAAGATAGGAAGAGAAGGGCTTGCAGCCATTTTAAAGATGCTGACGACAAATCAAAGTGTGATTCGGTTAGGGATATATGATGATCAGAGTTTGAGACCCAATGATTATGTTAGAATCTTCAAGAGTTTGGAAAAGAATGCTACGTTGAGAAACTTGTCGCTTCAAGGTTGCAAAGGTGTTGAAGGAGAGTTGGTTTTGCAGACAATATTGGAGATATTACAGATAAATCCTTGGATTGAAGATATCGATCTTTCAAGAACACCTCTGCATAATTCCGGAAAGACTGATCAGATTTATCAAAGACTCGGACAGAATGGGAGGACTTTACCCGAGATCGATTTGCTCAAGGACATGCCTTTAACTGAGCCGAGGAGTTGTCGTGTTTTCTTCTGTGGGCAAGAATATGCAGGTATTTATGTGAGATTTATATTTTAACGTAGACTTAATCCATGTTAAAAGTAATTAACTTCTCCTTGCCACATTTCAGGCAAAACCACTCTGTGTAATTCCATATCACAGAATTTCTCTTCTTCAAAGCTTCCCTATGTGGACCAAGTTAGGTCCTTAGTAATCCCAGTTGAACAAGCTGTTAGAACAGCAGGAATGAGAATCAAAACCTTAAAATATGAAGAAACAAAGATTTCGATATGGAATTTTGCCGGTCAGCATGAATTCTATTCCGTCCAGGATATCATGTTTCCAGGGCACGGAAGTGCATCGTTTTTCTTCATCATATCCAGCTTCTTCAGAAAACCGAACAACAGAGAACCAAAGAGTCCGGAAGAGATAGAAGAAGACCTACAATATTGGCTCAGGTTCATAGTTTCCAACTCAAAAAAAGCAGCTCATCGATGCATGCTACCAAATGTGACTATAGTCCTCACACAGTACGACAAAATCAATCATCCATCTGAGAATCTTCACCTCACTGTAAATTCTATTCAGAGATTGAGAGACAGGTTCCAAGGATTTGTTGATTTTTACCCTACTGTATTTACAGTTGATGCAAGATCATCAGCATCAGTCAATAAACTAGCACATCACATACGATCAACAAGCAAGACAATTCTGCAAAGAGTCCCTCGGGTTTATCAGCTCTGTAATGATCTCATACAAATCCTAACAGACTGGCGAAACGAGAACTACAACAAGCCAGCAATGAAATGGAAGCAATTTGAAGATCTATGCCAAGTTAAGGTTCCGGCCCTAAGAATTCGATCTAGACATGATAGTAAAGATAAGATTGGAACAAGGAGGCGGGCCATGGCTACTTGTCTTCATGATATAGGTGAGTTAATTTATTTTGATGAGCTCGGGCTCTTGATATTAGACTGTGAGTGGTTTTATGGTGAAGTGCTTGGCCAACTAATAAAGCTAGATGTCAAAAAGCAAAGTTTGATGGACAAAAATGGATTTATCATGAGGAAAGAGTTGGAGAAGATTTTAAGAGGGAGCTTACAGAGTCTTATTCCAGGAATGGGTTCAAAGGTTTTTGAAAACCTGGATGCAAATGATCTTGTAAAAATGATGCTCAAACTGGAACTGTGCTATGAACAAGATCAGTCTGATCCAAATTCTCCGCTTCTGATCCCATCAATTCTCGAAGAAGGAAGAGGAAAGCCACAGAGGTGGCAGTTAAGCTCATCTGACTACTGCCTCTATGCAGGCCGACATCTCGAGTGTGATGATTCGAGCCACATGTTTCTAACTCCCGGCTTCTTTCCTCGACTACAGGCAATAATTTTCTCCTCTGTCTGTTATTTTATCTGATTTTCACTTTTCTTATCAGCTATCATGATACATATATATATATATATTTTTGGAAATTTAGGTGAATCTGCATAACAGAATTATGAAACTGAAGAATCAACATGGAGCGACTTACAGTCTCGAGAAGTACCTCATCACGATAAGTCTCAATGGAGTTTATATAAGAATAGAGCTAGGAGGGCAGTTGGGCTACTACATTGATGTTCTAGTATGTTCCACCCACAACCTTACAGAGACTCTTAGACCCATCCAGCAGATAATAATCCCGGCAATCCATAGCCTCTGTCATGGTGTCACCTTGACTGAAAATGTTATCAGGCCAGAATGTGTAAAAAATCTCACACCCCCTAGATATAGAAAAACCCAATTTGTATCATTACAGAAACTTAAACATGCATTGCTGTCTGTCCCTGCCGACAGCATGTATGATTATCAGCACACGTGGGGTCCGGTTTTGGAATCTGGCAGACAGATTCTAACAGCCGGTTTTGATTTTGCTCGGGACCTCCTATCAGATGATGATTTCCGGGAAGTATTACATAGGAGATACCATGACCTTTACAACCTTGCCGTTGAACTGCAAGTTCCAACAGAAAACAATGGAGAAACCTCGTCATCCACGATTGAAGATGACAGAATCGAACCAAGTTTTGATGGAATTGCAAAGGGGGTAGAGGTTATTTTGCAGAGACTAAAGATCATTGAACAAGAGATCAGAGATTTGAAGCAGGAGATCCAAGGACTGAGATATTATGAGCATAGACTACTCATTGAGCTTCACCGAAAAGTGAGCTACCTAGTAAACTACAATGTCCAGATTGAAGAGAGGAAAGTACCCAACATGTTCTATTTTGTTAGAACTGAAAACTACTCGAGGAGGCTGGTCACAAACATGATATCTGGTATGAATGCCCTACGAATGCACATGTTATGCGAATATCGGAGGGAAATACATGTTGTTGAAGATCAGATGGGATGTGAACTGATGCAGATAGATAACATGGCTGTCAAGTGTCTGGCTCCATATATGACTAAGTTCATGAAACTTGTAACATTTGCTCTCAAGATAGGGGCTCATTTAGCAGCTGGGATGGGAGAAATGATACCTGATTTGAGCCGTGCTGTAGCTCATCTGGCTGATTCTTCGGTGCTTAGCGGGGCAGCTGGGGCAGTTGCTGTGGGGGCAGTAGGGGCAGCGGCAATGGGACGGAGCCGAGCAGGAGAAAGTTCAAGGGATATCCAGCAAGATCAAAGAAGAGCTCAGCAATGGGTTGTGGATTTCTTGAGAGAGAGGAGGTGCTCTAGTGGAAGAGAGATTGCAGACATGTTTGGATTATGGAGAGTGAGATACAGGGAAGACGGCTACATTGCATGGATCTGTAGGAGACATATGACTCTCAGAGCACATGAAATCATTGAAGTTCCCATTTGAAACTATGAATGTATCCATCCCTTCTTCGTTTGACATGTCCTTCTAAATATATTTGCATGTCCTTCGTTTTGTCTAAATTTTCTCAATGTAGCAGTTGTAAAGTGCAGAAAGGGATAAAAAGCATGCATATGGCATATGGTATATGGCCTATGGGACAAACAGAAAAAGACAACATAGAATAATCCAATAGTTAGTTGAAGCTTGTCGGAACTGAGTGTACGTATATACTAATATTATACTACTTTACTACATGTTATCATACATAGTACATACTGTACTGCACACTGTTTGTTACAAAGAATTCAAAGATGATTTATCAAATCAAGGCCCAAAAGAATGGACTGTTTCCCCTTAATTGTCATGGTGTGGAACAACAACAACAACAACCCATGGGCTTTCGTAACATCCATCAAGGCCCTCTTCACTTCACTTCTCTTCAGTTGTCCTTATATATATCATTATCATATAGACATATCTATACACACACAAACGACACCGTCTTCGTCCATCCTGATTCCTGATGCACGAAATCGAATCAAACAAATTGCCTTGCCAATTTCATTTCACCACTGCACCCACTTGGGAGTCGGGGGTTTCTTCTCTTGACATTTTCTGGTGTAAGCCAATTTAGGGATATACATCGGAGAGGGAACACTTAGGTACACAATCATGGCCACCGCTGATTCATCCAGGACCGACTCTGACACTGACCTCGACATCACTCCCAACGCTAATCCTAATCCTTCTGATTCTTTAATCCCTGCTTCCGCAACTGGCCCCGCCGTTTGCCTTTTTCGGTTCGCCGGTGACTCTGCTGCTGGTGCTTTCATGGGCTCCATCTTCGGCTATGGTAAATTCTCTCTCTTTCTCTCTCTCATTGTCTTCCTCTCCGGCATTTTCCCTTGTTTAGTTTCTGCTGCATTCCCTGTTGGAGAATAAATAAATTGATATCTTTTTGCTTCGGTTGGATGAATCGTGCTAATTTCTGAAAATTTCAGACAAATGTTGCTCTTCATAATCGCTTGGGCGACCTCAGATTTTTCAGTTTCTAGTTTTTATCTTTTCTTTCTTAATGCGGAGTCTGTTTAGTTTGTTATTCCTATAAAGATCTGAAGGTTTGGTATATGGAGATTATGTAAAATTTCGGCAATCGGCATATAAAATTGAAAAATTATTGTGCTCGAGGATTTTCTTCTCTCAATACGCACTTTCATGTAGTAATTGATACTATAACAAGCTTGAATTCTAGTTTGAGGTTAGATTGAGAGATCACTGATCAGAGATGCAATCATTGGCTTGTTTTGGAAGTTCATATATGCTGATGTTGAAGCTTCTTGGCACATTGAGGATATGATTGGTTTGCTATAGGAGAATGAATGAGTACATTCTGTACTGGGAACGTCAAATTTAGTATATCGTAGAGGCGGTAGAGCTAGTCTCTTCCGTATCTACATTCAATTTGTGTTTGTATATACGTCCATTGTTTCTGATGCATACCTTTTGGGTCCATTTTCTATATGATAGATAGTCTGAATAACTGTGATAGCTGTTAGAATGCATTTTATATATGTGCTATAGGGTCAGGATTGATTAAGAAGAAAGGCTTTAAAGGATCCTTTGTGGAGGCAGGGTCCCATGCAAAGGTGTGAGAGGTCTCATAATTCTATAGTACTTCCTCTATAAATGGAACTATTAGCTAGCTCTTTTCTTTATATCGCATAATAGTTAATAATTGGTTTTTTTGTGTCTGCTTCAATCAGACATTTGCAGTTTTGTCTGGCGTACATAGTTTGGTTGTGTGCATGCTGAAGAGGCTGCGGGGAAAGGATGATGGTATGCCTTTTTTCTGTTCTCCTGAAACTGGCAGTATCCAACTCTATAGAAGTTATAATCCTTGCTATCATTTTCTACAGTAATCAATGCTGGCGTAGCTGGATGCTGCACTGGTTTGGCTCTAAGTTTCCCAGGTACCATCATCTCATATTCTAGGACCATTACTATATATCATGTTTCAACCATGTTTTCCCCAAGTAAAATAAAGAACAAAAAGGGAAATCCAACATCCCAGGGGCTTTCAATTCATGGGTGTCACATAATATTTAACCAGCGGAGTGATTGGAGAAATCTTTTCTTGTTATGTGATATACAGGTGCACCACAAGCTCTTTTACAGAGTTGTGTCACTTTCGGGGCATTCTCATTTATTGTTGAAGGCCTTAACAAGCAGCAACCAGCATTGGCGAGTTCATTTTCCATGAGAGAGAAAAGTGGAGTTCTATGCCCCACTTCCTTAGCATTGCCCCTTCAAGTCCCCCTTCCAGATGAACTAAAAGGTGCATTCTCCACTTTCTGTAAGTCCTTGAAGATAGGTCGAAAGGGCGCTTTTCCCACAAAGCCATAAGGTGCTCTTGTAGGACATTTTGTAATGTTTGTTTGTTTGTTTGTTTTTTTTTTTTGCTTTTTTGGTGAATTATGCATAGTGCTATAAGACCCTGTCTTCCGCTAGAGAAAACCGTGGTCATAATGAATGTACTACTCTGTAAAAGTTTGTTGCAATTGAGTTCATGAATTGGCTTCTTTCTTGCATACTATTCTTCCCAGAGTTGGTAAATAACGTATCTGGCATTTAATAATTACCAAGACGATTAGATTATCAAGAATTTCGAAAAGAATTAATTACGAGATTTGAGCAAATGAAAGTAAGGAAAGTTTTCCTGCTTTCAAATTAGGAAAGGAATCTACCACCTTAAGTCAGTAAGATTGATCATTATCATGACCATAATTGCATGCGGAGACGGAGATAAGGAAGCTTTTCCTATTGTCATATATAGAGCAATCAATTAAGAATCGAAATTCCTGTCAAACTCCATAAATAGAAATTGAATATCGCATCTCATCAAGGTTTGTTCAAATTTCAACACTGTTTAATCGACTGTTTGCTTAGTCTTGATTATCAATTTTGTTATAAAGTTCCCTTTTTGAATTGAAACAATGTATGATTTGAGTTACCCTTTTGCATGTGCATATTGTTTAAGTTATCATAAATTTAAATTTCTTAGTATAAATAGTTGACCATATTACTTGTTTCTCATGTTATTAAGAGTCTTCTGGAAAAAAAACTAGAAAGAATTAAAAAACAAGATGATGATGACGATGATGATGATGATGATGATGACAAGCAACACCGGATTACCTGAAGATTTGCTGACTGAAATTTTCTCAAGAGTACCCATCAAATCAGTTATGAGGTTCCGTGTTGTCTGCAAATCATGGCGGTCTCTAATTTCCACTCCTCACTTTGTCAAGCTCCATACACAGCGACTCGGGACCTCAAACAAACATCGAGAAGAGAAACATGATGAACAGAGCTTCCAAATTCTTTACTAAGGACCTGATATGACCTACGGAACTATTTTCTCCTTACGATGCGTGACACTTTTTCCGAGAAAACCGATCTCAACTCTTCCTACAAGAGCATAAACGTATTCATAAGAATCGTTGGTTCATGCAAAGGAACTTTGTCTCTATGATTGTAGGTTAGTTTCTATTCTTGGTGATATACTCTTATGGAATCCAATCATCAAACAATTCATGATTCTTCCTTATTCTCACGTCGAACATCCGATTAATGTCTTTTCGTTCTATAGTGATCGGATTTGGATTTGATCGCGATCTTAATGACTACAAAATAGTCAAGATTAGGTATAATGAGGCCGAGTCGGATACTGAGCCTGAAGTTCTTATTTACACGCTTGGAACAGATTCTTGGAGAAAGATCAAAGATAATCCTCCTTGCCGTGTTTCTAATATTTGGTCTAATCCGGTATTTGTTAATGGAAATGTTCATTGGTTGACTTGTATAAATGATTCGGTAAAGTCAATAATGTGTTTCAATTTGGGTTAGGAGGTTTTCGGCGAAATGCAGTTGCCACTTTGAGCTTAATTTGGATTTTGATCGGGTAAGACTAGTCGTGGAAAACGCCGAGCCATTGGGTTTGGTAAATCATGACAATGGACTGTCATTGTGGGAGATTTGGTTGATGGAGAAGTATGGTGAATCAGAGTCTTGGATGAAGAAGTTTGTGATTAGAGACAGCGGTGTTAAGGCCATTAAGATTTATGAATGATGCTGATCAAGTACTACTGGCAACCGATGATCGGAGGTTGGTTTCTTACAGCACGAAGATTGGTCGAGTTCGGGAACTTATAGCTCGTTGTTCGCCTTCTTCGTTCAATGTTGTTTCCTATACCGTGAGCATAGCTTTGCCAGATCAAAATTAAACAGCCAGGATATGATCAAACTAAACAAGTCTATTAGTTTTGTTCATTATGTCTTTTCTATCTTGTTTGTAAATATTGGAGAAATATTCGGTCATAATTAACACGTATCAGTATTAGCCTACTTAATAAATTTCTTCGCAGTCAAGCAATGCTTAATTATAATTTTCTAAATCTATAATTATGAGACCATAATATAGCTTATAAGATGGTAATTAACTAATTAACATCAACAATCTTTGACTTTTCGTTGATAATTAATTTGATTAGATTTCCACATATCCTTAATTGATCCTAATTATTACAGCCTCAATTATAAGTATCAGTACCAAGTCCTCATGAAAAACATCAAACCCTAGCAGCTTACCTTGTTCTCTCTTTGTTCTTCTCTCTGTCCAAAAGCTCAGATATTCATACATACTACTATCACTCGTCCTCTAGTCCACGTATCTTTCAATGGACAACAACATGGTAACTAGAATAGATCAATGTTCATTCCTTCTTTTGGCTCTCTTCTCTTTTCTCTAATACATCTACTTTATTGTTTGCAGACATGTGCCCTGAAAATAGACACCAAATCTGCAGGATGGGAAGTGACGATGACGAAAATGATGAACAAAATCAAAGGTACGTACTTGATATTGTTCTCATATACTTTTTATGACCAACGATTCTCTTAACAAATGAGTGATAAAAGTAGTTAGAAAAGTACTGATAAAGTGAAATGTATGGCAAAATAGGAGTATCATATGAGATAGATGCTGAGGAAGGAATCGCTTATGTATCAGGAAGAGTAAACCCAAACACACTTCTCAAAAAGCTTATGAAAGCAGGAAAACATGCAGAGCTTTGCTGGGTCAGGGCTGGATCCTCAGATCTGGACCCTTATAATACTTCTCATGGCTATCATCATGTGTATGGTGGCGGCTACGCTAGATCCGTTCCGCCATATCAAGGACTAGCTGGATACTACCCCTACCAGAATCACAACCCCATGTCCACCTATAAATACTATCCTCCTCCTCATCACTACCACTTATCTAATCCCTACATCAACCCATAAATAATGATAATTTGCAATATATGCATAATGCATGCAGCACGTTGCTAGCTTTATTATTTGCGACGTAGCAGGCATGGCTGCCATCCATTTTTGTTAGAATGGGCAGTACGTAATAATTAGTACTCGTACCTTAGGGTTCTAGCTAGCTAGTTTTTGTTGAGTTGACGTACTAGCTCATTAGAATTTGTATAGAGTACTTTAGGTAGAGACTTGAGTTTAATTTTTGCGGATATATGTACTATTTGGATAGTAAGGTTTGGTTTATTTGCTACTTATCTTCTGAATTGGACCAACTTTTTTCTTAATTAGTTAATTATATTAATGCTTTTAAGGGTTTCTTGATTAATGTCGATTCGTTTGATTCCTGCTGCGGTTGAGTGTGCAGTACTAATGAACTTCAATTAATTTTCATCTTGTGGTGTTATAATCATATTGTGAGACTACCAACATATATCATATTCAGTTCTACTTTAAAGTTTGAATAGCTCTATACATATCTAATGCACGTAAATGTCAAGTATTTTAAGTTGTGATGAACAGTGGGTATTAAGATGGTGTAAGTCGATAGCTAGGCTCGTGATATTCACCAGAGCGAGCGAGCACAGAGAAGTTGTGGAAGCATATTGATATAATTCATCTAGAAACATGCATTCCTTGAAAATGGGAGAGGTGCTAATTGAGTTAATTATGAGGCTGTTTTTCAAATGTAATTATTACTTATGATCAGGTAACAATGTAGATAATCAAATGTCATTTGTGTTTGACATTGACTACTATTCCTATAATTGCAGGAAGCTAAAATAAACTTGTTGGAAGAATAAACAATTAAATCGATCAAGTTATGATCTAATTTAGGATCTGTTGATTTTGAATTCTCAGTTGCTTGATCAGCAAGATACCTCAGCAAATTTGAGTTCAATCCGATCCAATTTTAATTCCAGCAAATTTAGAAGTTCATTTCAAGTGAGGTGAAGGTTTTGGTGGAGCAAATTTATCATCAGATCAGTTTTTGGTCAAAATTAATTTTTTGTCCACTTGGTTGCAAGGCTTAGAGTGCAAAATAGATATTTCTATATTTTTGGATTCTAAACACACTGTTTTTCTATTTCCTAAGTAGTCTAAGTCTCAATTAATATTTTTAATCATGTTTTAGACTTTGAGTTTTATTTATAATTGCCATGCAGTTAACCACTCTTCATTAATACAATTAAGCTTAGTTTTTTTTTTTTTCTCATCCTTTGAAATCCTATTTTTTGTTGCTGCCAACTCTGTTTTCTGTTGCTGTTTTTCTGGTTTTTAAGTTAGAACAAACTCAAACAAACTCAGATTTTCAATTATTCAAACATGATATTAGAGCACACGTTGTAATCACCATATTCTCCTTAATCTCATCTTCTAAAACTCATCTAAAACTGACTCAATACAAACATTAGTAACTAAACAAAACAACAAGCTAAAACAATGTTTACTGAAAAGTTAAACTTGACTGGACCTCTAATATTTACTAAAGGAGGCTACCAGTTTTGGTCAACAAAAATGACCATTTACTTGAAGGCACTTGGACTATGGGAGATAATAGATAAAGAATGAATAACCTAATGAGGAAGAGGACTACACAGTTCAACAGATTAGAAAATAGAAAGTTGTTAAGCAAAATAACTTCAAGGCTTTGTCAACATGCATTAAGCCATTTGTGATGATATCTTCACTTGAATCATGGGTGTAGAAGTGGCAAAAGAAGCTTGGGATCTCTTGAAAACAGAGATTCAAGGGACAATAGGGATGAGAACCATCATACTCATAAATCTAAAAATAGAGTTTGAAAGGCTCGAGATGAAGGAAGATGAATATGTGAAGAGTTATATAGGTAGATTGATGCAAGTTTCCCACCAAATAAAGTTACTTCGAATTTATGAAATTGAAAAGATGTTGGTTGACAAGGTGCTGGTCAGTGTACCAATCGAATTTGATTCTAAGATCGATGCAATTGAAGAAAGCAAATATCTAGTTACCTTAACTTTTTCTGAACTCATTGGCTCTCTTTAAGCCAAAGAGCAAGGGAATTCAAAGCTTACAGAAGGAGAGACATAAAGAGCTTTCATGGCAAAGAACAAAGGATGGCAGTGAAAGAATCAATCCACTTACTCTATAGGTTCAAGCAGCTCTGAATGAGCTCAGAACTTAGAGAAGAGACAGTTTTCTCCTTGCAACATATGCAAAAGGAAGAATAATATAGAGAAGAACTGTTATTAGAAAGGAAAACCTCAATGTTACTTTACAAGTTAATTGGCTATGTTGAGAAGGATTGCAGAAGGAAGCAAAGAATCAATCCACAACCTCAAAAAGCCAATGTAGTTGAAGTAGCGGTTAAAGAGGAAGAGTTACTATTTATGACAAAAGAATCTGTTAATCATATATCAAGAGATGAATGGCTCATAGATAATGGATGCATAAATTACATGACTCATGAAAAGAGTCTTTTCAAGGACCTGGACTGAAGCTTCACAACCACAATTACAATTGGAAATGGAGAAGGAGTAAAAGCTTATGGAAAAGGAACCGTATCTGTTAAAAACTAGAAAAGGCAATGGGCTAATTGCAAACGTGTTTCTAGTTCATGATTTACAACACAACTTACTAAATGTAGGCAAAGTCATGAAGAATGGTTGTACCCTACTATTAAAATATGATCATTGTATCATCTTAGATGCAAGTAAGAAGCAAGTTGTGAAAGTTTTAGTAATGCACAATAGTTTTTCTTTCTAATGGTGTCATCAGACTTTGATATGCAAGAGTGATGAATCATGGAAGTGTCACAAAATGTTTGACCATTTTGACTTCAAAGAAATACAAACTTTGAGCTTAAAGACAATAGTTGAAGATATGGCTCAAGTAAAAACCTAAGAGCAAATCTGCCAGAACTGCCAACTTGAAAAGCTTAAGAGAAGATCATTTCCAAGAAATCAAGCTTATAAGGCAGAAGAAAGACTTGAATTGGTGCACTTAGATGTGTGTGGACCAATGAAGGAGGCCTCTATCAATGAAAGCAAGTATTTTGTCATCTTCATTGATGACATATTAAGATACTGTTGAATCAACTTATTGAAGGAGAAATCACAAGTATTTAGTGAGTTTGTAAGGTTCAAGAATCTAGCTGAGACTCAAAGTGAGAGAAGGCTGAAAGTATTAAGATTAGATAATAGTGGAGAGTATACATCCATTGATTTCAAAACACATTATGAAGAGCATGAAATTCAACATCAGTTGATTGTCCCTTATACTCCACGGTAAAATGAGGTTTATGAGAGAAAGAACATAACAATTATAGATATGGTAAGAAGCTTGACGGTTGAGAAGTTAATTCCAAGAAGATTTTGGGCAGAAGCTATCAATTCAACTGTGTATTTACTCAATAGGCTCCCATCAAAAGTAGTAGAAGGGACCCCGTATTAAGCATCAAGAAAGATCAAACCATATGTGTCACATCTCAGAGTGTTTGGATCTTTGTGCTTTACTCATATCCTTCATGCAAAGAGGGATAAACTCTCTTTAAAAGCTGAGAAGGGAATTCTGATAAGTTATAGTTTAGATTCCAAAGCCTACAAAATCTACAATCTGACCAGTAAGAAGGTGTATGTTGCTAGAGATGTTGTTTTTTATGAATAAGAAACTTACAATTGGGAATAGAAAGTAATTAGTGAAGAATTGCTGGAAGTTCTAGAAGGTGCAGAGCAAGTGAATCCAAATCCTGAATCAAATGATGAACATGAGCTTGTGAATCCAAGGTTCAAAATTATAAATGATGTATACTAGAGATGCAATATGGCTTTTCATGAGTCTAGGAACTGTGAGGAAGCTGAAATTGACAAGAATTTGAGTGAAATCAATGAAAGAGAAACTTGACATGATTAATAAGAACCATACTTGAGTCCTTGTTGATAAACCGAAGAAGAAGAAGGTTATAGGCCTTAAGTGGATCTTCAAGCTTAAACTCAATTCAAACAGTACGATCAACAAGTTTAAGGCCAAGTTGGTTGTGAAAGGATACTCACAACCGTATGTAGTGGACTATATAGAGACATTTGCCCCAGTTGCAAGACTTGACATAATAAGGCTTCTAATTGCCCTAACTGCCATGAAAAAGTGGTTCATTCACCAGCTGGATGTTAAATCAGCTTTCTTGAATGGAATTCTGGAAGAAAAAGTGTATGTAGAGCAACCTGAGAGGTTTGAGATAAAAGACAAAGATGGAAAGATATACAAGCCGGAGAAAGCTCTATATGAACTGAAACAAATACTAAGAGCATAATAAAGTAGAAATGACTCTTATTTGAGCCATTTATATTTTCAAATAAGTAAAAGTGATCAGACCAATACATAAAGAAATCAGGTGATTCCTATCTTATGATCTCTTTGTATGTTGATGACCTATTGCCATGAAATGACTGATTTGAGAGCAATGAGCTATTTTCTAAGAATGGAAATTCAATAGTTGGAATATGAGATATTTATATATCAAGAGAAGTATACAAAATGAAAAATCAGGAAGTTCAAAATGGAAAGAAGTAAGCTAATGACAACTCATGTGGCTACCAATGACAACTCTTTTGGCTCTATACTGGTACTCATCACACCGATTGGAAATTTCTAAATTAATGATTTCCTGAACCTACTCTGTATTACAAAGAGAGTGAATCAAATCTAAGTTTCAATTACCATTAAGCCACAAGTCTTTCACTTTCAAAAAGCTAATAAGATAATCCGATTTAATAAGACTATTTAAAGGTATCCACTAATCTCTCCACACATTAACACTATTACCATCCTCCATTTTCCATTCAATGTGAGCATGAGCAATTTCATAAGAGCTTGCTATCCTTTTATAAAGATTAGAACCACCTAAAGAGAAGACTTGCCAATTTATGAGCTTTTTGAATTTAACCAGTAAGTAAGTGGATAAAGATAGAGTGGTGTGTCTTAAGATTCCACCAATGTTTTAAAGACCAAGCTTGAATAATGTCTTCTAGTTTCCTAATACCAAGACCACCGTCCTTGCGAGGTAGACAAATTTTATCCATATTACATCAATGAAGATTCTTGCTACCTTCAGAATTACCCAAAAAGAAATTAGCTAGAGTTAACTTTATTCTACCAATAAAGAATTCAGGGAGTTGTAGACAAACTAAAATATGCATCGGAATGCTATGAAGAACATGCTTAATAAGAATCATCCTTCCAACCCTCAACTCTGGATAAGATCTTTTTAATGATGCCATAAAAAATATTTGCCTTTAATCTCCTATGTATAAAGGACATCCTAAGTTAGTGATTGGTAATTTTGTCAAATTAAAATAAGCAGTATTCTTTATAAAGCACCTCCTAGAACTATAATCATATGATGGACAGAGAAACTGCTCTTGTTCTTATAAATCAAATTCGCACACTTTATTTGGTTGGAAAGAGTAAAGATTCCAACTTGGACATTGCGGGCTGTGTAAATGTTTGCGTCGGCCTAGTAATGAACAGAACAACTGGACAAGGGCGTGATTTCGCGTCCTAGGGTTTATAGAGTAATACCTGAAATCTCTTCTCTCTGCTTCAAGTCTTATGGGTTATCTTCATAGATTGGTGACATTGGGATAGAGAAATCCCTCAAATTGTCACCTTGCCAAAATGGGTATTGTCATGATCCTTTAAATTGCCAAAATGGAGTGTTAGGTCCTTTAAATTTGATTACAGGTGATTAGAAGAAGAAGATAAAGTTTGTTATACTTCAGTCCGTTAATAGTTAGTTACAGTAAGTTGCAGTTAAGTAGTAATTAATTACAGTTAAATTACATTAAAAATGCATTAAAGACAATTGATCTCAAGAATGCCGAAATGCAAGTTGGTAATGCATCCAACAAGGATCAAATGGGGGAAACCTCTGTAATTGTTGCCGATGAGTTGGACTGTTGCATGAATGCCTCAGGATCAAATTAATGCAGGGATATACCCATATCCAAGTAACTACGATGAAAGAGTTCTTATTCTTGGATATCGATAGTATGAAAAGGTATTTCTTTCCTTGATTCCTTGGAAAATTTTTACTGTTGAATTCAAAACTTTTAGAATTTATCCATTTGAGAAAGTTCTTAGAGATTAAGGTGAATCATTGGCTTGCTGGAATTTCTTTCCTGTTCTTTTGATGCATACCAACTATTCGATCAAAAGCCTCAAAGAAGATTCTTAACACAGAACCTTGAGGACAAGGTTCTATAAAGAGTTGGGCATTGTCATGATCATATATTGGACGGCCGGGATGATCTCTCAGCTTATAATCTGGAGCGTTAGACCTGGTTAAATTGAATATGGGAGTTGCACGTGATTGGATCCAAGAAGAAGACTGAGTTTGTTATCCTTCAGCTCGTTAGTAGTTAGTTACAGTGATTAGCAGTTGAGTAGTAGTTAATTACAGTTGAGTTAATTTAGTCGAGTTTATAAATAGGAATAGAGATGAAAGCAAAAGGAATTCAGAATTATTGTAAAGTTGCAAGCTTAGCTTGTAATTGGAGGCTTATTTTTCCCTCGAAGAAACCCTTCGACTCAGGATAAAGATTTGTGACTCTTACTCTTTTTTGGTGTTTGTAATCGATTCTAAAAGAGATAGGTATGTTAGACTTCTCCCTTCTTGCCGTTCGCTCTAAATTTCTGAATTTTTTTTTTTTGGGGTACCATTTTCGTGATGCTAGTAGCTCTGTTAATAAGTATTTATCGGGCTTCCATGCACAAGAGGCATGCCACTGGAGGCAAGAAGAAGGCTTGGAGGAAGAAGATAAAGTAATTCTCTTTAATCCCTTGCCTTTGAACATGTCTTAATATGCTCATGTTCATTTTTTTCTCTCTCCGTTTTGTTCCTCAACTGTGCCAATCCTTTTTCGTATGGAACAATTGTCAAGTGTTAGCTGACTTTAGATGCTATTGGTAATTCTGAATATTTTGAGAAATAGATCATCTTTGCTTTATTAAGGTATGAGCTTGGAAGGCAACCAGCAAACACAAGGATATCAAGCAACAAGACAGTTTGGAGAATCAGAGCGAGGGCTGACAATGTCAAATGGCGTACTCTCAGACTTGATACTGGAAATTACTCCTGGGGTAGTGAGGCTGTTGCTCATAAAATCCGTATTCTTGATGTCGTCTACAATGCCTCTAATAATGAGCTGGTCCGCACTCAAACCTTGGTGAAGAGTGCCATTGTTCAGGTTGATGCAGCTCCGTTCAAGCAGTGGCATCTCCAGCATTATGGAGTTGACATTGGCTGCAAGAAGAAAACTGCGGCTTCTGCAAAGAAAGAGGGAGAGGTAGTTCATTTTTTTTTCCCCTTATGTTTTAATCAATTGCAAAAAGGTTTTTAGTAAATGTTATTCATTGTGTGTCCGGTCAACTGTTTATGTTGTTCGACTTAAATGGCTTATAGGAGGTTGAAGCAGCCACAGAGGAGGAGAAGAAGAGCAATCATGTGCTGAGAAAACTGAAGAAGCGTCAACAGGAACGTACTCTTGACTCTCATATCGAAGAGCAATTTGGTACCTGTCGATTATTGGTCTCCATCTCATAGACCAGGCCAATGTGGGCGTGCTGATGGGTATGTCCTTACTTTGTGCACTTTAATTTTTATTTATTTATTTATACTTTGGTGAGAGGCAACCAGGCCAATGTGACCATCTAATCTGTAGAAATGTCATATCTACTCCAACCATTAACATCAAGCCACATAATCATTTTTGATATTTGGTGAACTTCTAGTGTTTGCCTACAAGTTACTGGTTCTTTTAAGATATTGGAAAGGAATCACCATAGTTATCTTTAGTGTTTTCAATCTGACTGTGGGTATATAATCAAAATAGTTTTCTTGTCATAATCTTCTATGGCTACGCCGCTTGTGGTCCAGTTTTCCTTGATCCTATCTTGTAGAATTTCATCTTTTTGTTAAAATGAGCTTTTGAGATTCTTCTGTCCTACATTCTCCTTATGCCTCCGCCACCACTTTCTGCTCATGCGACATTGATCTCTAGAATCTTGGGGTGGTGAGGAATTCTAGTTGATATTAGGTAATTATTGGGTAAGGCGGATAAAAGTTAGATCCTTTGTATTTCATTTCTGCTATAATCATGCCAATTAGTGACAGAGTAGTTGATTTTTGAGTTTCATTTCTTAGTACCATTTGCGTTTTCATGCTATGTATCTGCTTATTCCCATCTCTGAATTTTCGTGACAGATATATCTTAGAGGGAAAAGAGCTAGAGTTCTATATGAAGGAGATTCAAAGAAAGAAGGGGAAGGGAGCTGGTGCGACCTGATATCTTGGCAGCTGAATTTTGCTTTTCTGCTCATTTTTTCCTTACCTACCTTTCCACCCTTGTTAACAGACCTCTACACATTAGATGTAGGTAAGCTACTCTTTGTTTTTGGTTTGAAATTGTTACTCAATGTTTCATTTATAGAATTTCTTTGTTTTTATCAGAACTTTCTTTCTTAAGATTAGTCTCATGGCCTAATAATATATTTCCGTACAAGAGGTATGCGATTGTGGAGAGGTACGTGAACATGATTATGAAAGAGAAACATTCGCATCATTTATTCATTCTTCCCAGTAACAAATCAATGGTTCTAAAATGAAAAACTAGATTTGCTCAGAAAGCAAGGCGACAAGCAGCTTCTGATTTCCATTGTCTAACTCTCTCAAATCCATTTGTGCAATTCTCAAAATCATCTATTGTCTGATTAATCTCTTCCTGGGTGTTCATCACAAACGGCCCATACTGCGCAACAGGTTCACCCAATGGCTCACCCCCTACTAAGACAAACCTGAGTGGCTTACTGGACTTGTTCCATACCTCCAAACCATCCCCAGAGCCCAGAAGAAGAAGGTAATGTGCCGCCGTAGAGGATGACTCTAGACTTCCGAAAATACCGTCGCCTTCTAAGACGTAAACAAATGCATTCCAAGACATGGGTATTGGCTGTTGAAGATTAGCTCCTGGTTTGAGGGTAAAGTCCAAGTACATGGTAGGAGTTGTTGTGTGGATTGGAGACTTTGTTCCCAAGGACTCCCCTGCAATTACTCTGACTTTTACTCCATCTTCTTCAGCTTCTGCAATGTCCCCACTACGCATTTCCTGATACCTCGGTTCTATCCTACATGTCATTGATTGAAAACAAAGTGTGTTAGCAAACGAGAATGTATGGATGGATGAGAAGGAGGGGATGCGGGGTCTGGTCTTACATTTTGTATTTGGAGGAGAGGTTGACCCAGAGCTGTAAGCCCTTTTGGGTGCCTGGGCCTGCAGGCATTTCTGAATGAACTATTCCTCTTCCGGCCGTCATCCATTGTAAATCACCGGCACCTATCGTTCCTCTGTGTCCTTCAAAATCTTCGTGTGTTACAGCTCCCTGCAGCATGTATGTCACTGTCTCAAACCCTGTTTTAAGAGGTAAGAAAAATGAATAATCAGGATCCAACACAAACTAAATCTTATGAACACCGAAAAGAAGGAAAGAAAAAGTAAAATGGTACGTGAGTGAATTCAATTCACCTCTATGTGGATGATCAGGAAATCCAGCAGGAGCAGTGACTGCAATTTTCAAAAAACAGAGCTCAAACACTTTGAGAAACTTCTAAACATGAGCTTAATTCTTTTCATTTCGTATATTCATTAACAAATAAAAAAAAGACCCACCTGAAAATTCATCCAAGGCAAGAAAAGGATCAAAGTACCCAACCTCAAACCTGAAAGAAGAAAAGTTGTCAACTTTTATTAGTTTCATCGAAACACAACGGTTTGTAGCCATCAAAACAGTTGTTTTGTGCTTACCGTCCTATGCTCCTTCTAACAATAGCACCCACTCCTTCATGTTGAGACCACGCCAGAAACTTTCTCACAACAAGCCGAGGTTCATTAACAGGATTCCCCAAACTCTCGATCATTTGTGTCATTTTGTAAGCATTGATTTGTAGATTTTAAAATGTGAGAAGGCAAGTGGGAGATGGTTTAATGTATTTATACCCACAGAAAAGAGGAGAGAGAGAAAGGGGGGGGGGGGGGGGGAAATAAAATGTTAATGGAAGGTCAAAGCGGCCAAATATGACCCCACATGGAAATTCTCCTTTATCTCAAGGAACTTTTGTTTGTGTGTTTGTTAACTTGTTCCAACGTCAGCATGGCGTTGTGATGAGGCTGTCATCATTTTATCTTTCCTCTTGAGATGAGTATACCAGTGTTAGCTAGGATAGAGCATTGCTGATGTGTTAGTGACACCCATTCTGACGTGGGTTTAGTTAGACCAGACCAGAGCTGAGTGTTTGTTAAATGTTTTTTGTTTTCATAAATTAGACTCTTGTAAATGTATGACCCATGAAGCTAGAACATAAGGAAGAAAAAAAAAAAAAAAAAAAGAATTGTGGGTTATTCATTTATTTATATATCTGTATTTATTTACAGATCTTAATTATTTATCATATATATTAATCGATTATAATTATTATATATCATATATTATATCATCGTATATTAAATTTGTATATATATAATCGTGATCACTTAATATACGTCAAAACAAATGCATCTTAGAATGTTTCAAATCAATGGGTGGAAACATGTTGTTTAATGTTTCTCTCACGTCTCGGACTAACAGATTTAAATTTGTTGGTTTGGATGACATCAAATGTGACAGAAGCATGACACAAATCAAGACAGACGTTGATGCAGGAAGTATTTTAAGTGCATAAAAGAAAAAGTCAAACCCCACCAAAAGGTTAGAATAGAAGAGATAGAATACATCTTAATATCTTATATTAAATTTTAGATTATACACTTAATAATATACATTATATATATATATATATATATATATATAGATTAATGGGTATAAGATACAGTCATAAATAGGCTGTAATACATTAATAACGTGCTATTGCATCCTACTTTTACCAATCGGATAGAATCATGATGATTATGTAAGACATTACCAAATGATGATGTTCAAAGTTTTTTTTTTTTTTTTTTTAAATTAAATAAATCAGAAAAATAATAATGAATCAAATCTTCATTAATACCATGTCAAAAGAAATAAAGAGTACGTAATTAATTATTTAATACAAATATACCCTAAACTACGTATGTAAGCTAGAAACATAAATATTGTAGGAGGATTATATATGTTATCTTTTAGAAGCAAGATGGAGGATTTTGATTGCTCTGAGCAACACCAATAACATTGGAACAAGATGAACTGGCGGGTCCTCCTCCTGGACTGTCATAACTGGATGTCTATATCTACTGCCACCTTTGCTCTTGAACTGCCCCATATATCTCTATATTTCACATCTCGAATCTCAACTTCCAATATACTCTACATATATATAGATAAAAGACATAAACAATACTCTATCGAGTTAGTGAGAAGGTAATATCATGCATGCATCCATTACATTTACGTACATATATATAGGAGATCAAATCTATACGTACGTACCTTTTGACCACTCGAGAAGTAGAGTTGATTGATGATGATTGGATTTCCGTCATCAATCAGCTTAATTTGTTCAGAGGTAATATTGGAAACTAAGCTTGGATAGGAAGAAGACCATGTCTTGATCCTTAGTCCATTTTGAGTACCAATAACTGTACTATTTCTTATAACTATTCCATCTACATTTTGTTCATTGGGTGTTTTTCCAAGGCTGCCAATGCTGATTCCATGCCCCAGTCCGCACTGAATGGAGGAAATGTTATTACTTTACAGCCGGGGGCCCATGGAGATGCAATCGTCTCCGACTTCTATGCTCGAGTGTCGTATATTAACATTTTTTTAATTCACCTATGTGAATTTCATCTGGACTGTCTTCTGGTGGGGATATTCTAAGTTTCTCCAAAACCATATTGTTGCATCTGAATGTGTTCATATGAAACTCGTACTGTTGTCCAATTTTATGTGATTGATCCGCGCATTGGTGACGTTATCGAATCTCAAGGCTTGAAACATAGCATAGAAATGCAAAAGCATTAAATGACATGTTATGACAATTAAATTAATGAAGCAACTTCTAAGTACTAACTTCGTTGAAACAATATACAGAAGGACTTGCGATAGGAAGCATCTTGCAATCTCAAAAATATTATGGCAAGTATTGTAGGCCCAAGCAGAGTCCTTGCTCATCAAGGGTCCTGGGCCACCATGCAATACAAAGTGATCGATGTATTGGAGAGCGATCCAATGGTCAATATCAAGTAACAATGCCGGATCAGTAGGAGTAGTTAGGGTTCCTAGTGTTAGAAAACTGAACCGAAAACGCTTCGTAAAAATAGAGAAACAAGCTATTATAATCAAACTCTCTTAATCTTGATAAATTTATAATATATATATATATATATATATATAATAGAATATAAGTTAATAATTGAAAAATAATTAAATTAATAATAAATAAAATAAGTATGATTTCTACAGTAAAATATATTTTTGATATAGTTACTTATATTTTTTAAAAATTCGAAAGATATATTTAAACCATAAACTTGATTTTTCGATTATTACAAACTTGATTAGAATAATTAATAATAAAAAATAAAGAGTAATAGAAGTAAAAATGTGATCACATCACATAAAAACTTCTATTTTGATTTTTTAAAATATGCAGACTGCAGTCGTCGAGTACGTCGACCCTATTGACCCGTCGAGTATGTCGACCCTTCGAATTTTCGAGTACCTTCAACCCTTCGAGCTAACATAAAACATGGACCCTTCAAGCATCGACTCATCGATCCTATCGAACTGTCGACCATTTAAGCCAAAACAAGCATTTTCCAACACCTAGAAGACCGAATACCATCGGACCCTTACATGGGCCTTTGAGGTCCACTCCTGGACCTGCTAAATATACTCCTAATGGGATCAAAACCACATTCTCTCCACCAGATTGACAAGCTTCATCCCATGCATTGCTAATGGCCTGCATGCATGCATGAAAAGTCACACGTACAGTATATATATGTCTAATTATGATTAAATGTCAGATTTCGTTGCGAAATTACCTGACTGTTATCGAAATTTCCACCAGCAGAGGCACCATAATCTAAGATATTAAATATTCTTTTTGTGTCTACAGTAACCCTGCTAGCAGAAGCAGTACTGCACATCGTGAAAAACAGAAGAAACATCAAGTAAACATTCCGATCAAGATGTAGTGAGGTGATCATGGTAAAATTTGGTAAAATTTTGATACTCAGTTGAAGTTTGTAATAAGAGTGAGAGAATAAAATAATAAGCTAAGTATTTCATTTTGCTCCGTAAAAATAGAATTGATGAAGTGTATTAATTTCATTTAATTTCTTATAACTTAAAGAAAAAATAAAATAGATGATTATAATATATACTTACAATCATATTTAGAGACTCTTGCTGTTACAGGAAAATTTGTCCAAAATGTATTCCAAACGATTTCAAAACTTGAAATCAGTTTCTACATGTTTAAAATCACAAACCAAACTTGTTGGCAAGATCGGATCTATTGTAAAATTCAAATTTGGCTTCCGAATTGTTCGGCAAGTAATCAGACAAACTAAAACCGTAGTCATCAATTCATCGACTCATTGACCATGTCGAGCCATCGACCCATCGATCATGTCATCCCCATCGAGCCATCGAACCTGTTGACCCCGTCGAGTACCCGACCACGAGTAAACTAGAAGCTCAAGAAAAAGTTGAGATTGAATTGATCATAACTTGAGTTAAGATGAATCAATTTGAGTGATTTAAATTGATATATCTTGGTATTAGAAAGATCTAACTAGTGGCATAAGATTCAATGATAATTGAGTAAGAACAACAAAAGTCAACCATGAAGTCAGATTTCAAAAAATAAGGAAATTCTAGCAGATTTGTGGTATGAGTCTAAGACTGAAGGATGTATAATACGTTTTGGTCAGGTCTTTTGCTCTTATTTATAGTGTGTTTTGAACCGATAAAATCTGCAGATTGATTCGTCTTTAATTATGTGATCCCTCAATCGGGAAATTAGACAAACTATCAAACTAGTGTGCTCCCGTGTATAACGTCACCATAGCTTTGTGATGAGGTTGACATCATTTTTTCTTTCCTATTGAGATGAGTGTATTAGTTAGTCTTACAGCTAGGACGGAGCACTGCTGATGTCTGTCAGTGTAATCCATACTTACGTGGGTTGCGATCAAAGCTGTGATTGGAGATCTATAAAGTACGGATATCGGATATCGGATATCGGATATCGGATATTGGTTTATCAACAATGACCAGTTTGAAGGCGGCTATGGAGGATAATATGCCAGCTCAGAAGATTGATACAACTGGAAAAAAATCTTGAAGTATGAGCAAACCTTTGTTGTCTCTTTACCTCAAAATGTTATCCTTCTATTCTTGTCAAATCTGTAATTATTTCCTTACTTATTTGTGAAACAAATCACTTTATGTAATTGCCTTTAAATACTCAGATTGATAGTAATACAAGTGTGTCTTCAAATTAATCTCTTTATTCTCAGAAACATGGGTATCATGAGGTCATTATACTTTCAGGCGGTTCACTTGATGTTATTGTCAATGTGCATGGTTAGCAGAATTCAAGCCCAGAAAAGAGTCTTCAATGTCTCAGATTATGGTACCTCTGCTAGTGGAACTTTCGACAACACAGGGGTAGCTTCGTGTAGCCTAATCTCACCTTTCATTATTATATCTGCATGTCTTATGTTTATGTGTGATTTTTTGTGCATGCATGCATGCAGGGCAGTAGTAATGCATTGTGGATCTGGTGGAGAGAATGTCGTTCTGATCCCATTCGGAGTATATTTGGTAGGTTCAGTTTTGCTCAAAGGCCGCCCATGTAAGGGCTCCATGGAATTTAGCCTTGTAGGGAACCTAACAGCCCCTACTGATCCATCATTGTTCCTTGATCTTGACCATTGGATAACTTTACAATACGTCGATCACTTTGTATTCGATGGCAATACAAAAAAATGGCAATACAATACGTCGATCACAGTGAAGAGAGGCAGATGATTTTTTTATTTTTATTTTTACATTACACAACCATGAAAGAACATAACACAGCTAGAAAAAGAATCCCATCGTATCACGAACATGAATCTCGCAAGAATGTCTCCTAATACCAAGGGTGAAGAATGAAAAATAAACTTTACTACAACAGCATTCAAGAGAGAATGAACCATTTCTTCAGATAAAGAATCTGGACCGGCACAGTAGACCAAAATATATACTCCAAGCTTCCTCAATTCCAAAATCAATGAGATCGAGAAACACATGTGTCAAGCAATCTCAACAAATGTCAGCCGTGTTATATTTATTTTCAAATTAGAAGAAATAGAGCAGAAAGAAGTATAGCTAGATTTGAGAGCAAAAAACATATGGTAATCTTGGGCTGGCCATTTGGTGGTGTTGGAGCCGGAGCTGTAGATACACCACCTGTGGAATTTGTGGGAGGTTTGGCAGAGAGAGGGGGCAAAGGCGGTTCGGCCACATCCGAATCAGTCAATGTTGGATTCGGAGCTGCAGCTGGTGGGAGATAAGGCCCTTCAATCAATGACACCAAACCACCAGGCTGAACAGGACTCATGTAAGGAGGTGTATTGGTGCCTAAATTTAGACACCGATTCTCTGCATTTACATTGAACATCCCAAATTTAGAAGTTTGTCCAGGGGGGGGAAAAAAGGAGCAGATACTAAGTGATTTAAGAATAATGTATTAACTATTCATAACGAATCTTACTTTTGTATCTAGCAGCCGTTTTAGGGTAATCTGTGATGACACCATCAATGTTGGCGCCCGCTACAAATGAATTAATCTCCACAGTTGCATCAGAGAGGAAATCCCATGCTTGAGACACAAATTCGTTACTAAAGGTTTCTACATAAACTGGGATCTTGAATGCTTGGAACTTCGAAACAACATCTGTAAGCTGTGTGAGGAATGCTGATCTTAAGGGAAAGACCGAGGACTTGCTGACTACCACAGCACTGGCAAAACTCTTTATGTCCACGATAGTCGAATTAAGTACGTCTCGAATAGCCTCATCAACCTCGTATACAAGATGATAATTGTTTTTCCCTTGGAATTTCATTAAAACAGAGCTGTTTGTAGATTGAATCATAACTTTCTTGGCTGTCTGATTGTCATAGCCAGACTTACTCAAGACTGACAGGACAGCATCAGTTACACTTAAGTCCTGCTCCTCAGCGAGGTAGGCCGCATGCTGAAAGCATCAAACAGATTAAATTTCAATAACAAAGAATGACAGTGCTCCAACAAGAATGTTTTGACTGGGAAGGAAAAAAAAAATACATTAACAGCCATCCATTCTGTTAGGGTTTTCCAAGTTTCTGAAGCACGAGTAATATCGAGGCTTGGCAGGTAAATACAAGACAAATTGGGAAATGAGGATCCACAATTACATGCAAAATGGCTCCATCAGGAAAAAAAAAAACCTTTTAAAATGCTAGTTTGACACTATAATCTGGTTTGGCCCCACAAATCTAACATTAAACCACTGAATTTAATTAAATCATACAAGATGACTATGATATCATATGCATTAGAATATAGCAGAAAAATAGAAGTTGGACAACTTGAGGTAGATATGTATACAAGAACCCACCTCTATCTTGATCAGCACACCAGAAAGACTGCTTGTATTCTTGGTCAAGGACAAGAAATCAGACAATGTGAGAAATGTTCCACTGTTTTTGAACTTGGGGTTCCGAAACAATGTGAAGTCTGAGAAAGGATTTGCTATTGATGCTGCAATTGAAAAAAAGAAAAAAAAGGGTTGGGTCCCCATAATGAAAAAAAAAAGAGGCTGATACACCACAGAAACAAGCAAAAGAGAACCAAGCAAAATTACTTACGAGTCAAACTTTGAATCTGAGGCCATGTCAGGTCAAAGGCAAAGATTCCAGTACCACTCTTAATTGCTGGAATTTCTTTGGTAAGGGTGTTAAAAGTTGTTTGAGCTACTGTTGTACTATCAATAAGATTTATGGAGCTTAAGCAGAATGGTGTCCCATCCTGCGCCATTTGAACTGGACAGTCAAGTACATCCACACCGTCTAATATAGCCTTGCTATAAGCCAAGTCAGTACAACCCGGATAGTCTCCACTAGCTCCACATTTTGAGATAACCAAAGGCGTTGCTAGAACATATCAAACAAGAAGGTCAACAATTATGATAAGAGATTTCTCATGTCACTGAAAAATGCATCCAGAAAACCACTAAGTCATCTGTTATCATAAATAGAGCAAGTTTCTTCGGTAGCAGTATTAATAACCATGCATATATGCATACCTTGTGGTTTATCATTTTTCCCGAGATGAGCAAAGCAATCTGTTGCAGCCAAAAAAACCAACATTTGCATCAACCCAAAAAGAAAGAAAACAATAATGAAGGTATAAGTGCGAGTAATGCAACAATAGAACTGAAATCATTTTTAAGGGCACCAAAAGTTTAAGATGAATAAGACTAACATAAACCAACAAAAAATTGCTTCATAGTTGAAAAGTCAATATAAAAGAATGGAAACTAACCAATGGCTTCTGATGGTGTTATCGGGAAATCCGAGAGCACACCGTCGACTGAAAATTCGCCGTTGTCAATGTAACCCAAGTACTCAGAAATTGGATCATAACTGTAATTGTAGCTAAGTGGAATGTCATTGTAGAACTCTGATGCAAAAACTTCCAAGCCTAATTTATGAGCATCTGAGACTAGAGGCGTATGAGGTAGTAAATAATTATCATCTACAGGCCATATGTAAGACTTGGGAACAAGAATTCCAGAAGCAAAGGTCTTGATAAGTGTAAGATTTTTCAAGAGGGAACCATAAGTCTGATTTGTCGTAGGCTCCAAAGCATCTTGTCCTAAAAATCGAAACACAAGTTTTGTCGTGCTTGGACGAAATCTTGCTTCAACACTTTTAAGAAAAGCAACTTCTGGTGATGATACATAATTGACAATAACACTTCTCGATACAGAAAGTACAAAGGTTCTCATACTCAAATTGTGCTGTGTGTAGAAAGCATCATGCTGAAAAATTATCAAAGGAAATGCATCAGTTCAGATTTTTAAAATAAACCCATATCATGCTACATGTTTGTCTTAATTCGTCGAATGGGATGAATGCTCCATCAATTTTCATTTTATAATTTACCTGAATATTCAACCACAGACCGGGTGGCTTGAAGTCAGCAACATCTGGAACAGTGAGAATTGGGAAGGAACTGCCATCAAACTTATTTGAGCGAGAATAGACACCTTGATTGACTGCCAAGTAACAAACAATTGTCAGTAAGTGTGATATCATGTCACCTCAGATAATTTGAGGAACCCACTGGGTGCACTAATAACACTCGAGAATAATATAATCCATGTTGAACTTTGAAACTTTCGATGCTGTAAACCATGGTGCGGAATTTTTCGAGCTATGTAATTTCATTTAAAAAATTGCAACCACGCAGAGACAGAAGAATCGAGTTAGATAGAACTTACGGAAAACACCGCTAAGCTCTTTCAGAGTGTAATCCACAGAAAACCATCCACTTGTAGGGACTCCATTGACGAGATACACTTTCTGCTCTTTCTTAAAAACATCTCCTATGTTAGTAGAATTATCCATCTTCAGATCTGGAAGGCAAATTCCAGCTCCATCCTTTGTTAATTGCACATCACACCATAAGATCAAATCAGGCACGCTGACAATCAATGCAAAACTGTATGCATTTGAACTGGAATCAGGAAACAACCCTGAGAACCCCCCACGTGCCACGACAAAAGGAGGATCTCCTGCAAAATGAAAATGATATAGTGAGCTTAATGCAGAAATGGTCCAAAGATTACACAACTGTTTTTTGTTTTTTTCCCTCCTCTCCTCGAGATATACACATTTCGCTCATACTAGAGAGCAAAGTGAAATCAGAGGGGTGTTGTATTCTAATTAACAAATTGATTTTCTAGCTCGTTGCCCATGTCCATCAGAAAAATTTGACTGGAAACGATTCATTCTTTTCTGGTTCCAAAAATAGTAATTAACATCATTTTTGCAGATCTTAAGTAAAAAGTACTTTCAACTTGGCCCCCATAAGAAAAATAGACTTCCATTTTGTCAGCTCTAATAGAAATGGAACAGAGTCTTAGCGTAAAAGGAGGTAAGGATCATCTGGGCAAGAAAAAAGATAAGAGATTTAAAATAAAAAAAATAAAAATTAATCAGTAAAAATCTTAGAAAGGATTAAAAAAAAAAAATCTGAGCTTGATCATGCTCAATGCTTTCTGGAAAGAAGGAAGAAGATTGAATACAGATTGAAGCTCTCATTCCTTCTCCTTCTCAGCGAGCAAAGAAAACTGACCAAACTCCTTAACATAACAGTCGAGAAGATCAAAGCAGAATACGAATATGTATACAGCAAAAGACTGTCTATCTGTGACTGTAAGGAAGAAGAGAATGAAACGCACCGCTTAGAGTCTGCCAGTGAGAAGTGGTATTAGATTTAGATCCCTGAGCAGAGACTAAAGTCAATACAGAGTGAAGAAGTAGAGCCAGATGAATAACGGAAGCGCGTGAGGTACACATTTCCAAACAAAATGCCGGCTGCTAGTCGGAGCTCAGGAAGTTCCGGCAAGCTATACCCGTAGACTCAGTGCAGTTTATGGGAAAGTGTGGGAGTTGATGAGTAAAGAAAGGAGAGAGGGAGAGAGGGAGAGAGAGAGAGAGAGGACTTTAAACACTGCACCTTTTCAGCCTGGCTTTTCCTGATTTCTTATTTATATATTTTTTTTTTTTATACGCTCCCACGTAGTAAGTAGACTTTGAATTGGAAGAAAGCCGGCTCAAGTCGAGCCTGCCGGTCCATTCGGTGCTTTGTATATAGATAGATATTTGATTTGTTCTTGAAATGATATTTAATATTAGCATTCATACTATATCTCTTAAACATTAATAGTGAATAAATATATATATTAATCATTATTATAGCAACCCCTCAACGGGGGTAATGCAATGTAATTAATGTATGCAACAAGTATATGACATAATCAACACAACCCAACCCAACCCAACACAACACTAAACAACACTACACAACCGTCACGCGGAAAACTAACTGGCACGCGCAATACAAAGATAAGTCAATGGTCGAGCCATTCAGCCAACCAGCTGCTGGGGTGGGATTCACTAATTTCATGCTATGCGCAACAGATAAAGTGGAGGACAGCTAAGGAAAAGGGGCCCACATGTAGGTCATCAACAATCTGGCAAGAAGCTTACGTGGCGAATTTTAATTGGATATGTGCATGTGAGAAAACGCGCAAAATAGCCATACTTGTGATGTAGGACCCAGCCATTACATAATCGTAGACTTGTTGAATGAGTGTTTGATGTTGGAAGGAAGAATAAGTCCCATTCAAAATGTCGGTTACTGGGCAAAAATTATATACACTAGCATTCGTCAATAAACATGTAGCCATGTAACCATGTAACCATGTAATCATGTAACCATGTAACCATGTACCCATGTAACCATGTAACCATGTAACCATGTAACCATGTAACCATGTAACCATGTAACCATCCGAATAGATTACTGAATAGATTAATGTTAAACGGGGTACGTACGTGGTAAAATACTCGCAAAAACCATCCTAATCAAAACAAAAACCAATACAAATGTAAAGACAATGACCCAGGTGGGGGATGCAGATTTTATTCCACCGATCAAGTACCCAGTTGCATTTATATAACAGACAGCTACTTAGAAAAGCCGTGGTCAAACCTCCAGACAAAACAACGGGATCAAACAAACTTCATACTTTCATTCTATATTTTAACGCATACAGAAAACTGTACAAACAAATATAATAATTAGGAGTTTACGTATTAGAATACGAATATGAAGGTATGTGAATACCCCTTCACCGAATATTTATAAAAATGCTATACCAATGAGGATTTAAGTTTATACAATGATCATAGTGGTCTATGAGCTTAAAATTAAAATTGGACTTATTGCCTATAAAGTTCAATACTCATTAGTCTGTGTGGGTCGTTGAGGGTGTCGCCTAAGGTGATAACTTCTATCTTCTCTTTGTGTTTTTTCATTGTGCAAGTGTGACTCAGTAAACATAATGTTGGGGCAGATTTTAGCATCAATAGTGAAGAATGCCAATTTCCCTTCGATATTAAATGTTCATAAGCGAGCTGCACCATGAACACGATAGTAAAGAATAATGACTCAGTGATTCCCTCAGGAGGGAGGGGGAGGGATCTCGCGACGCTGCTTAGGAAGACACATCAACGGCACTCTTAATTTGCTCCTCAAGACATACCGCCAAAATGAAAGTGTATGTCTGTCATACCAATCAGATATAAACCGATCGAGGCAAACACGTATGAAGAATCAATCTTAAATAGTATAAATCATCAATTATAGTATATAGATAGTCTATCATTATATTATTTACGTTGGAAATGATAACTTGCTTGAATATATTATTGCTTGCATACTTGATAGATTCTCGATTCTCAAACATACACTTGGATCCATGATAGATATTATGGAAGGATGAGATCCAAGTTGGTTAAGTCTGATATCCAAATACTTTATAATTATAGGATTGTCATTATCCTATAATGACAATCCAAAGAGATTATTGCACGTGCTATCATCTTTAGAAAAGAATGATGATCTCATATTCATTAGCGTTGGAGAACATCGAGATAGACATGTAAGCAATTAGTAGAGATTTAATCATTGAACGTAATCACTTGACAAAATTCAATGAAAATTATATTACCTGTTAATGGGTTTTATCAGTGAGTATTGTATTTGTGATGTTCAGACCTAAGATCACCACGGCACCAACATATAAGATATCATGTTTTGATATTACTCCATGTGGTCTTAGCCATAGGCTACTAAAAGGATAAACCATTGGGTACGTGTTTGAGTATGCGTAGTAATATATGATGATAAGATGAGATCCATCACCTCAATAATAGAAGTTGTGATTTTATGAGTCATATAACTTATGCATAAAGAAAATCTCTGCCCAGAGTCGTATGGTTTGGAAAAAAAAAGTATTTCTATAAAGACATTGTTAAATTGCATAAGGATTTTATGATATTCATAAAAAATGTCTAATAGGATTAAATAGTTAGACTATATTCTATGACTTCTAGGAACCACGAAATGATAGAAGGTCAATCAGGTATAATAATAGTCATTTATGGTTCTTGTGGAACTTGTGTATAATGTGTGTCTGGTAGTTTAAATCCATTTGATCATAGAAGATGATCATGTTAACTATTTGTTTTGAAAAAAGTATTTTTAAAGTTTAACGGTCCATTTGTAAAAAATTGATAAAGCTCACAAGTTACTGCAGGGCCCACCTATTGTGAGAATATAGAATTTATCCGGTCACATACAAATGTTGATTGGATTGAGGCTCACTTATTGTTCATGGTGAACTTAATTTAAGGAGTTAAATTATTAATTTATTTAATTTGTTAAGTGTAAGTTATACCAGCACTGCTAGCACAACCAAAGTATGACTTAGAATTAATTAGAGAGTAAATAATTAATAAAAATATATTATTTTGATAAAAAATAATTATTAAATAGATATTTAATAATTATTAAATTATAAAAAAAATTTAAGCTAAAATAAGGTAAAATTAGTCGTTAAATAGTTAATAGACCTAATCGGGTTCATATGTAAAACCCAAATTAAATTCCGTTATTTTACCAAATCAAATTGGACATTAATTTAGAATCATGAAGTTCTATTTTAATTTTTCAAAAATAAAAATTAAAACGGATTTTTCAAATGTCCGAACAAGATTAAAAGTTAACCACATTAAAGACTCATTCGAGCTTGGCCCAAAGAGCTTATGTCTCATATAAAAGGGAACATAGCAGCCCCTTGCTGCACATAGAGAGAGAGAGAAATGAGTTTTTTATCTTCATTTTCTCTCCACACTTTCTTCTTCTCCAAGCCAAAACTCAAAGGGTTGAGTTAGTGGTCTTGTAATCCTTTGCTCGAGTTATCAATCACGTGGATCAAGAAGAGAGAGCGGGCGATGGTAAGAGATCACCACAAGCAATGGCGACAACAGTCATTTGGTGGTCCAACAACATTTTGGGGAGAGAATCATCCGATTTTTGGAGAAGTGTTGGGTTAGATATATTTTCTCTTCCCTTCATTAGTTTCAAATTTAATCTAAGTTTTTAGATTAGTTTAGTTTTGAAACTAGCTTAGGATGTCGATGTGTCAATAAATCACATATAGTATATAAACGTAGTATGTTAGTAGTTAGTCTAAGGTCCGGATTTCAAGGGTCTAGTGTTTGAAAAGGGATTCCGCCCCGTAACGTGCGAAAAACCAATGACTTACACAAATGTGCTCCCCAGGTCCCATGCGTGAGGATATCACCAAAATCGTGTGAAATGCCATCACTAAGAAAACAACAGCAGTGTTGATGTAGATGAAGGAGGAGATTAACGACTTTATGGTCATCGAGCGCAGGCCAACTGGACGACAGGGAGAAGGCGTGTCGCTAGCAACAAAAGCTCCTCCTCTTTAAGAAACGATGACCCAAGGAAGATGTTCGCGAATCATATCAAGTTAAGGGAGATCCTCGCGGATCATATCAAGTCAAGAGAGATCCTCTCATATTTTATTAGGTCAAGAGTTTCACTTTAAAAATACTCTATCATGTAAACCTTATAAATACTCTCTTATGAAGTACCTAAGATACATACTCGAATGCTCACAACTTAATGTTATTTTTATTATTAATTATTTTGAATATGTTACTAACTTAAGTATCGGAGAATGTTCGTAGGTGGTAACCGCTACCTTCTTTTTATGTTTTCTTCATCATGCGGTCCCGACTCGGTAAATATACTATTTGGGCGTAGCATTAACAGTATGATTAAGAAAGTAGCTAGGAAGAAGATTCCCCACGAAAGATCAAAATAAATATAATGTCCGTAAGGTAAATGGTATGGCGGTAGCACATGGGAAAGGAAAGAACATGTTAGAAAGTTTTTCTGTTGTATTATCTCTGATATTTTGTTGGTCCCACAGGAGAGCAGTGTGCACATGGAGAACGACTCGATCGATCATGTTTAGCTGGGGACTCCTCTTAAGTATATATGGAAATGGATGAAGCACATGAACAAGAAGAATGCGACTGATTCAGAAAGCGACGTAGGCTTGTTCTTATATAAAAACTGAGATTGATGATAAATCGACATGTCGGCGGTTGCTACCAACTGACCGTCATGCATGTAAGGAAAAACAAAAAACGTTGATTAGTTTAGCATTCTTGGTTTGGGAAAAGGCTAAGAATGCAAAACGAGCGTCTCCTTTGATACCAAACGCAAGTGTAAATACAGTACCAGTTTTGTTGATTCTAGAAAACGACATTCAACAACCACCACCGCCTAGATCGTGGCCTCCACTTTTGTTTGTGTTTGTGTTTCTCTAGAAAAAAACTACACAAAATACGGAAGATATTCAACAAAAACAAAACGACCCAAAGAAGTAAGTAAGTTTCGGTCCAATACAATATACACACTTGGGCTCTCTTCTTTGGGTCGTAAGTAAGTTTCAGTCCAATACAATATACACACTTGGGCTCTCTTCTTTGGGTCGTAAGTAAGTTTCAGTCCAATACAATATACACACTTGGGCTTAAGTCCATATCATCTTAGAGAATCTGGTACCGTGAGAGGCTAGTGCAACGTGTGACAAGTGTCATGCAACTTTTGCCTATGTGTCAAACTCTGGTGTCATGTGAGTTCACCCTTGCTGTTGCTGTCTTTCGTTTCCCTCTCTCTCTGCACCAGCCACTCTCATCGTACTAGAAGGGGAAGCACGAATCGAAGAGGAGGAGAATGGGGATGTTGTCTACAGTGACGAACTTAGGGGGAGACCATGAATTGGTGATTCCTATCACCTTGTTCGTCGCGGTTCTGTGTCTCTGCTTAGTCATTGGCCACTTGCTCGAGGAAAATCGTTGGATCAACGAGTCCATTACTGCCATTCTCATCGTAAGCTCTTTATTCCTCTTTCAATGTCGCTTCACTTGTATGCTTTCCTGCACCTTCATTCGATAATACTTACAAAATTGTGTGTATAAAAACAAGGGTGCGTAACTGGGGCCATAATCTTGGTTGCTACCAAAATGAAGAGCTCTTCTTTATTTATCTCCTTCCTCCCATAATATTCAATGCTGGGTAAGATTGGCTTTCAAGCTTTGCAACCCTCTGCCTAGCTCCTTCATTATCTCCTTCTACTCTTTGCAGATTTCAAGTGAAAAAGAAACAGTTCTTCCAGAACTTCTTAACCATCATGTTCTTCGGCGTGATTGGTGTTTTCATCTCTGTGTTGGTCATCACGGCTGGTAATATTCCAATCTGCAGCCCATTTTGCTTTATTTTCATCATTTCACGTCCATAACTCATAATTCATTCACTCTTCACCTGACAAGGCAGCTGGTCCCTGTTTCCTTAGCTTGGGTCTCTTGGATTGACGGCACGAGACTATTTCGGTAATTTAGTGCTTGTGTTCATTACATCAATGATTAATACATCATATTTGGATGGAGATGAAAATGGCTTTCTCCATCACGTTTTGGGACAGCTGTAGGAACCATATTTTCGTCCACTGATACAGTGTGTACACTGCAGGTCGGGTTGCTTTGTAAAGTTCAATAATATTTGATTTCATCATAAAAATGATCGGCCTGGTTGCTGTGTAATAGTCGGTTATTATAAGGCAATTGCTGTAGCCAAATGCAGGTTCTCCACCAGGATGAAACTCCTTTGCTATACAGCCTTGTCTTTGGAGAAGGAGTCGTAAATGATGCCACTTCAGTTGTCCTCTTCAATGCTATTCAGAAGATTGATGTCACTCAGCTTAATTGCCTCACAATCCTTCGCGTTATTAGAGACTTTTGTTATCTTTTCTTCACGAGCACTTGTCTTGGAGTCGCTGTAAGTTCAGACACTAAAAAATCATTTACATTTACTTGTTAGTTTAATTCTTTACCAGCATGGTGTGATTGGTGCATTTGTTCCTTCAGTCAGGACTTGTCGTGGCATTTATCCTTAAAACCTTATACTTTGGACGGTAAGTATATCATCCCTCACTTATCTACTATGTAGCCTTGTTATTAATACTTGCTACGAAATAGAAAAGAGTGGCATTTTCAAGGATCACAACAAGGCATGTGCAATTCATACCGAACTTGAAAATTCGCTATTCTCTTTTCCAACTGTTACTCTAATCAAGTCTCACCGACATATTTAAAACTGCAGGCATATATTTGCAATGCTGTCATTTGTTGTAGAGTATCCATTTGGATGCTGTCGACATTGAGAAGTGGAAGATGACCAATTTAAGGTACTATTTGCAGGTTAAACACTATTTACTCGAGTCATTTATAGTAAATGAAAGCTGAAGACTTATTCCACTGATCATGCACGCATGGAAACCCTTATGAATGAACATATGCTTCTTTTGTTTGCAGTTTTGGGGAATCGGTGGGTATCTATAGTACCATTATCTTCTTAATATTGCTGGCCCGTGCAGCTTTTGTGTTTCCGCTCTCTGCTTTGTCCAATTTCTTTAATAGACATATTGAGAGCCAACATCTGATCACATTTAAGCATCAGGTTTGTTTGATTGTTTTTTTTTTTCCCCCTCGTGTCGTTAGCTATACATGTTTATGCACAGAACCGAAATATGTATAATACATTCTCTTATTTGTTTTGAAATCCCTGTGCTTCCTGCCTGTTGAATGTTTTGCAGATAGTGATTTGGTGGGCTGGGCTTATGAGAGAAGCTGTCTCCATTGCTTTGGCTTTCAAACAGGCAAGTGGTTTCTGCTCTGAAAATTTTCATATTAATCAATTGTCCGAGATTAATTTTCCTATATAATCTTGAAATTTTGAAGTTCACATATTCTGGTGTTACTATGGATCCAATTAATGCTACAATGGTTACCAACACCATCATTGTTGTTCTCTTCAGCACAGTGGTAAGTGATTTACTTGGCATATTTTCGAACACATGTTCCCTACTACCAATTCGATCTTGTTTTTTTATTTTTTTTCTTTTTTTTTTTTAAATAAGGTGTTTGGCTTTCTGACAAAGCCGCTTGTAAGCTACCTCCTTCCCCATAACACAACAAAGAATGCATAAAAATGAGAAGTGAAGTCACCAGGGGAGGATATAACGCTCCCTATGCTGTCCAGGGAAGAGTCTGTGACTTCCAATATCATCCGAGCAAAAGATAGTTTGTCGATGCTAATAGAGAGGCCGATATATACCATACATTTCTATTGGAGGAAATTTGATGATAGTTACATGAGACCCATATTTGGAGGACCCATGCCCACGGATCGATCTGCAAGCTTGGCGTGAATGGCTCGTGGTCGAGTTACAGTTGATGTTTTTCGACACAACAAATCATAATATTTAAAAGCCTGATTGGTCTTAGTTCCGGCAGGTTTTTGTATGAAATGAAATCAGGTAGAAAGTTTTTGCTTAGTTGAGATAAAGAAAGATCTGCATGCTTGGCAAAATAGAGATGGAGATACCTCAATTTTGGGGACTGTTTTTCTTGTATGTAAATATATGCTCAACTTTTAAGAACAATCTCGTAGTCGTTGTTCAATTGATGTACCAAAACATGTTTTGTGTTGAGCAAACATGTTACAATAAAATCTAATAGATCCTCACAAGTACTCAAATTGAGGGAACAAAAGCTGCATTGCACGAGTAGAGTCAATTTATCCAATATTACATAAACAAAGCGTAAACAGAGGAAAGGAAAATAAAAAACGGCATGGGAATGTCACTGAATAGAAGTTGACGCGCTTCAGGGCACTGCAATCACAACGTAAAGATCAATCAGAAAGTTTAACTCTTTTGTAACATGCATTAGTTGGTGCTTGGTAGAATAATAAGATCTAACGAAAGAATGAGCGATTGAACAAGGCTATCTGTAGGCCTTAGAAAGGGACTTACTCCGGCAATTAGGCGGGGTTTTTAGACCACATTTTTTAGGCAACTTCATAGCGCGAGCAGGATCGATCCCGAATGCAGGGAGGACAGCTCTGTAGTCGCACAAACAGCGGAGGTTGGCTTTGTGAATAAGAGCACAGCATTGCTTTGTAGGTGGTGGTGGTGACTTGCCAGTCACTGCCGCAAAGCATTCCCCAAAATTGTCTGATTCTATGTTGCATATACGCACACCCTCTGAGCTCGTGCCTCCTACCATTGCAATCATCACTAGCGCCAGCATCAACACCTTGCTTGCCTTCTCCATTTTCTCTTATAGAGTTTGCTTCTTCAACTAGCTATATCACAGCTGATTTATACTAGAGTTTATTTACTAAGGTATATTTAAGAAATTTTAACCTGATCTTAGATTTGTCATGTGAATGCAGTCTGTAGGAATTCTCGTGAACCATGGTCATTAGAAACAAAAATATAGCACATGGAGTCGCGGCATGTCACAAAAATTTACATTTTTTAAGTAGTCATCACAGGCTAAGTTGCGATTATTATTATTGTTATCATTATCTTGTATTTTCTCTTTTTGGACAGCATCTCAAGATCATAATTTGACTGTCGAAAGGTATTAGCATAGAGTGTTGCCGCACATCAACACAGCCAAAAGCGAAACTTGACAAATACAGAACTAGGTAATGAACCATTATTTACAAAGAAAATAAGGGTATTGCAACAACCTAGAAGCCCACGGCCACAGCTGTCGCAAGCTAGCATGAACCACATAAATACCAAATTTGACAAATAAACGGAGTTGTGATCAACATCCTCCTTTTGTTTGTTTTTTTTTTTTTAAAGTTTCCTCTAATCTACGTTGTCTGCCTTCTACGGGGTGTTAGATAAACTCCCACTGTCACTGTAACCTAAGATAAGATAACAAAGTCAGACAAACAGAAAGCTAGGACCGATATATTGCCCTTAACACACCTTCACACTACTCATAACTAATGGAATATGAACTGAACTAACTACTGATCAAACTATAAACCCAATCAACTTTGCCAATCATCCAGGCAAACCCCCATATTGCTGCCTGCTGGCTACCTGCCATCAGCAAGCAAACTTCAATACATACATTTTTTTTCCTTTGTAGGCCAATATTTCAATTTAAGATATAATTTATTTCACATCTAATATCTAACCACTCATACAATGAATGATCCATCATGATCTCCTGAAAATATGATGCCGACTCAAAACTTCGGGTATTCCCTGTGCAGAGATACTTCCGCAACCAAACAGCTCCTGAAGCTTTGCATCGCACAGCACGGACATTGGATTGTCAGGATCCTTTTAAAGAGAAAGAGATCAAACAAAAGGGAATTTGGTATGATGCACAATTGCATTTTCTGTAATCTGATCAAGCATGAAAAATGAATAGAGGCCCATGCAGCTAGTTGCCTACCTTAAGATGATTAACTGCTATGTATTCCCAAATACGGTTTAAAACCTCAGTTTGAAGCATCTCTCTTTGATCAACCCCGAAAAAGTTTGCAAGTGCTTCAGATATAATCACAGAGATGCAAGGACTGGGCTCTGAGCTTTTTATTGCAGACTCTACAACCTTTGGCTTTTTAGAGCTTGATGGCTCTGAAAGCAATCAAAACAAGACATTAATAAATCCTCAAATTAGAAGATGCAAAGATGGCACAATGAAACCAGATATTTACTTGTGGGTTCAAGAGGAATGATATGCTTGGCTAGCAATTTGTTCATTTTGAACATGTCAGTGCAGTCTGTCTCAAATACCAAACGCAACTCATCATTGCAGATTATTTTCCTTTTGTTACTAGGATCTTGAAGATTGTTTTTCCTAATGTAGGCCCATAGCTGCTTCACAATCTGAAGACAATAGAAAAGAGATCACATGAACCTTATAGAATGATAAAAAAAAAGTGTATATATATCATATACTTAAAAAGACCCTCTATATCGGTGAATGGAACCTCTGTTCTGGGCAGTTCCGGGTGGCCAACAATAGCCTGAAGTTCAGGCGAGACACCACACAGTTTATTTAGACCCCCTGGACCGCCTCTTCTCTTAGGTTTAATTTGGGAACTGCATAAACACGATACCAATGAACATTAGTTCGACCAAATAGCCATGCATTATCACCACAAAGAGGTAAGAGATAGATAGGTTGTTTCTGAGCAGAGACAAATTAAATGGCTGTAATTAGAAGCATTTTTAGTAGCAAAATGCCAAAATGACCACCAAAGAATATAAGACGGCTCAACAGGCAGTTCTCTTAGCATCTGAATTCACGTCTATGTACAATACTTGTAGAGCTTTCATCAAGGCGGCGTTTTTTTACCACATATTACGCTAATGTAATTCATTTCTCTTGCTTTCCTGAAATCAATCAGATTAGCTTTGCCTCCTACCAAAAGTCTGCTGCATTTAGTATGGGTTACAGTAAGTACGCGAATGTAGAAGTTCTAAAGTGCTTCAGTCCACAAATTTTGTATAAAGACTGCTTCTTTTCAAGAGTAGAAGAATGCAGCCCCATTGAGCCAACTAGTAGTCTAGACCTATCAAGAAATTCCAATTTACCTTTCCTTTTCTTAATTTTCTCAATAACCAGACAGACACCGGTGAAAAAAAAAATCGAGCTTTGCTAAACACTGATAAAAGGAAGTAAAGAAAGAAAGAATAAAAAAGAGAACTCACATTTCCTTGGGCGGTTGAGAGCCTGAAACGGAGCCAGCGAGGGAAGCTTCAGGTTTGACAAGCGGCGTCGGAGTGGTAAAAGTGACAAAAGCAGAAGAAGGCGGGGCAAGATTTGGGGGGAAATTAGGGTTGTGTTGAAGGGCAAAATGGTCGCTGTGAGGATGAGGAGGTGGTGGTTGCTGCTGCTGCTGCTGCTGTTGTTGTTGATCGTGTTGAGGATGAGGTTGAGATCGGAAGAGGAAATGGATCTGAGCTCGAATGAAGTCGACCTTGTGGGAGAGGTCAAGGCCAAGCTTGGACTGGAGCTGCTGAACGACGCCGTTCAAGGTGGAGAAAGTGTTGGGATTTGAATCGTGAAAGAGGCCCTGTAAAGCTTCTGCAATCTCTTCGTCTGTAACCATTTTGCCTTTTCCCTCCCTTCTCAATTTTCCTTCATATACTATTTTTACCTTTTTTTTTTTGACAGAAACAACCGTCTCTCTCTCTCTCTCTCTCTCTCTCTCTCTGCGCTTCCCTGCTTCTGTCTGTCTGTCTCTCTCTCCTCTGAACAAATTGAAAATGACGTGGTTTTCCTCGAAAAAGTTTTCTCGTGTGACAGCGATGTGGTCGATGTTATCCAAAAGAATAAACGACACAGTTTGTTTGCTAACATCGACATGTCGTTTTATCTGAAGGAACGACATACATAGCAGCTTTTGTTATGGTTCGGTTAGAGGTGCAAACTGGGCTGAGGCAGTTTAGGTCGAACCAAGCTGAACTTCAAAATTCACAGCCTGACCTAATTCCTAGTAAGAATGGCCCAAAAATGGATATTTTTATTTTTGAGCAAAAATTTATCTCGTAACACACCAAATAAATTTTATATTTTAATAAAAAGTATTATAATTTAATAAAAAAGTTTTAGAACACAAAAGACATCTTTCGTACCCATAAAAAACATCTTTCGTACTCATAAAAAACATCTTTCATTTTTTCCTATAAGTACCATACTTTCCTTTTATAATCTCTTCATATTTTCTCCCCTACAAATATTTTATCTTTCACACTTATATTCTTACACTAGACGATGATTTGCACAGTATTTAATATGTACAAAACTTTTTGATGCAAAATCAGACTAGGGATATGGCTATTTGCAAGGTTATTATAACTCACATGTACGTGATGATGACGTATCATCTTCCGGTCATTCACCACCTATTTTGAAAACTGAATAAATATTGTAATATTATTTTATAATTATTTATTTATTATTTTTTGCTATTTAAGTTTAAGTTTTAAATTTATCATCTTGTCATTTCTTATTTTAGTTTCATATTTCATTTATTTATAGCTTCTAATTTTTAATTTAAAATGTTAAGTTTTAAACCACTTAAATCTTAATTCTTAATATCATATAAATTAAAATTTTAAAAAAATTAATTAAATTTATGAGCAAACCGGACTTGATATATAAGTCTGACATGAGCTCAACTTAACCCACATTACCACCTCTAGGTTCGGTTGGAATGGATCGTTACCAGACTACATGTAATCTAAGCAATTGACTTATACATAAATCAAAAGAGATCCATCAAACTGGTGTGAATCACTTAATCCCTTTTTTTTCTATTTAATATCAAATACTAAAATTAAATAAATGGGACCTTCCTCACCTAACATTGTAACTCATAAAACAAAGTAGTGGCCATATAAGCTTCAGTTTAGCATCTCTAGAGAAACAAGGAAACAAATAATGAAGTGAAAAGCTACATTAAGATATAGATCGCAGCCATAACATGTGTTACTTATTGTTACTACATATTAGCTCGATTATAAAAAAGCCACATTAGACTTATCTCCTTCCTCCCCATCTTTTATCTTACTGGATCATGATTCATGCACTGATCTTAAAAAATCAGATGTGACTTGATCCTTAAAGGTTGGAGGTCCCAATCTCAAAATGAAATTTCTTAAAAAATCAGATGTGACTTAATCCTTAAAGGTTGGAGGTCCCAATCTCAAAATGAAATTGATAGTTGATAAGGATGGAGTTTCGACCCAGGCAGATCATACCGACCCTATAAAGGTTAGACATTAAGACACCACAAAGGATTGGAAAAATTATTAGTCGTTAGAAGGTTACACAAATAATAGTTAGAATAAAAGATATTGATTGTAAAGTAACCGAAGATTAGCGCTCTTAGATGTCTTAATGGCCTTTAATAAGCATAATTACATGTTATTAATATGAACAATATAAATATGTCCCAAGGGATAGGAGAAAGTTACACATTTATAATCCTTCTAAGTTGCCTAAAAAGTTTTACTCTTTCTCATTCTAACTCGATCGTAGGAGTGGTATCTCCATAAACAACTCCAACAATAGTTTTCTAATTTACAAGTTGTGACTGGATCGACATATTGTTTATCTGTGGGATTTAACTTTAATAGTTTAGTGTCATCTGTGGGAAAAGACAAAAGATATATTTAAACAACCACAAAAAGGTAAGGAAGTCATATGAAAAACTACGAGGATACCACCCCCAGTAAACTCCACCAAATGGTCGGTTGTCAACTCTAGAATATTCCCCTGACTTTAGAAATTAACTAAGGAGGAGAAGATGAAACCTAATAGTTAGCTCAGACCTCCAGCATTGTCGAGAGGGCCATCCAGAATCACCTCAGTGACTTCCTGAACTAAATATGGGTGAAAATTAGAATAATTCTGACCCCAAGCTCCAGAATGCCAAGAATAAACAAGCAAAGAGAAGAAGTTAGTTGAACTGGGAACAAAAATTCAGACTTTACTCCTGAAGAAAGATTGAAAGAGGAGATGGAGAGGTCAAATGCTAAAGAAGTTGAGCTGGAGAAAGGGATCTTGGAGCAAACTTCGGTGGTAGGTGGAGAAGCCACACCTTTTTTCGTGGATAAAAATATCCCTTTCACCAAAGCACTCAATATATCAACAAAGTGGAAAAATGGGTCGAGATGACTAGAGCGTCATTATAAGGATAAATAATGCATTCCTTGTCTAAGTGGTTGAAGGTTATGTCCACAAGATTCTTTGGTTGAGAAAACATGGAGACTAAGAAGACCTCTACTTGAGCTAAGCTTTTCATTCATTCCTTCCTTTAATGACCCGAATCTTCTCCTTCAAGTCCTCCAACAACTGCCTAGATTTCTCCTGCCACATTATGATGTCCATGATTTACCTTAATCCTTATTTCAGTTTGATTCTCACTCTTATTATTTCTTATTCCTCCTCTTGGGTTTCTTCTTCCTTCTTTATTAACATTTTCTCCTGAATGACCCTTTTGGATCAATCATTTAATTTCTCTCTTAAGTGAATACAATCACCAGTCTTGTGAATATGATCTCTATAGTACTTACAATATAACCTCATATCGCATTGAGATATGGAGCTCTTTAAATGTTTATGATCTTCAAACAAGTTGTAATTTCTAAAGTAAGTGTGAATGACCTCAATACTTGTCACTAAAAGAGTGAAGGTATTCTAGTGTAAAAGGATCCTCCCATTCTGTTTGGACTTCTCTTCCTATCCTCCTTCTTTCTTTTGTCCCCCCTTCATTCTTCTTTGGGATCATCTTTCTTCCTTTTCATATTTCCACCCCCTACTTGATTCAACCATTCTTTGCTGCTCTTTAGCTGTGATACAAGTACCTCCTTGATCACATCTATTTTCTTAACTTTCAACAACGTCTCAACATAAAAGTTAAAATACTTTTATCCAAATGATTAATAAACTTTCTATCAATCGTTTCTCCAAAAAAGTTATGCTTGATTATGAACAAGCTCAAAAGAGAGAGCTATATATTAGTCGCTCCAAAGAAATTTAATACAAATAACTATTTCAACTCATTAAAAAAATTTCATCTCTCAGATATCCGATATTGTTTACATTTTGTTAAATAAAATAAAAAATGCAGATTCGGACTAGAGACATATGCTTCCATTGACTTAAATCTACGTGGCCTTCATGTTGACTTAGTCGATCATAATTGCTTACATTATAATTAGGGATGGACGGAGGGGCAAGTGCCTTTATATCTCACGCGTTGTGGGGTCGATTTCATGTTTCATGTACGTACCTGTAATATACTGAGATTACTGAAACTTGAAAGAGAATAAGAATTCATATTGTTATTTATGCGTAATTACAATTTAAAGGGATAATGGTATGGAAAATGCAAAGGAAGACGACGTGTCGGAAAGTACATAGGGACGACAAGAGGAGCAAAAGCCGCTTCTAACCCATCAGATGGAATAATTATGAGATCGGCCCAATTGGCAAAGCCCAGAGTACGACGAACCGAGCTTCGTCTTCAACCAGTAGCCGTTAAGAGTGTTGGTTGAGCTGCTGCATGCAAATTAGTTGAGAAGAGTTGGCTAGAATCTAGTTACCAAGTGTAACTGTAGCCTACAGATACTTTGAAACAACATGAAGAAAATTGATAGGTGTGGATTATTAGTCTTAGATTACAATTACGCGCGTCATGTTATATATACTACTATACATATATTTAATTTATATGTGTAGATACATGTAATGGAGCCATGCATGCATTTTCCAAACATGTCTAACTAATAAGAAACAATTATTTTCCATGCGCTGCACATATAAATAAATATATGTATATTGGTATATATATATGTTAAGGGGAATCTTCCCCTTCCATCCTGAACAGAAATCAAGAGAGAGCTAAGGATGCAAGTGCCGAGCTGCGTAACTTGTTTTGAAGAATCGAGTCTCATTTGTGTGTGGGAGCCAGGGTTTGAGCAAGCCTACCAACCCAGCTCGGCACCATGGTATTCATAGCTGGTTAGAAAGCAAATACTCTGTTGGGGGACTTAGGGCTGTGAGGGTGAGCAAGCCGACCATCTATAAGATCAAGAGATAAGGATTTCCATACATAATTGGCGGGGAGCAAATCCCTAATTGTGTCTGGATACAATCTTGTAACAGGAGTATCAAGCCACAACCAGTCTATGTCAATCTAATCATGTAATGTGTAAATGCAGAGTTAGTATAGTCCCTCATTTAATCAGTATAAATGCCAAAATCCTAGTTGGGTTGAAGGTTAAGGTCTCTAACCGTAGAAATGATGTTTGATTTTTCCTTCGAACACTTATCTAAAAAATCTAACTTAGCCATAGGAGAGGGTGTATTGGACATAACCACGACCTACTCTTATCTTTCATGTGCAGGAAAGAGTTGCTAGCTGTTGAACATATTGTTGTTGCAAGGAGACTTATTTACGCATCAATAGTTTGACACCGACTGTGAGAACCTTCTTTTTTGGTCTCTATTTTTGAAAGTTTGTTCAACTAGCGGGAATACACAAGGGAATTAACCTCTTCCTTTTCTTCCAAATATGTATGGAAGAAAGACAATAACATATGTTACAGGAGAAGAGTCTAGAGGAGGGAATGTTACCCATGAAATTGTTGTAGGGGAAAATGAAGGAGTTCTGGTTAGATTGGTTCAAGTTGTTGAAGCCATGCAACGTACTATGACAATTCAATGGAGAGTTATGAATCAGTCTGTCGATGAGAGAATTGAATGGGTTGTGTAGTGGTTGCGGATTGAGTTTATAAATCAGCAGGTTCCTCTTTTCCTCCTCCAGCTCTTCCTCTCCCTCAAGCTCCCCTGAATAATCTCATTCCTTCAAATCAGCCAGCTAATCCCCTTTCTCTAATTCCTCTGCTTCCCCTAGCCTAAATGAAGGATAACCCTGTAAATCGGATTGAAGCAGTTGTTTAGCTCATGAGAGTTAAGTTCAGAAAGAAGTTTGAGATGTCGAACACAACCTTGAAAAAAGCTGGTTTGGAACAAGAAAATGATGAAGGGGCAAGTCCCTTTACTCAAAAGATCTTAAATTATCCCACGTCTGGGAAGTTTAAACCTAATCTATTCAATTCATATAGAGAAGATTCTTATTCAAGAGACCATATTAAAATATTTTAAACCACCATAAGGTTCAACTCTTTAAGTGATGAATTGATATACCAGGCTTTCCACAATACTCTCGTCAGCCCGGCAACGGACTGGTATTGATCTTTGGCTCATAATTCTATTGATTCTTTTTATGAGTTAAAGATTCAGTTCATGGACAGTTTCTCGGGAGCCAAAACACTTAAGAAACCTTTGGTCAGCCTTCACACAATCAAACAATAACTTGGTGAGTCCTTAAGTGTTTACACTGATCGTTTTCAAAGGGAAGCCTAGAGGGTGGACTGACCAGCTGACCCCGAAGGTGTTGCATGTGTTTTTGGGAGGTACCACTATTGAAAATTTTTTGTCCAAATCTAGTAAGAGGGGTTTTGAATCCTTTGCTAAGGCGTTGGAAAAAGCAAGGAAGATTGTTTGTAGTAGCACTATTCAGGCAGTGCAAGTAAAGGTGAGTCATAACAGAGTAGAATACACTAAAGGAAGGCTTAATTAAAAGAAGAGGAAGGAGGATTTTAGAGAAGCAATTGAATGGAAAAATGATAAGAAGAGAAAAGAAGTTAAAAGAGCAAGTCCGGAAAGAAAGAAGTTAGTTACAACAGTTCGGGAAACTTTCACCCCTTTAATGAAGAGTATTGAGGTGATTTTCATGAAGTTGGAGACGCAACATCTATTTAGGCGTTTGAACTCTATGTGATTTACTCATGACTTACGTGATTGGAGCTTATATTGTCATTGTCACGGAGATCGTGGCTATAAAACTGATGATTGTCTCCACCTCAAAAAGGGAGATCAAAAGATTGCTACAAAAAAGACATATTAATAATTTCGTCCAAAGAGGTGGAAGAGGAAGAGAGGATCGAGAATTGTGATAAAGGTCGAGGAATAAGGGTCTAAGTAAATCCTGAGCAAAAAAGGGTTCAATGAGAAATCCATGTCATAACTAGAGGTTAAGAGAGAGGTGATAATAGATGCCAAAGGAAGGAATGATACTGGGACTTGGCACAGGCTGAAGTGTTTTCTATAAAACTTTCATTAAAAGTTAAGGACACCTAGATATAGTTTTTAATTGGGAGGATGAGAAGGGAATAGTTTACCCATACAACGAAGCATTAGTGGTCTCAACCAATATATCTACCTTGATCATTCATTGGGTCTTGGTTGATATAGAAAGTGTAGTTGACGTGATCTCTTTTTCTACTTTTGAGAAGATGGGGACAAGTAACACTAAGCTAGAACGGGTGAAACACCCATTCACCGAGTTTTCAAGGAAGTTATTGAATCCAGCTGGAATAATCTCTTTTCCTATGACCTTAGGAGGTGAGGTATGTTGAACAACAATCACGGTGAAGTTTATTATAGTAAATTTCATCTCTAGGTATAATACTATCTTGGGCCGACCATCCATCAATTTGATGATGAAGTTTTTTACCAAGAATGGAGTTGCTATAGTTCGAGGAGACTAACTAAAGGCTAAGGAATATTATCTAACCTCGGTAAAAATTGAAGAAGTGAATGTTATCAAAGAATACACTAAGGAGAATGAAATAGCCTATGAGGAGAGGAACTAGAGAGATGGAGAAGAGGAACTAGAGAGATGAAGAAGAGGAAGGCCATGGCTTCCTAGGCCGAGCCACTTCGTTTGAGTTTATTCGTGGAAACTAAGACTCTGAATGTTGGGGGTAAGCCTGGCTGAGGCCGAACTGGGCATGGATTAGCCAATTCTTGAAGAAAAACCAAAACCTTTTTATGTGGGACCCGTCTGAACTGACCAGAATTTCAAAAGAAGTGATTGTTCACAAGTTGGGGGTGAAGCCCGAGGCCAAACTTATTCAATAAAAGAGAAGAAAGTTCAATGAAGAAAGAAACAAGGTAGCAGAAGAGGAAGTGAGGAAGTTACTTTTAACAACGACAATTAGGGAGGTACAGTACTCTAAGTGGATGTCAAATATAATGTTGATATCCAAGTCCAATTAAGAGTGGAGAGTGTGTGTAGACATTACAAACTTGAACAACGCATACCTAAAGGACAGTTTCCATTTGTCAAGTATTTACAAGATGGTTGATGGTACCACGAGATATGATAGGCTCAATTTCATGAATGCATATTCAAGGTATCACCAAGTTAAGTTATGGGAACTTGATCAGGAGAAGACTTCTTTTGTAACTAGTAAAAGGTTGTATTGTTACAATGTAATGCATTTTCTATTGAAGAATGCAAGAGCTACTTTCCAAAGTTGGTCAATGGGATGTTTTAAGAACAACTGAGGCGGACTATAGAGGTCTATGTAGATGATATCTTAGTAAAGAGTGTAAAGAAATAAGATTTGTCACCTAGAATAAGTTTTTTTGGTAATGAGGCAGTGTGTGATGCAGTTGAATCAAGAGAAGTGCTCTTTTGGGGTTAGTTCAGGTAAGTTCCTAGGCTATATTGTATACTATAGAGGTATAGAATCCAATCCAGAATCTAGGCCATCTTAAATTTGCAAGCTCCGTAGTACAACAAGGAAATTTAAAGGCTCCCTAGAAGGATAGCCGCGTTGGGTAGATTAATGAGCCGATATGTTGATAAATGCTTGCACTTTTTCAATGCTTTGAAGGGATCATGTAAGATAAAATGGGTAGAGAGTGTGACAAGGATTTTGAAGAACTAAAGAAGTATTTGGCCAATATCCCTAGACTAAGTAAACAAGCGGAAGGTGGAGCCCTGAAGTTAAGCATAGTAGTCAATGTAGTGGCTATAAGTTTGGTTCTCTTGAGAGAGGAGGAAGGTTACCAAGTTCCAGTTTACTATACTAATAAAGTACATAGTAGCCCAAAAATGAGATATCCTTGAGTAGATAAGATTGCATTAGCCTTGGTGGTGGCTGCTCGAAAATTATGACCATACTTCTTAGCCCACACAATTGAAGTGGCGACACACCTACCGCTTAAACAAATACTTCGAAATATGGATACATATAGGAGGTTGCTGAAGTGATAAATTGAGCTTGGGAATTTAATCTTACATACTTAGGTCGGCCATAAAATCTCAGGCTTTAGTAGACTTCTTTCTATTCAGTATAACTGAGTCCGACCAGGAATTGATAGGGTATGTCTGATCGACCCTACTCAGTCATTCCCGATCAACAAGATCCAATCTTCCTATTAAACCTTTCAAGTAGATTGGGTAGCCAACAAGAATGGGTGTGGGATAAGGTTGATCTTAACCTCCCCAAAAGGGCAAAGAATCAAGTACGCTTTAAAATTCAAGTTTAAAACCTCAAACAATAAAGCAAAGTACAAAACACTCCTTATAGGGTTTAGATTGACAATGGAAGTTGGAGAAACATAATCTTAATCATAAGTAATTCTAAAGTTATAGAGGGTAAACTACGGGAAAGTACATGAAAAAGTTTGAGAAACTAACTTCCTATCATCAGAAGGTTGTCTTATTTTTGGCTAAGATTGAGCAGTTATAAATCAAGTATATGCCAAAAGGGGAGAATTTAAAAGCTGATGCTCTAGCAAAGTGGGCCGCCTTGCTACAGGTCCCTACCTGAAGGGGTTGAATAAACTCATAATCCATATGACTTTACAAGTAGTAAAAGTCATAGCTTTATATTTTGACTCGGTAGAAGATCTAGAAATAGTAGATTGTTTTTTTAATTTCTACGAAATCAAAGAATCCCCAAATTTTATGCAAAACCCCATATGAGATTTCCTAGTTATTGGACAAGAAGCCCAACTTGAATTATAAAAGCATGAACATGCAAATCTCTAATAGCAGACAATAGAATCCCTAAACTTGGAGCCAATTTCAAGGTACCTAAGAACTCTAAAAGCAGTAGTCAATTGGGAATTCTCAGGTTTATGCATATGTTGCCTCAACAGGTTCACAATGCCGATCTAGTTATTGTTAAGTATATATATTAACCTGCCAATGAGTCATTAATACGAGATCTACCAGTGATCACTATGTCGTTAATGTCCACTAATAATATAGTTGATGTACCATCTTTATGTTAAGTAAATAAAGAATAATTTGACATTGACTATTGAAAACCAGCAACAATCATAGTCGTGATAAATTTCTCGTTCCGCTGACGAGATGCTTGCTTCACAGTTTATATAAAAACCTTTTGAGTCTGCAAACTTTACTTGTATCATGAACTATTAACCCCTCGGGAAGCTTCACGTAAACTTTTTTTGTGTAGGTTGCCTTGTAAGAACATGTTGTGAACATCCATTTGGAAAATCTCCCACTAATTTTGAGCAGCAAGTGCTAAGACTGACCAAAAAATTACCATCTTTGTAACTAGAGAAAATGTCTCTGTATAGTCCATGTCTGCTTTCTGTAAATATTCTTTGGCAACTAGCCTTGCCCCATTAGCTTTGAGTTTGATTTTAAGAACCCAATGATAACCTATAGCAGACTTAGAAATAGGTAAATCAACAATATACCAAATTCCATTTTTATCTAATGCTATTAATTCTAACTGCATAGAATTTCTTCGGTTGGGATCTAAACAAGATATGTGTTAGGCTCCTTTATAACATATATAAAAAAGCAAGATAAATAGAAGAAACATGAAAAGAGTTAATACAATTAGAAATGAGATATTTGATCTTGCGACGAAAAGCAGAAGTAGGCAGTTTAGTTATTGCATTAGAGCACCAATAATCATCCCTCCATACTAGAGGGTTTATGACCCTTCCTGATCTTGTTTGTATAATACCATTGTCTCTAGAATTTTTGACAGAATCACTTAAAGTTAGCATAGATGCAGTAGCATTATCATGTTCTATATCAGTATAATCTACACTAGTCACAATATGATTCAAAACATTTGTATGAATAGAATTCTGGATAGAATCTATTTTTCCATTATTTTGTCTAGTATTTTGATCAGAAAAATACAAATCATCTGAATCAAGGTTATGTGAAGGAAAAACATAAATAATATAAGTGGGAGAATCAGACATATTAGAAAAAGAATAACGTTTTCTATAAATTTAACATTCCTACTAACAATGAATTGAAATATTGAGCAATATATACCTCTTCTCTTTTGAGTAGAAGAATATCCCAAAAGAACACACCATAAAGATCTAGGACTAAGCTTATCCTTATGCACCAAAGAATTTGCATAACACAAACATTAAAAAACCCTTAAAATGATTTAAAACATGAGGCTCTCTCCATGTAATAACTCATAAAATAAATGATGATGCTTTCTCTCGATAATATCATTTTGTTGAGGTAAATAAGGACAAGAAGATTCATGAATTGTTCTTATAGATGACATAAGACTATTAAAATTATGATTAAAGAAATCTAAAACATTATCTGACCTTATAGTTTTAACTATTGTCTGTATTTGCATTATTGTATGTTTTGCACAAGGGCAAATTCTACAATATGAACTTATGATTTTTATTCATATGAGCAGAACTTGTAATACAAGAACCTGAATTTGTATAACTTTTTATCTAAAATTCTTGTAACTATCTTCGAATTGGAAGCATGAGATATACTGGAATTAGAATTCAAAACAGAAAGAAAATTCTCAACTGAGTTCTAAACATACGAATTTAAAACAATAGGTTTACTCACTGGAATGTCAAAAACAAAAGAATTGGGTATCATGTAGTATAACCCTTGGCTTTTTGTACTAATTCCCCAGAACTATTGTAGTCATTAGATCCTGAAAAACACAAGATTTAGGATAAAAAGAGACAACAACATTATTATCAGCTCCTGATATTGCTCTTGAGTGAATGTAGATTGAAAACTATTTAAACCAGCCTGACTACTTGAACTTAAACCCTGATCTTATAAATTATACAATTTTATAGATGGATCAGAAACATAATCTGAAACAGCAGTGTAGTTGGCACTATTATATCGCTTATATGGTCTCTTTCCATTTGTGAATTTGAAATTGGAAGGATAACCCACCAGCCTATAACATGAGTCTTTCCTGTGTCCCTTTTTATGACAGTTTCACATTCATTATTCTTGTTATTGAATGAACTAAAATATTGTTTTCCATAATTTCTAGAATTATTTGAAAAAAAAGCAATGGCAGTGGGTTCTTGAAGTTGAACTTGATGAACTCCTAAACATTTATGTGTTTCATCTTGGACTAACAAGGAATAGGCGTCATTAACAGTAGGAAGAAGATTCATTAACAATATTTGACTCCTCCCTGCAGAGTAACCCTCATTTAAACCTACTAAAAATTGCAACAATTTTTGTGGATTTTCTTGTTCCATAACTAGTCTTGCTGAATTACAAGTGCAAAATTTAGATGACTCATATGTGCAAATTGCACTTGGCACTAATGAACTATACTCATCCCACAAAACTCTTAAGTTTTGTATGGTAAACAATGATACTACTATCTCTATGATTTTTTTTTTTATTAGCGAAAGAAGCACTGATACAGAGATAAAATCAGAAAGAAGAAGAAAAAAAATTGAATTATACCCGATTTCATTAATCGAAGAACAATACAACAATCAGAGAGTAGTAAACTCTAGTCAAAAGTCATCACCCTTTTGACCAAGTCAAAGAGAAAACCAATATACATACAGATTGTTACATGTAACTTTAACAGCATGAGCAGTGAGTACTGTACTGCTTTCTATGAAATTTCTCACCACTCTTCATTATTCACCCACATATTAAGAAAAATCTACAAAACTACACAAACTTCAATCACATGCTTTGCCCTCCGCGCGCGCACACCTTGTTGGACTCCCTTACCCTGTCCGGCCTCCTCGTTCCTTAAATTATGCTGGTTTTTGGTCGCTTCCTCCTTCCATTCGTTATTATTATTATTTATTTGGGTGTAAAGCCAGAATACATCTCTGTAGCATCTTCTACTACGAACTGTGTATAGTATGGACAACAATGCAACGTCCTTGCTTACATCAGTTAGGGACAGACGTGGAGAGGCAAGTGCCCTCACATTCTTAATTTATTACCCCTCCCCCACCCTTTATATCTCACGTGCATGTTGTCGTGTTCGATTTCATGTTTCATGTACGTACCTGCTGTAATATACTGATATTACTGAAACTGTGAAAGAGACTAAAAGTTTATATTATTAGCTATGCGTAATTACAATGTACAGGGATAATGTGGAGGAAGCCGCTCGATCGGGTATGAATAGATAAGAGATCAATATGGATTGATCATTGATGTAAAATCCTAGTGATCATCATGTACTGAATCACACCTGAGGAGTAGATTCATCTATATATATATATATAGTATCAGCTATAGCCTATGTAATGAAGATATGTACAGTAATGGCATGGCCTTCAATATAACTAAACGTCACGACCGACATATAGTGCTATAATAATGCAACTCGTCTGCTTAAGAAGAACAGATGGAAACTTGATGTTGTATGTTACATTCTCACCTAAATACTACTGGTTGTATTATTGTGATGATCTAATCTTAGATTCCTCTTCCCCCTTGTTAAGTAGACAGACAAGTGGCAGATAGAGTTGTCTACGGAACTTCATTATAAATATATACCATTAAACCGATTGTTTAGCGGACATTAGATATTTATTAAATTGTTGAGAATGTTGGGTCTTGGCTTTGGCGTTGGCTTGCTTGCATGTATATCAACGGTTATATCCAACATTTTTGGGCCATAGTTTCCGGGAAAAAGATCAACACGAGCATTAGACACGTAAACTTTTAAGAACATTGAAGCTGATATATAGGGAGGCGCGAAACAGGAGAAGGTACAAAGATGGCTCAAGGGAACAATGGGTGAGACGCAGAGCATTTTTAGCTACTCTGGGCCGATTACATAGACCATATATCCACACCCATCAACCCTTTAATTACCCTTATTTAATCACATATTAATTAGATACTCTAATTTGTTTTTTAACTTCTAATTTCCATCAGCTTCCACAGTCGTCTCAGCAGCACCTTCTGCAGGGTGGCCCCCATGGCCTCCATGGCCACCGTGTCCTTTTCCGTAGCCGCCACCTTTTCCGTAGCCGCCACCTTTTCCATAGCCTCCGCCTTTTCCATAGCCTCCGCCTTTTCCGTACCTGCCTCCACCATAGTACCCTTCCGTACTCTCCTCTACATTAAAACAACAACACAGAGAAAATGAAAAGGTGTTGATTAGTTTAAAATTATAATTACGTACGTTAATCTATAATTCATACCAAATATATAAATATTAAACAATTTATATGTGCAGTGCAAGCGAAATAATTGTTTCTTATTAGTTAGACATAGGTTGGAGAATGCATGCATGGCTCCTAATTTTAAGCATGCAATTTTAACCGATATAGTAATATTAAAATAAGCATGTATATGATTAAGGGCAAGACTCACGGGTCTGCTCAGCTAGGTCACGAGCTGAAACCTCAGATGAAACAAGAAGAGCAATGGCTAAGACAAGGCCCAGCAGAACGAAAATCTTTGAGGATGCCATTTTCTTACAACACTCTTTTAACTTTTTTAAATTCTAGACACTTGTGTGCTAGCTGAGTGAGTTCTGCACTGAGCTCAAGTCCCTATTTATAAGCTGGATAGGACTTGTATCTTGAGAGAGAGAGAGAGAGAGAAGAAGAGATGTGGGATGGAGCTCAAACAATTTTGTCGCTTAATTAGGACAGGAGGAGCCCATAGGGTGGTAGTTGAGACGTGATAACGACATGAAGCTGGGCAGCGAAGAAATTGAAGGGGAAGTGGCTAATCGTTTATGGAGATTAAAATTAGAGATGGCATGACTCTCTGTATCTCTATGATCTAGTTAGTTCTCACAAATCATGATATGATCATAAAGATGTATACTTCTAGACAACAAATATATATGAATTGGACACGTATAGAAAACATTAGATATCAACTACCGGCTGATTATAAACTTTCTCACTAATATTCATTATTCGTTTTATTTTTTTATATCCTTACCAAATACCATAATTTGAGGTCAGCTTGCATGCACGTACGCAGACGCAAATAGTACGTACCTACAACAATACGAACTTTAATGACATGCAATGCATGCTTGGCCACCGCGCACACCTTGTTTGACTCTCTTAGCTCTGTCCACCACGTTCTTCAATTAATGCTCGTTTTCTGTCGCTCGTGGATCCATCTATCAATGATTATTATTTATCTTTTTTTTTTTTTACTAAATTTTTTAGAAAAAAAATAATTGTATTCGTGATTAGGACATGATATCTATATCTTATCTTATCTTATCTATTCGAAACCCAATCGGCTCGCTCCACGTGATGGATGGCATAATCAATCGATAACACCAGTTTGTAGTCTGTTTGAGTAACATTAGTAGTACATTACACGAAACATGAAAATCGACCGCGTGAGAGATGAAGCCATAAAGGGTAGGGGAGGAGTGATTGATCATAATCAATCAATAACATCAATTTGCATTTGACCCTAACTGATGTAAGCAATGACGTGGCATTAATGAGAAGACTGACACTCGAATTAACTATAAACATTACTGTCGACGTATAGTGCTCTAATAATGCTACTACTCGTTGGCTTAAGAAAAACAATGTAAATATGGTATCACGTGAAATTATCGTATGTATGTATATGGTCTTATTCTTATTAATAATGCACGCATTTGTCAATTCGTCGTGTTATTGTAAACACGTCAATGATCAATCATAGTTTCGATTCCGACATCTCATTACCATAAGCGACATATCGAAACAAACTAATGGATTCCTAACTTTGATCAAGGACCCATTTATGTATATCAAGAATATTTGGGCTCCAAAATTGATTACGGTTTTGGCAATCGGCTTAAATGAAGATCCAATTCGGTTGCTCCTTCTTGGCCTTTGGTAGAATGACACTGATATGCCTGATATCTATTTATATATAATGCACACTTCACCTCACATTGGTTATTACTGCAACAGTCTGCTGCTGGATGATGTAAGTTAAAGCTTATACGCATCTTTGTATTTTTATCTGATTACTAATGTGGACATCAATATTTCCTTCATACTGATGAATTAGGGTACCTGAAAGTTATTAGATTTGCTAATGTACTCTCTCTATTCGACTACTGGCCATTGTTCATGTCAAAATTCCTAATATCCTATGGAGTAAATATGATAGAGGTTGTTGTGATCGTTAATATCTCATCATGACATATAAAGAGGGAAGTCTACCCAGTTGAGCTTTTGTCTTAGTTTCATATGTTTATCCCAAATACACACACGTCTCTCTATGTGTCTGTTGGAAACTAGTTATTCCTTGTGGTCACCTCTTAATGAATTTTGCTTGTGCTTCAATGTATTAGGTGGGCGATCGTGTATCTTGCACAAATGAAGCCTCTTATTGTTCCAATTCTGAACGATGCGGCGGAGTAATTTGGTTTATGGCGAAATCAAGCAACTTTACAGATTACAAAATCCGCATATGGATACAGTTTTTACTTGGCCATTGATCTTTTTAGTAGTAGACTCCAAAGTTCAATCCCTGTGTAATAATCCAAGTTGGTCGGATATAGATGAGGAAAACTAACTTCTATAAGTCGGTTCTGGTTTTGTTCCTGGCACTGTTTGCCTTGTTACATTATTTTTCATTCAATATTGAAAATAACCTTTTTTTTTTTGCCTAACTTGTATAACAACGTATCACACCAGTATTGATACTTGATTCATACTACAGATTGCATACAAGCTGTTTTTATTTATACTATATGCTATAATGTATAGCAAATAATTAAAGCTACTAAACATTATACTTTCATATCATAGGTAATTTAATTAATTATACATTGTCACATAATTTTTATTTTATTTTATTTTATTTTATTTTACCGACTACAGTAGTTACGTTGTTCGCGCTTACAGTTGAAAAAAAATAAATTCAGAAAAAAAAAATCTAAAATCTAAAACCCTAAAAATTGAAAATTGAAAATTGAAAGTAGCGGTGCCATTTCCGAGTACACAAGGACTCTGCAGATTGCAAACGATAATCCAAGAAGAGAAATGGCCGCGCTTCGACTAACAAATGCAAAGGATTTACTCTCCACCTCTTCAATTTCCGCTCACATTCATCATCGCCCATCCTTCTCTTCGTCTGTTCCCCCCATAAAATCGGCCTCTCATAATGGTAGGCGAAGAGGTTTCTTAAGCGTCACTCGTTCTGCAGTTGTTAGTTACTCTTTCGCGCCAATGGAGTCGGCCAAGATTAAAGTCGTCGGAGTTGGCGGCGGTGGCAACAATGCTGTAAATCGTATGATTGGTAGCGGTTTACATGTGAGTTTTTCTTTCCTCTCATCAAATCCTGTCTTCGACCAAGACTTGAATTTCAAATGTGTGCCCTCATTGATGGTGCTGCTACTTGCTCGGTTGTGTGTGATTAGGGGGTTGATTTTTATGCCATAAACACAGACTCTCAAGCGCTACTTCAGTCTGCTGCGAAGAATCCACTTCAAATTGGGGAGCTTTTGACTCGTGGACTAGGTCATTCTCCTTTATGTAGTTTTACTCGGTGGATTTGCATGACTTGTGTCGATGACTAATGTGGTAGACTAGAGACGCAGGTACTGGTGGGAATCCCCTTCTAGGAGAACAGGCTGCAGAAGAATCAAAAGAAGCCATTGCGAATGCTCTTAAAGGATCAGATCTTGTGTTCATAACAGCGGGGATGGGTGGAGGTACTGGCTCAGGTGCTGCCCCAGTTGTTGCACAGATATCCAGAGAGGCTGGTTGCTTGACTGTTGGCGTTGTTACTTATCCTTTTAGCTTTGAAGGACGAAAAAGATCCGTCCAGGTAGGTTTCCTTTTTGTTTCACTTTTTGTTTCATTTTTTATATACTCAACACACGTGTTCTCACTTATTTTGTCACGTCTACAGTAAATGAGTTATTTCTCGTGTTTTCTTTCTCTTCAGGCATTGGAGGCTATAGAAAAGTTGCAGAAGAATGTTGATACTCTTATTGTGATTCCCAACGATCGTCTGCTTGATATTTCCGATGAACAGACACCACTACAGGATGCTTTCCTCCTTGCCGATGATGTTCTACGTCAGGGAGTTCAGGGTATTTCAGACATAATCACGGTAAGTGATTTTTCTGAACCAGCATGTTGACCATTCAACTTTGCTGGGAAATTGGTTTGTGGCACACTTACCTTTACGAGTCTCCCATATGTGTTCATGCTGCCTGTCCCATACAAATTGAAGTACCAATGTCTTCTTTTCCAGATACCTGGACTGGTAAATGTGGATTTTGCTGATGTTAAGGCAGTCATGAAAGACTCTGGAACTGCAATGCTAGGAGTAGGAGTATCTTCCAGCAAAAACCGTGCAGAAGAAGCGGCTGAACAAGCAACTCTTGCACCCTTGATTGGTTCATCAATACAATCAGCCACTGGAGTGGTTTATAATATTACAGGAGGAAAAGACATAACCCTACAAGAAGTAAACAGAGTGTCCCAGGTAGTGAACTTCACTATCTCTAAATTTCCATCATTTGTAGCCTGTCTGGTAGAAAGCCCCTTTGCCCCGTAAGTTCATGGATGACATTAATGTTTTCTCTGATATTTAATTATACAATGGGTATTCACAGGTAGTGACAAGTTTGGCAGACCCTTCGGCTAATATAATATTTGGGGCAGTTGTCGATGACCAATACAATGGGGAGATCCATGTGACTATAATTGCAACCGGTTTTTCACAGACGTTTCAGAAGAATTTGTTAACAGACCCGAGGGCAGCTAAGCCACCTGAAAACGTTGTCGGAGGTCATGAAAACAAGGGTATTCGGCTCCCTTTCAAGTCCCCACCCGCACCTTCCACTGTTTCATCCGGATCATCTACCAGGAAGCTCTTTTTCTAACCAGTTTATTTTTTTCTTTTTGTTCTGCCGGGCTGTGTAATGATTTTGGAAGCTCCATGAAGAATTTTCTGTTTTTGGATCAACTGAGCATTTTTATGTTATATATGCCTTTTCTAGCTGTTACAATTGTTATTTAGTTCTTGTTCTTTCTCTAAAATGTAATGACATGAGTCAGAAAAGCATAATAATTGAAATATGTATTCCAGAGAAGATGGAGAAAATATTTTACTCTTAACAGTGCCGTCGTTGTTATGATCTACAAGTTTTTTATCACCTCCCAACTCCACATGCACGCACCAAAAAACAAAAACAAAAAACACTAGAGCCAAGAATAGTTTCATTCTTCAAACATTAATCATATTTTGATTTCAAACTGCAAATCTTAAGATTCTCAATTACAAATATTTGATGAGTAGGAATATGACAGCAGCTAAAGCCACTATCCCGAGGATTGATAGGAGCATGCACATGCAAGAGCAACCACCCTTGGTGCGTTTGTTCAAAATTGCCAAGTTCTTCTGTACTCTCTGTTTTTACAAGAAAGAACAGTAAATCAACTTACACAACAGTCTAATGATTCCACAGGATAATGAATTGGAATAATGAGAGTTACCCTTAATCGAGAGTCTGTAACATCAACGCGTTGGTCCAAGTCATCCTGCATCATGAGATGGGTAGAAAGAAAATGACAAGCTAACAAAGAGTGATTCATATATCAAATATCTACATTTTCAGGAGAGTCGAGGATGATACTAGTTCCGGGACCAGAAAAAAAAAAAAAAAGATGATGGAACCGTTAAACAATAGCCATACAATTAATCTCGTGTGAAGGTCAAGTTCTTCATTGACAGCAAATGCAATATGTTTTGTACTTATGACTGTCTCCTCGAGCTTCTCAAGGCCTTCATCTTGCTCTGCTTGAAAACAATATTAGTAAAAGATAATATTAATATGGAAGAATAACTTAATTCACGAGAGTTACAGGAAAGTGCCTCTCATAATTTGTCGTTGGAGACCAACAACACCCTGGTTGTCCAGCCCAGCTGTTCTGCTCATGGCATCAGCTGGCTTAATTTCGCCAAGCAAGCTGTCTCGGTTCGCAAAATTTGACATGTTCAAGGCAGAAGCCATCTGATTAGCTTTTGATCTCAAATTTGCAAGTGCGTCCTTTCGCCGATTCATCTCTTTCTCCGACCTAGGTACCCACATCAATAATCATTAAAGAAAAAGGAAAGAGAACTATCTCTCAATCACCAAGATAACAATCTCTAGCCATTATGCAGATCATTAAATACATATAATTCATAAAGATAATATGCAAGTTTGATATTAAGAAGCCATTGCCAAGAGAATCTAAAATTATACACAAGTAGAGATTATTATTACCAACTGAGAAGACTTACTTTGGTTGCTTTCCAGGAAGCCTGGTCAAAAGGCCTTGTAAACTATCAAGTCTAGTCCCCAAAATTGTGATCTTCCTCCGTATAGCAGAGGCATGGCGCTGTGCTTCTGGCCCAGAGGACGCAAAGGAACTCCTCTCGGAAATCATGCCATTGATATCATCAGAAAGCTTTACTGCTTCATTGTATTCCTTTACCCATGGATCCGAAGTAGATGCCATTGACTCTGCGAATTTCAAAATAGGCAAGTATTAGATGATCTATATAACCTTTCTACGTATCAGTATCATAATTGATAAATAAAAAATATTTTTTTTTAATTAGTGTTCAAAACCCTCTACTCATTCAACTAATCACAGATCAAACACATGAATAAGTACACATTATTCAATTCTCCCCCCTAAGATACAGAAACAGAAGAACTGAAGAAGAAGATGGTATACATAGAAAACATCAAACTATCCACTAAATTTATGTTATTAGCTCTCACAAAGAGATCACTTTTCCAATGTCATCATTTCTCATAGACAGATCAAATTAAGAAAAAACGAAAAGGGGAAAAAAGTCGGAAACCTTGATCCAAAACCCTAAGAAGCTCAAACCAATACCAAAAGATGAATCAATGGAGAAAGAAAGAAGACAAACCACGTATGAAGAACTAGAACCGGGATCGAAAGTGGAGGAAAAAAGGGAATGGGAACCGAAATTTACCTGTTAGAAGAAGAAGAGGCCTTACGGGAATGGATGGATGGAAGCTCGTGTTCCCAACTAAGCAACTCTGCCAACTCGACCATCAAGGAACGAACACATGAACTCCAATGTTACGCGACATGTCGTTTTTTAATGTCCCATCGATATGTCGTGTCTTCGTTTTCTGAAGGGGCACCGTTGCAATTAAGTGCAACTAACGTGGCACCACTGCAAAAATCCTGGAGAAAAGAAATGAGAGAGAGAGAGAGACCCACGAGAAGAACAGAACCACAGCAAAGAATAGCAAACAAGTGGAGCGAGGGGGAGAGAAAGAGGAAGAGAGAGGAAGAAGGGGGGAGATGTCAGACCTAGACAGGCAAATAGAGCAGCTGAAGAAGTGCGAGCCTCTTAAAGAGTCTGAAGTTAAAGCTCTTTGCCTGAAAGCCATGGAAATCCTCGTCGAAGAAAGTAATGTTCAAAGGGTCGATGCTCCTGTCACTGTAAGCACTCTTCTAAGTTCTAACTGTGAACTTCTTTTGCTTGTCCCAAACATACTCTTTTGTTGGAGTATGACGGCCTGCGCAATTACTTTCGTAGGTCTAATTGATTTTCTGGGAGCTTGCTGGTTTTTTTCTTTACTCTAGGTTATGTTGTAATTGCTTAGGATATGTGGGGCATCCTTTGTTTTTTGTTCTTCTAGAATTTTATAGAGCAAAATTGAAACTTTCGAGTGATGAAAGCTTCTTCCTGTTACGGTAGCTCAACTACTCCTTGCAAATCACTTGAGCTTATTGTATTAGATCCCTGGAAATGACATTAGCTGGTGGGACAATCAAGGGCTCTAATTTGCAATTTTGTGGACTAAGCTTCTTGGTTCTTATGTATTTGTATACGTGCCATCATCTTCGATATATTGTCCAGGACAGAATGGAGTTTTGAATAGCTTCGCTCAGTGTGATTGGTCCTTACCAATTTTCTAAATGTCCAAGGCTTCCAAGGATTGGAGTGTTGAAAAATGTTCTTAATGAGTATATGCGCTGCTGTTGTTGTAAGGTGTCTGATAGAATGGCATATTGACTTTGTTTGCTTCAAATGCTCTTCATTCCAAGTCGGGACAGGAACGCTAACTTTTGATTTAATATTTATTTGGCCCTTAGATATGTGGTGACATCCATGGGCAGTTTTATGACATGAAAGAGCTCTTCAAAGTTGGAGGTGATTGCCCAAAGACAAATTACTTGTTTCTTGGAGATTTTGTTGATAGAGGATTTTACTCAGTTGAGACATTTCTTCTTCTTCTCGCTCTGAAGGTATCCGTCATACTCTCTTCTAAAAAATGTCTCAGGGACAAAGGCCATTCTGAAGTATGTTTAATTGCATTATGTCGAGTAATCTACAAAGTTCTGTTTTTTCAATGACTGTCCAGTTGAAGTATTAATTGTATGGCTCTATAATAAATGTTGTATGTAACTGGTTTGAAACTGTTTTCTCAACCTGAAATATGTTACTGTAGGATTGTGACAAATAGAGGAGCATATTTTCTAATGGTCAGATGGTGATTTATTTCTTTGTGCCTTTTCCCCTTATCAAACTTGTCAAATAATGGAGGTTTTCTGATCAGGTTAGATATCCAGATCGTATAACTCTCATTAGAGGGAACCATGAGAGCCGTCAAATTACACAGGTTTGAGTCTCTTCATTGCTGTCTTCACTACAATATTTTCTCTCCCCTGAGTATTCACTGGCTATCTCTTCTGAACAGGTTTATGGATTTTACGATGAGTGCCTTCGGAAATATGGTTCTGTGAATGTGTGGAGATACTGCACCGATATATTTGACTACTTAAGGTTTGTTGCCTTGTTAAATAAAATCTTTTATTCCATATAACGTTTATTTCATATAAGTTCTTGAAAACATAACCAAGTTTTCGATATTTGAAACCACAGCCCTCCACTAATGCCCTCTGGATATTTTTTATGGTTATTACAGTCTCTCGGCTCTTATTGAGAACAAGATTTTCAGTGTCCATGGTGGTCTCTCTCCTGGCGTATCAACACTGGATCAGGTCAGATTCTCTCTGATTCACATCTTTCTGATCAAAGTCTTTGATATTACAATACCAACAAAATTTGAATCTCCAGATAAGAATAATTGATCGGAAGCAAGAAGTACCCCATGATGGTGCCATGTGTGACCTTCTATGGTCAGATCCTGAAGACATTGTGGATGGTTGGGGTTTGAGTCCTCGTGGGGCCGGTTTTCTGTTTGGTGGCAGTGTTGTTACTTCATTCAACCACTCTAACAATATTGACTATATCTGTCGGGCCCATCAGTTGGTTATGGAAGGATTTAAATGGATGTTCAATAACCAGATAGTTACAGTCTGGTCAGCTCCAAATTATTGTTACAGGTAAATCACCACTTAAGGAAAAGATCCAATTCAATCTTGACACTAGAGTTCCATTGTTGTTTACATTCTTCATTGTTTTGCAGATGTGGAAACGTAGCTGCTATACTTGAATTAGATGAGAATCTTAATAAAAAGTTTAGAGTGTTTGATGCTGCTCCTCAGGTTTGTACATAGTAATAATATCCTGTTCCTACTGTTTAAAGCGTATTGTATAATGTACTATATTCTACTGTGCTGAATTTCTATAATACTGCATAGGAATCAAGAGGAACTCCTGCCAAAAAACCTGCACCAGATTATTTTCTGTGAAACGGATTGGTTGTTTCCTATGTTATACGGAATGCTCCACTTGTTGAACAAATAGACGGACCCTATTGAGTATCAACCATATCATCCGAAGGTGATCATCTAAGAAATACCAAAAGTTGGGTTGTCTTCTGAATGATGGGTTACTCCTAGTTTCCAGCATATGCTATAAGATCGGTTTGGATATTGGGATTTTGCTTTCTCGTAAGCCGAGTCTGAGTCTGGTCTGTGGTGTTTACATATCATTACATGTAGTATTAGCAAGAATAGACATTTAATATAGAATCTTTGAGGCAAGAGCATGGGGTGCTTGTTGGTACGGAAGTATCTGCGTCGTGCAATGCAATATTGCATAGGATTGTGATTTGATTTAGGGACAACTCACAACAGAAAAGGTATTGTTTGGAAAATCGGTGTAAATGAGATTTTGATCTAATACGGTTTCGTTTGCCATTTTGGGCAGTACAAAAGAAGAGTCTTTTTTGAAGTTATCTTGTTGTTCTGCAATTGAATTTATGTTGCCATCGTTATTTTGTCGTCTAGTTCTTACTACGTATTTAAAACTCAAACGGTACATGCCCCATTTGTAGAAGCATTTGGTTATAATATGTAATTAAATAATTTATTATCGCATCGTAGAAGAATTAGCTCATGGATAGAATTTACGGTGAACACTGAACATGTCAGTTTTACCATCATATGAATTACTGATTTACCTTAATAAGAGGTCTATCCAAGAAATTATTGGCTCGTATGGATGGATGGGTTCACTATGACTTATGTAATGCGAATCTTGTGCCTAGATGCTAGACCCTTTTCTCTCTCACCATAAACTCATCTGTGCCGGCTGTATCTCAAATTATGAATTAAAGGTCCAAAATAACATAAGCAAGCCACCTCTTCCACATAAATTCCTTCCGGCATGTTTCCAATACCCAAAAAGGATAACGTTTGCAGAACCGGGTTTGTAGTCGAAAACACCATGGTAATCTCTATCTACTCCTTGAGCTAGCTTCTCTTCTGGCTGGTTTTCAGATGAGCCCTAGAACTGTACTTTGACTGGTTTTCTCATATGGGTATCTTCTAATTTCCAGTACATTATTCTCTCAAACAACCCACAAAAGAATCATGGGCCCCACTTTCTTGTTCATACTTTTGTCTCTTTTATCATTTTCTGCAAATTCCCATCTCCAATCTAACTCACTTAGTTTATACTTTTGTCTCTTGTTCGTACTTTTAGTTTTATAAAACTAAATCAATCTAACTCACTTATCTCATTTTTATGTGACATATTATGAATCATCTTTCTCTATTGACTAAATCATCAACCCATGTTATAAATTGTCCTGCTATTGATCATATAGCTTCCGAACAAAAAATTTTGCAGTCAGTAACTTCAGCTATCATCGAAACGGTGTTCTTGCCATTTGTCAACTCACCGCTTGAGAGAGGATTCCATTTGCTGGTTGTCCACGGGTTTGGTCTTCGAATGCCGAACTATTCAGCGCATATTCGAGAATTGTGAGAATTATTATATTATTCTATCTACTGTGAAGCAGGGTTTAGATAGTATCGAATCTATACGTCCAAATTAAAACATTGAAGAATAAAGATCGATCATTTGTTCAATATATACTTCAATAATTTTGTATACATATCATCAGAAAGGGATTCACAGCCTACTTTAGCTAAGCACTAGCTTGGGATGAAAAGATATATGTGTTCTAGTACTCATACATTTGATTACAAGGTTATGTTTTCATTCTTCAAACACTAGTTTTAGTATAATTGTTCAAATAAGGAATACGAAAAAGTCAAACTGATTCTATCACAATTTGTTTTTTGTTTTTTTGTTTTTTCAATCAAGTCAGGTGTTGTGAAACAAACATGATATGATCTCCTACCAAGTAGTATTACCTTAAAGCAACCGTCCTCTTAGTCTTTGACCACCTCCAACAATCTATCATTAACGCTATATAACTTAGTTGACTTCAATCGAAATGGGGAACATGTTGATAAGAGTAACCTTGAACAAATAGAAAGCAGTAGATTCCTGAATATACTGACCGCCTGGGAAGAAGAATTAAAAGGCAAAAAGAAACAACAAAAACTACCCTACTTTTTGACCGTCCCACTATATCTTATCTTTATCTACAGTAAACTTTCTGACTTTCATTTCAAATCGGAAGAAAATAATAATATGTAAGAAAAATCTACATTTTACGTACTATGTACGTACATACGTATCTGTATATATGTGAGACTATGACTATCACAAATGTATTATTAATATTACATCTTAATTTTCATCAGTTTCGATCACCATTAACTATGTCTCTTAATATTATTATTATTTAAAAGTAGTATTCAAGCAAAGTATGAAATGAAGCCATGCCCGATATATATAGTTGATATTAAAGAACCCTAGAAAGTGTAAGTGTATGCAATTGCTGTTATCAATATTCTTTCACGAAAAAAAAGCTCTATGCATGATCGACTGATTATAGGTAAGTAGTAGGTTAGTTAGGACGTTAAAGTAAGAATTACAATAAGTTTAATGCATGGTTCGACCTACTATCACGTTTACCGGCGACCATCACGGCGGCGTAGACTTAGAGAGAGAGAGAGAGAGAGAGAGAGATGGTGAAGATGATTAATTGTAAGTTGGTGACTAGAAAACAAGATTCCCAGCCTTTAGATTAAAGGGGCGTTTAAAAATCAGAAAGCTCATACATGATATGATCTCTTTGCTTAGCCTACCAACAGTTATCCGACATAGTCTACTACACTAATCAGTATTATAAAGGGATTGGGTACAAGTTTAGCCTTAATTTCTGGATTGTAGGATTTTCATAAATCTAACTATACCTCTACAACTTCACCTCTCTTCTCTTAGATCAGTCATGAATGTATACATTAAGAGTACAGTATTTGCAAATGACTATATATTGATTGGTTCTTTGGATGATGATGCTAATAAATAAATAAGATAAAAAATAAAATAAAATAAAATAAATATATAGATATGGGATTGGTTCTTTGGACATATTTTTTTATATATCATTTTATGATTCATTGGATTAGCCACCCGCTATAAACATCACATTAGACACACGCTAGATAATGGTTACCTTGGTTACCTTGGTCCGGCCGGTCCTGCATCTCATAATGGTGTTAACCATGCCAAGCTTATAGTGTCCATCTGTAAATGGAAAAAACAGTGGTGAGCACTCTATTGTTTCCCAATTTGGAATGCAATTATAAACTATTCTTTCTGGTTGGATTATTTTTGCTAATCAATTCTCTAATCTCAATCAAACCTGTATAATACATCCATCATTCATGAGAGCTTCTATCTCAATTCATTCATTAGTTAAGTAATTAGATAGCAGCTCAAAGGGAGGTCACTGTTTTTGGCCCGCTCAAAAAGAGAGCCGTCTACTGTTTGTGAAATAATTTGATCGTAGCTAGATACAATTATTATTGATTTATATTAACAAAATATGTAAATCCGGCGTGAATGTAGGACTAGTTATTGCTATGCATGTGAGGCCCCGTTGGTATGGATTTCTACCCACATCTCTTCCTTTTCCTTTTGCTTTTTTTTTTTTTTTTTTTATTTTTAGTTTATAACTTCAATCTAATCAAATCCAGCAGCCCAGAAAGGGGGGAAAATTTTTTCTTATTTCTAATTATAACGACAAACAGTCAGTTCTAGCTTATCTTTTTGTACCCTAACAGAAACACAAGCTTCGGTGTCTATAAATACTACACACTCTTGCTTCCCATTTTTTCAACCCCCGCAACCGCCCACTTACAAATAATATTATTCATTTGCTCTACAACTTAGAATCTAGGCAGCAATTTTATTGTTTCTACCAATATGGCTTCAAAAGGAGACAACGTCGCTGTTTCTACTATGGAGCTGGAGAGATTGCTCAGCATGAAAGGAGGCAAAGGAGAGGCTAGCTATGCCAACAATTCTCAAGCCCAGGTTCCACTTTTACATATCTTTGACAACGAATATATAAGTCAGAGCATGATCAAGTACTAGTACTCTACTTTCCTTTTATGTTCACTTTGATCTAATTACACATGTGTTGTGTCTAGTTTTTAAACGTTGTAAAATAAAGAAAGCATTAGTAATGAATTCGTTTTGGATGCAGGCTTTACATGCAAGATCCATGCTTCACCTTCTGAAAGAAACCCTAGACAGAGTCCAACTGAATTCCGGCGAAATACCGTTTGTGGTGGCAGACCTTGGATGCTCATGTGGGAGCAACACAATCTACATAATAGACGTGATCGTCGAGCACATAATCAAGCGTTACGAGGCCATAGGTCACGACCAACCGCCCGAGTTCTCGGCTTTCTTCTCTGACCTCCCTAGCAATGATTTCAACACCCTATTCCAGCTTCTTCCGCCTAATTTAGCCACTTTTAATGGTGCTAGCATGGAGGAGTGTTTGGCTGCAAATAACCACCGTTCCTACTTTGCTGCCGGAGTTCCTGGCTCGTTTTACCGGAGACTATTCCCATCGAGGTCAATTGATGTCTTTCACTCTGCATTTTCCTTGCACTGGCTTTCTCAGGTACAAAACATCGATCGATCACCTTTATTTAATTAATACTTTTTTTAATTCAATATTATTACAAAGCATTTAAAACTTGTGGACGCATACATGCATGCAAGCTTGTTCTAATCATACGATAAACTTAGGAGTAGAACCTCATGATTCTTTTCCTTGATTGCATTAATATTCATTCGATCACTTGTTAATTTGCCTAAGTTTTCTAGAAATATGGTTTAAATACCTTATTAGTGGTTATATATGTATGTGATTAAGTAATAAACAAAAACGTTAACCCTTCTCTTGATCGAGAGGGTAAAAAAAAAAAGTTACCCCAATTGAAAACAAAATCATTGTCTTTTACTTCTAGATTTAAAACTAATTATTTACTGAAGTTAGATAGACATTGGACCAAGAGACTAATAGAGAGCACCTTTAAGTTCATTTCGTGTTTTTCATTTAATCTTGAAATGAGTACAAAATGAGTAAGACAAACCCAAAAAGTGCGTTAAGAGTCTAATCAGTGGCCCTCAATTAATTATAGTCTAACTCTTGTGATCATCTAAACCACTGTCTAAATCTCGTGATCATCACTAATCATACCTTATAATGAATCCTACCAATTAAACTGCAGTACTCTGCATGCAAGTTGCAACGTTGTACCAAAACCTCATAATAATGTAAATTTTGCATGTATTTAATTGGGACCCAGGTGCCGGAGAGTGTTTTAGATAAGAGATCAACGGCTTATAACAAAGGAAGGGTGTTCATCCACGGTGCAAATGAGATCACAGCCAACGCATACAAGAAACAGTTCCAGACGGACCTAGCAGGCTTTCTCAGATCAAGATCTCATGAGATGAAGAGGGGTGGGTCCATGTTCCTAGTCTGCTTGGGAAGGACCTCCGTGGACCCCACAGACCAAGGTGGGGCCGGTCTCTTATTCGGGACCCACTTTCAAGATGCTTGGGATGATCTTGCCCAAGAGGTAATCAAACACCCTATATATATATAAATATATACTTATGTTTCTAAACTGAATTTGAAACGCTAACTCAATTTTGCTCTATACTGACATCTAACAATTAGACTAAATAATAGATGGAACCAATAGTCTTTGGCAGACCAAAAGGCAAGCAATCGAAGACATGCCAATAGAAAAAAGGTATGATTAGGTGTGTCGTCGGGTCTTACAGACCTTATCATGGATCATAACCGCATTGAAGCAGCCGTCAGATGTCCCTCCTAAATGTGGATCGGATAAAAATCCAAAATTTGTCGCTGCTTCTGTCGGCAGAATAATAACTAGTATAATCTAAAGCTAGTGGGGTTGGCCATATGTATTGTACATACATATCTTAACGTGCGAGAAATTGAACATAATGATCATACCAGATAATAACATGTACTAAGTTCTAAGCTACAACTAAGTTGGGGGACATTTTGGTACTGCTCAAAGCTAATGTCATGTCATATCATATATATATATATATATATATATATATATATATATATATATTGATGTTACTAACTTATTAGATTATATGACATTAAATTATGAGTTATAATTAATAGGGACTGATTAGCAGTGAGAAGCGTGATAATTTCAACATTCCGGTGTATGCACCGAGCCTGCAAGACTTTAAGGAAGTAGTAGAAGCGGATGGATTATTTGCCATAAACAAGCTTGAGGTTTTTAAAGGAGGGAGTCCACTTGTGGTTGACCAGCCGGACGATGCAGCTGAAGTTGGTCGAGCCCTAGCTAACAGTTGCCGGAGTGTGTCCGGTGTGTTGGTCGATGCCCATATCGGAGACCGGCTCAGCGAGGAGCTTTTCTCACGTGTCGAACGCCGAGCCACGAGCCAAGCCAAAGAGCTACTTGAACACCTACAGTTCTTTCACATTGTTGCTTCCCTTTCCTTCCCCCTAGACATGCAAACTTAAGTATCAAAACACACTCAAAATGAATTATCTCCTTCTTCTTCTTTTTTCTCTTTTTGGGTAGTGTTGTGTGTTATTGTGTGTATCTATTGACTGTAGTTGATTACCTGTCTATTCTTTGGATGTTGATTTATGATGGAATCTGTGAGCGTTTTAGCCTTTAATATTTCCAAAAGTAAAGTAATCAGAAAGCTACTGTAAATCCTCTTTGTTTTTTCTTACTTTTTTAGCCCATAATTATGTCTGTAAATTATGTGAGAAAAGTCATATATGAACAGAGGTTTTCTATCTTCTATACCCACTTACCTTTTTGAATTTCCCATTAATTTTTGGATGTTTTTTTGACTTTTTCTTTCTTTCTCTGTTTACGAGGATAGGCCTTGACCAGTACTCCTGATTGTTCCAATGCCATGTGAAATGGACGTTATTTCGGTTATTAAACTTAATCAAACATGTCAGTGTTCCTAATCAAACTTCAAAAGTTTTTAAGACTTTTTGTTTCCCTTTTGTCACATAAACATATATATTAATCCAACTAGACTTTCATTCTTACTAGACGTAGCTTAATGTTGTTAATACATGACCCGAGTTCGGTTTCTTTGTCCAATTTAGATTCAGTCTGGTTTGTGTTGAATCATGCCTGCCAACAGGTGTTGATCAGAGATGGTAAAAATCCTGCATCTATGAACATTACAAATTATAAGATTCATACAAATGTAATTAAGGGTCAGTAGTGAGTAGTACTAGTCCTTAAGATCCAATTCGGGAAAGCAGAAGATGATTATATCAGCTTCACCCGGTAATCGAAAGCTCTCCCTCCTCCACGTCTTCTCGCTTTGGCTTCTGCTCAATACTGAATGAGATATGTTCATCACTTCTCCACTACTTTGATTTAACTATATTCTAATAAGTTTTACATTTATTTAGTATTAAAACTCTGTATTATTAGAATTTAAAAATTATATTTTTTTATTCATTTCATATAAATTTAGTTATATTTTCGATAATTTAAAATATAATTATTACTAATTAATTTATTTTACCACGCGTGTGCATGGTGTGTGCCATTGGCACCTCCAACTGCACGTGGACCAACTACCTTTCTTTGTGCCAATGGGTCGGGCTGGGCTTTAAACCAAAAATGGCTTCTTGTTCAGTGTTTTGTTGATCATGGATCTTTTTCTGATCCAAATTGTTGTGAACATACCCTCATTCTTGGCTTTTCTTCTTCTCTTTCATGCCTGAGCATGGCAAGGAGGGGGGACACCATCATTAAGTAAATGATATTCCACCATGTTCTTCTTCCCATGCCTGGGTTTTTGTAACCAATGTGTGAACCAAAGTTACATGGGCAATCGACCCAATGAATATCACATCATTACATGAGTAAACATCTGAGTGAGTATATAAAATTTGGCAAACCGACAGCAAGTACAAAGAGAAAGGTGGGATTATAAATACTCTGTTATAGTCATCAAGCCAAACTCTCTTCTTCACAAGCCTGTCCAGTATATTTCTTTTCTGCTGAAAGCTTGTTCTTTTGCATTTGCAATCTGCTTATCCATGTCATCAAGTAACTCAGCAGGGTCAACATTACCTGAATCAACAAGAGACAAAAAATTTTCCCGAGCAGCCACATGATCGATTTCTATGTGGGCCAGAGCAAATATCTCTTCTAGTTCAGTTTGCCTCTTAAGAGCAATTTTCCTTCATCCTACTAGCTTTGATCTGATCAAGTCTGTCAACTTTTACTTCAGCCTTATTGATACAATGTACATAAAATACAAATGAGTTAATAGCCACAATCAATTACGGTAGAATCAAAATCCAAAACATAAATAAATACTCACAGAGCAGAAAAAAGAGTAGAAAGTTCAATTTTGGAGTCAGATAGATAATGCCTTAAGAAGCTGTGGTCTTGACTTTGTAGCCTGCTCAAGTTTCTTCTTCTATACATCCAAGCACTCCCGATCTAACTGAAGGAGCATTCTATCTCGTTCTTCATCACTGTCACCAACCTCATCCCAAATTTCCTACACAAAACAAAGTTCTTGTTGTTAATCAAAGGTTTCTACATACCATAAAAGGAAAAAGATTAAAAAAAAAAGGAAAATGAGTTGTGAGTGAAAACGAGACTTACAATTTTACTCTTTTCGTGAATAGAATAGATCCCCTCATCAGTACCAAAGTATATCTGCCTCAAATGATTCAGCCTTCTAAGCTAATCTCTCTAGGGAAGAATTTGAAGCTAGAGAAAACACATTTTCCCGGGAACTAAACAGAACTTCAACCCACATTCGTGGCCAAACCAAAACATCTAAAATCCAAGATTTTAAACCCCCAATGAAGAAAGAAGAATATCAAGGTTAAGTTCCAAACAGAAGTTAGAAAACCAAACTACTGTAAATCCTTCACAACCACACAAAAAAAAAAAAAACTATAATAGGCAAATGAAGTGTATAACCGCAACATTTCAAGAAATGAAGAACTCAGACAGTACAAAGACACTCAGATCTCTCCCTCAATCAGACCAAACAATAAGAAACCAGAGAGGCGGAATCATTTGGATAATTCCAACACCAACACCAACACCAATACCCCTTTTTATAATTTTATAATAGTAATCTAATTGTCCAGATCCTCCTGGATAATTGCCTTCAATTTCGCAGTTAACTACGAGAAAGCCTCCACAGTAAGAAATTAAGAAAATTGCACCTCACAGATCACGTGTCTCGGAAACAGAGTAATTAGCCAAAACAGAAATTGCGATTCAAGGGGGATTTGGTAGTTAAGCGTGAAGAGGAAGGCCAACAATGTTATTTTCGTGAAGAAAAAGATGATGAGGATTCTGCATGGGAATGGATATGGAAGTAGATAGAAATGGGATGGCTGTACAAAAGATCGAGTTATCATGTCATCACAGAATTCAGAGTCTGGTCTGGTCTCTATCGTAACGCATATCCGTAATGCATGCGATCCTTTTACAGCTACACAAGCGAGCGGCTGACATTTATTACCAAAACCAAATGTAGATGGTTTGACCAAGAATTGAAGGATCTGTTTGGACTAATCATGGGCATGGCTAAACCGGAGATCGAAAAGCAAAATACCCAAGTTGCAGAAGCTATCTCTATACCCGCCTCGCAATGACTCCAACACCAATACCTCTAGTTTCATCATTCATGACCTATATACGACATGTCCATCACAAAACATAATGCCCAAAAGAAAGAAATACATTATACATCCTCCTTTTAATCCCCCTCAAAATCATATGCAAAACTTTCTGCTAGAGAAGAAAGGTTTTTCCAAGTCATTCTCAAGCTTGAGAGTCCTTGTCCGATGTACTAGTCTCCTTATTCTCATCTGCAGCGCTCTTGACAGCTTGACTCACACCAACTTCTGCTGGCCTAAGTACTCGATCATAAAGCATGTATCCAGACTGCAATACCAATAATAAAAAATACATAATTCCTGTGACTATATCAACGTCATGAAGAAAGTGGAAAAATACGAGGGAGAATTGATATTGAAGAATACCTTGAGGATAACAGCAACAGTGCCTGGAGGCTTAGAACCATCAGGTATTTGGAATACTGCATTATGCCTATGTGGGTCGAATGGCTCATTTGTTGGATCAAATTTTTCTACTCCAAACTTCTTAAACACCTGCAGTCCAAGGTATCATTTACAAGCCTTATAGCATTGCTCTTTTTTTGGCACTATCACAGTTTGCAAGAATTCTATTGGCTGGGAGTCAGAGAACGCCGACTCTTACCTCGCCCAATTGTTTCTCAGTCATTTCAACACCTTCTAGAAGTGTTTTAAGAAGAGGCACAGCTCCACTAGAGTCCTCCGATGAATCAATTTTTGAGAAACTTTCTTTGACAATCGAAGATGCTCTCCCCAAGTTGTCTGCAACATCTAGCAAACCCTTCGCAAAATTCTATAGAGTAACATACAAAATCAAATCGCTGAATCTAAGTAATTCTGAATATCGTAGAAATTATATGTGGGCTTGGAGAAAATAAAAGAAAATACCTGAATGGCAAACTTTTTTGCATTTTCTGCTTCCCGCCTTGTACGGTCCATGGTGTTCTCCATTTCTGCATAGGAGCGTAGAATTTTATCTTGCATTTTCTCAATCTCCCCGTGCTTCAACTTCAATTGCTCTTCCTTCTCCTCCACAAGTTTCACCAGATCATCCATTGAAAGTTCATCGTCACTCTCTGAATCTGAATCAGAAAATGTGGTTCGTTTTGTGTATGGTCTCCTCCTTTTAGATTGAGATGTAGTAGACTGGGTTTCTGATACAGAACCTGATTTGCTCGATTGATCACCTTCAGTCTGTTCAGAAAAAGAATCTTTGATTTCGCCAGAAACTTTAACATCTCCACCCTTTTTCAGCTCTGTATTGGTAGAATCAGCATTACCCTGTGTCGCACTCCCCTGTTCTTTTTCATTAGAATAAGTGAACACAGATGAAGAGATTCCAACTCTTTGAAAGAAGGAAGAAATGAAGGTTGAATGATGCAACAGGGACGCCTGTGCCGGAGCAAACTGGAACGGGTACAGAATATTAGTATTTAATGGTGGAACGTGAGAGGAAGAGGATGTCATATTCTGCATTCTGAAATCTACCACAAGCAATCAGCCTTATCTGGGAAAATAATCCTAACATGGAGCAGAAAAGATGCATATTTGTAGAATGGAAATATTTCTCGAAATTCATATTATGTATAATATAAGAATTTTCGAGCTGCAAAAGCATGGCATCGATTTCGTAAGAGGCAAAAGCCCCAGAATTCACAAGCAAGAGTAGGCATCTTGCTGAGTATTCCAAGTATGAAAAAGATATGACCTTGATCGGGACCAAATTTACCAAAGTCTCTAAAACCCTAGCAAAACCCTGATGAGAGCAAACTGCGGAAAAAGAATAGGCTTTCGAGGCATACCTTACTGCTAGTGATGGGTATTCCACGAACAAGGCTTTGGAACTGATTGGACTGAAATCTCAATGGCGAGGAGGCTGACAAAAGCAAAGAAGAGCTGTGGCAGCCGTTCCTTGAGGCGCGAGACAAAACCTTGGAGACGAACATAACTGAGGATCAAGAAGATTGGAAGAAAAAGAAGAAAGCAGTGCGAGAGAGATGTGCAGAGAAATGAAGAAATTTATTAATGGGGTTGGAAAAGAATGAAACTTTTTATTTGGCGGCGAAACCGGTCGGTATATCGCGCCTGAGGTTCATCGTTAAATTTGGTTTGCTGGGGTTTAAGTGAGTGGCAAACTTGAGATTTTAAATATTATACGAGGTTATTTATGGATTAAATCCTTAAACATATGTAAAAATACAAGAAATCATATGGTAAATTATTTATGGAATATTCGACCTTCCAAATGGGAAATCCCACTGAATTGGATATGGCAAATGGCAAATTTGTCCTCCTATAAGAATTCTACCTGTTTGGTTGCTCAGAAAAAAAATAATAATAATAAAATCAAATACAAAAAGGAAACGGAAAAGACCAATTCCCTTTCCCACATGGTCAAGAGTTTGAGCTTTTCAAATCAATGAAGAATTCTTGCAAAACTCAAAATTGTGCAATCACCTTATTCTATATATTCATTAGCATGAACTTCTTACATTTGTGCAAAATATGGATGAAGGTGGAGAAAGATTCAGCAAGCACAAGAAGCAGAATGATGTTGCTTCGCAGCCGAGAAAGAAATCCCTCTCAGATTTCAAGCATGCAATTTCTAAGATAGCGGAGGCGGTATCAGGCAATAGGAGAAACAGCTTCACTAGGATGCCTGATCCTCAGCAGGCTCTGAAAAGAAGCAAGACCATTAAGATGAGGTCTAGGATGCTTGAAATCAAGACCGGAAGCCTTTGGGATCAAGACGAATTTGACGGACCTCATACTAATCGATATGAGAAGTCGTCGTGATTAAGATGAGGTCTAGGATGCTACTTGCTTCATGTTTTGTAGTAATACTTTTGATACGTAGTTCGTTGGCTACTGTGTTGGTTGGTTTAGGTTCTTTCCACATGTCTAAGCTTATGTAAAGCATCCGAGTTCTGTGAAATGATTATGTAAAACTTGTGTTCTTAGTTTTCTCTCGTCAACTAATCACTTGGATCACATTAACTCATAGGGCTTTGTATGAGAAAGCCACACGAGTTATCAAATCCAAGATAACTAGCCATATGACTTCTTTTCGTACCATCACTATTCAAGTTCAAGATGTCATGAGTTATAGCATGCCCAGATTGTGCCAGAGAAACTAGCCACATGTAAGGAAAGCACCTTGAAGTCAGTTTCCTGAAAGAGAAGTAAATAAATACAAATGCTTTATATGTTACGGTGTCTGAATACAACTAGCACCTGCATAGCAGTGATGAATTCCTGGAAACCGAGATATCCCTGCCGCTTGGAATCTGAAGTTTCCCATGCCTTTCGGAAAAACCTTACAAAACATCAAACGCCTATACATACCATTTGAAGAGCAGATAGAAAAGTTCTTTCCTTTCCTTTTTTTTTTTTTTTTGTCCACACTCCACATTGGACTACACATCGCGATTAAGTTACACTAATAATTTGAGTAAGATGGGATGGAGAACTGTACTGTGTATCATTTGAATTGTCATAGATTAAGAGGGGGGCAAGGGGAAATTGAGAGCAAAAGGCAAAATCGAAAATTGATCTCCAGCGAGCAAGGAAGAGGAAGAAAGTAGAAGGAAGCTAACCTGCTTGAGATCTTCCCAAGGCAAATCTGACATTACAAAGAACTTGATCGCATCATTCCCCTTAATGCGACCATCGCCATCTGGAACAAAACCAATACGGTGTTCCAACAAGGAAGAAATTAGAAAGCTTTTTGATAGATTTTTCCCCGAAATTGAACCAATGTAAAAGAAAATGAATAGAAGGAAAATAAAGACCTGAATCAGCGTAAGCGTACCATTGCTGGTAGATCTTCTGGTTCTCCTTGGAGCATGTGGTGATTGATGGAGATCTAATCGACACAGCTTTCTGTTTCTGATGAATCATGGAAAAGAAACAGGGGGGAAAAGAAAAAAAAAATTCGACTCCAGAGGAGACGTCGTCGTTTATTAGTTCAGTGTTGAGTTGGCATTTGTTCTTTCGCGCTTGTTTGTTTGGAAGGAAAGAAAGAAACGATTTTCTGTTTTCGCCTTTTTAATCTGTCTTACACCTTCACGGCTTCAACCAACTAACAAAACTAACTTTGAAAAATAAGTAGTTTCAATCAAAATAAGGTCGAAAATTTACCCATAAAGAAGAATACTAAATACAAAGGAAAAACTACCAAATAAATATCGGATTTGAATTCGGTCCGGACCGTATCAACCGACAAAATCTTCTCTACATCCACCTAAGAAATACCAATTGTCTTCCCGAGCAACCAAAGAACCAACGACAATTCTATTCCAAAAATGGTATGCAGTGTGCCCCGATCCAACGTAAACCCGAACACTGTTATTCCCGCTCTATTGTTCTCAAAATACGTCACTGCCATCAAATTAAACCAATCAATTAATTAGTAACTTATTAGAGTAAACTAAACTAAATTTGGTCGGGTGTTACCTAAAGCGTGTCTTTTCTGATACGAGATGGTGCTGTAGGCGTAGGATGGGATCAGCTGCGTGTTGTCCATTTCGTCTTCATCGTCGCCGGCATCCTCGCCGTCCGATTCAGTATCAAAGATTTGTTTTACGCGGGCAGCTGCATGATGACCCATCGGAGTCTCACCATCATTCACGTCAAACGAATCCAACGTCGCGCAAACGTGCCACTTGGCTGCAAGACACGTCACTGATTGTGCCTTGTGTGTTATTTTCGCCGCGCTACGCAATATTATCAAGATCGCCGTAACGAGAGTCACGGAGCACAGCTGGACCCACCACCACCAATCAGATCATCACAAGATTCAAAATAAGTAAATAAATAATTATTAATTTGAAGAAAATGTTTTTTTTTTACCGCGAGTTCTCCAGCTCTATAGATGTTTACGACGGCGCCGGATTTTGTGGTGATCAGCAGAGAAGCGAATTGACTGCCTGTGACCAGAATAAGAGACCACAAAATGAAAGCGCGAAATCGATGGCTTATGATCTTTAGATGCCTCCTGATCCTAAGGTGCTCGGATAGCACGGACCCCACATCGGAATCGACTTGGAAAACCTTGGCGAAATCTTGAAAGCGGAGGATCTGGAGATAGCAAATCAAACGGAAGAGAAGGCAAACTAGGAAAATCACAAACGTCCGATAAAGCCACGAGCAGAGCTCCATTATACATGCTACTGCGTCACTCAGGACAACATTCCCCAAAAATGGAATCTGCGATGCTCCGGACGCGTACCACCATATCTTATACGCACTCTCCGCCACAAAGCATGGAATCACAAAGATGCATATCAACTTCATCGATCTCTGCTCTCCAAAAGTTGAAATTTTTTTAATAAAAATTCCAGAAAAAGGAAAGAAATAAAGAGAGAAATAAACTTACATTGAGCTGTCCGGTGTACCCTTTCCGGACAGTTTCGCTCTCGTCGCAGAGCTTATCGAAGAACAAGAACCTTCTGAGACCGTATTGCTTGACGAACCTCGACAGGCAACAGAACGACAGCGTTGAGTAAGAAGTGAGAGACAATTGGACGACGAAGTCAAAGGGTCTTTTGTGTTTGCTGTCGCAGGTGGAGCACGCGAGCAGGAAGTGGGAGGTTGCAGGGACGACGATGGCGAAGAAGATGAACATTGACCATGACAGACATGCCCTCCAGCAATTCGATTGGTCCACGCACATCCATTTTAGATAGGATCTGAAGATGTGTAACTCATCTTGTGCGTGAGATATTGTGCGTATGAATTTTGGCCTGTTGTTTATGATCAATCCCTCCCTCATGTCTTCTCCATCCATCCGCTTTCATTAATTTCTCGACGCGGAAATTTGTTTCTTTTTGTTTTGGGGTGAGCTTTTTGTAGGGAAAAGGGAGTGAGAAATGCTGGAATTCTCTGTTAAAAGGTGAACTGTTATGGAAAAATCTCGGGTTATTTATAGAACGCGGTTTTAACTAGAAGCAGCAAGGAGGTGCAGCTTGAAAAGGTAACGTGGTTGTATCTGATTGGTGCCACGAATGCTGGAATTTGACAGCCGATTTTCCACGGGTTTTGCTCTTTTTATATGTGACTGTAAGAAGAGAAAGATGATTTGGATTGTTAGGGCATATGGGTTTCCCTTTAATTAATGAATTAAGAAATGGAAAACATCTACAGATGTACAGACAGAGCGCCATCGGCGGGAATCGCCAACATGACAGTGCCACATGGGATGTCGATCTTAGAATTGTTTTGTTGTTTATGGTCGTCTATTTGTATAAACAACTAAACAAGTGCAACCTGAATACTTGTTCAAGAATCATTGCATCGTATGCACTTTACTTCTTCTTACTATAAAAAAAAAAGTTGTAGAAAATGAAGGTTAAAGGTGATTGGCTTTCCTTTTTGGAGTTTAATATAATGCTGATTGTTTACGTACCCACTATTCACCTACCGCCTCTGTTCGCGTTACAGTATTTTACAGTGGGATATGAAGCTGATGGGCCAAAGGGAAGAAGAACCGGCCCAAAAGATTGGTGAAGACTTCCAAATCTTTACAAGACTAGGTGTAGTTTGGAGGTGTGGTTTGGGAGGATGAAGAAACTATATGTTGTTGTTAGCTAAAAGAGAGAGTTGTTGAAAGGCAGTGCTTGAATACTGTAGTAGAATGGTTTTGCAGATTGTTATGCCGTGTTTTAGAGAGAGAAAGGCAATGGTAAAATAACTTTTCTCATTTTCTTATTTTTCTCTCTAATCCTCCTCCCTCTCTTCTCGGAACTCCTCGGAGCTCGGCCGGCTCGATATCGGCAGTCTTAACAAACCGTGATCGATTGTTTCAATTCTCTCTTTTAAAATTAACAAATAACACATAATATAAGTGGTTTGGCAAGCTGCTAGTTACATATTATAACGGCGACAACATCCTTGTAATAAAGGATCATATGACGTGTCGTTTAGGGGCTTAATTAGCATTGAAACATGATATGATCAATTATAGTATATTTATATTTATATTTATATTTATAGTCGAATCAATCAGCGAACACTGTCTAAATCATACATAAAATCCAATTAAGTAAAAAGTTAAATCATATTAATAACCACATCATTTCCCGCCATAAATAGTTAATTACAATCCAACATTCTTCCAGACATTCTTAAGATTCAATTACCCGAAGGGAAGACGCATTTTCCAAACTCTGCATGAAACAAAACCAAAAAAACTGTAATCCCCACGTGAACATGAGCTCGAACCACGTGACTAATTCAATTCAAGAGTGGTAAAAATTTGACATAGTGTACGTACTGGGAGGTTGCGTGATCACGTAAGCAGCGCCGCCAAAATCACACGTCCCTCACCCGCGACGCTTCATCTGATATGATAATTAGATATTAAAAGCATACGATGCGTGGGCCACAATCGTTATTAGGATCGAAACACGTGGCACCCGGCTGGATCGGATGGCAGTCAGCCCCCTCTTCCCCACAAGTAGAGTCAAGACCAGCCTGCAGCTTCTTTACCCCAGCATTTCGATTCGCCACGCACCACGTCTTGCCCAGGCCCACCGGTTTCCTGGGCCTACTAACTCCCTTGCCCTTATTTGGAACCTGAGCTTTGCTGTCGTAGAACGAAGTATTAACCCCTGGTGGTGGTGGGACCCTTTTGAACTTGTTCTTTCGTTTTGGCTTTGATAGTTTCAGTGAAGGAATACCGTAGACCGTAGGGGTAAAACAGACCGTAATTCCTCTCGGACGTGGGCCCGGGTTTCTGATCCTCGTTGAAGAGAGCGAATAAGAATACGTCGAGTGGCACGTGAGGTTTTAAGGGGGTCCCACCACCGGATAATACTCACGTACCAAATTTCCGTCATACAACGACGCATTGGCTTCATTCGCTCCAATTTCATTTTCGTCCCCCATGTGAAGGCCACCCAGTTTCCGTCACCATGATCTTTACGTCGTCGTATTTAAGAGTTGACATGGCGGCGTAATCGGCATCGAAGAGGCTGAACTATCGTAGCCCGTTACTCGGATTCACTGTGCCTGTGTTATTTTTAAAGATAGCGTAGTCCAATGAGATCTCATCCGAGTTTTCTGCGTGTGCAAAAAAAGGGCATGCGTTAACCATAAGATACGACCACGTTTGCCAAGAAAATCCAACATGGACTTCATAACCGGTTCGACCAAGTCGGATTTGAACAATCCGGAAGAAGCTGGATATGAAGTTTCAAGCACAGAGAGAGCAATAGGGGATGAGATTTTGATTGCGGAGTCGATCTTATACATCAAGAGTGAAGCGTGTATGTTTTTCATTGCAGGTACGAGGGAGAGGATCGGGTTATTTTAATCGGCACAAACCTCATTACCTACAGCAATGGCCCCTATTATTGAAATTTATCTGTTATGACATAAGTAGAAAATCTCTTATCGATTTATAAATTAATAATTCCGTCTTCCAACATTTATCTTGGTTTGTGGGCAGTACTTAAGAATGTTGGTTTGGACCCAGCATTCGGCGAACGATATGTCTGAATTAGCTAATGCAGATGAGAGCAGCCTGTTAGGACGAGCGGCTACTACTTCGATGCCTGAATTAGCTAATGCAGTGAGCACTGTTGAATCAGTGTCAAAAAGTTTGACCCTGTTGATTCCCCGCGCTTTTAGAAACTCAACTTCTTTCACCGGCGGTGGTAGATTGTCGAAAATTCTGCCATAAATCACTCCTACACGGCCGGCCACCTCTGGATAAAAAGAACACATAAATACATTTTGCAACAAAAACAGAGATTACAAGATATTACGGATGAAAAACCTGTGTATGCAAATGTTGAAGCGAGCAAGATGATGAGCCAAGTGATTGACATGGTAGCACGGTTTATGAAACTATTACATAGCTACGGTTTATGAAACTGTGGTTTTTATAGAGTGAGATAACTAAGAAGGAGAGAGGGGGAGTGGGGGTTGAAGAGGTGCCGAAGAGGCGGCGGGGACACCAATTTGGTAGTTTCATTACTGTTACTAACGTGGGACAGACAACCTTGTGTTTGAATCGTACGTTGTTGTTGCCTTTGCTTGTTTACTTTAATTGCTTCTCTTTGACTGGACTTTGTATTTGAGTTTCACTTCATTATACTGTCCGTACACGTGTCTGGCGTAATACTAATTCTACGTTGGGTTTCCTGCTACTATGGAGAAAGATATGTATATATGTCCTTTGCTTTAATTTGATAGTCGTAATATTAAAGAGAGTTCCTTTGCATTGATATGGATTGACAAGAAAACAAAACCGCTTCCAGTTGACATATATACCTCAAATAGTGTCTTTTCATTTGTCGTGGGAATACAATACATATGTATAATCACTGCAATCATGGGAGTAATCCCCAACTTTCGTTACTATATATATGACGTACACTTTCAAAATGATCATATTTTCTAGCTAGTATGAAGGCCAGCCCCCTTCATCTAGCTAGTTACCTATGAATATAAACCAACTCCTCATGATCAATCTTAATGATCATAATCAGTAAGTTTAGGGGTTAAGTAATTAACTGATTCTTAGCCACTCTACACTTCGCTCTTGACCTCTGTTTGTTTCAATTCCACGTTGTAGACGCTTCTTTGATTTGGGTAAAATAGTCCAAAATTCCTCTCCGTTGTGGGTCCCGGTTTCCTGTTCTCGTTGAACAGAGCAAATAAGAAGACCCTGAGTGGGTCATTTGGTCTTGCAGGGGTCCCACCACCCGTTAACACTCTTCGCACCAAATTAGCGTTATAGGCCTCCGCATTGGCTACTCCCGCGCCAATTTCATGGTCATCCCCACGCGAGGGCCAGCCAGTTTCTGTCACCACGACCTTAACGTCGCCGTAGTTAAGAGCTGAGATGGCAGCATGAACGGCGTCGAGTTGGGCCAAGAAAAGGCTTCTGTATTTGAACCCTGTGCCCTGATCCACTACCCCTGGATGCTTATTGAAGACAGCGTAGTTCAAAGCGATCTCTTTCGAGTTTGACGCGTAAGCGAAAAATGGGTATACGTTCGCCATGAAATAAGACCCCGTTTGCCGGAGAAACTCCAGCATGGGCTTCATAACCGGTTCCATCAACTCGGGTTGGAATGACCCGGCTGAAGGCGGGTACGAGTTTTGTAGCGCAGAGAGAGCGATTGGGGACGAGACTTTGATGTGCGAGTCGAGTTTGTGCTGCGCAAGTGAAGCGTGTAAGTTTCTCATTGCTTGTACGAGCGAATTGATTGCGTTCCTTGGATCTGAAGTAACCTCGTTACCTACGGCTATGGCCTCTATTTGGGTTGCTGGAAAATGTTTACGAATGTTTGATCTTATCCAGTGGTCGGCAAATGATTGGTTGGACGCAGTAGCAAAAATGATTTCGTTAGGGAGGCAAACGGTAACTTTGATTCCAGAGTTTGCTAATGCGGTTAGAACCGTTCTGTCGACGTCGAAGATCTTGACGCGATTGATCCCTTTTGATTTAAGAAGCATAACCACTTTCGACGGTGGTGGTAGGTTGTCGGCTATTCTTCCCCAGTTTACTCCTACCCATCCCGCTTCTGCAAAATGACGACGAAACATATATTCGCATAAGTAAATTTAACCAGCACATACTGAAATAATATATAGTAGTTATAAACTGAAGAGAGAGAGAGAGAGAGAGAGAGACCTGCATAGGCAATGGCGGAAATGAAGAACAAGAGGTAAGTGAACGAAAGAGTAGTGGCCATGGTTTGTGTTTGTTTCCCGGGAAATTTAGCAGATGATGTTATGCATGAATGCCGAGACGTGGAAGAAGTAATGGAGGTTTTCATATATAGTCTTACGTAAGGGGGGGAAGAGAGAGATCGAGGTGTAAGGAAAGTGGATCAAAGAAGTGCGGAAAGGGTGGGTGGCCACCTGACGACCTGATTGACCGTTTCTTTCTTCAAAAGGTGAAGGCTCTCTCGATCACTTACACGAATGATTAACACACATTTTTATTTGTCACAAGTTCCTGTTACTTTCTTGTTTACCGATCGACCTGATCCATTCGGTGCAAAGGTACTTTTGAATCAGAGCGTCCTCTCAATCATCTTAGGTGTTACTAAAACCAACATTTCTATCACTTATGGATATAGCAGTCATTAATAGCTGGTAGAGAGAATACTAGAGGGTGTGATCGGCAACATGTTTCAAAACTGGTTTTCATATTTTTAAAATAAAAAACCGATTTTCTTAAGGATAAGTCCATTTGGATGATCTTTTTTATGTCAGAAAAAATAGAAACATGTTTTTTTATATAATAAAAACAGGTGAAACATGAAAACTATTTTTACCGGTTTTTTATATTCTAAAAAAATATATATTTTGGTTTTTTGACACGGTTTTAAGCACTATAGCTTTTTTCAACTTTTTTTCTCTTTTTTGCACGGTTGATTCTACATTCCTCTCTCTTCTTCATAACTTTTTCCATCTCCATTATCACATCACTGATCTCTCTCACTTTCACTTTCTTCTCATTGTTCTTCCATCTCACGATGTTTATATCGAAAGTACCCACAAAAATATGTTTATGTTGAAAGTACCCACAAAATTATATCAACATTTTATCCCTTCTCATTGGAAGATGGTGGAATGGTTGAACCTGGAGCATCGCTTCATTGTACACTACTTGTTCAAGTGGAATGAGGAATGAAATAAATTAAACTAACACACAGTACGAGAAGGAAAGAATGTAATCAAATTAAAGTTGCACTAAGTATACCTAACAAAGAATGTAACACACTACTTGCTTGCTCTGACCACTATGATACCTAGATGCGTGATCACTAACGGATGGCTGAAGCATCGCCTTGTACGACAAATTCGAGCACTGCAATTATATACTTCATCCCATCATGAAACTCGTGCATCATCTCAAGTTAAGCAATGCATGTCAAATTAAGCAGAGAGGCAAAATTAATGTCAAGTTAATCAGATAGAAAAAATTCTAAATACATGTCAAATTCTAAAAACACATGCAGTAGATGGGCAAAATTCTAGATAGACAACATGCCGTAGATAGGCAACATCTATTATGCAGTTTCTAGCACCACATGAGATATGCTAGATGCAAATAAGAATGGATTCAAATTGCATTCTCCAAATAACTTTTCAAATAAGAATGCTCGAATTTGATTCCAAGAAGGAAGCAAGTTTATCATTCTAATAGGATCAAGATTGATTTTACCATCCTATTGCATCATTTTCAATGAAAAAAAATGCATTTTCCCAAATATTCAAAGTAAATTATTACTCTCAGATTTCATATATAATCAAATTATATAACTAATGTTTCAGATTTCATATATAATGAAACGCCAAACTAATATTATAACCAATCTATTATTGTATAATTTACTCTCAATAATAATATAGCAAAGTTTTATGATAATTTGGACCCAAATGAAAATCAATCTGGTTGACAATATCATTTATAATCTGAAATTGTTAGAAGAGGTTCAAATACGAGAGTACTTACACTGAAGTTGTTGAAGTGCGAGAACAGTATTCAAATATTATGATTGAGATTGTCAGAGTTAGTGATCTTTATCGACGAAGAAAGCACCAATTTAGGGTTGGAAGTTGTAAGAACAGCAAGACGGCATGAGAACTACTACTAAACCAGGAATCCTAAATTGAATTTCGGTGTGACGAGGATTTGAAGTTCGTATGAATGAGAAAACGACAAGATGAGGGTTAGAACACGGAAAAACGAGGGTTGGGATTTCGTTGGGGTGCGCTTGGCATCTTCTAGGTTAAGGAGAAGGAGCAATGAAGGAAATGGAGAAGAAGATCGTGCAATTTAGAATAACGTATGAAGATAAATTGGGAATCCTCCAAACGGTGCGTTTTGTTAATGAAGGTAAGAATTAGTTTTCACACATGTATTACAAAACCCATTTTCACACATGTATTGCCAAATGGATTTTGTCTTTTAAAAACCGGTTTTCACCCATCTTACACCGTTATTTTGTTAAATGATGATAAAAATCGGTTTTTTAATAACCGATAAACGACAAATATTGCCAATCACACCCTTACTTCTTATTACATGTTTTTTTATATTCATTACCTAACATTTCCCGCATCGAAAAAACCATATTGCATTCTCAAACGGCTCTTGGAAACGCTACAACGTTAAGATACCCAAAGACATATGAACAGTCTCCCTATATTAATTATTTGGTAAACAATAGTTATCAGCTAATTAATATAGATATTATACATTATGATTATCAGCCTCTCCTGCGATAATCAGCTCCTGTTTCATGTTCTTTATACCTGTTCTTGATGGATTGAAGGTCGTCACCACCAAGAGTGGCTTCTTCAGCAGCATCAAGGGCTTTGTCAATAACTATGCTGCTCAGCCCTTGCTCCGCCTCCTTGAGCATCTCAGCAGCCCGTCTTTTGAACTCCTCAGCCGTGGACGTTGCTCTTTCTCCTATGAACTCATAGGGATCTTTCTTTTTTAATTCCTCGTCTGGAGCAATCCCTATTCTCGCTGTCTCATATATACTTCCTCCCTTGCTTTCCTTGCTATAGTACCTCTGTAAATTAACTCACACAAGAAAGTAAAAACACACCCACATCAATTTCGTTAAAAAAAGAAAAAAGAAAAAACGCTCTGTTCATGAATTAGATCATCATCATATTGAGTAGTAAAATGAAATAACCTTGATCATGGGACAGATGGAAAGAGTAGGTGTTATGGCCTTGATAAGGATGGAAGGGGGTGAAGAAGTATAGAGAGCAAAGAGACGAGCAGCCATCTTGAATTGCTTGAACTCCTACTACTTCGCTGCTTTAGCCTTTAGCTAGCAAGTGCAGAAGTGGCGGAGGGGTATGAGTGCATTTTCAATCAGATCGAGATTTGTTCTTTATAGATAGGACATGTGGGGGCTCTGTAGGCCTGCCAATTCATCTAGAGCGATGCAAGTAAACAGGATTATGGGATTCGTTAATCTTAATTGTTTGCTTGCTGGCATCCTTCATATGATTTGAGGAGGTAGTTAATTGTGATTAGGTAGCAGTGTTTTGTGTTTTAGATGGTGGTTTAAGGTAGGTGGTCTTCAGAATCATATTTAGATGCATGTGGATCACCCAAGCATCCCTACCTACTAGATAGCTAGTAGCTAGTAGCTAGATCAGTTCCTAATATATATGCGACTAATTAATATAAGTACATTGACTGTCTGGTTTATCCAGTACAATGTAATGTTGTCATGTGTATGATGCGGCCAACATGTAAGAAATACAAGGAGTCCATTCAGCATGTTTGTCGTTTCAACGGTTCTTAGTCGACATGTCGCTCGATTTACTTCCTGGCCCCTTTGCCTTTTTTATTCATCTTTAAAGCTACAAAATGAAACTGACTGGACAAATGACTCAACCCTTGAGAAAAAATTACTGCAACTTCAAAAACATGCAAGCAATACATTCATGAATGAGCAATGTATACATACATATATATTTAACTTATAGCCGCATTTGTTTTAACTACTAGAATCATCTGCATCCATTTCACTTAGCTCGTCGCCATCCTTATTCTGTCCCGGATATGAGCGTGGCGGCCATTTTTTTTTAGGAGGCCACCGCTTATGTCAAGGACCTCACCATACCGCCACCGCCGCCATCTTGACCGCTACCGCTGCCAACACCTTTCCCGCCATTTTTACCACCGTCTTTGCTGCCATCTTTACCGCCATAGCCACACAAACCATAGAAGCACGGAACACCAAAAGGACATCTATTCCCACACTTACCACAATTGAAAGGGCTACGATATGTATTAATGCACAATCCACGGCAGCACTGTCGCGTAAACGGGCAAGTGATCTCACAAAAACCACAGTTATAAGCATCTGATGTAACATCAACACAACGGTTCCTACAACACAACGTCCTAGGTGGGAATTGTCCGGGCGGACGGCATTTCCATGGCCGACCCCAACATCCTGGATCCCGTGGGATCTTCCAATTTGGTTTGCTACTTTCCCAAGCCATGGCGATGACGTGTCATTTTGATATCGAATTGAAAGAATTGAGTGATCTCCTTCTACTTTCACAATGAATACCCATAGTGAAAGTAGGAGCGATATAATGGCAATTTGATGAAAAAAAAAAAGCTTAACAACTGCATTATAGAATTTGATGATTGAGAAGAGATTTGATGAGAGGTATATATATGTGAGGGGAAGAAGGGCTGTTCATGTTTTTCTTACATGGATCGGTGAGAGGCAATTACATAATACGTGATTAGAGGTTTTCTTTTTGGCTGTCTTAAGTTCTTGAAGAAGCAAGGTTGCTTTTGCTGATCATGCATGGCTGAAAGTACGTGTAACGCCATGATAAAAATCGTTTCCTTCTTGCATTCTATTTGCTTCAACTTCACGATTTCTTATGAGAATTACCGCGTCGATATTGGATTGTCTTAATTAGTGCGACGATTAATTGTTTGCGATCTGGCTTTTGATCTGTTCCTTCATCTTTTTCTACTTCTGGCCAAGTTGGTGGGGAGGCAGTACGACTAGTTTACAGGAAAACAATGATAAAAGCTCGGAAGCTCCAACCTACGGAGGTAGGCTATCTCAAGATAACCACTACAGAAGAGTTGGTCATTTGGCAGAGAAATCCAATTAGTAGGCCAAGTCACAGTTGGGTTTTGGGAATTGAAATTATAGTCAATATAACTTTGCAGAAGCGGTTGACAAAAAAAGATGCCATTTGCATTATCACAAATTCACAAATCAAATTACATTCATTAATTAATACAAAAGCAGTGTCTAATGCTTATGCACCCCATAAAGCACACATAAATACAGAGCAACATTGTTCTGAGAAAAGCAGAAACTGCTAGTACCCACTACCCAATAAACAACTACACACAAATACGTAATATACTACCACATAGAAGTACCCTGCTACAATATGCATCTATGTATATGCCTAATTCTTACTGGAAAACCACACATTCACGCTCTGTCTTAGCCTCCATAGTAGGACAGGAGGTTTTTGCTCCTGAGTCCTCGATCACGCTCTGATCATCTTTAGCATTTCCATTATCAGACGGAGCAAGGACTTCAAATATAAGAGCATTTACTTCTTCCAATCTCTCTTCAGATAATGAAACCTCTGCAAGGAGCTTCCATGCATTTTTCTCTGATGCCTCTTCATAGTCCTTCTTCCTCTTCAACACCATATGACCGCTGATTTCCCACACAGCCGGGTTCACTTGAGTGTCCAGAAGCTCTGCACTCACTTCTCCTAGAGCTTGTTTCTCAGCATAGCACTGTTCACGTAATAAGACACCTATGAGGGAAACTGATTTTTGAAGACTACTGAATATGGACTGCACAAAATTCTGTCTATTAAGTATACCTGTGGGATGATAAAGACCCTTTTGCCGCAATCAGAGATTAAGACATTAAAAGGAATGTTATTTTCTTGAAGGCAAATGCAGGCATCTGATACCGTTTTGGATAAGGCTTGTAAATTCTTTCCACCCTCAAATACAATCCCTCTGACCGGATAGTTTAAAAGTGCAGAGACAACAACCTCGCTTCCCAAGGTGATCATTTTGTTTGTAGGGGCCTTCTCAATCGGAAAAGGAACAGCCAAGTAGTAAGCCTGAGAACAATTTTAAGTTTTTTAATTGGTATCATATCATCGTGCAATTTTAATTTTAAGTTTAAGGGAAGTTCATAGGTACTTGAAAGTGAAGGTGATTGATAGTAGCAAATGCACCCAAGCTGTTGTAGCCCAAGCGAAAGTATGGATTCCCTGCTTCAGCAGCCATGTGAAGTGCAAGTAAGAAGCTTTCATGGTCGATCCTTTGTGGCAAGCACTCCAGAATACGTGGAATCAAAAGCACATGTCCATACTCGATAGGACTCACCTGTTTGCCCAAATATAAATCAGTGATCTTCTTTAAGCAAAAAAGAAACATAGGACTCAAACAAGTAGACACATACATTAATAGCGACCACAGTAGGAGAATTTTCAACATCAACAGGAGCATGGGGGATGAACTGGGTTTCACCATCTTCACTTTCTTCGAACCGAAAAAGCACCTCTTCTTGTCCAACCTTAGTGAAGTTGAACTTGTTACCATCAAATGGCTGGAGTACCTTATCAACTCGGAACTCGGTTGGCCTTTTCTTAAGGTGGCGGCCCTCATTCAGCTGAGCTATGAAGCCATACTTACCTGTAATCACCTGCAAGAAGTTTATTAAACAAAATGGGAATAGCAGCCAATGGACCTCAGTTAAGTACGATCTGGACCTTGGATTCCAATTTACTTATAAGTGCAGAGGAAAAAAAAAAAAATGAGACCTTGGTTTCACAGGCAGTGACGTCATAGCGAAAGAGGCCCCTCTGCATTCGGTCCTCCCACTGCCATGAAGTGGGTGTGAAGATCTAGATGATAAGTAATTGGAAAAGTCGAGAATTCGTGAGTTGATTTTCTTCATCTGGTTTGATAACTTACCTCTCCAAGAAGCAGGGAATCAAGAAAAGCAACAGGAGGGTCTCTGTTTTCATACCCTGGCAAACCCTGGCATCTAGCAATCTTGTCAAGGCTCTTGAAAGCATACAGAGGCAGCCTTGATCCTAATCCATACCAAAAAAACAAACAGCAGCATATTAAGGGTGCAGTTTAACCAAAATTGGACGTACAAGTCAGTTTTAAGAAACACTAAAACCCAATACGTAATATCCATGCAGTTAAAGAGCAAGCACCTGACATGCAGCATTTGTTGAGACAGTTGCGACCACAGCCTCCAGCACGGCGAGCAGCATCTTCCCCCTCCTCCTTTTGGTAATTAGAAACAATGGTGGGAACTCTTTTAATCCTCAACATATTTTTCACTACCTTTTTTTTCCCCCCCCCCCCCCTCTCTCTCTCTCTCTCTCTCTAGTTTTCTTTTTGAATCAAGCAACAAAAACTCAACAAGAACAGCGGTAATTTCGAGATCTAGAGCTGATACAATTGGAGACGTAACTATCCTTCTTAGCTAGATAAGAAACCTAAAAAGGAAGAAAAGAAGAGGAAGAGGAAGAACCACCGCCTGCGAGGAAGAGAAGGTCGGAAGGGCTACCCCCTTCAGAAGGCAAAGCACCGCGACCGCCGTGCGGCGAAGGGTTGGTCTCAATCACACATCCGTTGCGTCGAACCGACCGGACATGAAGTAGAATCCGAAAAACTCCGAATATAGCCGTGATGTCTACAACCTCGAAACCTGGGTCTTCCCCCCCACCCCCTAGAGAAAAAACATAATACTTTTCCCGCTTTTTCTATTCCTTTCCTTCGCACCAAACACCCACGCAGAATCACACAAGTAGTTCAAAAGAAAAAGACGGGTTAATCTCGTCGTAGAAAATTTCGAGAATTTTATAGGAATTGTGAGGGCAAGAGGGAGGAGGAAGAGAAAGGAGAGAAAATGGGAAGGATTGACTGATTTATAAGATGAAAAATGATAAGGCGTGAGAGGCTGAGAAGTTGTTATATATGGGTTCTATTGAAAGAAATCAAAGTCTGAGACTGTAAGGTGTTATTAGGTGAGATGTGCTGTCTGTCTTTCTTTCTTTCTCTTTACGATAGTAGTAGTTTATTTATTTATTTATTTAAATTATCTGAATTTTTTTATTTAAAAAATAATATAAACACAAAATAGACAAGAAATTTCTTCCCCCCAACTTATTCACTGCATTGGCCATTGGGTTTCTGAATAAGACCACACAAACATAGAACAAGACAAAACATAGAACAAGACAAAACATTGAACAAGACAAAACCATTGAACAAGATTGCCAGGAAACTTCCCTAAGCAGATAGCACCATCAAATCATAACACACATATTTCAAACGAAGATTCCTAATATTCTTTCTTTTACTTTTTTGGTTCAATTCAAATTGCTATTTCACGTACGGATTTGAATAGTTCTATTTATATATACATATTTATATATATATATATATACATATTTATATATATATATATATACATACGGATTTGAATAGTTCTATTTATATATATATATATACACACGTGCCAATTATGAACTCAATTCAATATCCTTATTATTTCTTTAATTAGTTTATTTTATTTTATTAGATTCGGAATCTTGGGAGGAATCATTCGGACATCATGATGAAGCTATCCAATTTTAGATGTTGCCTTGAGGGGTCCACCTCATACATCTCTCTCAAATATCTTTACGAGTTTATTATTCAGCCCACTTTGTTGCTAGCCTGGCCCATAACTTGTGTACAATTATAGAGCTGTCGTTGACAAATGGCCCAACTTATCCAAAACCGGATTTTGAAATTGAAACCCAAAATGGGGTCGGGTCCGATCGAATAGATGCGATCTAGCTGGCAATTGGCAAAAGGAAAGGAAAGGAAAGGAAAGGAAAGGTCAGAAGGGGACCCCACTTATTCCCGTGATGAGAAGGGCTCCACCAATTACCCTTCGTTTTTGCTTTCATTCTTCCTTTCTTCCTTTCTAACCTTTCTACATTCGCATCTCAATTCTCTGAGTCTCCCTCTGTCTCTGTGATTTTTGGCTTCCCATGGACGAAGTATTCACGGCCGCCGATTCGTCTCTGAATGTCCGATCGGCGTCGTTACAGCCGTCAATTCTCCCTTCCAATCTTCCCATCCTCACTGCCTTGTTCTCCTTTGCTCTCGCCCAGTTTCTCAAGCTCTTCACTACTTGGTATTTCTTTCTTTCTTCTTCTTCTGCTATGGCTGCTTTCTGATTAGATTTTAGGATTCTCTTGTTAATCATTTTAAGTTGATCTTATGCGAAAAAATATTATATTTTTTTTTTCCTTTTTGCTGGGATTGATTATGCTTAGGGTTTAATTAAGAACTCAAGCTTCTTAAGTTAAGTTTGGTATTGTTTGTGCTTCATTATGAAGCTAGTTTCTCTGCATCATAACGTAGGTTACATTTGTGCTTCGGCTAAGATTTTGGCAACCATGCTTGCTTGTTGAAACTGAAAGCTCAAAAAATGATCTACTCGGTTACTTTTAGTTGTAACTTGTAACTCAAAATGTAACCATTAATTACGTATCGATCTCAACCAAGCAATTGCAGTCCCAGGCGTCTTTGACTGCATTTAGTTATCTTCCTTTTAATGATTAAGCTGAAATCCCAATTCATCTATTTTTAGCTTGAAGCTTAAAGCTACTGATAAGTAAACTTATACGATGCATTCATATCATTGATGATTGGTAATGATTGCTATAAACAAACTGTATAACATTCACACTGTTTGTTTCACCGATTACTTTCTGACTAGAGGAAATGATAAATCAGGCAGATGTGTGTGACAAACTCTTTCTCTTCTCGAAAAACTTTGCTTACTTTGAAAGATAATGATGAGTTATTTCGTGTATGTCCTTATTTACTTTTGCTTCATCTCTCACATTATTCTGCTAAATGTGTAGGTACAAAGAAAAAAGATGGGATTCAAAAAGGATGCTTGGGTCAGGTGGAATGCCCTCCTCACATTCAGCAACCGTAACGTCTCTTGCTGTGGCTATTGGCTTACAGGAAGGAACTGGGGGGCCCGCATTTGCACTTGCTGTGGTTCTGGCATGTGTTGTACGTACTTGTTAACCAGGTCTTCTTCGTTCTTTTGAGTGAACATTTTGAAGCTAGAGGTAGAATGCTCCCTAGTTTTGGTAAAATTTCTTCTGAACAAGAAGACTATCTGGCTGCCTTCACTACCGCTCCATGTTTCTTATGTCCCATTATTATCAGAATATTTCTGGTCACCTGTATTGATGATAAGACTTTCTGACAGGTGATGTATGATGCTACTGGTGTAAGACTCCATGCTGGTCGCCAAGCAGAAGTAAGATCTTTGAATAATATATGCTCTCTCATTTGTATGTATTTTGCTCTTTTGAAGTCGTGTGTTTGTATCCATCTTATGTAATCTGTTAAGTTGAGTGTATTTGTTATTTCTACCCACACTCGTTTTGTCATAACTATTTTACTGATAGTAATGGAACGTGTTGTTTGTTGCAGCTATTGAATCAGATAGTATGTGAGTTGCCTCCTGAACACCCTGTATCTAATGTTAGACCCCTGCGAGATTCACTTGGTCATACTCCACTTCAGGTATGTAAAGAGTTATTGATTGTTCTTCTGTCTATGTACAGGGGTGGTTTTGATTGCAGACTCAAAATATAATCACATAAGAAATCTTGTAAGAAAAGTTGAATAATTTGAATTTGTTTTTGGAGTTACTTATCTATCACTCCCGTTGCAGGTCTTGGCAGGTGCTTTGTTGGGATGTATAATTGCATTGCTCATGAGAAGTTCCAGTTAGCTTGTGGTATTCTTTAATCTTGAAAGTCAAGAGTTGATAGGCGAGCATCTTTGTGAAGAAAGACTCAATCTTCTTCTTCTTCTTTGTTCTTTCTTTTTCTCTCTTTCCTTTTTTTTTTTTTTTTTTTTTGTCTTTCAGCTTTTTCTTTAGATAATACTAGAACATTGAAGCGTTGTGTACTGTACTTTGGTTTAATGTTATGTATAAAATAGTTCTCTCTTTGCACAGGGCAGGGGACTATAATTCTGTTGCTCATCATATTGCCTCCTTCAAATTGAATTATACCGGACTTTAATATGTAAAAGATCAACCTACAAATCAATGTAGAAAACTCGTAAATTTTGCCAAAACAATGAATCCCCCCTGTGCTGCCAATTGGAAGATGAATGCTAGGAAAACCACTGATGTAATTAAGCAAATAGAAATGGCAGTCATGGAACAGAAGATGATATTCAGCACATAAAAAGATCGATCATTAAAAAGGTGTCCGCTCAATTTGTCTGCAATTCAGTCTTGGAGGTATGCTCCAAAGTGAAACATTTTACGAGAAAGGATACACAACAGTAGGGCATTTTTATTGCTGGGGTCAATCTACTATGCCTACTTTCCACTAGGCTCTAGATTCATCTCCTGGAGATCCAGCAGGAGATCATGTGAATTGAGGATGACCTTGTTGGCTGAATGGGAGATAGTCTGTGCAATTTCTCTTGCTGCTTCAATTTTCCTCAGGGTGATGAATGCTGGGTTGTTCGCAATAGCTTGACCAATCAGTCTAGCACTCTGAGCCTCACCCTGTTGACCACATTCATAAAACAAGAAATTTACTTGGAGAGAAGTAATTACTACTACTGTACTACTACTACACATTAACATATCTTTCCTAATGCTACTTAGCAAAGATTCTATACACAGAAATAGTTACGTCACGACATGACTCAAATCAGAATAATATAAATTCATAACTAGCCGCCAGCAAAATAGCAAGATTGATACAGATCAGCATCTGGTGATTTAGAATTTGCTATCTTACCTGAGCTCTGATAATAGCACTTCTTTTGTCCTGCTCAGTCTTCTCAACCACGAATTTAGCTCCCTGCATCTTGGGCAGCTACCTGCTTGGTTTCAATTGAGCAGTGAACTCCTTCCCAGAAGTTAGGCTTGTTATGGACACATCATCAAGAACAATATTGAAATTGGCTGCGCTTTTGGTCAAAATAGTCTGTATCTCTCTACCTACAACCTATAAATAATAAATTCAATCAAAAAATGCTTGAGTTTATCTACCTCAGTGTTCTAGCGCAGATGAACACCCATAAAAAAAAAAAAGCTGTGGACCTAAAAAGTTAAACAATACAGAAAATATAACTGAAGAGTAAAAACCATAATAGTTGGCTACTTCACATGGTAAAAAGATAACAAGCAAATAATACCAGATTAGTATAGACTAAAAGGTCAGACATACTCTGATGATGCATTAGAGTCAATGTCAGAACGGAAAGCAGGTAAGAAACTTCCACATTAGTATAGACTATCGAAGCATTTACTAGGAAAATGTAACCTTGTCTTTCACACCAACTAGACGATTAGACACAATTACTCGATGCCTTCCTCAACATTGTAGAGACTGTTACTAGTTGCATATAAACCAAGTGCACATACAGTTCCCAACTTCGGCATAAATTGCACCGCCTCCAGGCACCTTGGGAACTCTCACATTGTTGAAATTCATGTTTCTGAATTGCAAAAGTATAAAAAAGTCAAACATCAGTGATGAACAAATCAAAGATTTTAAAAATTATAAGGAAAAAAAAAAAAGGTTTGAAACCTAAACTTCCCATAACAAACAAGAAGCAAATCTAAGCATCCAAATACATACAAATGCTGAATAACGTAGAAATTAAATGGAAAAAAAATAGTTGAGTTGAACTGCAGCATAGGTAGCCATGGATCGTATTGAAGAAAATCAGTTTTCTTAAAAACTCATTGAAGAAAATGAATCGAAATAACATAGAACGGGGGAGAAACAGCTACTAAAACTTGGGGAATGGATTAAAGGTTCAAAACTAAAAAATACTTAATAAATGTAATTAAATGCATACCGCGTTAGAAAGAGAGAAACATTTTCAAATATTTATAAGTAATTGCAAATAATAAGTATTTGTAATAATAAATATGTATTGGGGTTTGACAAGGACTTGCACACGTACGGCGTGAGGTGCTTTTGGTGCACTTGGCACTTGGCGGCTAGCCACCATGTGCGGTGTTTGATTGACTATTTAAACGGTTGACAGTTAAAACGGTTAGTTACTGTTATAGTTTGAATTATGGGAATTGAAAACGGTTGGAAGTGTGTGACTGTTCGTGAAACAGATTTCACGAACAGGTGCCATATGAGAAACCTGTAGAGAAGAACAAATCATTTTCTTCCCATTATCTCACTATCAGAAACCGAGCATATTTCATAACGACTTGTCATATCCCGAAAACTTTTACAGTAACCTAAAACAATCTAGAATTGTGAAAATATCATTTTTTGAAAAACATATCTATTACGTGTTTTAAGTTTTGATCTCATCTTTTAGTCAATAGAAAATAATCCAATAGACAAAAAGCTTACTAATCGATTGAAATTTGTAGGAAGCTAATCAGAAAAAGATAAACGAAGAGAAAGAGTTTACAGCTGCCCGTGGAAATGTTGGACTTTTTCCTTTGGCTAAAGTGAAATGGATTAAAGACCCAAAGCCCAAAAAATGTTTAATAAATGCAATTAAATGCATCCCACATTGGAAAGGGAGAAACATTTTTAAGCATTTATAAGTAATTGTAAATAGTAAATATTTGTAATAATAACTAAGTATTGGGGTTTGGCTGAGACTCGCACTCGCACGCGCGCGCGCGGCGTGAGGCGTGAGGCGTGAGGCGTGAGGGGTGAGGGGTGAGGGGTGAGGGGTGAGGCGTGATGCGCTTATTAGGCGCACTTGGCACTTCAACGTTTGACAGTTAAAACGGTTAGTTACCGTTAGAGTTTGAATTTCGGGAATTCAAATATCTGACTGTTAAAGCAGTTAAACTGTTTTAAACAAAGAAGTGTGACTGTTTGTGAAACAGTATACTGTTTCACGAACAGGTGCCAAAATTTGCCTATAATCAATCTTCTTCTCAGTTTTCGTACTGTCAGAAACCGAATATATTCCATAACAAAATTTCACTGTTACTTGTGACATTTTGTAAAGGCTTGTCATATCCCGAAAACTATTTTCACAGTAACCTAAAGCAATCTGGGAGGGTGAAAATATCATTTTTTGGAAAACGTATCTGTTACGTATTTCAAGTCTTGATCCATTTATTTCAACAGGAAATGCAACGTGATGTAGAAATGTATAGAGAAGGGGTTTAGGTACGTTGGGAGCAAGAAGACGTGAGGAAGAAGGCAACTGTCTAGAACGAGATAGGGAGAGGCACATGATTCGTTTTTATTTAAAGCCCAGTTGTACTTGGGCCACTGATGTGGTGTTTCAATTTTATACAGCCCATTTGTTGCATTGCAACACGTCGGTTTCACAACATATACGACATTTCATTCATGTGATTGATTGGAACCCATCTTCCTTTGCATTGCAGATAACAATGTGAATTTTCCTTTAAAGATGATACAAAGAATGTTCCAAGAAAGACAGCAGATTCTTCACACAGCATAGTAAAAGAAGTCAATCTTCTTCGAATGTTTTGTTTGTAGTCAGTGGCATGAACGAGCAGCTGGAATAAATCAATTAGTTTCTCTTCTTTCAGTTCGTTCTGCGTAAAAGTTCAAACCCACTCGATAATGCAATATGTATGGCTCATGTTCTCAAAATCCGACACAGTTTGTAAACCTGACCGTGGAAAGAAAAAAAAAAATCCGACATAAGTTTACAGCAACAGGAAAATATAACGACAGAGTTTAACCAATTACCTGTGCAGTTCTGCTCGGCAGAGGCACTTCCAAGCAGTTGTAGTGCCCATCAACTCTGCAAATTAGAAGGATGGTAAGCAGAAGCTGGTGATAGAAAAGTTTAATAACAGAAAACAACTGATGGTAATTTAGTTAAAAACCTTCTGCTGATTGTTCTTTGAAGATATTGGTCTTGCTTCACAATTCCTTCGCCTGCATACTTTGTTTCATCTGTATTTAGTACAACCTGCACATTTAATCATTAGAAAGCAATTCATTTCCATTGTACGGAAAGGTCCGAAAAGGAAAAGGAAAAGGGAACTCACTTGATAGTCTCCCGCTTCTTCCACACCGACACTGTATCTCTGATAAGATTCTGTTGGATGAAAGTTGAATATGAAGAGAAGATGACCTCTTATGTAAGATATTACCTGCATTGATCAAAAGTATTCCCATTCAATTTATAATCACCCAAAACGAGATTTTGTGGTAACATCATGTTGATGGAGAAGGAGAGTCAGCCTACCATGGTAACATCATTGATATGGTGAATTTTCAGTAAACGTCGTGAGAGGACTCTTTCAGTCTCATCCAATTTCATCAAGACCTAGAAAAGACAAAAACTTGGATTAAGAAAAAATCATCAGTTAAGAACTTGATGAGAAAATAAAATAGCTTATATGTCAAGAGAGACCTGATCAAAAGCAAAGAGATGTTGATGTATTCCTTCCTTTTCCAATAGATCCCAGCAACGATTAGCAAGTGAGAATGAGAAATTGTTGCTCGGCATTGGGAACTCAACCCTCTGATTCATAACAAGATTTATAAAATTCAAGGAATTAATTAGCTTGTTCATGGATGTTATAATGAAAAGTATGCTAACCTTTGGGTGGCCAAATTCATTGCCCATGAAGTTCAAGTAAGCTCGGCCTCCTATTGTAAACGTAATCAATCTAATCATCTGAGCCAACACCAAAACATAACTTTACAAATCATAGAAAGTATGTAAATGCAGAAAATGGAAGGAAAAAAAGGGAGAATATTGTACAAAGTAGGTATATAGCTTACTTTATGTAAGGAACACCCTCTGAGCAACATTTCCTTTGATTCTAATGAATGCTCCCTTATTTCACCGAACAATATTTCTGCAAATGATTTCCCCCCTGAGATGGACTGTCACACAAAAGTGAAAAACAAATTAAAAAATAGTTATTGAGACTGTAAAAATTTAATATATTAGTAAATTTTAAGAGATCAAAGCAATGAATTACCTGGTTGTGATTTTCGGCGTACAAAAGCATCTTATTGGCATATTCTCTGTTGCCCCTCAATGTGCTGACAATCTGTAGACGTATTTTATGTTGTTTTTTATGTTCACAAGACACAGGTTTATTACAGAATTATTAATAATATCATAAAGGAAAACCTTTTTCATGCTCCATTCATGGTCAGGAACATCTTCAAGGTATGATAACCACATATCTGAAGCAGAAAGATTCACATAATAATCAAATCCCAGTCCACCTTGGGATGTTGGCTCGCATAGGCCTGGATAATATGTTGCCTGAACAATTCAACAACTTCTTAGAACAATGGAAGTTTGTAGATGATGCTCTAGCAGGTAAAAAGTAATTGCTTACATCTTCAGCAATGGTTATAATCTTAGGATGAACGACATGAAGTATCTCATTTGCCAGGATAAGGTATAGCAATGCATCCTTGTCTACATATTGATTGCAGTACCTGTGAAGAACAGGAGTTTGCTCTAAAATATATGTATGTATCTGTAACTTCATACACAATAAGTAGGTCAGGAAGGCGGATTTTTCCTTGTTTTCCCGTGGGATCAAATTCGTATGAGAATAAGTTGGGCAATAAGATCTAATATTCACATGAAACAAGTGGTAATAGGTGCCTTACTCCTCCAAGTCTCCTGTGAAAGAAGCAAAACCATTGTGTGTATACAGCATGGAGGAAAGTGAATGGAAATTGAACCCATCAATTTGATACTCCACAACCCACCTGTTCAAACAAAACTAAAAAAGTACATGCTGAGAATTTTTCTTTAAAAAGTAAAGGTTGCCAATAAATGCAAAAATCATTTGTTGCCCGAAGGAACTTTAGGGGAGAAAATTTAAACGAGTTTGCATACCAGTTCAAGTTTGAGAGTAGGTAATGCAACACCTCTAGATCGCCATATTTGAACATTCTTGTTCCCCAATACTTGTGATACCCACGTTTACCTGTTCAAGTAAGAAATTTGACCTAAAAATGACGAGTTTGAAAAACAGCACAAAAATGAGGATTAATATTTTGAAAAAATACCAGTATGAAAGTAGCAGTCATTTGATCCATCAAAGAGTGACAGTCCAACCATCTCATCAGCAGCTGAGTAAGAATGAACAATGTCTAAGAAGACTAGAAATCCCAATCCTGTACAATTGAAAAGGTAATAACAACTACATAAGCCTCATATCCATAAAATAAAAGCATCAGAGAATTATATATTAATCCATAACATTACAGTAAAAGGTGAAAAAATAAAAGTCACCATGAGCTTCATCAACTAAGCGCTTGAAGTCATCAGGCGTTCCAAATCGACTGCTCACAGCATACATATTAGTAACCTGCAAAGAAGAATCTTATTAAATCTCAGTAATGGTACAATGTTTTCTATTAGACGAATAGAGGACGAGGAAGAATTATTTCACCCTATAACCAACAGTGAAGTAATCTTTGTGCTCAACAACACCAATCAACTGGATTACATTGTATCCAGCTTCCTTCACATGAGGAAGGACCTGCAATGAAAATAATATGGTGAAATTTTGATTATAAATAAGAACAGAAAACAAAAAGACTGTGACGATACCTTTTCTGTGAAATCAGCAAAAGAAGCTACTCCTGGCTCTGATCCACTAATTCCTACGTGGCATTCGTATATGTGCAAAGACTTAGGAACTTTAGGGGGGCGGTTCTTCCATTTATATGTGGATTCAGGTGGTGGCTCCCAATGTATTGCAAAAGCTTGCTTCCCTTCTGCATCTGAATTTAACCAACACACTTTCCTTATAACAAATATGTTCACAATATCTTTTCCTACAACATAAAACAAAATACATTAGACAATACAAAAGATAACTTACCAGGTTGAACATAAGTCGCCCATGCAGGCACTCTTTCCAAGGGTCCATTTGGGGTGTTGAAATAAACCCTGTATCTGCTTCCATGAGGAATGGCAGGAGTATACTTTTTCAACCATGCCTTCCTTCCTTTACGTGTCTCCAACCAATATGCCAATGGAGGCTTCTTCGCTTTAATCTTTTCTCTCCAGACAGGATCAGACACCAAATTATAAATGTCATACTCCTTTCCATTATCTATAACATCTAAAGGAGGCAAGTTACTAGGCGGGTCATCTTTATGCTCTTCTTTCCATGCCTTATATCTTGTTTCTGCATCTGGTATTTCTTCTATTTCCTCTAATGTTTGAGGTCCATTAGGTCCAAATATCTGCTCATACAACTTAGCTGGAACCTCAAATCGATTATTTATGAAACGGTCCTCTCCAGGTTCCCAATACTCATCATTCGCCCGTTTGAAGATTTCATCAATGGAGACACCACTGTCACCTTTATCATAGTCATCAACATAGTTGTACTGCTGAAAATAGAGCTCTTCTGCCTTTTCTCCTTCCCTTAATTTGTCTTCTAGAATGACAAACCAATACCCGTAATCATCATGGCCAAGATGACCCTCTCTTGCAAAATTCTCCGTAGAAGACCAATTATTGAAGTCGCCAACTATAGCACAGTAACGAGCACCTGCAATTAGCACACCAACGGAATCATCGTGAAGAAAAAAAAAAGGTTATTGAAAAGGATCATGACAATATCATATTGTTGTTGATAGGGAAGGTAGATGGTTATATTGAATTTGAAATCAGAAAATTCACGCACTGACTATACTAATTTTAAGATTCAAGTTTCGAACTTGGTTAGGATAATTTTAGAGAATATTTGAGGATGTTCTCAAACCTGGAGCCCAATCCATGTAATCGACCCTATGTTCGAAATGGCGATGCATGCCCAATATCTCAAACCTATAGATAGAAACATAAGAAGGTGTTATCTATCCAAAAAACTGATTCGTTCAGTATGACAATGAGCTCGAATCTCTGGAAGGTAAATCGAGAGAGAGAAACAGAAAAAAGGGAAAAACCAGTGATGAAACTAACCCAGAAGCCATCTCCTTGAGATTCATGTGACGAGTAAGAATTTCATCCTTGAGGTCCTTTAATGATTTATGCCTGCAATTATGTAATAATACAAAATAAATCTTCATGCAACTGTAAGAAGCATAAATCTCCTACAAGTCCTCTGGAATTTTATGCCATGGATACCTAACAGCCCAGCATTTCCAGCTTCGTTTCAGCCTTCAGAGAATTCTCTGATTAAAAGAGCAAAGAAAAATGAAAAACATTTACGTACCTTTCGCGAAGAAACTGAGCAAACTGTTTATGGTAAATGCCGAGTTCGGTGAGGAACCCAACTGGGTCGACTCCCTTCTCGGGGTCGGTAATATTCTTCTTCTTCTTCTTCTGGGGTTTCTGGGATTCTTCTTGTTCTTGGGGACGAGGTTGCTCTGTTGCTGAGCATAGAATTTTTAATCTCACTTTCCCAGGAAATGATATCCTTTGATGTGTCGTGTTTTGGTACTGGAATTGGAACTGGAAACAAGAGTTGGTAGGGTAGAGAGAAACTCTGTTCCAAAATGATAGCGAAAGCGTTTCCATGGTGAAAAATCCCAGCTCTGCTGTTTCACTGCAGAGGGTCGCTGGTTATGCTGGCACCGGGTTTTAGATAAGGCGGGTAGTGCTAAGGTTTATGAGTCAACTCGGACTCTAAACTCTTTACTGACTCGGCAGTTGTGTAATTGTGTCTCCGACTCTGCAAGACCGCAACGAGTTAACTTGGACATCAACCGGTTTGTGTTTCAAAAGGGTTTGGTTCGATTCTCCGAGTTTAGTTTACTTTCTGAATCAGAATGAGAATGCAATATGCTATCTTGATTCTCTATTTTACCGATTCGTGTTTTTGAGGAATGAGTAATAAATAATGAGTACGAAAAGGATAATTTATTATCAAGCTAATAGAAAACAAAGCCACAGTTCAGTACACGTCACTAGCTAGTACATAGTTAAGGGTTTCAAACCAATGCCAAATTGGCAACCATCAAAACAGAAGAATAGAGAAATCATATAAAAAATCACGAACAAGTTTTCTTATCGATCACTTGGACCTATCTCGAGTTGGATTTGAAGAAGAAGCTGGCTTATCATCTCTCTTTTTGGTTGAGTCTTTATCGTTTTCAATCTTATTAGTATTAGAACTGGCATTTGACTTTTTTGCTGGTTCGTTAGATGGAACTGTTTTCCCTCCATTTTTGCTCGATCTTTTTGTTCTATAAAACATAACCCACGTGACTAACTCAAACGTCAAGAAAACCATCGCTACACCCACAAGCAAGCCAATGTAACCCCATTTCCAATCGTGATTGTAAGGCTTCAAGATTTTGATCCCTTCGAAGATATTGATCCCAATCACCACAAGCAACGCATAACCCAGAAAATGATGATACATATCCCAGTATTTCCTGTACTCGTCACTCGCATCTGGTCTTAAACGTAACGCAAGCATCTGTTTTGTACACAACGTTTAGATTAGTCAGTCAACAACTCACAAGCAAAACTAATACCTGTTATAAAAAGTTTTAACTCATCAATCAATCATTATCACCTGTAATGTTGTGAATGTGAATATGAATATGGCGAAGAGACGATGTGTGGGAAAGCTATAGTATGGCGAAACATGTCCGAGCCATAAACCAAATGCCCAACCGATTGTGCCCAGAAAATATCCAATGATCTGACACGATACGTGTAAATAATACCATGCTGGATCTAACTTTACTGGGAATTTTTTCAAATACCTCGCGATGATCACCCCTATCGGCAAAAATCCGCCCCACCCTATTATGTTCAGAATCCCATGCACCTAATAAGAAAAAGAAGAATCTCATTATGAACGACATGCATGTAAGTTAGCTCTGTCGTTTTAATGGATCAATGGTCAGGGTACTTACTTTTCGCATATGTCGTCGGTGGGTTCCGACAGTAGAATGAGCTCTCTCTGTAATCAGATCAATGGTCTCCGTACTATCGACGTTTTGTAAAGTAGCTGGATGCTGCTTGGGCTCGTCGCCATCCACGTCGTAGCCAATTTGCCAAACAAGGTTTAAGCTTGAGATATTGTACATCGAAGTTGGAAGAACAAGGGTGGCATTGATCATGTAATATTCCGTGTACGCATCGTATCTGAACGACATGTTCTGCACTTCATCAACTGTGGAAGGCAAAAGACGACAACCTAGCTTGGTGTCCTGTGTGATGTTGTAACGCTGCCCTGCCATTGTGCCGTTGGCGAATTTGATCCCCATGACGGCTCTTGTTCCCACCATTTGTGCTCTCACCGGGTTAACCCCAATGGCTAACCATCCCATTTCGTTATCTAGTTTTGCGCCGAACATTATGTCGAGTCTTACTTTGTCGGGCGTTTCCTGATCGTTTTTGTTTAAGTTCCAAGCGAAGTCAGCGTTAAGAGCAGGGAGTTTTTGACAGTTAGTGAAGTTCTTTTTCTTGCTGTAGGTTCGAAACTCGTTGGTACATCCATGGAGATGGACGCGATCAGCATTGATGGAAGTGAAGAGAAGAGAGGAAGAGAAGAAGAAGATGATGATGATGATCACCAGAGCGGTGGTAGAAGAAAAGTTGTATCTCGTCATGATCATCAATGGATGTGGAGTGAATACGTTATTGATTTTCCCAAGTGATGAACAAGTTGCAGAATGCAGACATTAATGGTTATAGCATAGCCTTTTATTAATCAAAGTGTTGAGACTTGAGAGAGCTTTTCACTGCAGATAGTTACTTAAAGCAAGCAAGCTAGCTATCTGCTCCCTTATCTTAAGCCTGACAAAAGCAACCAATTTCACGTTAAGAATTGTGACGAATTGATCGACCCAAAAAAAAAGTTCAATTTGTAGTATTCGAATCTGTATACATTTGGAAAGAAATCCAACTATTCGTACTTACTTTGTCCCATTATCATTCATCAATGCAAGTTTCTATGAAAAAGGAAAGCAGGAGCTCTGCATATATCAAGTTATTAACTTTACTCTTCAACCAATAGGAGGGAAAGATCAAAGAAGAGATGAATTATATTTTTTTCTTCTTTAAGAGGGAGTGGAGGAATCTCGTGTTCCACGAAAGTTCGATTTTTTATGTTTTTTAATGTGAAAGCAGCTGAGAACTTTGCTTCAATTGATAGCAAACACCTGGGATTCTCAATGCCCGTTTATTCCATCCTTCTCTCCTTTCCGTCTTCCCATATTCTCAATTGATCAACATGTTTAAGTTTTTTTTGTGTTCTACCTGAAGAAGATAACTTTTCAGTTAAATAGAGAGGGGATGGGGGGGAATATATTTATTTAATAATATTAATATAATAATTAGACGAAAAGCGGTTCTGGGTTCTGGGTTCTGAGCTTTGAGTCTTCTTCTTCTTGCTACTGGCTGTGTCAAAAAGCGCTTCTGGAGTGGAGAAGGCGCTTTCTCTTTCTCTGCTTTTGCAGTTTCAGTTGGCCAAAAACCCATCAATCTTGTTCGAATTTATGGAAACCGAGAGACCTTTCATGGAGTTCAAGCTTCGGGATTAAGCCTCTGAAGCAAAACTCCACGAGCTTCCTCGCCAACGCGCCGAGATCCATCCTCTCTCTCTGCTCTACCGGCTTCACCTCAGCTCCAGGTCCACTTCGCGCTGCAATCATTGTCAAATTCAATTTAATAATGGATTTTGGAGTTCAATTATGAGTGTTTCAATATGAAAAACAGCCGTATAGTTTTGGACTGAGCGATCTAATATTGATAAAGCTCAAGTTTTTTTCTTGTCTTAGGCTAATAATGAGGATCATCAGAGTGTTGCATTCTATGATCCACTTAGAGGAACAGATGAGAAAACTGCGGTTTCTGATGTCAGTTTGGAGATGTTGTGAACTATTCTTCTGCAGGACCGCGTAGTGAAGCTACTTTGCTACTCGCCGCAGAGGAATGGTCCTCTTTCACGATGCTTCTAATGCAGCGATTTCCCACCTCTAAAATGGTGTCCGTTTCTTCAGTAAGGGGATTTCTTTCATTCGCCACTTTCCTTTTGAAACATTGTGCGGATAAACACTCAACATAGCTGTTTTTTGTTTACTCCTTTAGATTGGTTACAGAAGTCGGGCTTGCTACTGAAGGGCGGGAAAAGTAAGGCAATTGATTTTCCCTTTGTTACTGTTTTCTTCATGTTTGATTTTCCTAAGGTAGAATGAAACTATATTTATTGCATCCACATACAGCTTTAGAGCAGCTCCATTATTCTTCTGATTATAGTTTTATGATTATTGGTTGTAGCACTGGAGAAATCTTCATCAAGCACACATGTGGAGCAACTTGAAGATCCTTCTAAAGATGTAGATGAGGGAGTCAAGGTTTTCTCTCGGGACGAGTGTATTTCCTGACTACATGAGCTCAAAGATGAAATCATCCATGCTTGGAATGCTAATGATCGCGTAACATCTCTGAAATTAGCTATAGCTATAAAGGTGACTTCTGTCCAATTTGTCCTTTTCTCCCTAGAGTAGTACTTTTTAAACAGCATTGTATGACATTTTGTTTGATTTCAGGGTATGGAGGGATCAAATAACTGTATTTGAATCTCGTCCTCCCTGTTCAGTATTCCACAAGTGTAATCTTGATACACTAATCCATGAGTTGGAACTAGACCAGAGTTACCTCCCTATATCTCTGTAGATTGACTGCAAACTAGTTCACTAATCTGTAGGTTACGCGATCCCAATCACTGGTTTCCTCAGTGTCTCCATGGTAGTACTACCTACTAGTAGACTCTCGACGATTGAAGATGCTCGAAACCCGTGGGGCGGACCGATCCGACCCAATCCGCTAGACTTTTGGACGCATTCCGGGTGAGATGACAATTTTGTAGCATGGAATTGGACCGGTTCAGAGACAAACTCGAACTTGGAAGTTGAACCGAGAGAAAAATTCAAAGCTAAGGAAAGAGAGGTGGTCAATGGTAAAAGGTCAAAGGTCAAAGGTCAAAGGTCAATGGTCAAGGAATACATATTTTAATTTATTAAATAAAATAAAATAAAATAAAATAAAATAATAAATAGATTAAATGGATAAATTATATCTCAGATCTGATCTATAATGAATTATTTATCCGATTACCTAAGTTAGGTTTTGTACCAAAAAAAGTATAGTCATATACAATTAATTGAATGAATGAGGAAGTTGAGTAAGTTTGGTAATTTTGAAATGTTCAAGCTTTTAAGTTTTCCGTCCATTTAAAACAATAATATTATATTACATTGTTTATATATATATATATATATTAATAATAACATGTGACTTTGAACATGTCTAAAAAATGAAGAAACGCAACGTTTGTTGATTTGATTTTTACTAAATAAATAAATAATATTTTATTTATTTATTTATTTTATTTATTTATTTATTTATTTATTTATTTATTTATAAAGTCCTCGAAATACTACTAGTAGTTTAAAATACAACTAGTTCATTTTTTTAAATAGAGACCTTATTATATGCAAAAATAATACATTATATAAAGCTACCCTGTATGCTGCTCATATTTCAAATACCTTCGATCCAAAAAAGAAAAACAGCTTTCATATTCACCAGTCACCTCTACATATTTTCTCTCTCCTCTCTGATATTTCTCTCATCCTACAATGGCAGAAGCTTGCCTTCTCATCAATGGAAATCCAGCCACCCACAAACTCTCAAGATCGAAATCTCACCGCCCATCACTATCTTACAAGCCGGCAATAATCACCATGTCTCAGAATCAAGCATACTGGGCCACCGTGAGCGATAATATCGAGGCTCATCTCAAGCAGGCTCTTCCAGTGAGGCCACCACTCTCCGTCTTTGAGCCCATGCACCACTTAGTCTTCCGCGCGCCACGTAACACTGCTCCGGCCTTGTGCATCGCAGCCTGCGAACTTGTCGGCGGCGATCGTGACCATGCCATGGCTGCAGCTTCCGCCCTCCACCTCGCACACGCGGCCGCGTACACACACGACCACCTTCCTTTGACAGACATGCCCGGCTCCACCATTGACCATGTCTACAGTCCAAACATAGAGTTGCTTACCCCGGACGCGATCTTACCTTTTGGGTTTGAATTATTGGCCAAGTCCGACGACCCGGCACAACACAAGTCGGAGAGGATTTTGAGAGTGATCGTTGAGATAACACGTGCGACGGGTTCGGAGTGGCTGATCGATGGTCAGTATCACGAATGGCAATTGAACGGGAGATCGTACGGTCAGACAAACTTCGATATGAATTTAATCAATCGCGCGGCAGAGAAAAGAGAAGGGGGGTTACACGCATGTGCGGCGGCGTGTGGGGCAATATTAGGAGGTGGAAGCGAGGAGGAGATAGAGATGTTAAGAAGGTATGGCATGAACGTGGGTACGATTCAGGGATTGTCGTCGTATTGTAATATCTTGGGGAGGAAAGAAGAAATAATGAAAAGAATAGAGGAGCTTAAAATTGTGGCGTTTCAAGGATTGGAGGGATTCTTCTTCGGTGGGCACAAAGAATTTGATGAATTCAAAGGAAGAAATATGGACGAAATTGCCAGCTTTCTTGAAATTTAATTGAATCCAATCATAGTATTAGTATTAGTATTATTATATTCCTCCTTTTCGTGTTAGAATGAATGTGGTTTTCTAAACTCACGATGGTGTTGAATAAGTTCTTGGATTTTGGAAGTAGTAGATCTGTTATAATCATTTCTACAATTTGATTCATACATGATAATGAGTAATATGTTAACATAAACTAATGTCTAATGATGGGGTTTAGAGGTCAATAATGGCGTTCTAAACCTAATCAACGTTTAAATCATGGTTGGGAAGAAAAGTGAGTTATCATCTAAAGCAAAATTGTCGCTTTCGTGCCTTTTCTGTCATCATAATTCATTGGACATAGAAAGCAACTTATTCCTGCAATTTTTTTTTTAATTTTTCCTTTTCTGTGACTCTTGTCTGTCATCCAATAACTTTCGTAGCCCATTTTAGTTTTACTTTGTTCCTACGGAGCCCATATTCAGACAAAGCCCAGCATATCACTTCTGTTTTTTGCTTTTTTGCTTTTTGCTTTTTGCTTTTGTTGGCCATGTTCTATAGGGATAGGCAGTAGTAACTCTATTCAATTGGGGGTCCTATTCAGTCAGATTCAGAGCTTATCAGCAAGACATGGTCAGAGAAAAAGTTGCTTATACACTAAAAAGGGCATCTTGACATATCCTAAATGATACAGAAGTTATCTTGAACTTAAAACACTCACTAATTAATTCACAAACTACCCTAAACACTGTACAATTGCATGGAATCATATTGATTTTTGTTTTCTTTTTTCATGGGGATTCAAGAAAACCAGTTTTGGTAAGAACGGCATGTCTCACTTTGCTCAAATCCCTTCCTTTTAGTGTTCTTCCAACCCCTTCAAAAACAGAGAAGGATGAAATATGACTTCTTGCTTGTCTCCTTGCAATCACTTCATGTGGGGGCGCTCTGTTTCTGTACTCATCATCATCTTCACCGTCATCACTTTCATCACCATCATCATAATCATCATCAAGCTCATGATGCCTATATGATGGTGTCTTTGACTTTTTATGATCATAGATGCTTGACCAGCGTGGGATGTTAACAGGAGCTGATTGCCGAATCAATATTGATTCATTGTTTGAATTGTAACTGCAGCTGCTTTGATAATTCTCATTGCCTGGTCTTGGTATCATTCTGGCAGCAGCAGAAGAAAGTTGCTTTGAAATAGATGTAGAAGAAGAAGGAGAAGATTGTTTGGAATCTCTTGCTTTGAAACTATAATCTGTTCTTTCCTTAAGAACAGACCAAACATCTTCTTCCTCATAATCTCCATCTCTCAAGGACCTCCACAAGGCACTGTTTTCCCTGTATAATCCTTTTCTCCCTTCCATTTGATGATTGCCTAAAACCATAGAAAGAGGCTTTTCATAAACCAGTGTTAAGATAAAGCAGAGAGAGAGCGAGAGTCTGGGAAAGAGAGAGGAACTTAAAGACTACCCAGAAAGCAATTTTACACGATAAAAGCAACAGTTAAAGCAGATAGCAATCTATCTTTTTTTCTGAATTCAGAAAACTCTCAACTTTCATAGATTCAAAAAAGGATCTCTCTCATTATTCCAACACCTGATTAAGATTTTGAGTTCTCACCTGCAAGGTACTTGAATGAAATAAGAACTTGACTTGAGTGATGACAGATTTAAAGAAAACCGACAAGGCCTGGCTGCCAGGTTGCCATGTACTCTCCCGAGAGCAGAAAGGCCAAAATCAATATAGCACAGGGGAGAAGAATGAGACAGATCAAAACCAAACTGATGTTGATTTTTCCTACTGTAATTCTATTCACTTTTAGTCCTCCATTAAAGGCCTTCAAATTTTGACAGGGTGCTTCAAATGACAGTCAAGAAAAACAGCTTTCTTTTCACACTAGATTTATTGTATCTTTTCCTCTGCCTTTCTCAATGAATCTGAAATTCCCCACCAAAAATGAATCGTGAAAGTGGATTCATGACATCATTTCGGTGATTCCCATGTTTTTCAGGACCACCTGGATTTGAAGTTAGAGACAATAGCCAATAGCCAATCTGGGTTAATGAGGGGGAGGGGTTACAGGCCACATCACCCTTTTATAATCTCTTGAATGAAGGAAGACGTGAGTTAGTGACTATAAACAATATTATGATAATTATATTCATTAAAGTTCCTTTAATTTCCTTCCATTCATGTTTTCATCATTCAATATGCAATTGCGGGCACTAGTCAGCGGCCGCCAGCCAGCCGGGCAATGTTTTTCTACTTGGGTAATTTATTTACTTACTCACCCGTTAAGGACAAGACATTCAACGATCCAGAGCAAGACAAGTAGGATTTTTTTTGTCGACAGATACTTGAAGCAAAAGGAAATTTGCAACCTGTTTATAGAAACATGATGCACATGCAGTAAATATTTGACAGCCGTCATTCATTGTACTTGGCTAGTCCATTGCTCATAGCCTCAGATTATTCATTTACATGAAAAAATCAGCGTTACTAAAAGACAATCTCAACTTAAGTACCTATAGACAGCCTGGCCTCGATTCATGTTCCAAAAAGCAAAAGAAAACAAAAAGCAGTGGAGCCCTGATTCCAAGCTCCCATTTTGTTTAGCAGGAGTTTTTGATAATCTAGTAGTATTTTGGCTTTATGCATCACTCATCAGCCGAGTTTTGATGAAAGGTGAAATAAAGCGAGCGCGTAAATCAGACTTCTCATCCCTAACAGCTAAAAGATGAGCAACTTGGAATCATATATGTTCATGTATGTTAATATACTCACCATTCATGATTGTGCTACCGACATGCTATTTGTTTATAAATCTGAAAGTGATGCGGACGACTGGCCCTGTTCCACGGAAAAAAGGCCACATTTTAATTTACTAGAAAGGAGAAAGCTTGATGGGATCCATTTCAATGGTGGAATACATAAAGCTTAAACCCATAATAGAACATATATTAATGTAAATTATGTCACTAATCGTCTTTTTCAAACAAGCTGTTTGGAACCCAGCTAGTTATCTTATCTGGCCATGTTGATTCATTTTCGGACCTTACTTACACAGAAAAGATGGTGAAACTCAGAATTCGTGTTCATCAACAGTAGGCGGCAGCTAAACTAAGTTTATAATGAGATCAATATCGCCTATCAATAATATATGAAAATCAACAGGTTCCATAGTCGTAATGAATTCATTTCAAATTCTCAGTTACCGAAACTATGCTTACAATCAGTTAAGCTATATCTACTTTCTGCATTGTTTTGAATCTAACATCCCAAACCAGGGTACAACAATTCTCAGCAAAAAGAAGAAAGAGAAAAACCTAATTAAACTCTGATAATGCCTCAGCTCCAGCAACAATCTCCAAAATCTCGCCCGTAATTTTTGCCTGTCTTTGCCGATTGTAAACAGTAGAAAGGGATTTCTTCAATTCATCTGCATTATCAGTTGCATTACTCATAGCACTCATCCTTGAAGCTAACTCACTCGCAATTGATTCCTGTAATGCTCTCAAAATCTGACTGTTCAAGTACAAAGGCATCATTGCATCAAGAATTTGAACCGGATCCTGCTCGAATTGCAGCAATGGTGAGAAAGCCTCTCCCTTCTCCTTCTTCGTTGTCCTCACACTTTCCCTCTCTACATCCAACTTCCCTTCCTTGGTAGTCAGCCTAAAAAACTCATCTTCCATCACATCAACACAATTGCCATTCACGTCAAGAATTCCCCCTTTTGGAGATAATGGAAGCAATGTATGAATCACAGGATCGGATTTAACCAAGGAGACGAACTTGGTATAAATCAATTCGACCTTATCAACATCTTCACTAATAAATAGTGCAAAAACAATGTCTGCAATCCTTTGAGCTTCTTTTGCAGTAGGAAATGTTTCTCCTTCAATGAAGCTATCTACTGGAATATTAGGTCTACGCTTAAAATAAGAGTTCCCCTTCTTACCAACACTAATCAGAGTGTAATCCAAGCCGAGATTCTTCAATTCAGCTATTCGAGTCTCTGTTTTCTTGATCACCGCGTTGTTGAAACCGCCACAAAGGCCTCGATCGCCGGTGATCACCACAAGGGCGATTTTCTTAACAGGACGGATACTTGTTAATGGAATATCTACTAAATCTTCTCGAAGGTGTTCGTTGATGCTGTAAACGACTTCTACAAGGGTCTCTGCGAAGGGTCTGCCATTGATAACTGCCTCCTGTGCTCGACGGACTCTTGCGGCGGCGACGAGCTTCATGGCTTCGGTGATTTTCTGCGTGTTCTTCACGGAATCGATCCGCACTCGGAGCTCGCGAAGGCCGCAGTGAACTGGGGAAGCGTGGGAAAAAGGCTTCTTCGGAAATGTAACGGGAGAGGAGATGGAAAGAGGGTTTTGGTGAAGTCGAAAGGAGAGTGAAGATGTATCCAAAGGTGAAGAATTTGCTGGTATCCACATGGTTAGCAGAGAACAGTAGTTTTGCTGAAGTCTGCAACTTCGTCTCAGAAAACTGTTTGGTCGCCGGGAAAAAGCGGGGCGGTGAAACCCGGGGAATTAGCTTAGATCGTTAAACCCCGCCCACTCTGATTCTTAAGGCCCTGTTTGGTAGAACGCACCACAGAGAGAATCTGTTTGGTTTTTACTTTGTACAGTTTTACTTGATTAGATAAGGAAAAAAAAAAAAAAATTTGAGAAAAGAAAAGAGATTTTACCCTTTTTAACCTTCGACGCCGGACTAGTAAACGAAGCGTCGAAGCCAAACAGGACCTAGTGTTTAGCTTGAGTTTCTTCACCAGCTCGAGTCGAGTTCATTTACAGGAGTCGATCTCCATTTTGAGAAGAAAGACGGATGATCGAGGTGGGGAGATCCCTTTGGAGTCTTAACTGTTAAAGCTGGGAGGAAGAATAAATGGCGAAAATTTTGTCGAGGATTACTGGGTTTTTGAGCAGTCGGAGTCAGGTAGGAGTGGACAAAGCAGGGAACCGATACTTCACTAGAAAAGAAGAAATTGATGGTGTCTGTAAGTGCCTTAATTCCCCCCTCAATGTTATGCTACTTTTGCTTTGATTGTGTGTTCGCCTGTTTTCATCTTCAGCTGGTTATACGTAACGGGATGGAAGTGTAGCTGAGAACATGATTATGAATAGTTTCTCTTGATTTACAGTGAAAGAGAAAAGATGGGTAATATTCAAGGGAGAGGAGGATCCGACCACTGTTCCCGGTTAGTACTTCTTGTTCATTTGACATATCATATGACTACAATGGTCAATGGTTGCTTACAATATGATTGTCCCAGTCGAATGGATTTGTTGGTTGAATGGGCAGCGCAAGAAAGCTCCGACCCCTGAGGTCAGTTGGATACTGCTTCTCTCTTTATTTCTCATTTTACTAATTTCTTTTTGACACGATCACTTATTTCCTCCCTAGGAAATGATGGAACTGGAAGCAAAACGAGAACGCGTTCGACATAATGTTGCTCGTATGTGCTATATTTGACCTTTCTTTTCTGTATTTACTTTTACTTGATTCATATTTACTTGCAGGCCTTGTGAGAAATAAATTTTACCGACACTTTTAGCTCTTTTCTATTTCATGGTTTTGTTCTTGTGGGATGCACAGATGGAGGTTCATTCGCTTTACATCATTCTTCTTGCTTGTTAATTACCTGGTTTTCCTTCTATAATGCTTCTATGTTCAACTAGCTATAACCTCATAAATGGCCAAAGTGGCTAAATGTGAAATTGCTGTATTGACCTTTCAGAACTTCTGCATTATCAGCTTTCATATGCTTGAGATGTTACTAACATTAGATTTATTTCATGAAGTTCTCAAGAAAGAAGAGGAGGAAAGAAAAGCCAAAGAAGCAACTTTAAGAAAAGGCATCAAAACCGGTCAGCTGCGTTCGAACAAAGCCTTTTTTGGTATGTGCTGTTAATAAGAATTTTAAAGTTATTAACTACATATATCTTGCATCTATAGATAAAGTCAGAGGCCCTGACTTGAAAAGCTTCATTCGGCAATTTCCTTCTTCAGAAGGTATCACATCACTTCATTTAAATATTGCATAAAACCACACCTTGTATGACACGATCATTTCTCAAACCTTTCTCAGAAGAATAGAAAGAAGAAGCCCGAAGAATGACTTAATAACTTAAAAATGATAATGTTACCTTATATAAACATATTGTGTCATTTTACCTGGCCTTTCTCTAATTCTCAAAAGGTGACAAAGAAGAGGAAGCATCTAATGAAGTTGATCGTCAGAGGTGTGGTGCTTAGATTGTATCTTTGTATTACACTGAGAGGCCTTCCTTTTACCTTTACTGTTTTTTATCTTTAAATTGTATCGTTTTCATCTTCGAATGTGTTTTGACTGCAGGATTTCTAAAGAGAGGGAGGAAGAGAAACCGCAACGGACCCCAAAGTAAGTACCTTTTGCTCATATACGTTTGCATTTCAACTCCATACCTATAAATGAGAAAAAAAGTTGATGCCATGCTTGATAATCAAAATCCAAACTTTGCTTTCAGATCTACAGAACCAACAGGATCTGGTCAAACATTTAGACCAGGCATGTGGCAACCGCCAACTTGAATGATGACCTCAGAGGCTTTTTGCGAGACTAATTCCATTGACATAAACCAAAATCCGGCCAAGGTTCTCTATTGCCAATGCAGATTCAGCTACACTGATAAAAACCAGTTTTTTTCCTAGAGGAGGTTTGACTATGCTATATATACTGTGAAATGAAATGACATTGTGATCAGTCACATGTATTCTTTCGAGCACTTGCAAGTTGCTACACACAGGGAAACCTTATGTTTTTATTTTAAAAATAATCAGACATTGGAGAGAATGGAAATTTTCCTGCACTGTGGTGACTTTCTTTCTGCATTTTAGATCAGCAGACATGTAATGCTAATATGATATCATTTGCTCATAAATTTTTCTGCAAGAAAGGTGATAAGTATTTCTCCAAAAAACATGTTGAAGAAGATACAGGCTCACAAAAATGCTAAACTATGAACATAAGACAAGAATGTCCTACACTATCAAAACTACTAAAAAACTATTGCAATCGACCCCCTTTGGCCTATCCTCACCTTCTTTTCCAGATTCTGGTCCCTCTCTTCCAGGTCACTTTCCCTCGAACTTGTACTCATACCCTTATAACCATTTATCATTGACATATATAGGCTTCTTAACAGACCCTCTAGACCCTTTTTCCTTCCCTTCTTCTACCCCATCTCTTACCCGTTTTGCGCTCTTCACATCTAAAAGCCGCCCTCTATCAGACGAACAAGCTCTCTTCAAATTTCCTTCAAAATCACTCTGCTTACTTTTTCACCTCATGACTAATTCCATGGACTTTTGACCTTCCTGTTTGGTACTTCGAATTTCCTTCTGTTGCTTTAATGGACAGCATTCTTTTCCTCACAGAAAGCGGGATATTATCGCCATCGCTATCACCATAATCTTGAGATGCCCGTGTTTTTAAGTCTATAACGATCTGCAATCGACATGTCATCAAGATCATCAGAATTTTGAGGCATCTCTTTTTCTTTTCTATCTTTTTGAGTGAACTCACCAGTCACTTAAGCACGAGACTCTGCAGTATATGATTTCGTTGATTGTTAAGATACCCTCTGAGGTTTATTAGCAGATGAATAATAGGCATACCTGCTCTTCAGTGTATTGCTTGGCCCATCGAATATCTCACTACGGTTTTTTCTAATCTCGGACTTATGCCTAGTTTCGCTCGACTGTTTGATCCCTTTAACATTTCTTTTTGAGGAGGGCTCAAGTTTTTTCTCACACTTTTCCTGATTGATAGGTGCACTTTTGCTCTGCCAATGTTTCTTGACCATCTTATTCTGAACCAAGGGAGTACTACATCCATAATTACCTGTCTCCAGAAACTTGTCAATTTTGTCTTTTCGAGCATACATATATTTGTTCCACCACTGTGAGTATCTAGCCGATACACATGGTTCAAATGAACTAGACAGGATATGGAACCTAGGATATTCCGGAAGAAAACCCCATACTGAGAATTTATCAGGAAAATACCTCTCTTTCCTACAATCTATATCAATAAATGTAGACAATTGCAAGTATATAACATAGGATTCGAATTCCTCATCCGAATTAGTACTGTCATAAGTGGAATGACACCAGTTGCTGACAGAAGCAGGATATGGCCACCATTGAAAAGTCTCTACAGACTTGAGCACAGATCTACGAGTTGGCATATTGATTTTGAACTCAACTTTGTGCCATCTGGAGGCCCTTGGTTCACCGGGTTGAAGCGGCTTATCTGGTTTCTGAACTAGACTCGGAAAATGCCCGAAAGCCCATAACTGCACTCGTTGAAATGGAGCGGAAACGGAGATTTGTTCTACGCAAGCAATTGCTTGATTCTTCAACAACGTGAGATTTTTATAAAGACTAGAATTGCTGTGCATGCAATCCGTAGCATCACGTTCTCAACCATGCAGGACATACTCATCCTTTTTTCTGCTACTAATTTTTTACCGTTACTTCTATTTTTGTCTTTTCTTATTTATGACAGCTTTCATATTTGTATTTTTGGCTTTATCCTCTAGCCAGGTTTATCATGTTTGTCTGGCTATATATGCCGCCTCTCTTTGTATCCTTTTTGAGTGTGAATGCCCAAAAAAAAAAAAAAAAACTTTCACTTTACTATTTCAGAATTTGTCAAAGCTGTTCGTGGGTCTTCTTCTTCTTCTTCTCTTTACAGTCTTTCTTTCCGGTGTAAAAGGTTGGACTGGTGAAATTCATGGAAGAGTCGTTTGTGATGTCTGTGGAGATTCGCTTATCTGCCCGGAAGACCACGTCCTTGAAGGTTTCTCTTTCCTTCTCCTAATTCGCCTCCTTTTCTTTTTCTTATATAGTATCTTCTTCTTATTGTTTTTTAGACTCTCCTAATTCGCCTCTTCTTATGGATTGATTGGTTGAAAGTTATGAATTGGAGAAGGGACTATGAAGAACGAGTAATCATTCCTTCCACTTTGTAGATGTAAGGATTTTTGTGAATTCTTATTCAATTTATATCAATATCATGGAACGTCGAACAGGGTTCAACTAAGTAAAGATGGAAACTTTTTCATATCTGAAAGATTTACCCTCTGATCTGATGATGCTGTTTGGTTGGACCCTTACAAAAAATACCTTAGCCCGTGAAATGGGTTCATTGCTTATATAGTATCTTCTTCTTATTGTATTTTAGAATCTCCGTTGTTTTTATCGACGAAGTCGTAAAAGTACAGGTGTGGAAGTAGCCGTTTTTTGCATTACCAAATCAGGGGAGGTTCTCAATTCAATTACCAGGCGTTCACAAATGTTAAGGGGGGATATACACAGTTGCAGAGATAATGCCACAAAGTGACACGGCCTATAAGCAGTTTCCATGAAGACTGCACTCATCTTGGTCATGGCAGCTCCGGTCTGCTCACTCTTCCACCGTCAGACCTTTCATCTACCGCCATGCCAGCGCCCCCATGTTGTGCATTTGACATTTTCTTCATGCTTAGACTGTGTCTATATCTGATACTTGAAAACCTGTCCCTCCTCAAAGCTCCAACTGAAATGTTCAAAAGAAAAATTGGGACCTTTCTGGTATATCACTGAAATTTTTGAATAATTATGAGTTTAATATATATCTGTTAATGTTAACAGAATATGCCTCGACCGTGAAGAAATAAGTTAAATTAAATTATATCTTTTTAAGTTTAATTAAATTTGATAAAGAGGGAAAAATCTAAAATAAAAAAGAAAATGTAGTACGATCAGGGTTTCAGAGTGGGACCAATGATGATGTGGCGACCTGTTATTGGAGCAGTGGACGTGTTCAATGGCAACGGGGTAGTAGCCTTTGTCAAATGACGTAAATGCCCCAACAGAATTTCTCCCTGTTTTTGTTCGCTCAGCAGCTTCCAGCAAGCTCCAGGGGCAATAAACGTCCGACAAACTAACAGCCGTTGGCGTTGCCGCGTTTCAAAGAGAAGCATTTCATTTTCGTTATGACGTGAAATGGTAGGAAGTTTCCTACAAAGAAGGAGAACTGCAGAGAACAAAATTGGAAGAGGAAGTGAAAATCGGCAGATTAGCGGAAAATGATTGAATGGTTAAAGCAATTGCGAGCTACATTTGGGGCTTCATTCATTTGGCTTGTTTGCTTGATTTACTTCACCCAGGTTCCTAAACTCTTGTGCTCTCTCTCTCTCTCTCTTGATTTTCATCTTAAAGATGGCTTAGAATTTCTGGGTTTTGGTCTCAATTGTTTACTTTCCGTGGAAAACGATTGCTTTAGCGAGGATCATAGATTAATGTGTTCCTTTTGTTTATGAGGAAAGGGGATCTGTTACATTCATCCATGATTTTTGCGTTTATGGGAGTATGATTTTCATTGGGAGCTACTGATATTTACTTTTAACATTATCATTGTTCTTCCTCAAGCTAGTCAAGCCTTTATACTTTTAGACAAATAACATGTGTTCGTTCACAATTGTTGCAAGTCTTAAACATTTTGTAACTGATGCGTCTCATCCAGACTGTTTAGATTTCCATTTCCATTTGTTTGTTTTTTTAAAATTATCTAATTATTAAGTGGTTTTCCCAGGGTTTCAGATCCTTTGTATGGACTTCTGTTTCATATCAGCTTAAGGATAAGTTGAAATTGTCTCCCTCAGCCTCTCAATTTGTGTTCTCAATAGCATTTTTCCCATGGAGCATCAAACCATTATACGGGTATGGATTTCTCCTTTTTTTTTTTTTTCACTTGTTACTCTACTCGTCCTTACCTGTTGTATTAAGGGAAAAATTCGAGTTTGTAACTTGTTATGCTTAAAAAGACACGCACTTCATCTCTCTAATGTACATAAATCTATATATATGATTGAAATTTTCATCATCCTCGCGTGCGCGACTTGCTATAAGTAACAACATAGATTCATGTCAATGAGCAAGATTTGTAAAATTGAATGAAAAATGAAAAGCCGTGTGGACTTTGAATTGAGCATGCAGCTTGTGAGCACTATGCTAAGTAGCAGAGAGTAATCACCACAATAACTGGACATTAAATTTCCTATTGGTTACCCAGAATAATGAAAGCTGCGTTAAGAAATGTGGTCCTTGCTTTATCAATTTTCTGAACTAGCAATGGATCTCTTGTATGTAGAATCTTATCCGATTGTATTCCAATCAAAGGAAGAAAAAGGATACCCTATTTGGTGATCTCCACTGTGCTCTCTCTAGTGCCATGGCTTATTTTAGGCCTAAATTCGACCCTGAGGAATTCTAGATGGCACCTAATGATCTTCTTAACCATGCAAAACTTGGGCTCAGCTATGGCAGATGTCGTTATTGATGCAATGATTGCCGAGGCAGTAAGATTTGAGAGGTGCATGTGCAGAATTAAGTTCCTATTCCACTAGATGTAGATAAAATTTAATTTTATTAACTTATATACTGTATGCTCTTTAAAGTGGGTTTTTTTTCCTTGATCAGGGCCACATTTGCTGGAGATCTTCAATCAATGTCTTGGTTATCCATGGCCTTGGGTGGCATCTGTGGCAGCTTGTTAGGGGGATTTGCGCTAACCAACTTTCAAATAGACACCATCTTTCTTTTTTTCTCCATACTACCAGCCCTACAGTTAATATCATGTGGTTTGGTTCGGGAGAATCCTGTAGATGGCAAAGCCTTGAATGAGTTTTCAAGCACAAAATTCTCCCAAGGTGTGACAGGTCATAAGACAACCCCAGATGAAGATGGCTCCCCTGCTAAGAAACCCAGTGCTGGTACTTCAAGAAGAAAGAAAAAACAGAAGCAGAAAAAGACATCTTCTATCCCAAGCAAATCAAATAATTCCAGAAAAGGGGACTCTTTGGCATTTCAATGGTTCCATTCTCTGAAGGCTGCCACTTTCAGTTTGTGCCGAGCGGTTAAACAACCAATCATTTTAAGGTAAATTTATTTACCCTTTTTCACCTAAAGTTTTTCTTTCCCCTTCCTAATGATGGGTTTTGCTTCAATTTTGGGAAGGTCAGACCAATGGCTTGGTTTTTCCTAGCACATATCACCTTCCCAAACCTATCCACAGCTATGTTCTACTACCAGACCGAGTTCTTGAAATTGGAACCCTCTTTCTTGGGAACCGCCCGTGTTGTTGGGTGGTTAGGACTAATGCTCGGAACTTTCATATATAATCGCCACTTAAAGACGATGAAGTTACGAAAAATTCTCATGTAAGTTGCCCATAAAAGTTTACTTCAACGATCCCATTATCAAGTAGTAGACTTTCATTTTTCATTTAATGTAATTTAATTTGTCAAAACATGTCGTCCGGATCCTCACAGGTACACTCATATTGGTCTCTCTCTTTTGAGTCTTCTAGATATCATCCTTGTATTACGAATGCATATAGGATTTGGAATTTCGGATAAAACTATGGTGCTCTTTGGATCAGCCATTGCAGATGCCGTTAACCAATTCAAGTAAGGGCACTTTCTGCTGATCGCAGTTATCTTCTTGATATGTTCCTTTATTGATTAGAAGTGAAAATTTTCCGTTTCTAAACTCCAGGTTTATGCCATTCTTGATCTTATCCGGACAACTTTGCCCTCCGGGAATTGAAGGGACTCTCTTTGCCCTCTTCATGTCGATTAACAACCTAGGGTCAACTGTGGGTTCATTTGTAGGTGCAGGTCTTGCTTCGATTCTGAATATCTCATCGGGTTCTTTTGACAATCTTCCTCTCGGAATTGCTATTCAAGTCCTCTGCATTTTACTTCCAGTTGGTTTTCTGTTTTTGATACCCAATGATGCTACAGGAATATCAGCATAGATAATAGTAGCCATTGACCATTTTCTATACAAAAGAATGATCCATTGTAACCAAAGATAGACAGATCAATTTTCTCACAGTTTTTTGCTTTGGAATTTTAGATCATAGCATACTGATAATTCAAAGGTTGTATAGCTAGTTCTAGATTGTAAATCATAAGTTTTTAACATAGGTGTATAATTTTTCTAAAACATCTCTTTGTTCACTGACCATTTTTCTTTGGACTGGAGTTGGGCCATACCTGACTCTGGGGGAGTAAGTATACCATAGTTCTCAACTTTGGGGCACATATCATAACATTTTGTCCATTTCTTTAAGTGCCATGGGCCCATTACTACGAGGAATTATGGATCCTGGGACCTGTGGGTTATGGGGCCCACCACGCTTCCGCTGCGCCACTCTGATTACCTAATATAAGTATTATATTGGGAATTTTAATAACTTAAATTCTAAACGTCGTTATGCATGATTTTTCAGGAGTTTCATAAGATTCCAACGTTTGGATCCAACTTTGTCCAGCTAAATATCATTTTGCGTAAACATGGGGAATCCTTTTATATGGAACCGGCATGGCATGGGATCTCTAATGAAAGAATCGTCTGCACAAAGGTCCCATGTGAAGCGAGTTATCAAGTAGTGAATACTAACAAGCGTTTCCAGCCTTGCAAATTCATAGCCCGGACATATCCTTGGCTTCCCACCAAATGCAGTAAAGCAATAAGCCGGAACTGATGCTTGGTTTTCAAATCTACTCGGATCGAACTTCATTGGTTCCGGAAACAGACCTTCATCCAATTGTATTGTCAATGAAGATCATTATCCAGTAGAGGCAAACAGAAAGAAACAGAAGAAGAGGAGATGATTCACTTACCATCCTTTAGGAATAACATATCCGCCAAATTCGATATCTCTTCTTCTTCTACAGCCAAAATTGAAAACGAACATCTTATAATCGTATCGATCTATTTCGTTTCTTTATTCCATTTCAGCTTCACAAATCATACCTTACAGAACAGCTGCATTAACAGCCGGATATGTAGCCAGAAGCTGGATAATGAAAGTGATCAGAACCGAGGATGTGTCGTATCCAGCTGTCATAACAATTACAATAATATGCAGAGTTTTCTCTTCGCTTAGTTCCTCATTTCCATCTTTATCCTAATACTGAGCAACCAAGTAATGAGATCTTGATGCGTTGAAGCTCCCTTTTCTTCAAGTTCCACCTTCTTTTCCGCTTTAAGCTCCTTCAACATGTCGTGGAGCCTCTCACTTGCCTGCAAGCTTTGTTTATACAGTGTAAATGGAAGCTTGACCGGATCCAACCGCATTCCCTCTATCATTATCTGAAGACATTCTATCATTTTGTCTTCTGATTCCTTCCTCAACACCGAATAGTAGAGAACATATTATGTTGAATGTGAGAGTTTTCATCAAGGGCAACACCTATTTTCAACCAAAAAAGAGAGAACTTTAAAAGCCCTTCTTGTCCTAAATTCAATTTGGTTTGAAAGAAGATCTTTAAAAATAAAAAAAAAAGGAGAGAGAGAGAAACATACCATGACTTCTCTCCGGCTGCCAGTGCATCTTGATGTGCTTTTGGATTTCTTCATCCGTTTTTCCGACATATTGTTTCAATGACTCGGGTTTCAAGAACGAGACCAGTGCACTTCTAACACGCTTATGATCACTCCCATTATGTTCAAGCAAATTGCGTTCACCCAAAATCATTCTAACGGGTTCATTTTGCTGGCTTGAAAATATACTGTCATCAGAAGTGAAGATGAACTTATGTGCTGCCTGCCCAGAAAGGAAAACTGTGGGCTTTCCGAAAAGTGTGAGCTTTGAGATCGGACCGTACTTTCGGATTTTTTGTTGGAGCCATACTTTGCAGTGTTATCGCGCATGGCATTGAGGAGGGCAAGGCTCTGGCCTATTAGAGGAATGCCGAGTGAACCGGGAGGGAGATTTTTTAATGATCTTCTTCTTCTAGTAAGGCGAGGGAAGATGAGAATAAGCAATAGGATAAGGGTAAGGTAAAATACTCATGATTTCTATTGAATGAGAGTCGAGTTAGTTTAAAAGGATCTGAATCAGTTTATACGGCTTGGGATTTAGACGAGGCTCGGCAGCATAAGATATTAATGATTGACCATATGTAGATTGTAACAGTTATTTTGTCGAAGCGATGATGACATGTAAAGCAACATATAATTGGATTAATCGGACAAGACATCATTAACAATGGCTCTGCTGGCCAGACTGTAGGATACTGCCAAAGGCATGAAGACAATTCTGGTACTTCCATCCAAGATAATAGGGTAGGTGTCTGATTAAGACCGTTTGTTCCTTCTTTCTATTTCACCTTTGAATTTATCAATTTATAATTTTTTCAATATATAATTATGATGGTTCAGGTCACTTTGAAGGTCACAATCCAACAAACATGAACTTTTTATTTGATAATGTCATATTAGAACAAGGCCTGCCTTACTCAGATATGGAATTTACATGCTTCCATATCACCATAGCTGGTTTCAGAAGGTACGGTATCAGTGCCGTTTCATCTTCTTCAGTTCTCAATAATAGATCTAAGAAGAAAAGGTACAGTAGCAATCATAAAAGAAATCAGAATTTGATTACAAATAAGAATAACGAAACGGGAAAGCTCCTTCCGAACCGACAAGCATACAATATATTGAATCCATCATGTTGGTGTTTTCAGTCTTTAGAACCGTATTATGTCTTCTGTAAGTAATTAGGGATGTTTCCAGACAATACTTAACCAAAACAAGTACCCTCATTGAGTACATGGTAGCTACAGATACAGCAGTGAGAAATCTACAAAAACATCATGTTAAGGATTTGACTTGATCTACGGATCCATACAAACACTCAATGATGTTACTCGGACTTTACAGGAGGAATATGGTTTCCTCCAGTTGCAAGCTTGTACAGGTAAAATCCAGTCATGAGAACGCTGCAAGAAGGACAAAAATGATCAGTGCATCAACACCAAGAAGCCAATTACATTTTTTGTTATTACGGTATTCCCTAGGTCCCAAATCATTAAGCACAACGTATACGCTTATATAATAGGCATGTCCAGAAAAAATGGAAATCAGACTTGGGTATCATCTATCACAACAAGAAATGGCTAAAAAACAGGTTAAATTTTAGCATTTACCATTATCAATGTATTATTGGTGATGAGGCCCTAAATGTTCTACAGAACCAGTAAATAGGAGGAGATTCTTCGATATCATGAACATTTAGATTATGGATTCATTCATATGAAGGTCCATTCTTCTGATAAGTCCGTTATATATTTACCACCAAATAGTAAGTGGCGGCCTAGAGTGCAAGCTCAAAGCCAATAACGGAAGAATGGAAATAATGATAGCTCGAGTTCTTAAAAAGGTAGGTTATATCTCTCTAACTGACTTACCTGATCCCAGCCACAATGCCAGCTGGCATAATTTTTGAGGTTGACAAATAGCGCTGTCCCATGACCCATGTGAGTATTGCTGCCACAACTGTTATGAAGGCACATGAATCAGTCAACAATATGATTCTTCTCATCTAATTTGCAAATTTTTAGTCAGCCGAATATGGAAATAGAGGGTTTGAAAAGTGAATCAAGAGGAAAACAAGAAATGGCTGTATGCACAGATCCCCGTAGAAATTTGATTAAACCATAAACTTGTGAAGCTCTAACAGTACAAGATTCAAACTTGAGATGTAAAATCCACCGTATATAAGACTGCCAAATTACAAGTAAAAGTACTGATAGAACACTGCGATATTGCAGCTAAACGCAAAATACAAAGCACCACGAATTTGATCCTATCAGTCATTTTCAGAGTTAATGCAGACAGGCCTCTTCTTATTCTCTGTTCATCCCTTTAATCACACACACACACACACACACACATATATATATATATATATATATATCTGTATGTAAAATGCTCCTTATTTGTGTCTACAAATCTATGAAATAATCAAATCAAATCAAGGACCAACTAAAATTTATGCAACGCAAACAAGCTCATCAATAAGCATATGGAACAACCAAAAGTCGAAGTCAAGATGCAGGGTCAAGCTGAATAACTACCAAACAGCAATTTACGTTTCGAATCAGCATTAGCTCAAGCTAAAAAAGTGGTACCTGTCTCAAGAATCAGAGCAGGAAACGAGTTCTTCTTCTTCTTATAAGCTTGAAGGCTCAGATATCCAGCCAGAAGGAGCACAAATCCAGTGCCCACGCCCCCAGCCAACGATGCAGTGCTTCCTCTCTTCAAATACCCAATTAGCCCCCCACAAGCTAAAATCAACCCGTAAGGGATCGTGAAGCAGAAATCATGCATTTTTCACCGGATGAGTTTTCTTGTCAGGCAAGATCAGAATCTGCGAAAATCTCAGTTAGAGGAAAGGGGCGAACTTTCTGTTCTTCTTATGACTATCCAGCGCGCTAATTAGCGCGTGGAATTCTAATTGGTCAAGGCTTCATGTCAGCAACTTTGATTAGCGACTTTCCGTAATTACCCCTGAGTTTTCTCTAAAATGGCATTTCGTTCTAAAATATTGATGCCATACTGCAGCCTGAAAGGATAATGGCTCTTTGTCGGATCCGGGTCCAGATTCCCACCCGTAAAGGCCCACTATTCTCCACTGTCGATCATCCTTCTCTGCTAAACCAAAAGCTTTACATTTCACGAACCCTAATAAGGATGGCGGAGACTCAGGCCAAACCCAGTAGACCCATTTGCGAATCGTGCTCAAAACCGACCCGTCTCTGCCTCTGCTCTCGGATCCAGAATCCACGTCTTGACAACTCGGTAAGAGTAACCATTCTTCAGCACAGCTTAGAGAGCAAACACCCTCTAAATTCAGTTAGAATTGTAACATTAGGCCTTAAGAATGTCAATGTAGCTACTGTTTCTGATGTCAATTTCGAGGCTCGCTTCATAATTTCCATTCATAATGGTCGAAATCGTTTGCGTTTTGACCAATTTGAAGAAGAAAACAAAGAAACCCAGAAGAAGCAAGAAAAAGGAGCTGCCTTTACGGTTACTATTGGCAAACATGGTGTCATTACCTCAACCTCTCATCAATGGATGCTGCAAACAAATCAACATAATGTTAATTTCAACGAGCTCTTCACTTATCCTGCAGCTCGTGAAGATTTTGCAAAAGGGTTTATGGTGAAGAAGTTGCTGCAGAAACGGGAGTTAGAGGAAAGTGAAGAAGAGTTTGAAATCTGGATACCTCCAAAATCAGTGCTTCTATTTCCAACTGAAGAGGCATTTTGTGTTGATAGTCTAAAAGCTAGTGAATTTGGTGTGGTAGAGAATTTGATTGTGTTGGACGGCACATGGGCAAAGGCGAAGAGGATGTATAATGAGAATCCATGGTTGAGGTTTCTGCCTCATCTGAAGTTGGATTTGAAAGAAGAGGTGAGTTTGTATGGAGAGGTGAGGCATCAGCCTAAGGTGGGTTGTTTATCCAGTATAGAGAGCATTGTTTATGCATTGAAGGCAATTGGGAATGATAGTAGTAATGAGGGGTTGGATGATTTGTTGGATGTTTTTGAGTCCATGATTTCTGATCAAAGGAGATGTAAAGATGAAAGATTGAATAAAAATTGATTCCTAGTTGATGAAAATTTGATCCCTTGGGGCTGAATTGATAAAAGTTTAAAGACGCGGCGGTGTCAAATAAGAATTAAAATAAAGTATAAAAATTTCTGGTAAAAAAGGAGGGTAACGTTTGACCCTTCTCTACCCGCTTTCCGATTTTCCCACTCCTCTTAGTTCTTGGTTCTCAGTTCTTTCTGAGAGTGAATTTAGGGAGAATTTCCGTCTCGTTGCATAGCTGGAACAAGTTGTTGCTGAAAGGTCCAAGCGCATGGCTTCTGCTCCAGCCCGCTTTGCTGACTACATGTAGACTGATGGAATCCGATATATACTATGGAATCCGCTTTGCTCACCAACTCGACAAGTCACTTTACGATGGGTATGCAATCAACTCAATATACAGACGAATTCTCTCTCTAGTTTCTCTTTTCGAATCCCTAATTCTTCAAGGAGGTCAGCCACCTCGAATCCGCTTATTCATCCACGTAACACGTTTCTTTCGAACCAAATGCTCAAGTTTCATTCATGGCGTCATTATTTAGCTAACCAGTCCTTAAATCTAAAAGTCCATTTCCTCTCCATTTCTCGTTCAATTTCCAAAGATCTTCATGAAGATGCTTACGACCCTCCATTTTCACCTGCTACTAAACCCCTGAAGGAGAAGAAGAAGAAGAAAACCGACGTTAACGCTCCGATTCCCATTAAAGATGCGATACAACCACTCAAGTCGAACCTTCCCTTCGACTTCAGTTACTCCTACGCTGAGATAAACCCATCAATCAAGCCCATTGGGCTCTGAGAATCCCCAAAGTTTTCTCCTTTTGGTCCAGGGCGGCTCGACCGGAAATGGACTGGCACTTCCACCCCTGTCCCTCCCGACCTAGAACTGGACCAGTAGATGGCCCTGGAAGAGGGACCGGATTCTTGGAGACCCACTTTCCAAGGAAGAAATCGCAGAGCAACGGTACCGGCACAATGATTGCTCCGCTCCTGCCAAATCAATCTAGGTAATCCATATCTTTGTAAAATTCTTTTATTTTTTGATTTTTTCTTATTTTTTGATATGAACGAGTAATTGATTTTTCTTGTTGTGTTAGAGAAGGGAGGAGTTACTCATAACATGTTGGATGATATCCACAACCGTCGGAAGAGGGCGAAGCTGTAAGTTTTTGGGAGTTCCAATTCTTGATATGGATAATGTTTGCTTCCACCTTGAGGTTTGAATCTTGAAAGTTTTTTTACGCTTTTAATTTTTAATGAATCAGACATGATGTCTTGAGTTATAGTAGTTTCTCTGTAGGACAAATCGGGCGGGAGGATTATATATAGGCAGCTCAATGTGCATATATTTTATATCGGGGTCGGAATTATGATCCACAGAGCCGACCGGTTATTCTGAGAATGCTTTGGAGGCCTTATGCACCCATTTATCGTAAGCTTATAAAGAATGTTGCTGATGGCTTAACTTTTCATGAAACAAAGGAAATGATAAGCAGAGGACTCAATTCCCCTTCTCTAACGAAGCTTAGTAAGTGTGATCTCATTTCCTTTTTGTCTAATTGCCTGAACGTGAAAATTATTAGATATCTTTGTTTTTTTCTCCTGCAGCTAGAAATGGTGTATGTGAATGTCGTTGAGAAAGTTAGGGAGGCTTTTGAGAGTGAAGAGTTGGTGAGACTATATTGCACTTATGTTGGTACCAATGACTGCAAAGAGATTGGTGTAAAGCTAAGGGTATGAGTTCGAAATTTGTTGAAGATGTGTCCTCAACTTTGGCTGAAATTATGAGGAATTTTATGTTATCTACACTCCCCTTATGCTTTTTTTTTTTTTGGTTGAAAATGTTTTTAGGATTTGGTACCTTGTGTACCTATTCTGGTCGAAGATGAGCAGATTATACTCTGGAAAGGAAAGAAGGATCAATTAGAAAGATTTCAACTCTGCTATGGAGATTAGTTAGAATGTAAGGCATTTGGATATGACAGGGAGACCCAAAGGAACATACTGAAGGAGGATTCCTCCTTGAGATGTTACCAATGTAAACCTTAAAAACCCTTTCTTCTCAGGATGAATTGTCCTTAACAAACTGAATGTATTCGACATTCCTAATGTCACAGCTTCCTTTTTGTCCATAAAATTGTAAAAGAACCCATAGTCTGCTTTTTAAGTATGCTATTCAGGGAGGGGGCTATCATCAAGAAAATGCTGAAACAATTATCTAAAACTTACTTTATAACAGACAAGCTATACGTTACAGTCAATAGTACACCTTCCACAGTTCCACTATATGGTATGTAATTCAGGTAGAGTAAAACCAAAGGGCTCAATTTATCAGTGAGCCAATCTACATGGTACGTACAATGACCGATGTAAGTAAAAACACATACATACAGCAAATTCAATATTTACATATGTTCGTAGCAAGAGAAAAACTTCACCAGATTCTAAAAAGAAAACCGGTCTAAGGTGTTGAAAGTATCTTTCTCAATTCAGGCCTCTTCTCAGCAATACACCCGGAATTGATCAATGCGGTAATCCAAACCTGATCAGACCTTATAAGCTCATCTTCATCGTTCCTATGCCAGCTCCATAAGGCATGTGTTGTATTCACTAACTTCAGCTCCCCATGACCAAAACTTGATTCTCTGAAGGCTGACCATTCAGGCTGTGGGTCTTTATACCTAGTATAAAGTACAAGCATTTCAACAATATTAACATGGAATGTAGTTTATGCTTCAAGACAGTCAAATAATTTTATGCTTTCTATTAAAAGACAACTTTTTTCTCCTCACTTGTAAGTTTAGAGGATACTTACTTGTGGGCTAAACCTTCTCTGTTTCCTCCATCACCGATGGTTATATGGACAGCACCACAAGGATCTGGTTTTCCTTTATGGACCCGTTTCTTTCAAAGAGACCAAACCAGAAAAGAATTAATATATTGCAATTAAACAAGTCTAGAAAAGAAACCAAAAATCAAGAAGAAAAATACCGAGCGCTCGTAAGCATGCACATGGCCAGTAAGCACAATATCTACACTAGCAGCATAGAGCAACGGCTCCATTGTTTCCATCATAACATCACCTTCACCTTGATGAGCCTTGTTACTATTATACCATGGCACATGGAATAGAACAAGTAGCCAGGGGGTCTTTTTCCGATCCACCTTTGCTAAATCAGCCTTTGAAACATAATACAGAAACTTTTATTAAACCTGTCAATGAATCAGATCATGTAAAAGAACAGAAGATTACTAGTACACCAGAAGATTTACAAACCTTCAACCAACTATATTGATCAGAGTACTCATCATAATCTGTATATGACCCAAGCATGATAATATGAGCTCCAGCAACATCAAAAGAATAATAAAGATTTGAACTTGATCCACTCTCTTCAAATGGCATCTTCCATCTACTATTATAGGATACAAACCCATCCTTAAAGAATGGTATATTCTCCTTTTCATGGTTCCCTTCTGTTACCATCCATGGCCTTGAACTAGCAAGTGGCTCCATAAGCTCACCAAATGTGTCCCACCTATACTGAATATAATCAGCATAGGAAAGGTCACCTGGAAGTAAATGGATATCATATTTGCATTTGTCGATGTGGTCTAGGGTCGATTTAGTCCATTCAGTTTGTCCAAGATCCCCTGCCACAGCAAAGGTGACTGGAAGTTGGGCCGGAGGGGTCTTGAGTTGGAACTCCAGGCCTTGTCCACCACATCGGTAATAATAAACTGTGTCGGGCTCTAAAGGCCCAATTACAGTATGATGTATCTTTCCTGAGCTGTAGAAAAGGTAACTGTAGGAAGTGCTCTCTCCTTGCAATAGAGAGGTGTATAAACCGGGTGCTGTTCCGTACTCGACAAATGAAGGAGAAGATTTTTCATTTGTAACCCATGTCACTCGCATGTGATTTTCTCCGGCTAAAGAGATATGCACCTGCCAGAAGATTTGAATGTGAAATTAGTTTATGAAAAGTGGTCCAAAAACTAAACGGAAATAAATGCCAAAAAATCTAGAAAAAATAAAATTCTCAGAATGATAGTGAAGTAAATGAGTGAGAGAAGTAGATATACCCATATACAACAACTAAATCTTAGAACTTCTATATTCACCAAAGAAACAAACTAATACAGCTTGATCCATTGTTAAATCAGTATTATCTATAGATTACAAGCTTATTACAAAAAAATTAGTGTCTTTATAAAATAAACTTTCTTAGATCCATCACTGTTTAAAGACCCAACATTTATTTTATCGGACAACTATTTTCCTTCCACGATAAGATTCACAATGGATCATGAAAGCTATGATATCATAACATTTGATTTGAGATTGGAACATGAAATGGAGCTAAAATCTGCTTGTTTCCTGAGAAAATTTCGTCCTGCAGAGATAGAAAGGTTACCTGCTGAGGTTGAGAAGAGTGCTTTGAATCCCATGGAAATTCAAGAGTTTTTCGAGGCTTAGGTCGGACATATTCAGCTCCGACAGTTGAAGAAATTAAGAAAGAGACTGTCAGAATCAGTATCAGCTTCGCCTCCATGATTTTGCTTCACCAGTTTCCAGCAAGACAAATAGAAAATATCGGAATCTTATTAAATCCTGTGCCCAAAAGTAAATTACTATTTTCGTCCCAATAATTTAGCCTTTTTCTCATCGACGTCCCCACATTATTTTTTTATTTCATTTTCTTCCTAAACAATCTTTAGTTGAGCCATTTTAGTCCTAACCATGGCCCTCCCACGTCATTGTTCATATAAAAACAACCCTGATTTCATGTTTATTATCCAGATTTGTAGGGTTTATTTAGAGGACTGATTATAGGAATTCTCTGTATCACACGTTTATGAGTAAACTTAGGAGTTAATTACTACGTTCTTGTATATAAAAGGGGTATATGTATATGTACTCATACAGAAATTAGGTAAGTTTATAAAGTCTTCGTGGTATGTATCGGAGGAAGGTTCATCCTAGATGGTCAATGGCGGAAACCGCCGCACAAGAGCATATCTCTATAACCCCTGACACTACCGGCAGTGTGTTAGAAAGTATATGTAACATGAGCTCCAACGGAATGGATAACTCGTCATTCCATCTCATGATAGAAAAGCTCAACGGGATAAACTATTTAGAATGGAAAAGGGAAACTGGGCTATCTCACTGGGACGTTGAGGAAGCCCTCAAACACAGATCCATCTCTGTCAAAGTGGCAATCGGAAAATTCAATCGTGATGTCATGGCTACTCAACTTCATGCAGCCCGATATTAAGAAGACATATCTCTTCTTGTCGACGGCCAAGAAGATCTGGGATGCCCTCCCTGAAACTTACTCGGATGTGGAGAATGCATCTCAAATCTTCGAGATTAAGACCAGATTGTGGCAGCTTCAACAAGGAGAAAGGGGAGTTATTGAGTATTATAAAGAGATGAAATGTCTCTGGCAGGAACTAGAACGGAAGTGTCTTGATAATCAATTCCAGAAGGGACGGGACAACGAGAGGGTACTTGAGTTTCTCGCCAGATTGCATCGAACTTGGATGAGGTTAGTGTCCGGATTCTCGGACTACGGATATTTCCGGCCATCGGAGCAGTGTTTGCAGAGGTCAGACGTGAAGAAGGAAGACGCAAGGTGATGATGGGAGGAGACGGTGTTTTTGGGTCTGGGCCTAATAGATCTCGTGGACCCAACGGGAATGATGAGCCTATTTTATCAGCTGAAGTTTCAGAATCGGCAGCAAAAGGAGCAGCTTAGAAGAATCAAAAAGAAAAAGAAAAAAAATATGGTGTGAACACTGCCATAAACCATGGCACACAAAGGAGATTTGTTGGGATCTCCATGGAAAGCCATCTGCATGGAAACCAAAAGACTCCGGGAAGAGTAGACGGCATCAGGCATCGCTTGCAGATCAAAACGCGAAAAGGGTTGAAGGAGAAAGCAGCCAATCACCACTCAACCGTGAACAACTTGATAATCTTATTAAATTACTCTCAAATTTTCAAACCCCACTCTCTAGCTCTGTGGAAACTGCTTCCTTAGACCATAAAGGTAACTTCCTGACTGTTTTTAATACAAATTCCCACTTTGGATTATTGATTCAGGGGCCTCCGATCATATGATCACTTCTTACCATATCTTTTCAGGCACATACCAGAACACTCGAGGAAATCAAGGAGAGGATCATCCAAACAATAAAACAATGAGTAGACCCTGTTCAGAGTAAGCATTGTCAATTGTGAATGGCACACAACTGGGAGGACAATAGCGTCGTCCATCAATCGAATTGGTTCTTTTACTTAGTTGCTCGCTCATATTTGCAACACAAATGCATTGCTCTGCTATATATTCTTACACTTGGACAAATTAAATTAACTTGATCTGGTCCTTCCCTTGATTGTTGTAGGCCCCAGCCAGAAAATATGTAAATTTTTTGTAAAAGGTACATATTTCTTACCCAGTAACGCAGTCTTTCCCTAGAGAGCTAACTTGAGAAAAAAGGCCATGAATGACATGCTTATCTAAAAAAATGTCATGAGTCAATACTTATTTGCTTTCATGTCATTTTTTATTTATTTAAGAATTCTGGAAAAAATTAATAATAAAAACCGGAAATTATAATATTAATCTTCTTTTTCCTCCTATTATTTCTTTCTCACAAAAATAGAAAATTCGAACTTAAAAAATCCATCAATTTTCTTTTTCATTCTTTTTGTTCATTATCAACTTCATTCTTCTTCATCATCAAATAAACATAAATAGCAACTCACAAATGATAGGGAAAAAAAAATAGTCTAGACCCATAAATAATAACTTGCATTTATCTTGTTTTAGTGATTTCAAGCGTTTTATTAGAAATTATGAGACATAAATAGTAACTTACATTTATCTTGGTTTAGTGATTTCAAACGTTTTACTTGAAATTATGAGACATGACATATACCGTTTGGAAGCTTTGAATGTCTAGTTTCATATGCAAGTGATCATTTACAATTTCGAATTCAAATGACAAAGTTATAGTAGAATAAGTGGAATATATACATGATTATCATAATTCAAATTACATTCATCTTATCTCACTCACCATGAGAGATATAATAATCTTCCGAAAATATTCTATACATGTATAGAAAGTCCTAAAAATCTAGTTTCCAACACAACTAAGGGTTTGTCATTTCAATATCGGATGAAAAAGTTATTATCAATTTAAGTAACAATGGTCATAAATCCGTTGATATCAACATGTCAAAAATAATATCATATTGTTTTAAAGATTTCGAACATTTTACTAGAAATTATGAGACGTTCCATATATTATTGGAAAACTTTGGAAGTCTAATTTCATATACAAGTGGCAATTTATAATTTCGAATTAAAAAAGTTATAGTAAGATAAGTGAAGTATATACATAATTATCATAATTTAAATTACATTAATCTGGTCTCACTCATAATAAGATATATACTAATTTCCAGAAAATGTTTCGTTCATGTATAAAAAGTTCTAGAAGTCGTATAAGATAGGCAAATGTTTCGTTCATGATCTATTAATCCATACAAGATCGTGTCGTATAATCAGGTATCCGTATATACCACCACCTGATGGCTGTTACCCGGTGGTCCCTTTGAGCTTTCACGCTACGAACTCCATCCCAAAACTCCCATTTTTCTTCTTCTTCCACTCTCTCTGTCTCTCTGTCTCTCTAAGAATTTCTCTATTTCGCTTATTCAGTGGATGTGAGTTATGATGCATGTGTCTAATCTAGATCCACATCATCTGTAAAATCTAATTTGCCTAACAGAAGCTGTTCAAGATCTGCTTTCGTTTATGATGGGGAAGACCAAGGATTTAGACGCGCGTAATTACCAGAAGTATGGCGTCCCTTCCTACGTTGTTGCTTGGGTTCCCTCCAATGCTATCAAGCTCCAGCACAAATCTCAGGAATCGAACAAGGATGTCGATCAATCCGACGATCACGTTTCTAAGGACAGTGATGAATCGTTTGGGACTCGAATACTACGCTGCCTTTGCTGGCGGTGGTGGAGAAGGGCGAAGCGGCATCTCGAACGAACGTCGTACTTCGTGTTCACTTTGATTTTGCATCCAATTCGCTCTCTGAACAGCTCGTAAATATTATTTCTCTCTTTCTCTTATATATGTATATTATGTTTTGATACATGAATTCCTATGCTGCAGTGAATTTGGATAAATTTTTCTTATTGTGTTGCGAAATTAGAGCAACAAAGATGTTTCTTGCTTATGATAGAGCAGCGATATTAGAGCCATCAGGGGCGGAGGAAATGGGAGGAGGGAGGGGGGGCTACGTCATTCTGGATCGGAGGGAGCGGCAGTGTTGGGTGAGGCAGAGAGGTGCGTCGGGCGAGGAAGGGTGGGCAGCGCCGGGTGAGGAAGGGGGCGACGGATCTGACTGGGAGAGGGAGGAAGGGAGGGTGGGCGTCGGTATCGAGTGAACGACAAGTGATGGGAGAGGGAGAGGGGAGAAGGGAAGGTGGGCATCCGCGTCGAGTAAACGACAAGTGACTAGGAGAGGGAGAGGGAGGACGGCGGCGGATCTTACCGGGATGGAGGGCGTCGGTCGGCGGCAGATGGGCAGATGGCAGAGAGGTTCGTCGGGCGTCGGTCGAGGGAGGGAGGTCTGGCAGCCTGCCGCAGCGTTCTTCTTCTTCATTCTAAGGTTTTTTTTTTTTTTTTTTTTTTAATTGAATGGAAGCCCATGTCATATGCCCAATAAAATTTGGTCAGATCAGGCGTCAGATGTCCAATAATGTTGGTCAGATCGAGTTGGGTAAGGATATTTTTTTATCAATCCTCTTGATATCAACGCACAAATGAATTATTAATATCAACGAATTTATAATTATTCTTATTTAATCGAGAATAATTTTTTTATCCGATTTTATTTGATATTAAAATGATAAACTATTAATTATATTGGAAACCAAACTTTTAGAGATTTTTATATATGTATGGAACGTTTTCTAGGGATTAGTATATCTTTCATTGTGAGTGAGACAAGATGAATGTAATTTGAATTATGATGATCATACATATACTTTACTTATTCTATTATAATTTTTTCATTTGAATTCTAGTTTGTAAATGGGCACATGCATATGAAACTAGATATACATAAATTTTAAATGATATATGTCACGTCTCATAACTTCAAGTAAAATATTCAGAATCATTAAAATAAGATAATATTATTAGACATGTTAATATCAACGAGTCCATTACCATTATCACTTAAATAAATAAATAAAATCATCTGATATCGAAATGATATACCGTCAATTACAATGGAAAATAGACTTTTAGAGCTTTCTATATAAGTATGAAAAATTTTCTGGATATTAGTATATCTCTGATAATAAGTGAGATAAGATGACTTTACATCACGCTAATAGACTAATTAACACTTTCTGGCTGTCAATGCAATGATGAGCCTAATTGTGTCAAGTCTAGCCACTGGTTAAATATCTCTACATAGTCCACCCCATATTATTATGAGAATCCCTTCACTACTAAATGAGCTTTGAATCTGGCTATGAAGCTCTTAGCATTGAGCTTTAGTTTGAAGATCCATTTAAGCCTAATGGTCTTCTTCTTCTCAGGCTTATCAATTAGAATCCAAGTCTGATTCTCGGTGATCATTGTCAGCTTCTCCTTCATAGCTTTCATCCAACTTTCATCATTCTTAGCATCCTCAAAACATCTAGGTTCCATTAGAGCCATGTTGCACTTTTGATAGACATCATTAAGGCTTATGTATATAGGATTCAAGGGCTTACCTATATCATCATCTGATTCTTCAATAGGAGTCTGATCCTGACTTTCTTCAAGAGAGTCAATTAGTTGATTATTCACGGTTTCATCTTCTCATATGAATATTGATTTTTTAGCAAAACTAACATTTCTGCAAACAAAGATCTTTCCAATACTAGGATAATAGATTATATAGCCCTTTAAGTTTGAGCTATACTTAATAAGAATTCATTTCTTAGTTTTCACAAAAAGCTTATCCCTTCTCATTTCTAGGATGTGTGAGAAACAAATTGCTCCAAACACTCAAAGATGAGATATTGAAAGCTTCACATTGTTCCAAGTTTCATGAGATGTGTTTTCTCCTCCATTGTCTTGGTAGGCAATTTATTGAGAAGATATATAATTGTATTAGTTGTTTCTCCTTAAAACTTTCTTGGCATTTTCTTCTCACCATCTCCATAATGGTTCTATTCTTGATTTTATAAATTTTATTTTGCCGTGGAGTATAAGAGACTGTTATTTGATGCTTGATTCCTTCGTCTTCACAAAATTGCTTGAATTCATTTGATGTATATTCACCTCAATCATCTAACCTAAAAGTTTTCAACCTTCTATCATTTTGAGTCTTTACAAGCTTCTTGAATTACACACTTCAGATTTCTTCTTCAGGAAATAGATCCAACAAAATCCGATCATGTCATCTATAAAAATGAAAAAGCTTTTGCTTTCATTCAGAAAGACTTCTTTTATAGATCCACATACATCTGAATGAACTAGCTCCAACTTGTGCTCAGCCCTGTGTGCTTGATTCTTTCTTCAGCTTGCCAAGTTGGCATTTTTCACAAACACCAAGTTGCCAAGTTCGTCCTGTAGAAAACATTTAATTCTTTCACTTAAGAACACCATAACCACTGCATGGTAGAGCGTTTTAAAAGTATTCCGAAGGTGGAGTATTAGATACTCCAAAAGTGGTGATGTGAGCCACATCATCATCATCTCCGCCGCTGCCCCAAAATGCCTCCTACATGGTAGTAGATAGCTCCGCCCATTCACCACTCTAAAAATTGATTTCTTAGAAAATAGAAATAGCATGAATGATGATGTCACGGAAATGTTTATAATATATAAAAACCGAGGTATATATAATTAACTAATGACCAATCGACTATTCTTTTGTACATACAAAGATCTATCTATTGGTACAAACATATGCTAAGGCGGGAAGGATGGATACAAAGTAAGATACAAATCCTCTATACTCGCCACGCACGCGTATGTTTTCTTTCCCGGAATCCATAATATTTTAGATTTCTATTGCATCATTTTCACACTCCACACCTCTAAACCATAGTTCTAACCAAGTCTTTAGCTCCCTGAGAGCCCCCTTCCTGCCCAGTAATCATATTCGTGGTGGGTCTAAAGTTCATTGCAAAACCAGCCAACCTTCATTTCCAGTATCATCACAAGTTACACGTAGCAATTGGTTAATCACTACCAGGCACGGCTTTTCGGAAGTTGATGCGCATACAAGAATATAATCACTTCATGTCTGTCTCTATAAGGCTTCTTTCCCATTCAAATACACCGGATTGCTGGACTTGTTGGGGTCTCAATATTTGCAAATTTGAGGTTTTCTTTACAAGAACATTTGAGATGATTATTACTAGTGTTTCGCAAGCATGGAGCTCATCCATCTTTTGCACATCAATTGGTTCTGTCAAACTATCATCCCATGCCTTCTCGCATGACCTGTAAAAAGATCATGTCAGAGCAGACAAGAACCAAAAAATGGTCTCTCTGGAGGCAGAGTTTATTCGAAAATGAAATATGGTTGATATGTCCTTGTATTACCATCTACCAGCCAACAAAATATTTCAAATTTCCTAAAAAGGAAGAAATAGAAAGATGGTATGCTCTGCGCCTAACTTCGTTGTAGACAATTGAAAAGATAACATTACCATCTCCAACCAGGTTTGGCTTCAGCAGGCGAATGAATCTTTGACAGTAGAGATGCTGCAAGAGTCTGATCACTTTGAGAGGCCCCTAATACCAATTGTACATGAACCAAGAGTTAAGAATAGCCATATGCATATTTTTGACAAATGAGATGTCAATACTATATAGTCCGTTTATATAAAATCTCAATCACCCAATTCGAAAACAGCAAAAAAGAAACATAATCAACGATGAGGAATCAAAGGGCATAATACCTGCAGAAGAGAGGGACTCAGAAAGGAGAAGAGTAAGTGCAGCTATAACCGACTGGATCCCTACACGATCAATCTTTAGACACTGATTCAGATAAAAGATTGTGGCAGCTAAGAACTCCTCAGAACCATTTCTATGTTGGCTTCTGTTTCCACTTCCTTGAACATATTCTACTAAAGAGAGCAGAGTACTTAAGTTTGGGTCCAAGCCTTTCATGTTCATAGAAAGCTTTTCCTGAATTACAGAAGCAGTTAGCCAATGCAGAAGCTTTGACATTAATGATTCCTTGCATTGTTCTTCCTCAGACATGTGTATTATTGTAGAATCTGACTCCAAAGCTGAAGAAATTGCCCAAAAAACAAAATTGGAAAGTGTTTCTTCATCCTGTAAGAATATCACTCTTGAGAATCAAATAGTACTTTCAAAAGGTGGGCTAGTATATAAGCTGAAATATTTAACATGTGGTAGAAATCAGAGCAGTATATAAAAACAAAGTCGCAAACATTAAAAGAGGGATGTAATGGCAGATTAGTTAGTAGGATTTAGATACAAAATAAAGTAGTATTTAATCCTTATGAAAGATTAAGCAGTATAATCAAAGTATGGGGACACTTGCAGTTTCATTATGGATAAGTTAAATGGAATGGCAGAGGGATGTATATATCTATATACATACCATGCGTAAAAGGCCTGGTGGTGGTGTACTCATAAGTATTACTTTGAGTCCCAAAAGTGAAATGGAGCTGGATTTTCCATTATTGAATGCTTTGAGAGCACCATATATGTTAAACAAACCTTCAATCGATAATGTAAAATGGGGTTGAAGAACCTTCCTCTTCTGTGATATCTTGAGTGTTGATATAAGTGTCTGTAACATTGAACTAAGCAATGACACTTCTTCCTTTATCACTTGGTTGCTGTTTATGAATATGAAGATATGGGAAGAAATTTCCATGAGCTGCTCAAGGGCATAATCTTTCAACCACTCAATACTGTCTTTAGATGAAAGGACATCATTGATAATCTAAATAAAGAAACATGGGAAGTTAGCAAAAAACAGGCATCTATTGTTGGCATTCATGTCTTCATATAGCTTATAGACTACACCCCTGAATGGAGCAACATATTACCTCTAATACCACAGTTTTCTGATTTAAGATAAACGCTCCGTCATTTCCACACATCCCTCTAAAAGACGTTGACAAGACCAAGGATAGCCACAAAAGTAGACCACAATGTTGAAGTAAATAACGAGCCATTTTTTGCAGTTTAACACACTTCTTCACCATCTATATACAAAGAAGATAAGTTCTCTACTGATTTAACTACTCCATTACCAAAACACGAGAGGTAATATCTATGATAAAGAAATTTACCTGAAGAATCAGCTCCTTTGCCTCATTATCTGAAAGAGGGGAATTATAAAATTCTAGTAGGGCCTCGGGAATTGAGTTCCTGATGTATATATGAGCATCCTCATCTACATTTATTCCTGCATAAACTAGGCGAAGAATCCACAACTTCTCTGCTTTGAAGTTTGAAGACATGCTCCAGAAAAAATTATGGAACAGAGGTATAGACTGCAATTATAATTGAAAGAAGTATTAGGTCAGAGTAGATCATCATGCAGGAAAGGTATTTATATAGAGCATTTGCAGGCCATACAAATACCTTCATGTTCATCCCAGAAGAGTTCCTCTGGGTAGAATCTGTCAAAATCTTACTTAATGTTCCATAATGATTGTAGGAAGGGTCCAACAAAATGAAAGATGTCTCTGCAGCAAAAAGAGCAAGAACGGACGGAATTCTCTGACAGGGCTCTGTAATGCCATTTTTTACAAAAGTTAAAAGAAGCAGAAGTCTCTTGATATGACTCCTGTCTTGGCAGTTCTGGAAAAGGGAAAAATATTTCAAGCATGTAAGAATCTCAGAATCAACCGAAAAAATAACTTAAGCATTTTAGCAATGTATTGGTAATTTTTAAATGTCAAAAAATATTTTGGGGGGGCAAGGAGGGGAGGTTTAAAAAGTTGTGTTGTCAAGTTCCTACACATGATAGATTTTAGCGGTCAAAGCATTGTAAAAACATAAGTTGAATAATTCTTCTATTAAAACTTAATTGTTACAGCTTATGTATTAGGCTATATATAGTGAGAAGTATCCTATTCTAATTCTAATTATAGTATACAACCTCAATCCCTACAAACTAGGAGGTAATATCTATAATTATCTAATAAGGAATAACTCCTATAATCTAGGGATTCTCTAATATTTTCATACTCCCCCTCAAGCTGGATCAAAGATGTCTTGTTAACCCAACTTGCTTATAAATCTATCAAACTTAGTCTTGTGAAGCTCTTTAGTGAATGTGTCTACCACTTGTTCTTCTGTAGGAATGTATGACATATACACCACACCTTCTTCTAACTTTTCTTTAATAAAGTGTATCAATCTCCACGTGTTTGGTTCCATCATGTTGTACTTGATTATGGGCAATATCAATTATTGCTTTGTTATCAGAGCAGAGTTTCATAGGCATAGAACTTGAGACCTCTAGTTTTTTTAGCCATAATAGTTCACATATTCCATGAGCAACAACTCTAAACTCATATTCAGCACAACTTCTTGCCAGCACTGCCTGTTTTTGGCACCTCCATGTTACCATATTTCCACAAACATAAGTACAATAACCTAAAGTTGACCTTCTGTCCATCACACTTCCTACCCAGTTGGCATCTGTAAATGCTTCGATTTTGAGATGAGCATGATTGCCAAATAGTTATCCACTTCCAAGTTTTCCCTTTATGTACTTGAGAACCTATAAGCTGCTTCAAAGTGCTCATCTCTAGGTGAATACATAAACTGACTTAACACATTTACTACAAAAGCAATATATGGTCTAATGTGTGAGAGATAGATAAGTCTCCCAACCCGTCTTTAGAACCGCTATTTTTCTCGAACTTGATATGAACTAGTTGCCTCTAGTTTCAAATTAGCCTTCATAGGAGTTTCAACGATCAACAGGTTTGACCGTGCAAACTTCATTCCCAAAAAATACTTCAGTGATCCGAGATCCTTTATTTCAAATTCCTTTGCAAGGAATGGTTTCAGTTTTCCCAACTCTTCCACATCATCTCCAGTCATAATCATATCATCCACGTACACAATAAGAATAGAAAATTTTCACTTCTTGGAATATTTAACAAACATAGTATGATCAACTTGGCTTTGATGGTATCCACGACTCTTCACAACCTTGGTGAGACGATCAAACCAAGCCCTAGGTGACTGCTTCAACCCATAGAGTGCCTTTCTGAGCTTACACACTTTCTCTACCCCAAATTGCCCTTCAAAACCAGGTGGAGATTCCATAAACATTGCTTCTTCAATTTCTCTATTTAGGAATGCATTCTTCACATCTAACTGTTGTAGAGGCCACTCAAGATTTGCAGCGAGAGACAATAAGAATCTAATGGAGTCTACCTTAGCAACTAAGGCAAAGGTTTCTTGTTGATCAATTCCATAGGTTAGTGTAAAACCTTTAATTACTAATCTTGTTTTGTACCTCTTAATTGTCAAATTGGTCTGAATGCCCTTTCCATAGGGTTTGCTTTCATTATATAGAAGAGATTTACATAGTGAGTGCTATACAAGGTAAGTATTTCCAACGTTATTTGCAGCCTAATTATCTGCTATATACAATCTAGACATAAAGGAAAACATCCCTAAAATAGCACAAATAGAATCCCGTAACATTAATTTCCCCATTAGCTTTGCATTTGACAATAAACACCCACTTGCAGCCCACTGTCTTGTATCCACTAGGAAGATTAACAACTTCTCATGTTTTGTTCTTTTCAAGGGCCCTGATTTCTTCTAGAACAGCAGCCTTCAACTCAGATTAGCTCAATGCTTCATGTATGTTTCTAGGAATTGAAACATTTGATAGGCTAGTGGTAAGGGCTTTGTAGCTTGGTGATAACCTGTGACAGGACATATATTTAGCAATAGGGTGCATTGTACAAGCACGGTTTTGTTTTCTAAGAGCAATAGGAACATCAAGATCAGAAGTCTGAGGATTCGGAACTAATATACATGTTTCATCTAGGCTGTCTTCATTTAGAGGATGATCTTGGGGTGTAGGAGGTTGATGGTCTTTGCTTTGATTTTGTTTCTTCCAAGAGTATAGAAAAGGATATTCTTGTGATTTTTGTATTGGTTTTCCCCCTGAAACAGAATCTTATTCCAAGAAGTATCCTATAGGCTATATATACCAAGAAGTATCCTATTCTAATTTTAATTATAGTATACAATCTCAATCCCTACAAACTAGAAGGTAATATCTCTAATTATCTAATAAGGAATAACAATATAGGGATTCTCTAATATTTCCATACGTTGATAATGCATAAACCATCATTTAGAGAGTAAATATGAGAAACGCGATACCTTTAATACATCTTCAAATTTCATAAGAGTCTCATAGGCCAACTTCCTTAGACTGTCATCAGCTGAAGACAAGCTAATGATTGCAATTGCAAGCAACCCCAAACTAGCAAACTCTGCAGGTTCAATGTAACCCATTGACAGACTGTGCATTGTAAAGCGTAAGATGAAAACAGGATCATAGCGCTGTACATGTTTAACACCATCAAAATGTGTCTGCAGATAATTCAATGAAGTAATTATTTTTTATGCAGATAATTCAATGAAGTAATTATAAGTTATAAGACATGATCTTGGCGTTTGAAGTTTGAAGTTTGAATCTAATAAAAAAATTAACAACACACCTCAAAAATATCCTTCAGTTGAACTTTGGTAAGGGGTAACGATTCCCAATATGCACTCCTATAATCATGGGGAAAATATAGCACTGTGGACACACATCTTTTGGGTTCAATTGGAAGGTGTTCTCGAAACTGATTTCTATAACGATATTTGAGTACTGCAGCATCATCAGTTATTTCACAAGAGAAATCTTGCTCCGTGGCATTTTCTTTCTTATTTCTAAGAGCAGCATTTCCCCATAGGAAATCCACTTCAGCCAAACTCTCAAAAACAGATCCATCAATGGACTCAATCTCATTCATTAGACTGTAAATCACTACGTCAATTTCACTTAGTGTTGCACCATAAGAAGACAGAAGAAGCAGATGTAACTCTTTTAAGTTTATGCCAAATTCTTTACCACATTGATCAGCAGTTAACCGCAAAAGTAACTGGAGTATTCTAAGAATTTCCAATTGTTTCTCACACATCTGAGTTTTCTCTGGATTGTGCTTGTCACTTACGCCTTGGTTAGTAGATGGCACAAGTGATCGCAGAATGCTGGATATTGGTCTAGGAAATGAACCTATAGGAGAAGAAGTGGATGACTTCGCTACTAAATGAATAGTAGCAACAAACTGAGAGTACAAAGAATGTAGCAGCTGTGGGTATAAAGTGCGAGCAAATTTTCCCTCATACAACAATGTTAGGACACCACGGACAATTTTCAGTGTTGTGGGATCCTCAAACCTATATAGAAAGGAACATCTCACCAATTGCTCAAGAAAGGGAATGGAATGTGATTGTATAAGAGTATGACGCATTTCTGTGGTTAGTTCCAGAACAGCTTCTAGTATGAAAACGTCCAGGTATCTTATGGGTGATAACATGTCTGAACTCTTCTGATTTTCAGGACTATAAGAGACTAAAGGAAACTTCTTCACAATTCTCTGCCAAGCACTTGCCAAAATGTTCAAAAACCGCATTTTTGACTCTTGCATGATGGATCCCATTTCTTTAGAACCCTCATCCAAGTTCCCATCTGCTTCTTCAGACTGAGACTGAGTCCTGTTATCTTTGGGAAATAACAACATCATACCAAAAGATATCTTGGCAACAACTTTATTCAAGTAGTTTAACCACTGGTCAAGTGAGTAAGAGTCATTTTCTTCTGCGTCGGCATCCAGGAGCTTATCATCTCCATCAGAACATGGGAACATGGAATTAAACAGAGACACTCGCTTCTTCGCTTTCACAGAGTCTCCATTAACGGCAAACTGATGTCTGAGCATTTTTATTGTTTTGCCAAGAACACTACTATTAACAATACCGAGAAGCTCATGAATGGATGATGGTGGTAATAGCTCTCTATATTCTTCCTGAAATATATCTCCAGAAACAAAGCATTTCCAGTCAAAGCCTTTGAAAAGGGTCCTCAGATATGATGAGGGGACACTCTTGGAATGATGATCCCAATGCTTTTTCTGGAATTTTGTGGTGGTTGAATCCAGGTATGATAAAGCAGTGGGAAGTAGCATCACAAGTTCTTTAGCTGAAAGAGAGAGATCAAATGTATTTTCCATTGGTTTGCCTCTATAAGAACGCTTGTTTAAAATTCCAAAAATTATGTATCCAGAAATTGATAGATGCAGGGAGCTAATCTCAGTAAGTGCGAACAACAATCTGGCTTTTGTCTTGCTAGTCCTGTAAATGCAATAATGAAGCAATTTCATTGGAGAGATTGCTATAAGCCTTGACAGTGCCACTCTGATTTGACCATAAGCACCACAGTGCAGAGATTTATGCTTGTAAGCAAAATTAACAGCTTCCAGCAAGCACATATCTGCAAGTTCTGACTCACAAAGCATTGCAAATGTGCATAGTTTAAGGTAGAGTTCCTCCATAATGTTGACATCAATATTCTTTTCTTCCTTTTCCCAAAACAAATTGTATGCTTTTCTCTCCTGGACTGGTTGCTGCATATAGTTGGAGAAATTTTTAAAGGCCATGGCGGCAATACAAAGTCCTAAAGACAGACCAGATGGTCTTAGAGGTTTCTCAACTGTCAATGTGTTTATTCTTTCAAACATCCAATGCACTAATTCAAGAAGTGCAAAAGGGGATATATAACTAGTCAAAGAATGTAAGGCAAAAAATACTGGAAGGAGTGTCGTAAGATCTTTAACATCAATATACAGATCAAATCTGAGTCTAAACTCCTGAAATAGCCTCTGTATCAAAATATTAAAAGCCTTGACAAGTTGTTTGTTCAAACAATCACCATCTTTGGATACATAATCTTGGCATTTGCACAAGGACAACAAGTACGCAGAAGTTGTTCCCAACAGATCCAAGATGTAATCATCTAATTTATGAACTCTGTGCCTAGATAACCTAATCAGGCCATCCAAACTGTCCTCTACATCATCATTGCATAATCCCTCATAACAAGATATAGGACAGGTTAGGGATGTCGCTACTGCAGGATGAGAGAAGATAGTTTCATTTGCTGCTTGAATATCAAGGGAGGACAAAGGTGGTCCAGAACCTGTTCTCGAGGACAGTAGTTTAGCTAATAAGCTCTTCACAAGCACAAAACATATATGAGAGAGTTGTTGAAGCTCAACTATGGGCTCAATTCTATAAGATGACTGTATTTGATGAGCCCAAAATAGAACAAAGCGTAGATAGGAAATGAGGTGGTGATCAGTTGTCATTTCTGATAATTTATGCAGAAGTAAGTCTTGTATAACCATTCTCTCTGATGAACAGGGACCATCAATCCTCATAATTGCTGGAAATATCACATGAAAAGGTACCTGCTTCAAAAATAAACTAAATCCAGTTTTGGCATCATAGTCACACTTTCTGATTATTTCTTTAGTACTTGATGCATGATCAGGAGCTCCATGGGCTCCTGCATTATTTGTAGTAGCGAATGCCATTTTCAGACTAGGAAGGTATATAGCAGGCCATAAACTAGAAACGCTGGTCAGAAGGTTTTCTTCAGAAAAGAACATGCATGAAAAAAATGATATGGGAACTCTAAGGTCCTTAAAGATGTTCATAATCAATGGAAAGTTGTTCAGTATCCCATCACTTGTCGCACAAATAACAGAGGAAACAAACGCTTTGGCTAATCCATCTCTTTCATCACCATCCCTGCTCCTCGCCAATCTTTGCACTTCACCAAGTGTACTTGTAAGAGAAGTGTCACCAGGCATAGTCTTTTTATCATTACATGAAATGCAAAAAGTTTCTTTGCCGGATATTCTCCGTGAAAATGATAATAAATTCTTCAACGGCTTCCACTCACAGAAGAAATCCTCAGAATTCTTATCTAGAAAGGAGAAATCTTCAAGTCTCTCAGAAAAAACTGATTTAATCACAGAAGATAACAATCCCGCATCTACCTATCAATATAAAGCACTCACATCAGACTTCGTTAACAGCAGGAAATCAAAACCTTTTCTATTAAGAAAAAAAAGGGTACCTGAGTTTGTAGTAGATACTTTAGTGTGTTGCACACGTACAGTGAAATCATTGTTTTCTCAGGCAAAGTGAAGGTTCCAGATTCAGAGCTGAGCAACCTTATACACTTCTGAAGGACGCATATAACAAGAGGGCTGAAACTAGGTGAAACGTCTGCAAGATAAAACATTGAAATAATTGGGGGATGGCTTATTGTGCCTACAAAGAGCTATAGTTAGAAACCAAATTAACTTTTCTATATTCTCCTCTCTTTTTATTTATTACATCCCACAGATAATTTGAAAAAAGTTTATTTTGTAAAAACTACTAGCATACATCAACTGATCAGAAACAGAATAAACATTAACACATGACAAACAATTACTGTATTCAGTTAGTGCAAGCTCAATTTGCATCTAAAAGACATGAATATATCATGGAATTAATTTTGAAAAAGTAAATAACCAATTACCTTTAAAGCCTTTTAGATGGCAGGTATAATTCTTAACCATGCCCCAATATTTAAATAAACTATTCCCCACAGTGGAAATTGCATCACATAAGAATAAGATCACAGGTCTAGCTAGATTTTGCAGGTTTTTCATCCCAAGCTCAACAGAAGATGCTCCTCGATCATAACCAGGCAAAAATAAGAGCCATGCTCCAATTTCATATACATTTCTGTCAAATGCACCAGTACTTAACATAGCTGCTTGTGTAAGATGATACGCTTGATCTCTTATGTCAGTGATGGGTGAAAACATTAATAAGTCGATCGATTGCTGCAGATGCTTGTACAATCCAGGTGGCAGTCTAATGGGAACTGCACTTTCTGGAGACCTTCCAATGAAATCCACCAGTAAAGACAATAAAGAACACTGCAGAGTGGTGGGTAATGCCAACGAATTACTGAGAATATTCATGAAAAACTCAAATGATCCTTCCAAGGCAGTGGGCATTGTCCGCTGCAATCAAAATCTAACGTGCATCACAAGTCCATTCAGTGATGATAGATTTATTAATGTTAGTTGTATTACTAACAAGTTTTTTACAAAATTAAGTATGTATAAATTAACAGTGCTGTCAGTGAAAAAGGAATCAAACTTACAAGATAAAATTTGAGAGCATCAAGCAATTTAGAGTGGAAAAAGATCTCTGAATCCATCATTTCGGCAAGAGGCACGGAGGATAAGTCCAGAGACTCAAGACCCCAAATTTCTGCAATAGCTGTCATTAGATCCTTCTCGCGATCTGACTCATCTTCTGTAGGGCTATCTATGACTCTTTCTCTGTTACTCATAGAAGGAATATCTGAAACATAACTTATCCCACTTACAACAATATCAGTGTCCATGTCCATGGCTAATGTCTTTAATTTCTTTACACTGTTGTTGCTACATTCCAAATCTGTAATTCTCTTGAAACTTCTGGACTGACTACCCAGAGGAGAAAGTAGAGAAAGTAATACTTGAGAATCGGGGAGTGAAGTCCAAACTTTATCTTGTATTTTTTGTTTTAAAAAATGCAAACTCGGCATCTTTTTCTTGTTGAGAGTTGAAACTTGGTCCAAAGCAGCAATGAAAGAATCTAGAAACTTAAGCACCTCAAGTAGAAGCCTTAATGTAGCATGCTTTACGAGAAAATTTGAGTGAAGTAAACCCTTATTTATTATTGATCGGCTAAATGGGCGAGGAGAGATGCATTTCATAATGCTCTGGACTTCTTCATTAGCAAAAGAAGGCAGATCTTGCAAATGAGAATCAAAGAATCCAAAAGAATAGCCAGTATTCACAGACGAAACCAAGTTTGCTGCCAGAGAAGCCGTAAGAAACCTGCAAATGCATCAGTCACCAAACTAATAATCTGGAAATAAAATAACACAGGCAATACAAAGAGGTAAAATGATATCTGACCAGGAAGGTGATGCATGATCTTCAAGATTGTAAGGGAACTCTTCCAAGTAAGCTGAACAGAAAAATGGTGTACCGCGCACAATCGCCAAAAGCAAGTCTCTGTGATAATCAATTTCAGTTGCTTTTAACTTCTTCATAAGCCCCAAGATTCGCTCTGGATTACCCTTTAATGGATCTGGCTGCCTCTTCAAATCTGGCATTAACCCATTACTGGAATCAGTACAAACCATGCCTAGAACAGTATGCGCCAAGTCAGCAGCAATGCCCCCATTCTCCCGCCCAGAAATAATCACCAACTGTTCTAGAGTAACCCTCCCAAACAGCACACTTCTAAGACTTGGAGGAACCAGTGACTCTTTGGAAATAATCTTATCCTTCAAAGTGGACAAAACATAAACTACAGTCTCTTCTTCATCATTCTCTAGTGCACGAAGGACACCAGAATACATCTCCTTCCTCTGCACGACCCTACTCAACCATCTAGGCTTGCCCACCTCTAAAAACGACATTGCAAACTCGACAAACAGCTTTCTAGATGAGTGCTTAGATCTTTTTTTATTTTGCTTCCTTTTATACTCTGCCAGCTTGGAAAATGCTTTGAGTTTGAAATCGAATTTTTTTTCAACCTCACAAGCCAAGTCAGATCCTCGGCGTATAATTGAAGCCAGTAGTGAAAGTGCAGCATTTTGCCGCCTTACTTCTTGGCCGCTCAGTTCCTTGTATATATCTTCTAAATATTCTTCGAAGAGTAACCGAGCAAAATTGTCAAGAACTTTTCTAATTGAAGATATCCTCTTCAAATCATTGAGATTTTCTTTTCCATCAGGGTGACACAAAATTTCAGAAACTAATGAAAAAATATATGGCATTCCGGGTTTCCCTTGCCAAAGCTTCCATGCATCAAGAAGCTCCGAACACTTAGAAGAAGACTGTAGATATAAACGGAGAAGTTCACCTCCAGAATCACTTTGTAGTAACTTTCTGAACTCTTTTGCTGCTTCCAAACACAACTTTATTTCAGAAGAATTAATTTTATGCAATAGTTCTTTAAGTTTAGCTTCAAGGTTTACTTCGACTTCATATCCCGTCACTTCATTTCCCTCATTCTCGATATCATTAACTAGATTAGCTGCATGAAAAAACAAAATCATTATGCTCTATTTTGTCTACTACTAGAAGTCATAATCTAAAACACGGTTTAAGCTGCTAATCTCAGCTTCACGTTAACATATACAAAAAGGAGATAGATTTTCAAGCAAAAGTTTATTAAAACCAAAAACAATTCAGCTCAAAACGCAGATAATAGTGTTACGTTGATTCTCCCAAGTTTTTCCGCGCATTCAAAAACAAAAAACGGAGATTTAAGAAGTGGAATAAGCTTTTGTAGTACCTAGATTTCTGAAAGTAGCGGTAGAAACCTCCATTGACGAATACTGTCGTTGAGAAAGAGAATCAACCTACTTTAAACCGTGCTCTAAAACTAGGGTTTTGCACAGAGGACTGTTTGGGGGAGATAATTTTTTATTAGATAATTAATTGTTTAAATATTAATAAAAGAAAGAAAGAAGGAAAGAAAAAAAACCGGGTCCAACCGGGCCCAAATCCAATTGGCGCCCAATAAATTCGGGTCCTTTTCTCTCCTGCGATAAATGTACTGTGTCTGTCTATATACCGCTTACTCTATCCCCTACCTATCCAAATCTGCTACAAAACCTAAACCCCTTTGCATCGTCGTCCGCCGTCAGACAGATCGGCGATGAACCAGGTTATTCCTTCTGACCAGCAGGCTCAGCAGTATCACCAACAGCACCCTGCAGCGCAGCAGTGGATGATGATGCCGCATCAGCAGCAACAGCCTCAGCCGATTCCACCACCAGCCGGATGGACCCCGCAGGCAGTACCTCCACCTATCCACGCTCAGCAGTATTCAGCTGCTCCAACTGGATCCGACGAGATCCGGTCACTATGGATCGGTGACTTGCAGCAGTGGATGGATGAGAGCTATCTCACCAACTGCTTCTCTCAGACCGGCGAGGTATATACAGTAGACCGTTGAAATTCCTCGGATTTCTACATGTTGATATATCTGATACTCTTTTCGGCGGTGGATTTATTACGTGACATGATCAAATCGTTTGCAAACGCAAGGGCTTAGTTTAAAATATTCTTTACAACTCCATGAAAAGCTGGTTTTAGTCCTCGTGTGGTGAAAAAATATCGACTTTGACGTATATTTAATATTGTCAAAGATTATTCATCCATAAATTTAGTTGCTTTACCTTTTGTCATTCCTTCCTTACTTGTCTTTGTGTTTGACGTTTTTAGTGATGAACCTGCTTTAGGCCAATATTTATGATGCATTCACCAATATTTTTGGCTGCTTACAGGTAGTTACAGCTAAGGTTATTCGCAATAAGCAAACCAGCATGCCAGAAGGTTATGGTTTCATTGAGTTTGTCAGTCATGCTGCTGCAGAGCGGATATTACAAACGTTTAACGGGACATTGATGCCAAACTCTGAGCAGAATTTTCGACTTAACTGGGCCACTCTTGGTGCCGGTGAGAGGCGTCAAGATGATGGCTCAGACTATACAATTTTCGTTGGAGATTTGGCTGGTGATGTCACTGATTATACTCTTCAGGAAACGTTTAAGAGTCTGTACCAGTCTGTGAAGGGTGCAAAGGTTGTAACAGACAGGACCACTGGGCGTTCTAAAGGTTATGGATTTGTCAGGTTTGCTGATGAAAATGAACAATTGAGGGCTCTGACTGAGATGAATGGTATGTATTGTTCTTCAAGGCCCATGCGTGTTGGAGCGGCTGCCAATAAAAAACCTGTTGGAGGACAACAATATCAAACAGGTAATTGCTTATGAATTTTGAGAAGTGCCTCTATTACAAGAGCTATGAGAAGCTTGTTGTGGGGTAGTCACTTCTGTTGGTTGTTGTTAATTGTTTGAATTCGTGTTCACTCTCTTTCTTATGTTTTATACTTCATGTTTGTACTTTTAAGCTGAATCTTGGTGGTTTCTTTATGAGGTATAATGGTCAAATGCACTCCAAAATTGATGTTGTATCAGTTGTGAGCGACAAGATCACAAGAATTTACAGAGTCATTTTCTTCCAGTACTTTACTTAAACTTGGGTAGCTTAAGTTATTTAAGACATGCAAAGAAAACTCATACACAACTCATGTTCTCTTAAAGCAGGACACCAAGAGGCTCTCATTTGGGAGGGCCCGGAACTGATTTCAGCTGAAATGATTCCACTTAAATGCGTGGCCTCATTTTAGGTCAGTTATTTTGTTTATGTCGTAAGCTTGGTTCATTATACGTGGCATTTACTATGCTACATTTAAGAATTTATTTTCCAATTTCATTCCAGTCAAATTTCAGTTTCTCTAAGTTCCAAGTTTCTGTTTATCTACTTCCATTATTTTTTCAGTTCATATCATTCCAAATACCATCTTCTTTGAATTTACATTTCTTTGTTTATCCACCCCCTTTGCTATCTACTTATGTTTAAGTTACAAAGATTCTCTCTCAAATTTCTAGCTTCTGTGGAATTGCACATTTACATTTCAGCTTTTACGTTTTAAGAAGGGTGTCCGTATTTCAAATTTTATTTTAAAACAACCCACAACAGGCAATATATGGAGGAGGTAGCTTGCATGTCACCAAGCCCTTTTTCGTTTTTCCTTTCCCAGGATTAGTTCTCTTAATATCTATTGCAACACGCCTTTCATTCATTTTTTTTCCATTCACGTATTTCAAACTGCTACTTCAGAGTGTTTTTTATAATCTGTGAAGGAGTGTAGTGTTCTAACTATTAGAGAAGCAACTTGTTGCTGAAAAATCAACAACCCATAGCTTTTTTTTTTTCTTTTCCCTTTTTGGAGTGGTTGGGCAGGAAGCTTGGACATTGCAGTTTGGAGCCGCACATTTTGTGGCATGTATAGAATCCATATTCATGCCACCAGTCATGTGCTCTTTACAGTGGAGTCCAATGAATAAGTTTGTATTGTGTGGTTGCCTTACGTTTTTTATGCTATGAAAGGGCTGTGCGAATGCTTGAAGAGCTCTGTTCTTTCTTCTAATATCTTCTTTTAATGGTGGTTTAGGAATCTAAATTCTCATACCTCTTTTATTGATCTTATATTGGATATACTTCCATTATTGATTGTTTTGATTAATTCAAATTTTTTTTTCCTATCAATTATGATCCGTGTTAACTAGCTTAATGTAATCACATTGTGCACTAGACAGTTTGACCCTTTCAGAAGGGCCTATCATTGTTTTACGTATCTGCCTCTTGAATGCTCAGTGAACCTTAGAGCATAGTAAATGTTCTGCAAACCATGGAATAATTTCTCTGCACGCTGAGGCAGGCTTACATTTGATCCTTCAAAAGTCCAAAGCCACAACAGCAGGGGGTCTCATGCAGCATACTGCCCGTTATGTGCAGTTGCTGATTTTCTTCTCTTTATAATTATACAACTGTAACAATTCTTATGTGTATTTGTCATGTGCAGGCACATACCAGAATACTCAGGGAAATCAAGGGGAGGATGATCCAAACAATACAACAGTGAGTAGTTTGTTGTAATGTTGATAGTATATCTTCTCTCCGCATGGACAGTGATTCCTCACACGATGTTGTGCAGATTTTTGTTGGGGGTCTGGATACCAGTGTCACAGATGATATATTGAGACAAGTTTTTGGCCAATTCGGAGAGCTTGTTCATGTGAAAATTCCTATGGGAAAGCGATGTGGCTTTGTTCAGTTTGCAAACAGGTAGACAATCGGTTAGTTCTATAAGAATATCTGCCTTCTTTTTTTCCTTCTCTTGGCTTATTTTGTTGTTTTCAGACCCTGTGCAGAGCAAGCATTGTCAATGTTGAATGGCACACAACTGGGAGGACAAAATGTCCGTCTTTCATGGGGGCGTAGTCCATCAAACAAACAGGTCCTTTTAATTAGTTGGCTGCTCATATTTGTAACAGAAATGCATCACGCTGCTATATATATTATTTCCCTTTGAAAAGTTGAATTAACTGAGTTCGGTCCTTCCCTTGGTCGTTGTAGGCCCAGCCAGATCAGTCCCAGTGGAATGGTGGTGGATTCTATGGCTACCCACAACAAGGATATGATTCATATGCATATGCCCCAAATCACCAAGACCCGAACATGTATTATGGAGGGTACCCTGGCTATGGCAATTTCCAGCAGCCTGGTGCATACCAACACCCGCCACCACAGGTAATAATATCTTATTTCAATTCTACAACTCCGTTATATAAATATTTGTGCTTGATCAGTTCGTTCCTCTAGACTTGTAATTTCTCCTTTTATTTACTCAAGAACGTCTAATATGTCTTCTCAAAATAAATTTTGCCTTTGCTTTTGCTTTTACTTTTCAGTGAACTGTATAGTGGAACTTGGAAGTATGAATGAGATCGCCTTGCTGTATTCCCAATGCATCATCTGGAATTTGGAGTTTTGCTTATTATTAGCTGTAGATTCGACTTATCAGCTCAATTTATCTATGCTTCCCTTTTTTTCTTTTTTCTCCAAAGATTCATCCTCGGAGAATGTATCGATTTTTATTTGAATGATATTTACTGGACTCGTTGCTGTTTGGAATTTTACGTAAACTATTATTAGTATTATTATTATTATTTGTTCTTTTTATTTTATTGATATTTTCGTTTCAATGATTCTGGGAATACAAAACATATGACCATAATTAATAAGAAATTTTACTTAAAAAAGCTTAATCAAGCTTAAACCGATCCCATTAATAATAATAATTTTATTTTGGAAATAAATAATTGGGAACAAGAGAGTTGGAAGGCACATCTAATATTATATTACAGAGATAATATGATATTAGATGCCTGAAGAGTTTTGAGCATTGAAACGAACGTAAATTACAAACAAGTATTTGAAACAAGCCTGTACAAGTAGTCCTCAGCATAGAGCGTAGGGAAATATATACCCGCCCTGCTTCTCTAATATTAAGTATTAACAACGTAAAAAGCCTGTACAAACCTTCTAAAGACCTACGCTAAGTAATTAATCACAAATTCCCTACGCTATTTATGATCGGTGACCGGCACCGTCGAATCTTAATTCACCTCTGGAATGCTTTGCAGGGCAGGTTTCCAAGACCGTAGATGGTGAGTCTGGAAACGATCGCTGACGCTGATCAAGTGAGCCAACACCTGCTGCACAGACAAATCTCTCATCTCATTAACCGTACCCAACAACTCCTTCAACTCCTTCTTCGTGATCTTTATCTTCACCCTATCCGGTAACTGATCTGAAGCTAATGACATCAAATTTCTATCATCTCCACTCAACCGCCCTTCCTTCCTATCATCGTTTTTCTCTGTACACAAAAAATCCCACTCCTCCCCTCCCCATTCTGTCGTCGCCTCGCGTCTCAAACAATTTCCCATGTCGTTTGTGATGAATAATAATAGATCAGTTTGTGTGTGTTGTGATCGTTGTCCTGTCGTTTTCTTGCTTCTGGTTTTGCATATATTGATGAGATGGGAGGTCTTTGAGAATGGGTGGGAAAACATATATATAGAAGGAAAGGTGGTGTCAGCCATGATGACTTGGCGGTAGGGACTATATCATTGTAGTAGAAGAGGAGAAAGAGTCAATCCCAATCGATTCCAACGTTATTTAAGATGTTGTCCTGCGTGGAAAGTATCGATTGATTAAATGAACCATTATCATAATATGGCGTGGCGGCACGACCATGTTAGCGCATACCGGCTCAGCGACGGCGCAGTCGGCTAAACTGATAAAACCGTACCCGTGGCCGTGGATATCAAGATGGGCAAGCCGAGCTTTGAAGAGCCAAAGACCAGCTCGACTCCCAAGTGTGAATGGGGGAGCTTTAGGTGGAATCTTGTATAGTAATAGTATATAGTTGAGTGTGAACACAGAGTAACCAAAAGAATCTCTTCGGGGGGGGGGGGGGGGTCTTAATTTGCAATTTCCACGTATGAAAACAATCACTAACTCCTAATATTCGATTTCTGATTTATATTTAATTAATATTTTTGTTGGTCAATAATTGCTTACGTTGTTAATTAATGAATCAGCATATGAACATATAATCTATCCATTACTTTGACCTACTAATCTACTTCTAAGTTGGCTCCTACCTAGTCCTACCTGCATTACATAGCAGTTCAGATCTAAGCTCCAAAAACTTGCTGGGGGGAAAAAAAGGATTGTACACTGTCACATGCTTGTCACACGTGGCAGATTCAGCACGTAAGATGACGTGATCATCCATCCATCGTTGCTATCTGCCCTATTTAATAAGTATTTAGTGTTTTATCAGTTAGTTGATGGCAAACCAAATTCTATGGTCCATAATCTCGACGTCAGGCATGGGGGGCCCGCTTGTTGTGGTCTTATTAAGTTTTTATGACCGTTGAGTGGTTCATGTTTGGCGAGCACTTTGGGAGTATAATTTTTCAAGTTTCATTCAACAATTTATTTATTTTAAAAATAATCACCTGATTGAATAATGGTAGCGTAGTCTGCCTCCTGATTAGATTAATGTTCTAACCGGTCAATTAATTAATGATTAGTTTATATAAGTTTTTTAACATTTCTCATATATTTTATTTTGCCAACTCTGTCCTTACTAAAAAATATATTATTTAAAGAATTAATCAAATTTATAATAATAATAATAATAATAATAATAATAATAATAATAATAATAATAATAATAATAATAATAAAATTGACAGACAAAGGTATTGGTTCTAGTTTAAATTTGGAACTTAGTAATACAGAGGAGGAATGATGTTGATAGTTGAACTGGAATTTTAATAATAATTGGTTGGTGAATTAAAAATAAGAAAGAAAAAAAAAGGGACAATAAATAATGAAGTCAATTATTTGGATCTCTAATTGGTCTCTAATTAACCTAATTAACCTAATTAACCTAATTAACCTAATTAACCTAATTAACCTAATTAACCTAATTAACCTAATTAACCTAATTAACCAGATTACCAGACTGATTTTAACTCTGTTCGAAAAATATGTACACGTGCGGAGGGTGATAATAGTTAATATATAATAATTACGTGTTTGATTTGAGTCATTAGAGGATAAGCTTGGAGGACTAACTGCAATTAAAGAAAGGATAGCAACCCACGACACGTCACATTCTTACCCGGTTAAAAATATATCGGCTAGTCTACTAACCAGATAGATGGTATGATGGTATACATTTATGTTGGGCTTAAAAAGTGAAGAAAATGGGTCCAGAATACTACTGGGCCTTCTTGTATTTATAGAAAGAAAACATGAGCCCATATGGCCACATATCACGATTATTTATTTAGATTTAAAGCTACTAGCCGTTAAAATATGTGGGACGGTGTTGTTGCTTAACCATGAGAGAAGGGTTATTTTATTGCTTTTTAGTTTTAAGTAGGGTTGGAATAATACATAACTCAAAGCTGTTAACGTGAAGCTCAACGTTAATTATAAATCTACTACATATTTATTAATTTATACTTTGGCCCACAAAACAACCAACAACTAAATATAAGTTAGACCAATTGAACAAAGTTCAAGGCCAGCCAGCCAGCCAGCCAGCCATCTGTGTCCCCCACTTCATGCTCCTATGAAAGCAAATGTGGAGGAATTAAAAGCAGCCACGTGCTTCTTCCCCAGGATGCCCTTTTTCAATGGACCAATCAAATCATTGCCGGAGCCTGCAGATAACAATGATTAAAACGACACCGTATTAGATACAGTACGCTGACCATATCATATAAGATATACGAATACGTATAAAGATTGAAAACGCGCCTCTCTCTCCTCTATTTTCGTCTTCTTCTCTACTTCCTCATTTTCACACTCACACACAGAAGCTGACAACCAGTACGCTACGTTGTTACGTTATCGACACTGCTCTCTGTCATTTAATGGCTGAATCTTGCCGGTAAAGATGAAGATATCAGCTAAAGATCAAGCACAGTCGACATTTCCAGCTACAATATCTTACAAGACGTTAAAGCCACGGCAGGAGTCGGATCTTGGACACTGTGCAGGTTTTAGTAGGGAGAACCGGCGGAGGATACGGAATACGGTACGAAGGAAGGGGAGAGGAGCTCCGTCTGGGAAGTGGAGCAGGCCTGGGACACCTCTGCTGAAGTGGAAGGTTGAGAAGAGAGACGATGGAGACTGTGTGGGAGCTGAAGTGGGTGAGAAGGACGAGAAGAGGTCGCAGAATGAGACTGTTCGAGGAGGCCGAAGACTGAGGAAAGTAAGGGAGGGGGTGGCGGTTTCGGCGAGAAAGCTTGCTGCTGGACTGTGGAGGTTGCAGTTGCCGGAGGAGGTGGTTTCCGGCGGAGGGAGAAATGACCAGCGTCGGAGGGAAGATCAGCTGGGGTTTCAGGTAATTTATCTCCGAGTCTTGTGGTTTCAAAGATCTGGGAAATGTGAAGTCTTTTTGGATTTGCTAGAACCATATAGGCTTCAGAAAAACAATCAACTTTCCATATTCGTAGTACTGTTGATCACATTCCACTTCGCCTTTCCTCGCTGCATCGTGTTCTTGTGAAGCTTTAATCTTTAATTACGGAGCAGTTGACTTAAATCATTGCCATGTTCTTCATTGCAGGCTGGCATTTGGCATAGCAGAGTCCCAGTTCACTATCACCCAACTAGTAAGGCATTTAGTTCTGAAGCAAATGATCCTCTACAGAGCCCTGGATGGATTTCTGGTACAAGGAATGGATTCTCCTGCAAGGTATGACTCAGAGTTTCAAGATTTTTTTCCATTATCAAAGTCATTTGCTTCTTTACATGGGGAAATTCTTATTCCTGGATTTTATTATCCATAGCTTGGGCCTTCCTTCCAGTTCTCCAACGCTGGAATGGAGGGGGCCACGAAGTGGGGCCCGGTCAGACTGGCACCCTTGGATGAGGTATCCCAGATTTACAGGCAAATGAAGCCGCTCGACCAACAAGTGAGTGCTGTTTCAGTAGTGTCTGGTCTTGAAGCTGAAATAGAGCAGGCTAGGATACGTATTCAAGAGCTTGAAACTGAATGTCTTTCCTCAAGAAAGAAACTCGAGCATTTCTCAAGGAAGGTTAGTGAAGAAAATGCCTCATGGCGAAGCAGAGAGCATGAGAAAATCCGAGTATTTATTGATGATGTAAGAGCTGAATTGAAACGGGAAAGGAAATGTCGACAAAGGGTGGAATTTGTCAATGCCAAACTGTTCAATAAGCTGGCTGATGCTAAAGTATCATTACATGGAATTATGCAGGATTATGAAAAAGAAAAAAATGATAGAGAATTAATTGAGGAAGTTTGTGATAGTCTTGCGAAGGAGATGGGACAAGACAAGGAAGAAGTAGAAGCAGTAAGGAAAGAAGCCATGAAATTTAGGGAGGAAGCGGAAGAAGAAAGGAGGATGTTGCAGATGGCTGAGGTATGGCGGGAAGAAAGAGTTCAAATGAAGCTGGTTGATGCCAAGGTGGCCCTTGAAGAGAAGTATTCTCAGATGAATAAGCTTGTAGCAGATCTCGAAAATTTTCTAAGGTCAAGAGGTGTCATAAACACTGAAGAGAAAGAGATGAAAGAAGCAGTATCTCTCCTAGAGGCTGCTAATGCTGTGAATGTCAAAGACATGAAAGAATTTTCTGACAAACATAACCCAGAAGATATATTCTCCATTCCTGAAGATGTCAGTGAGAGAGAGATTGAACCGTGTACTGCCACTTACAGTCTAGCAAGTTACGCCTCAAAAATCCGTGCTTTGAGCCCTGACATCAATGCATGTTTCAAGAATGAAATTCGAAGACATTCTAAGGCATTTATGGTTCAGAATAGTGAAATAGAAGAAGAGGAGAGCGGGTGGGAAACTGTTAGTCAGCTCGAAGATCAAGGGTCGAGTTTTTCACCCAATGAGAGTGTGCCATCTATCAAGATTCACCGCAAGAGTGACTTCTATGAAAGTGGAAAGGAATGGGATGGAAATGGAGGTGGAGAAACACCCGTGTCTGGAATCAGTGAAGTCTGCTCGATACAGGGAGGAACGCAGCAATCAAGGAATGTGTCTTCTTTAGCCAGGCTATGGAAACCGTGTCATAATATTGGTGATGGGTACAAGGTAGTGTCAGTAGAGAGTGGGAACGGAAGGCTTTCAGATGGAAGGACGTCTAATGTGAGTTTCATTTCTTCAGATAGAGAGTCTGGCAGATACGTCATCGGCCAGTTAGATTTAACAGGTAATTGGAGTTCTCCGGATTCAGCTGAAGCTCAGTTAACTCTAGGGAAGAAAGGGTGCATTCCATGTACCAATCAGAAGAATAGCTTGAAGGCGAAATTGTTAGAGGCAAGGATGGAAAGTCAGAAGGTTCAATTACGACATGTCCTTCACCAGAAGATGTAGAAATATAATGAAGATGTAATGTTCTTTTCTTTTTTTCTTCACCCTCGAAAAATTCGGTAGCTTGATTATACTGTAACGTCTTTGAATCTTGAAAAAAGAAAAGTAATAAATATTTCATGTTGATACAACAGATTCGACTACAACATGATGATAGCAAATATAGCCACTTTCTGTGTTGTTTTTCTCAAGAATCAAGTATGATAGCACAATATGATTGAATGATACCACAATCTGGTAACAAGCTGAGCGAATTGAAAATGGATTCTTGATCAAGTAAAAGAAGTATCTGCTCTGTTGATTCGTCCGTTATGGTCCTGTATCACATCACCTATATTCTTGAAAATTGACATGGCCGGTTGCCTGTGCATGCTCTATGGCCTCCTACAAATGAATATGCACACGGAAATTTCAAGATAAATCATAAGAATTGAAAGAATTGAGATGATAAGAAAATCTAATCTTCATGAAAAATACCTTCTGGCCAATCACTCCAATTTGGCACACCCCACAGCGCAATGTGAAGTTAGCAGTGTTGGTATAACTCCTTTATCTGGAAGCAAATAAAAAAAAGCCCAACACCCGTATGGAATTTTGAGACTCACATTAGTAATCTTTCATCAGAATCAATTTTTAAGGTATTAATGCATCTAGTTGCTATATGTGTAAAAAGAGAAATTGATGGCGAAATTTACGGATTTAGATTCGATCCAAACTCAGGTTAACTTTTCGGCTCATCATCTATAATCTATAATCCATGAGTTAAATTATTTATTTACCCATAACTCTTTACAAAATGACTAGATAATAATATATCAAAACAGTAACGGACCAAATCCAAATCCGAAATTAGTTTTCATCAGAATCAGTATTTAAGTTATTAATGCATCTAATTGTTATATGTATGAAGAAGGAAATTGTTGGTGGCTTAAGTAAGATCCTATTCCTACCTTTGTTGGTCTTTAACAAAATGGAGAGCTAGCCCTTCAACTGGTCCAATCTTTCTGTCCATCTGCACAGGGAATACAGTCTGGTCGAATTCCTCGGGAGCCCCTTTGAATGGAGAAACCTTTAATAAACACAAAAGTTGGAAGAGAGCATCTTAGAGGCAGAAAATATACTTTAGAGGGAGGCTTATTAGTATTTTTTCAATTCAGAACCAGTAAAATGAAAATCATTTAAAATGGGAAAGAATTTGAAACGTTCACGGCTAAAGCGTCATAGTGTAGCCCATTGTAAATCAGCATAACTCTTTCTGAATAACCCTTTTCCTGTAATACCAGAAAGATTAGGGAAAAGACATTTTTTTCTCGCTACGAAGTTGGCTAGAGCAAGCACATAGAGAACCATTACAAAAAACTGAAAAAGAAGCTAACCTGACCATACAAATCACATCTTGTGGTCTGGATATCATATGCTGCAATTTCACGACCATAATACTCTGCTAATATCGAAAGCTCAATTGCACCTTTACAAGACAAAAAACTAAGTTAGAAGTAAGACTTAAGAGGACCAGCTAACAATATCTTATTGATTTATATATTTGCAAAGAGAGTTCTCATACTAAAAATCAGCATTCTATCATACAACACTTTTCAAAGACAGAGAGCGTGTCCCAAAGAAAAGAGAAAAAAAGGCTGACCTCCCCACTTCTCTGAGTCAAAAATCCAAGCACAATACTCGTTGTTTGGCTTTCCAAGAAATGCTTCAGAATAATTTGATGGATCACTAGCTACTGTTGCAGCTATGACCTTCAAGAAAAAATGAATGGTTTCCAATGTGAAGAAAAAACAAAGTTCATGTTCAGAATCAAATGGAAGATATCTGACAAATATATTATGAAAATAAAAAGCAAGAAATCTTGTATTTTATTAGACCTGTCTTAGCTCAGGGGCCTTCTTTTGGTCATGGTCCATGACATACCTAAATGAGGAGGAGAAATATAAAATTTCAAGGATACAAACTTATAATCGAACCAACTTCACTTATATAATAACAAAAAGGCTTGAATGCTCACCCTACAGCATTGAAGAGGCAACTGTTGTCTGATGGAATAACCCTTCTAACAACAATCCCTTCCATTGTACAACTAAGAATGAATACAGCCTGAAAACAGACCAATTTCGACGTGTGATTTAGTTTCCTAATTCAGATACAGAAAATCTGAAGCTTTATGATATAAGGGTAAAATCACAACAAGAAACTTTCAAAGAGAAAGTAGGAGACAAACAAGATAAAAAGCAGGAGCAAAAGTAAGGTGTCACGATTCCATAAAATCAAAATCTGGAGCAGAGGAAGAAGATGAGCATTTTCTATTATTGCCAACAAACCGACCAAAAAATAACCATTTTTTCTTATGCATACTACATAAATCGTGCCAAGAAAACCAACCCAGATGCAGAAATGCAACGTACGATCACTTACATATACAATTTGACTCGACTTTAGAAATAACCCAACAGCAAAAGATATTAGCAGATCTAGTTCTGTACCCAGAACAAGAGGAGCTAGAGCGAAGATATTGAAAACGCTAGAAAAATGATTTGTGAGTATCTACTGTACTCCTAGATGTTTAGATATACAAGTTCAGAAGTAAAGAATAGATTCTTTAAAGATGAAGGAAAAGAAAGGCACGAAAAGCTTACTCCTTTTTCGGTTACAGATAAAAACCGGTGGCTTGAAGAAGAAGAAGAAGACGTTTCTAAATTTCTAAGCTTTTTCTCCTTCTGGCTACGATTACTTATGACAAAACCTGCGTGTTTCAATCAGAATAAAAAAATTTAAATTAAAAGAAAAAAAAAAAAAAAAGCTAGCGCTTGATTCTTCCATTTCGGTTAGAGAGAAATGGGTCCCTATCCACGCTTCCCGCTGGGAAATGGTCTGGTGCATCCAATCCCATATGGGATATTGTAGCGAGTTCGTGGGCCCTCCTTTCTAGCCTGGGACCCATGTTAGATGGAAGACAATGAAGTGATAAGGACTACTACCTCTACCTGTTTCTTGTTTAAGGTGGTTAAGCAAAATATGAAACTCATGTCAAATAAATGATAGAATGTGCAGGTTGTTGAGGAATTTTTCATAGTCAAGCTAAATCAATTACTTGGATGATGAAGTTATGGGCCGAAACCATAGGTTCATATCAAAGGTCTCGGGTCAATCTTGATGATTCAAAAGGTTCAAGAGACGAACAGGTCCTTGTGGCCGAACTGAGCTCAAGGGCCAAACCAAGGTGCTTCATGTCAGAAGGTTGATTCCAATATTTGAGAAGTCGAATACAACCCTATGAAGAAGAGAGTAATGAGGTCCGAACCCAAGAGCAGGTTAATTAAGAAGTAGCCGTTAGACCGTTACGCGAAAAGGTTGATAAATTCAATTGATCATGTTGTAAGAGAAGGGCGGCACCTTGATTGGGTCATAATGCCTTCCTTAGCTATTATGATTTTAAATGAGCAATTAAGGAGGGAGATTCTAAATCAAAGGTTTTAATATGTAGATTTGATCGTTGGGGAATATTGTCGGAAATAACCGACTATATCTTTGTGTTTTTGCATGTGCATTGGTCGAGAGGCATTGTTGAGGCAGATCCGAAAATTGACATTAACACGTGTTAAATGCGATTAGCGATTCCCATACATGATATCATGTAGATAATGCTTGAATTATTATAAAGTTTACATCTTTATACAGCTCTTTACCAACCCACAAGCAACTAAGTAGAACATTAAAGGGAGTGACTAGAGATAAACACAAGTTCTGCAAAAAGGACAGGATTCATGCAGCTGATAAAACCATTGGTCTATGCACTCCAAGTGAAAGAAATGGCCACATCTGGGCAGTCTCTTCACAATGTGCCCATCCTTGTAGTCCTGAAATGAAAAATAGAATCACAAACCTTTTGTAGCTTTGAAGAGAATCTCAAAATTAAGATACAAAGGCTAGCAGGTATTGCATTACCTCTAAGCAAATTGAACAGCATGATGTATCAAGTGGCCCTTCTTCCCTCATCCTGTTCAAGCGAAATTCATAGACAGGAAGCTTTTCAATACACTTCTTTGATAACCCTTTTACTTTATCTGCTTCATCATATATGTCTGTGATTTCTGATCCATTCGCAGACTCGAGAGAGCCAATCTGAAGTTGCAATATGTCATTTAGGTAAATAGTCAGAAAGAGGTTTTTGAGGAAGGAAGGAGATGTCAGATGTCCCGGTATATACTTACTTGCCATTGATAGGCTTTAAGAATCTCAGGACTAACCCACTCCATGAATACTTTCCCATTTAACAAACTAGCCAAAAGGGATACCTGCTAATTAAATGACTTAGTGTGTCTTATTCAGCAAGGATTATGGGTTAGTATGACTTGTATTAGCAGAATTATTTACCTTGGACACTGATTCGCCGTTTATGGCCGATTCCAGTAGTTGAACTGCTACAACTGCCCCTGCCACAGCTCCTATTCCTGCCCCATTAACAAACCCAGTTTCTGTCGTGTGTCCTTTAATGGCACCATATACTAATCCCACAGTAGCACCTCCTACACAATATAAATACAACAGGGGTTAGATTCATGCATTTATGTTTTAAATACATTAACCGGGTTAAGCATACCTAAGGCAAAAAGACAGGTAGTTGCAGCATAAACTATTCCCTTTGTAACTCCAACAAATCCGGAGACAACACCCATGAGAGAGCAGTCTTGTTGCAAGGAAAATTACAGAAAAGCTTTTGCCTTCGAAGTTTAGCAGTGGAGAAACACAGGCACTTAAGAGCTTAGAGTGTGCAACAGATTTATAGGAGGAAGAGGCAGAGTAAGGAATCTTCACTTTGATGTCAATAAGATGACTGAAGTCGACAGAGCAACCAATCAGAACTAAAAGAGCCAGGTTTGGAGTACGATATAGGTGCCCAATTGAGAAATAAGAATGAATGCTAGGTAGAGCCAGCTTCCACATCAGAAAGAGAAACTAATAAAAAAAACCGTGTGCTGTAATCTGTTTCTGTATTGATGGTTTTCAGAGAGTTCTGTGGGCCGAAAAAAATTGGAATAAACTGGAAAACGTTGCTGATTGAGAACTGAGAAGTAACAGCTAAGGAAGGGGGTACCTATCGGGCATTCATGAACACAACCTAGTCCCATAAATGGTAGTATCCCTCTCTACTTGTAGCTTGCCCTAAATAAGTGTAATAACTAACGAGGCTTCTTCTTCTCTCTCCATCTCAGCGAATCAACCTATTGGTGAAACTATTAGGTTATTTGTAGATACTTTTCTTAGCTTCCTGTTGATAACTGGTGCTATTTGTTCAAGTGACTTTTTGGTTAATAGTTTCAAGTTTCAGATGTATATTCATCATATACATGCATACCACAAGAGATCAACAAACCTGAAGCAATTATGTAATTGAAAGAGAAGACAAACGTAAACTTAAAAGCATAAGATTTTATTGATAATGAAATCCCAATAAAATCCAAATCAATCCCCATCATCAAACTAACTTGACAAACAAGCAGCAGGGGGAAGGAAAGGAAAGTAAAGACAGACTCTTATTCTTATAGCATAAAAAGGGAAGTTTTTCACACCCTTATGTACTTATTATCCTAAAGACAAACAAATCAAGGCTGCTGCTCCTTCAAAAGCCATGAATCTTGATCTGATCCTTCTTGACAATACCAGCCTGGACAAGAAATTGCGAGACGTTCTTGCGCTGATCGCCTTGGAGTTGAATTATCTTGCCGAGCTCTTTGTCGTGAACAACATTCCCATTACAGCAAAACTCCTTCTTGACGTCTTTGAGGATCTTCTCGTAGCTGAAATCTTTCTTCAGTCCCTGTACGGTTGTCAGACACTTCTTTCCATTCCTTTGCTGAACTCTAATATGCACATACTCTTTGTTTCCGGGGGCATCTGAGTCTTTAGCTTCAGCAAATGGATCGAAAGCAGATGGAATCTGAATGTCGACCTCAACCATGAAATTCTTTTGATGGAAACTGTAAACAATTCGGACAGGAATCTCTCAGATGTGCTGCAGAAAATATAAAACAATAAATTTAACAAATTGTTCAGCATACAGAATCAAAATCACTAGAGAACACGACCATACTGATCATTCTACAGACATCTAATTCAAGAGGTTAGTTCGGAAAGTTCAGATTTTTATGGATAAAAATCCAATTATTCATCGATCGGATCAAAGATGGCTAAACTTATGCAATTCATACAAATTTTGATCAGAAAAGATTTCTTAGCATCACAGAAACGAAATAGCGCAAAAATGAAGACTCTTATCATGAAGTAAGAACAAGTAGGCGTCCTACCAGAAGGACCAAGACAATTCCGAAAATCCCTTACAGGAAAACCATCAATTCAAGAAAGGAAAAGCAAATCTACGACGAAAGCGAGATCAAGCGAGAAACGTACCTAATACGAAGACTTGAAGATGATAACAGAATGAAGCGATCTAAAGGGCTTTTAGGTCTATATATTGGCGGGTTTTGGCGAAGGATTTGGGCCTTTTCCCTCCTCCACAGATTCTAACTACGGTTAAGATTGCGGTTGGAGCAGGTGCAGGTGGATAATTATTGGGTGTACCGTTTACGTTGACCAAAAAGTCGGTGGCGACCGAGTGAACGGTAGAGATTTTGGGTTTACTTGTTTAGTATGAATGGATAGGATTGATTTTGAGTATTTGGATCCGTAATCCCGTTTTCAGGTTGTTGGCAAAAAACTGCAATCCTTAATTCACACGGCTAAAAAATTAGCGTCTGCCTGGAATCCAAACAGGTGGGTCCCACAGAAGAATCCAGAATAGGTGAGAGGGAGAAAAGGGCACCTCTCGATTATTCATCCACTTGATGGGGATAAATTTTCCTTACTGTCATGAGTAGTTGGTGAGTCAGGGCCCACCATATCAGTCCATTTTATCTGGGCCAGGCTCCAGGCCTTTGGGTCAATGACTTTTGTTGACGTGTTGCTATCCAGGTGGGTGGGCCGTGGGTGTGGGTACCAATAACCTCAAGCTACATACGGATGTATTCGCACGCCAGGCGTATATCTATAACTTAAAACGATGACGTTGGGCCATCGCTGTATTCGCACGCCAAGAAGCATATTTTGAGGACCAGAGAACCAAAGAAAGTTTATACCCAGTTTAAAGTAAAAAAGGGAAAATCCCATTTGGTTGTAGAGAAGTAGGCATAATACCTGACTGATCTTCTTTTACAATTTCTATTTACTTGACACAACAAGAATATAAACAGGCTGGTGTTAAAATTAAAGGGATGCCCATGACATAATACAACAAGATAATCAAACAAACAAATGTTGTTATGTTTTCGACTGATCTGGTAAGTGCGTGGGGTCCATTTCAACCTGGTGGATTGTCCATTGCATGTGTTCTAATTTCTGCAAGAAGAGAATGTTTGCAATATAAAAAGAATGTAACACTAGGATTGTTATATGAATGAGTATAAGCGGTTAGAGAGCTTAGAGAGCTCCATTTCTAAACATGATATTACCTTGACAACATCATGATAATGCCTTGCAATTGTGTCGAAGTGAGGGTCGACCCCTTGATACTCAGAAAGGCATGTAACCTGGTAGAAAAAGATGAAGATGTAGACTCAAAATGAAGAGTATGATGCTTATCCTCATTATGTTTTAGCACATTATATGGAAAGTTTATGATAACAGAAGTTGAGAGTATAGAAATTAAGAACCAAGGGAGCTTACAGCTTTATTATATGCAATAGAAGCCTCCTCTGTAGCCTCAGCAAGATACTTCCTAAAAGAGCACATCAATCAACCAGATTAAATACCAAATGATAACAGGGGTGGCACAAATGCTGAAAGAAAAAGTCTTGTAAACAACCATACCTTATGAAGCGCTGGAATAGACTCTTGAGTGTAAGTTTCAAGGAGGAGAACGTGCTCCAAGACCCTGACACAAAATAGAGAACATGACACGAAGGTTTAAAAAGAGTCCAAGAGCATGATTCATGGGGATCTCTAAAAATAGGAAGAAATGGTTCTCAATATTTCATGCAAACGGTAGAAAATGGTTCATAAAAATATGTAAATATTCTCCTCAAACAATTATTTTCCTCTGTGGTTTTCAGTGAATATAGAGCATGAAGTTTGATCTAGCATGAAACATTTTGTATTAGTATAAAACATCTGTAATCATGTGAAGTACCTCAATTTTGCATTCATGGTTTCACACCTTTTGCAGAGCCATGTTTTTTGGAGCTCATCCTGATAAATTTAGATCACAAAGTTGAAGGTCCATAAAACAATGAAAGCTACTGAATCATAAGAAGTAACCAAACTAAACCAATGACGCATCTTAACCATCCAACAGTCAAGAGAGAAGAATCTTTACGTATTTATGTTGGTGCTGCAGCTTCAAGTCTTTGACAAGCTTTATAAGGACTCCCAAAATCTGCTCTAGGACCTAGTCCAACAAAACTATTAGACAAGTTGCATCATCCGGAAACAATTAAAAGGACATGATTGGCTTTTAAATAGCTCATCGCTTACATTGTAGTACTCGGCAAATTTTCTATCTGCAGAAAACATCTCTTCCCGCAAAGCAGCTTCTTCCCTTTCAATTTCCTCAATTATCAGTTTTACCCTGATAGATTGACATGAACGAAAAAAGAAAGTTAAAACAATTTAAGGAAAAAAGAAAAAGAAGGAGATATTGAAATAATAAATCAAACCTTTCAGGAAGCCGAGCACTAGAGTTTGGTTGTCCAGATGATGAGTCTGCATCGATAAGGGGGAAAATATTTATCCATGGTTATTGTGCATCATAGATCAATCTATTTGATATGCATTATGTCACCAAAACCACAATCGATATCGAGAGAAATGCATCTATTTGCTTAAAGAAGAGTTGTTTAAAATTGGTATCATATAGAGTAGCTACTCCAGAATCATTCATTTTTTCTTGAGAAAATGATGTAACTTCAATTGAACCGGTTCAGCAGTTTAAAACAGGAATCAGAGATGGAATTATAATAGGGATGAAGACAGAAAGCAGATAAAGATTGCAAAGGTCCATGCTGAACTTATGAAGATTAGAGGATAGGAAGTGGGGGCACCTACCAATGTCATCCATCACAAAGGCATCAGCTAATTTATCACATTTTGTCTTCAAACGAGCCTCAATCTCACGGGAAAGAGACATTTGGTATTCAGTCATATCCTGCAACAATTTATAAAAAGCTTTCATAATTGAAGATAATGGTAAAGAGCTCTATTTCAATGAAAAACATTATCAACCGGTATAAGAAAATTACATTGAAAAAAACTACTACCCATTCTATTATATCATCCATCACATTTCATAAGTAGAACTTGATGAAGCTGAGTTTGCCATAAATAAGCAGGTGTGATTCTGATAGGACCCGATCTAGAGATATAGAATTAGTGCTAATTTTTATTATGTAATAATTAAAATAACATAGGTTGGTCTACTATTCGAGAGGTAGACCGTCTCTCCCTAAGAGTTCTTACTCTCTAAAATCAATTCCTCCCTAAACCCTAACCATACTATTCCTATTTATACTACTAACCAGCCAATTACTAAAATAGCCTCATAATAATAATATTAATAATAATACTACTAATAATAATAATGACGGGTCTAACATTACTCCCCTCCTAACGAGACACCTTATCCTCAAGGTGGAAATCGGGAAACTGTGGTACGATGCGGAGGGTCCGGAAATCGGGGGTCTAGATGGTGATGCACTAGTTCCTCCTGCCTCTCCTCGTCCGTTTCTACCTCATCATCATCCTCATCATCGACCATTAACACCTGGAGCCTCCTCTCCTTACAACGGTGCCCGGGCGTGAATTTCTCGTCGCAACGAAAACATAACCCCTTAGCTCTTTTATTCGCCAACTCGGTCTCCGTCAACCTCTTGAAACTCCCCTCCGGGCTGTTTCCAGCTCTCCACTCTCCCGAAGCCTCCTTACCAACGGTGACGGTTTGAGTCCGGGCGTTACAGTTCTCGGAATAGCCTTTTGTAACCATACTGCCAGTGCTGTTTTTTGCTCCTTGTTTGGCATTTTTCTTCTCCTCCACTAGTAATGCCAAGTCCATGTATTCCCCCCAATCCTTGTGGCCGAAGCAACCTCAATGCTGCCCGAATTTCCGACTTCAACCCCTTTAGAAAATTCCCCTCTAAGATCTCCGGCGAGACACCTGTTAATGGGCCCGAAAACAACTCAAATTTCTCCCGATATTCCAAAACTGTCCCCTCTTGATGAAGGGCCAAAAACTGCTCGTACAAGTCCCCATCTTGCGAGGTCCGAAACCTCACCATTACCCGTTGCTTGAATTCAGCCCACGACCCAATGGGTTGGCGATGCTCGCACCATTGGAACCATGACAATGCCAGGCCCTCCAAACAAAGGCCTGCTGCCTGTAACTTTTCCTCCTCGGATAGCCCGTTAACCGCGAAATATCTTTCCACCCTATATACCCATGCGGTTGCATTCTCGCCTTCAAAGATCGGCATTTTCAGCTTGCGAATCTGTGGGTCAGCCCACATTCTGCCTTGCCCCGCTGCATACTGCCCTTGCCCCGCCCAAGGGGGTTCCCCCGGAACCCTAAAATCTGCCCTTGGCGTCCTTACCCCACTGCTAGCGGCGGTTCCACCCCTAGACCAATCAGCGAATTCTGTCCAGTTTTCCTTTGGTCGGAATTGACCCCTTTCGGCCTCTACCTTCTTCGCAGCCATTGTCGATCGAGTGCTCTGATACCAATTTGATAGGACACGATCTAGAGATATAGAATTATGGCTAATTTTTATTATGCAATAATCAAAATAACATAGGTTGGTCTACTATTCGAGAGGTAGACCGTCTCTCCCTAAGAGTTCTTACTCTCCAAAATCAATTCCTCCCTAAACCCTAACCATACTATTCCTATTCATACTACTAACCAGCCAATTACTAAAATAGCCTCATAATAATAATACTAATAATAATACTACTAATAATAATAATGACGGGTCTAACAGATTCCAAGAAAGCGATTGGGAACGCCACCTACACCAGGTTCTGCATCAGCTGAGCCTAGACAAAGACTGCTGTTTGCAGCAGTGACAATACTATTGGCACTTGTACAATTTGTTGAGTTAGAGCCTGAGCTTATTGTGAAATTGGTGCTTGTACTATCGAGGGAACTCAAAGACATTACACTCAACTTTTCAATTTCTTCCTCATGAATTTCACCATCCTTAGAGATAAGGGGAAGCCTCAACCTCTGAGCTGCTTCTGCCACAACCATTTGATGGTCTAAAGTCTCATAAACCTGAGATGAGAACTGAACTTTTTCACTCTAAAAATGCCTTGTTAAATGATAGTAAATGCAAAGTTTTTGGGATTCCCCGAAAGATGAAACAAAGTTTTCGACTTTCTCGTAGTATTGCGTAGAGTTCACCATAAAGAAGAAAATCTTCAAATGAGTAAGAGTTACGGAAACCTGAGGCAAATTCTTCAAGCCCAGTTGGGAATATAAGCCCTGGATATCTCAAACTCCTCCAAGATTAGCAATGGAAACTGCCTGCTGGTACTCTTCCACTATTGCAATTGCCTCACAGTAGATTGCCTAGATGAAACAGTTACATGAATAGTAATAGAAGCTCAACATCCTTACCAAATCTAGAACATAAGCTCAATATCCCTACCATGGCTTCCAAGTAACGCAGTCTTTCCCTAGACATTTCCTCTCTCGCCTGCAACATTTAATGCAAACTAGTTCAGATGTATTTAGAAAAGAGGGACAGTGAACCGGAAAACTTCAATGAGGAAGTGAGTAAATTATTAGAATACATGTACATGTTACATTTTCCGTTTCAAATTCAACATTTTCACAGAAAGCAAACAGTGCACCGACAAATTTCCCAAGTTATAGCAGGCGACAACGAGAGAACGAAGTGAGTGCGTAATTAGGACTGTTCATGAAACTTAATTCCTCAAACAAAAGAAACTTTTTCATCTTCGAATTCCACATCTTCACCGACACCAAACAGAGAACTACTAAACTCTAAGTTAGCCGAAAGAGAGAGAGAGAGAGAGAGTACGAGTTGGAGATCGAAGTAGGCGGACTTGGAGACGAAGGATCCTGCAGGAGCCAAACAATGGCGCTCCAATTGATCAATCACCTTCGTCACGTCTGATGGGAGGCGTTTCCTGCCTCCCTGAAATCCCTTCACCATTGAATATCGCCGGAGATCAAAACGGTACCGTGCGAGGTCCGACCTCGATTCTCTCTGCAACACAGATTTAATTTCCCATTCAATATCCTTCGTCTCCGAACTTTTTCATTGTGAACGAAGTTACCAAAATACCCTTATTTTGGCTCGATTTTCCTTTCTTTTCTTTTCATTCCCTTTCTTCTTTAAAGGAGTCTTTTGTAAATTCAGTCAAACCCCGCCTTCAACCTCTTGTTCTTTTCGAGCTTCGTTGAAAATTCAAGCAACTCCTCGACTCGGCCCTTCCGAATTTCAGAGCGAATAGTGTAAAATTTTGATGGAGAAGCTCACCTTGAATCAGAAATCCAGCATCAAGACCACTAATAGCACCATTACCATCTCTCAATCATCAAGTAACTCTCTCTCCCTCTCTTTTTTCTCTATTTCCATTTCTCTGTAAACTCGAATTCAAGGTGTATTCGTCTGATTCTATACGTGATGATTTTTCTGTCAAGCTGAAATTTTGGTTACTTTGTCCTGTCACCATTACTGGTTTTAGCTTGGGAGATTTTGAATCTTATAGCTGAGGGACTCACTCTTTGAATTTGTTGTGGAATAGACAACGTGCTCAACATATGACGGTTGTGTTTATTGCAGGCTTACCTATCAAAAAGAGAAGAATTCCTCCGAGTTTGGTCAATTTATGTCTTGAAGTTGTTGGAAAACATTTGGAAGATTTAGTTCCAGACTTGGCCGAAATTGTTGCAAACTTTCCAGCAGATATAAAAGTCTTTTTTTTATCTTTTGCTTATCTTGATGAGTTGTTAAAATTAAATAGCATTTGCGATTTATAGACTTTCTTAAGCTATATATGGAACCTGTAGATGGTGATAGCAGCAATAGCTAGAAGAAGGAAGTTATTGACTGATGATGTTGTCATACCATTAGCCGATACTTCATGGCAATTTCTCGACATCTCTGGATCAGAGGTCTCCGACTTTGCCTTAATGAGAGTTGCTCAAATATGCAGATCACTTCGAGCTGTGGATATAAGGTATAGGGATCCTATATAACTAACTATCTGAGCAAAGATATTTACTAGTCAAAGTAAATTGGGACGTGAAAAATATGATGCAGATCAAGGCAATAAACATACATTGTGCCATGAATAGGATAGGAACTGATTTGAGGTGATAGTAGCTAGCCACTTGATAGAGAAAGTACCTGATTCCATGCTTGTTACATCAACCTTTTCTGTTTTACAATTCTTTAAATGTTGAGTTATGTTGAGAGAAATCTTATGCAGCCGCTGCCATAAAATTACTGCAGTTGGTGTTTCCGAGCTTGTGCAGCACTGTAACTCATTGGAGACTATGCGATGCGGGTAACTCTCTTCAAATGAACCATTTGAAATTTTCCCTTATATTCTTTGTACCCGTTTAAAGAAAATTTGGTACTTCTTTGAAAACAAGAATTCCATCTAAAGAAATTTCATGATGCAATGAACCAAATTTTTTCAGAGGGTGTCCAACGAGCGAAAAGACTGCACGGAGGTGTTTGGGTATTTTTAAACCGAAACTCAATGACATGGAGGGTGATTCTTGGGAGGAAATTGATACCGCTGAAATTATGAGTGGTGCACAATCGTTGCGTTGGCTCGTATGGGTAGAAAGTTTTTCTTACCTTTTTTCTTTCTTAACCTTCTATGGATGTATTTTGTCATGGCCTCACTAGTTTTGAAGGTTATGGTGGCTCTTGTTCATATTTCTCAGTTCCTTTTTTGCAGCCAAATATTGATGATGACTCGTTGGAGAGTTTTTCCACAGAATGCCCACGTATTATACTGAATCCGAAGCCGTCACCGTTTGGTTTCAAGGGCAGTCAAGTTCCAAGAGAAGCATGGCCAAATATTACAATTGATGATGTTGTTGTAGAGGACATAGATCCCAAAACATGGGCAGTTTCCAGATATACACCAGCAGCCACGTATACTTCTTCTCTATCAAGCGATACTGAATTGACCCTGGCTGAGAAATTCAGAATGGCATTTGAGGAGAGAGATTCTCGGTTGGCCCCAAAGCGAGCTAAAAACGCAAGACAGCATCAGAGGCGGGTAGAGAGGGAGTGGGTGATGATGAGTCCAAGAGCTAAGGCACTAGCATTGGCTTCTCGAGCGAATAAAACACTACACAACTGGAACTAGAGTTGTCTGCAACTGCTCGGGAGGTAAAATTAGCCTGTTTTCCAGATGCACAGTCCGGATTGAGCCAGTTTGGGACAAATATATGTTGCAGCCCACAGCGAGCGAGGAAGAAGGCCATTGTGCAATAACAGTTTTATTTTCCCTAAACATTGTGCTGTAGCGTTTTTCTCTTTTCTTACCTACACTTTACTATTATTTTGATTCATGAAAGAAACGAAATTCTTATATGTAAAAAAATTGTTTACCCAGTGAAAATGAGAGACAAAAAAAATTGTTGCCTGAAGTTGAAGTTGAACTTGTACGTCTTGATGGTTTAGCTTTCCCATGCCTTCTCTAACAGCAGTCGAGCAGAAAGATTTATGAAAGAATAAAAAACTTGATACTGTATCTATCATGACGGACATAAACAGACCATGAAAACAGGGGAACTAAGCACAAGCAAACCACATTCTACAACTTTCAGTGGACTGAAAAACTGTACGCGATGAGTTAAAAGCTCGTGCCATAAAAGCTTCCCACCCGAAACTCGAAAGAACAAGATGTCTGATGCTTAATCCTTGATCAGATTTCGGATGACATAAGGAAGAATCCCTCCATGGTCGAAATATGCCAACTCGACCTCTGTGTCAAAGCGGAGCGAGCATTTAAAAGATTTTCCAGTGTCAGTAGTTACTGTAACATCTTGGTCAGGCTTTAGCTCAAGGACTTTAGTGGGAAGATCTATTGTGTATTGTTCTTGACCTGTCAATCCTAGTGTATCTGCATCTTCTCCGGGTTTGAAACCAAGAGGAATGATCCCTACTCCAGCCAGATTACCTCTATGAATTCTCTCAATGCTTTTAGCAATTACTGCCTTAACTCCCTGATAGAAAAGGGAGGGAGGGGGAAAAAAGGAGTGAAGGCCATGTTTTACTCCAAAATGACGAGATATATAGGGATGTCGAAAGAAGAACTAATCTGTAATGATAGTATCCTTAGCAGCCCAATCTCGAGCTCTGCCGCTTCCATATTTGGATCCAGCTAAAAATGATAGTATCCTGCTCAGCAGCTTTGTACCTCTACAATAACAAATATATGTTAAAGGAAAAGCACCACAATTTAAAACGTAAGAAACCATGTACTAACCATTGCTGCATCAATGAGCATGTTGTAGAAAGCAGATGATACCCATTTAAGGAAAGCAAACCTCTCTTTATTCCTCTGAATCTTGCGTTCCATATTTACTTGCACTGCATCTTCAGATCTTGCCGCATCGGCTTGAACCGAATGATCTACCACGAGATCCACAGGAACCTGAAGGAAACTACATTTGTTAGAAAGGTGAGAGGCAAAGCTTGCATTTTTTATAAAACCAATCTACCATAGAGAAAACAACGTGAAATCCTATATGATAGAATAAACACCAAAGGCTTGATCTTGTTAGGATCACAGCCAAGATTCTTCATAGCTCTCGCGTACCGGCAAGATCAACCAAAGCAGTTACTCCAGTAAAGTCCTGACAAAACCAAACCAACCCAAACAGAAAGTTGACAAAACCAAATAGACATGAAGCATTAACATAACCATTGAAATCCTGCGAGAAAAATTGAAAAACCTGCAGAAGAACTCGAGCCGGTTTTAATGGAATTTCAACTTGATTTCGTGATGCTCCCAATCAATAATCTTCTCATCATTGTTGGTGACAATTGCGGATAGCGGATTCTAGAAGTATCTTTATAGAGAAGGGAAGCCTCTCTGTAATGGAGATAATGATCATGTTCATCACTCTTGAATTTGAGAACGTGTAAATAATTCCAGAAACAGCAAACAAAACAACATACCGATTCTTGGATCGTTTGCGGGCAGGCTGTGGAACCTTCCAAACACACCGCCACCGGGTTTCTTAAAAGCATGCTCAGAAGCTGAAACAGTTAGAGAGGAAAAATGGAGATATATAATCACTTATTCCTTTCATTTCGATTAGTATATATTTGTATATGCATGGAAACAACAAGCATACCCAGAGCGGCGAACAGCGGTGACTTTTAAGAGTGACGATTCAGAGAAGAAGCAGCAGAGAGAAACAACTGTACAGAAGAGAGAGAAAGCACAGAGATTGCAGAGCAGAGCTCAGCTCGAAAAAATACTTCTTTTTTGTCGTTTTGTGAATATCGGTGTCTGAATTTGAAAAAGCGGGCCTCGGGCGTCAGGACAGTTAGCCGTGCTCTTTAGCTGCCACCTGTAAAAGCTATAGCGGGAGAGATGTTGGTTATTACAGATATACCCCTGAAGGGAAAGACTCTTCTAGAGGGTAACTCTCACACACTGAAACGACCACTCCCCTGCAGAAATGTTAACCTTTCATATTCCCGAGAAACGAACAGGAACAGAAACAGGGTTTACTTTTCACTTACGAAGCAGCTCAAGGTTCGCGTCTTCAGCTTCATAGCTTCAAAAAAATGGAATCGTCGTCGTCGTCGGAGTCGATCTTTGAAGAGAGGGAGGAGGTAATGATTTCGATCGATGGTGAGAGTACACCAACTCTAAGAACTGCTCATTTTCTAGAACCCCCTGGCTCAGTTTCTACGACTTCCATTGATAAACCGATCTCTGAGCTCGCTTCTCTTTCTCAATCCTTACCTCCAAATTTTAACTCCTCAGACTGGCCTCTCAAGGTCAGTTTCAATGGGTGGAAGTACGCAACAGAGAGCTGGATTGAATGGATCGATCACCTGCATTCAGAGTATAAATCCGTTTGGAGAAAAGCTGGTATTTACGAAGCACTCATGAACTCCAAATTCCATATCGTTAGAAACGACGAAATCATGTTCGCGATTGCAGAGAAGGTTTGTCCTGAGACGAACACACTAATTTTTCCATGGGCTGAAGTTGCGATCACGTTGGAAGATGTGATGGTTTTAGGCGGATACTGTGTTTCTGGATACTCTGTTTTGCATCCTCTTGTAAACAGAGAGTTGAAGAATATTGAAGATCAACTTATGGAAGCAAGAGTTGAAGCTGGGAGGAGCAAATCCCGAAAAGCATCCCAATCGGTCTGGCAGAAGATGTTCATGAAAAGCGGGAGGGAAATCGAACACGAAGCATTTCTCGTCATGTGGTTGTCCAAGTTTGTTTTTCCTGAATCAAAATTAATAAGAAAGCTTATTTTTCCGATAGCAATTCATCTTGCTAAAGGAACTAAATTCGCGCTTGCACCAGCAGTCTTAGCTAGCATTTACAGAGATTTATCTTACTTGAAAGAAGCAATTGCCAGCAGAGGAATTGGAGAGAAGCCATTACAACTTAACCTTTGGTCACCAATTCAGCTGGTTCAGCTTTGGGCCTGGGAGAGATTTCCTGGCTTGATGCCTATTCCGAATCGGATCAAATGCGGGGCCCCTGTATTTGCTCGTTGGGATAAAGTAAAAAGCAGGGAAATTGACTGTGTAAGATTGGTTCTAGACTCAGCTGCAGATAGTTTTGAATGGAGACCTTATGCAAAATCTGTCAACAACTGGGTTTCTTCCAAGTGTTATGCAGAAAAGGAAGTAACTTTAACTATCAATCCGAGCTTAAATGAAGAACTGCTGTCATTTGCTCGATGCTTGAGAGGTTCTCAGCTAGTTGGACTTGGATTTATGGAAAATTATTTTCCACATAGAGTTTCGCTTCAATTCGGAATGGACCAAGACCTTCCGGTTTCTGTTATGTTTCTTAACAGGTGTCCTACTATCGCCTGGAAGAATTACAGCAAGTCATTAAGTGGTGTGAGGTTATACATTCCTTCCAAGTTTTTCGAAGCAGATGTTACGGATCGTTACTTCAATTGGTTGAAACCGATAAACAATGCGATGAGAAAAAGGAAGCGAATCCCTGAAAAATTTAAACAAGAGGAACAAGCAGCTTCAACCAGAAAGAATTGCTATTACAACGACATTGATTTTCCACCTGGTTTTCTTCACAAATTCAAAGAAAAAGAATGTTTGAGAAAGTCGCAAGATGTTAGCCATAATGTTGATGTTCTGGTCAAAGATAAACCAGCAGATAGTGAGTTAGAACATAAACCAGAGATGAGTGATAATGAAGGAGAAAGTAGTGGCTCTGTATTTGATATTCTGGGATCGGAACTTGAAGACAGGGTTCGTAAGCTTGAGCAGCAGGTTGTGCAGATAAAAGCAGCACGTAGAGCTGCAAAATTTGGCCGAAAGTATTAAGCTTTTTGATACATATTCGTGTATGAACTCCAATTTGTATTCTGTTGTTGTCTCGAATCACTAATTTAGGCACAATCCAATGTATCCGGCTCATTAGCTTGTTTGTCGTTGTATCAATTTTGTTGACTGAAAAAACACGGGGTCAGGCCTTAAAAGAGACAGTTACTGCATGCCCTTTCAGTGCAAGTTATACAGAGAAGAGAAAAAGATAGGTCCAGTACAGAGGAGGAGACAGGGACCTCCACTACTGGACTACTCTCTGCAGATATTCCAAAAATGGATTTTTGAACGTACGTTTTTGCCTTCATATAATATACATGAAATGTCAGAATGGGTAAAAAATAAATTGGGTCGTTTTTTAAGAGAGTAGAGAGAAGGGTGATATTTTTGTGGGGATTAAGAAATGGAGGATTCACCGGAAGCCATTGTTGAAGAAAGGGGAAGAGAGCTTATGGTTTCACTTAACAGTGATACAGCTCCGACTTTAAGAGCTGGTTACTTTCTCAAACTGTTAAGGGAGTGAGCCATTGAAACAGGCCGAGCTCCAAGAATTTTAGGGAGACTTATTAGAGAAAAAAATTAAGAATTGAGAAGATGATTCATAAGTTTATCTTTTTATCACAGCAAGATATATACCCACATTTACTGAGGCTAACAAACACTCACACAACCTCACACTCCATCGAGCATTAATACTCTTCCCCTGTCAGATTCTTTTTCGTTTCTTTTTCCTTACGGTTATGCGCCTACGTAACATGTAGTCTTCCAATTATCCTGTACCTTCCTAATTCGTTTGGCTGAATATTCTTGGGTCGGGTCATCTTCATAACACAAACCCTCGGTGACCTCCATTGATGGACCTGTTTTTGAGCTCCCTTCGCTTTCTCAGCCTTTACCTCCCACTTTCAACCCGTCATTGTGGGCTCTCAAGGTCCATTTTCCTGGATGGAGAAGAACAAAGAAGTTCGTTGAATGGATGAATCACTTGCATGGGACCTATCATTCTGTTTGGAACCATGCCGGTATCTACGAAGCAATCATCAACTGGGAGTACGAAATCCAAAGAGGCGAAGAACTAATTCTGGGTATTGCAGAAAAAAATGTGTTTGGAAACCAACACCTTCATTTTTCCATGGGATGAAGTAGCAATCACTTCGGAATTTGTGATGATTCTTGGAGGGTACTCTGTTTCTGGATACTCTGTTTTTCATCCTCTTGAAACCAGAGAATTGGAGAAAACACGACGCAAACTTGAGAAGGCTGGATCTACAAATGGGAAAAGAAACTTTTTTTCCTTGGGCCAATCGGATTGAATGAAGATTTTCATGGAGCGTAAGAGTGATTTTGAACACGAAGCATTTCTCGTCATGTGGTTGTCAAGGTATTTTTTTGCGGATTCAGAGTTGATCAGAAAGGATGTTTTCCCTATTGCAGTTCATCTTGCCAGAGGAATCAAAGTTGCTCTTGCAGGAGCAGTTCTAGCTAGTATTTACAGAGACCTAGGTGTCTTGAAAAAGCAATCATAGCATTTAACACTTTTTGATGATGGTAAGAATGCAGATAGAGTATTACAACTTAATCTCTGGTCACAATTTAAGCTGGTTCTACTTTGGGCTTGGGAGAGATTTTCGGCCTTTATGCCCAATCCAAACTATCTCGGAAAATGCTGTGGCCCTGTATTTGCCCGTTCGCATCAAGTTAGAATAAGGAAGATTAAGAATGTGAGGTTTTGTCTAGACTCATGCGCAGATAGTTTTCAATGGGGCCTTATGCCGAAGCTGTCAATGACTGGGTTTCTTCAAAGCTTTATGCAGAGGAAGAAAAAAGGGTAGTTGTTGATTCGGGTTTAGATGAAGAATTGAAGTAATTTGCTACTCGTGTAAGCATTTACGAGCTAGCTGGACTTGGATTTACAGAACATTATTTTCCTCATAGAGTTGCAATGCAATTTGGGTTCGATCAAGACCTTCCGGGTATTATATCGGTTTCTAATGAGAGTCCTGAAATTGGTAAGCCATTAACTGGTTTGAGATTATACATTCTTTCTAAGCTTCATGAAGCAGGTGTAACGGATCGCTATGTCAAGTGGTGGAAGCCGTCATTATCTGGCGAGAGACTTTCCATAAAGGAGGATGGCAAAATGGAAAGAAGGTCAGAGAAATTTGAACAAGCCGAGCAAGCAACTTCAACAACAAAGAATATCAATAAAGAGATTGGTTTTCCATCTGGTTTTAGTCCGCTACATTCTTAAAGAAAGGAAGTTACTCTTATTGATCTTGATAATGATTCAGATTCTCCTTCAGAATTTACCACCACTGAAAAGGGATGTGGTATAGAAAATGCAGTTATAGCTTCACATGGTATGGGTGATTTTATCGGGGATGGGCTTTATCAGATTTCTTTAGCTTCCTTGGCAGAGATGGTTGTGGAATTAGAGATGTAGGGTTTTAGAGTAAATCTATAGGAATTGGAAAAACAGGTTCTGATAAGTCAAAGATCAATGGTGATGAAGGAGAAAGAAGTAGCTATCCATCTGAGATAAAGGATTTCGAACTTGAAGATCAGGTTAGTAGACTTGAGGAGCTGGTTGTGCAGATAAAAGCTCGTCAAGCAGCCAAAAAAGGCTGCAAGGTCTAGAATAGTCACATTACAAAGGCCTCCAACATGGTAGCAAGTGTTAATTATCTACTTTATATTAGTTTGTGGCATTAGAAAGTGTATGTTTCTGCTTATATTCTCCTATATCAAGAAATGGTTGTTGGTTTCTGCAGAAATTATTCTCAAACTTTCTTTTCATATGAACATTTTGTTGCATAACTTTGGATCCAAACAGCAAGACCAAGAGGACGAAGCAAATACAATTATATGCATTTATCAACTTCAATCTGTTCAGAACCCCATTCAATCACCCTTTTGATTCTAACTAGGATACAATACAAGATGAAGATACTCTGTTCTTCTATTTAGTAAGTAAATTACAGAATTTCAATTCGAAACAGAACTTTTGAAACAGTGACTACTCATGTTGTCTAAGATTTATTTCCCAAGCAGACGCTAATTGTGACAAAAGTTGCTCGGGAGGAGCACCTTCCCAGTCCTCAGGTAGAGCCATTGTTGAAGAAGCTTCATGTAAATTCAGTAGAATCTCTTTCTTCACTTCCATAGGAATCCCCAAGAAATCAGCTCCATTTTCTATCGCAACATCTACTAACTGAAAACAGAGAAACATTGTAAATTACAAGATAAACAGATATATTGAAAATAAACAGAAATCAATCAAGGATGTCAAAAGAGAGAAGTTATATACCTGTTGAATCCAAGATAAACAGATATCAAACAGATTCTCTTCCATTAGGAACAGTCCAACAGCATGTAAGATTTCAGCTGCTACCTCATTTGACAGCTGGTCCACAACAGGACCCGACCGGTCCATTAGCTTGACGAGCAAGATGTCATCTCCCGAGGACAAAACTTCAGCAAAAGCCGAGTCCATATCACCGACTTGAAGAGCAGTCATTGCATTACTCCAACAAGTCCAGACTCGGTCCCGCTCTTGACCCGCATTATCATCTCCCATGGCTTCTGCGTCCAGTTCTGGTATAGCCACTCTTGCCGTCCGGGATGTTCCACTATCCTCTCCTGCCTCTCGGATTGCTTCAAGAGTAGCTTCATCTTTTGATGCTTGCCAGACACTTCTTGCAGAAGGTCCCTCACCAAGCCTAATGGGTCCCGCCCCTTTATCCCAGGCTCTCCTACTGCTTCCTTGTTCGCTCCCATTATCTGATTTAGGTGATCTAACATCCATGTTACCACGACCTTGAGCTCTCTTAGAGCCAATATTCCCATTTCTAGAGGAGGCCCCATAACCAGAATAATCCCAAGCCTCATTCATTTCTGGTCTCCACTGCGGGCCCCTTCCTCCTCTCATAGATGAAGATATCCCTTCAGAGTGACTGAATCTTTCTCCATACGGAATCCTCCCATCAGTATTCCTTCCTAACTTTGTACTAGAATAATCAGAATAGCCATTGTACTTTCCTAAATGCCTATTAGAAGATCCTTCAAACCCAACAGAAAAATTACCTCTTCTCCCTGATGACGCTGACAAATCCTGTGCCATTTCTTCTATCACTCTCTCAAGACCCCGTACCCTGTTCTCCAGAGTAACCATGGAATCATGGGACCCACCCATGAAATCCTGCAACATGTTCATCAAATGAGATTGTTGTCTCTCCAACTGCAATAACTGCCTCTGGATAGCCACCCAACTTCCTTTGTTATTCATGAAGGTTCCTTCAGATTGGCCATCTGCTTTAAAGTAGCCAGAATGATTAACAGAAGACTCTTTCTGGTTTATATCAATTCGATCCTCTGCTTCATATCCTCTTGTCCTGGTGTCTTTTCCATTTACTCTTTCCTCTTGCCGTCTAGAATCAGCAGCAGTAGCTCCTCTCTCCATATTACGATGTCTGTTACTAAAGGCTCCATAAGAATCATCAGAATTGAAGTTTCCTAAACGATTTGATCTTCCTCTTTGATCTGTATCAGTCCACTCAGGTTCCTCCTCATTGTTAGAGTTTGAAGAGCCAAAGCCTCTACGAGGAACAATTACTTCTACAGGCAAATCATCAGAACCTCTGGTTTTGAGTTTCTGAAAGAATTCTGGGTTCAGTTCTTTATCGGATAAGGCGGGTGCTTTCTTTTTCAACATAACAACTGCTTTGTCTGGCATGCTATTGGATTTGGTTTTAGATGGGGAATCAGAAGTAGTTACTGAACCATCAGATGTATCCTTTGCCGATGGTTCTGTCCTCGCGCTGGCATTTGGATTTTTCTGCTTATCCTTTTCAGTCCCTTTAGCTGGTTCAGTATTTTCAGCATCTGAAAAGTAACATGTAGAAATGGTAATGATACGAAAGTAAGGATAGGATAGCAACAGAACCAGTGGAAGGGATAAAATTCAGTTGGTTCGATTACCATGGGGCAAGGTTTTCTGGTTTTCTGTAACTCCATCTTCTGATTTCCCATCCATATGCTTCCATAATTGCAATGCCTCTGTAATGCTATCTCTGGCAGGTTTTATCTGCACAGAAAACAAATTAGTAGCTGTTAATGTAATGTAGTAAGCAATTCAAATTGAGGTATAAGAAACAATACGGTTTGGCGATTCCAATGGGTAACTGCCAGGGCATATTAATTGAGCTCTCCAGCAAAATAGTACTATTTTCTCAAAGTATCTTTATCATGTTAATATACAGAAGATGAAGTGAGGAATTCTAGTACATTTGCAATGATTTACGGCTAAACCAAGTGACCACCAAAAAAAGACCAAATCTTGTAATAGGCAAACATACAGAGAACTAAACAGAAGAGATAGAATTTACCTTGTCAAAACGGCAAGCTTCAAGAACCGTCAGTGTAGAAGAACCTCCATCTGTAACCAAACTGCTAGAGTGCAAGGCTATAGAAATAAGTGCGTCAGCTGCTGCCTTGCGTGTAGCCCAATCTGAACTCCCAAGGCACTCATGAATACTCTGCAACATGTTGTCCAAGTTTTGTGGTGCAATCGCACCCACCTGAAACAATGCTAAAGTTATTAAAGAGTTCCTAAGTAGGTTCTTAAAAAATGATTTAGTTTCCCAACAATCGTTCTTCGTTACATGTAATATGAAGTTTTTTAATCATTAAAACAACAGTTAATATGATAATTAACTCAAATTTAGCAATGCACAAAAAGAGTTAATTTCTATAAATTTTGTGGATTCGACAGGAATGAAGAAGTTCTATTTCACCTTATAGCTCACCAAATGCTTAACTTCCAAATCCCCCCCCCCCCCCCTGTACAAACTAATGGAAAATCAAACCTTTTTCAAACTTAAATCATCTATGTATGGATATGTCATATAAAATGTTACCGCAACATGTTATCACAAACTAAGCATCCAGTTGAGTAGAGAGCAAACCTGAGACAAATTGGCGACAACAGGCAAAATGGAAGCTCTGGCCAAGAAATTGGGATTGTTAAGCAACTTACAGATCCTCGGGCAGAGCTTCTGGAACGCGGCAACAGGCGGGCTTGAAGCGCATTCCACCATCTTAGCCATACACATTGCCGCACCAGATTGAACACTCTTGGTCTGCTCACCCATAGCTTCAAACAGAGGCTTCACAAACAAAGCCACAACTGACCCAAAGCCCCCATTATCACCACCCCCAGCTCCCCCTCCACCATTCTCAACCTTCAAATATTGCGCAGAAAGCACACCAATGGCATCTCGACAAGCGTCCCTGACGCTTGAATCAGAATCCTTGAGCCTCCTAACAACGTGGGAGATGATTTTGGTCAAGTGGGTCGAGGTGGAATCGGGATGAGAAGCACATACTACAGTGAGGAGACGTAACGATTCTTTCTTAACGGCGGGTTTGGGGTCAGATGAGGCGTCGTAGAAGCAATTGAGCAGCATGGGAATGGCTTCCGGGGAGATGGTTTGGATTATCTTCTCTAGGTCGTCAATGGCGACGTGGTGGGTGTCTCGATCAGAGAGCTTAGACAAAGAGGTGAGGATCCTTTGCTTGAGCTCAACCATGGCTAAATGGGAAGAGAGAGAGGATGAGGAAGATCTTGATACAGCCGGTGATTGGTTTGGGGGTTTTGTGGGTTTTGAAGATTTGGGCGCCGCTTGTGAGCTCATGACAGATTTTATGGGGTTCAGCTTGAAAGATTCAAGTTAGAGGAAGAATAGCACAATGCAGCTGCAGAAGAGAGAGTAAGAGAGGGAGTGAGAAAGATCTGAGAGAAGGTAAAGAGTCGTTGCAGAGATTGAGATGGAGAAAAGAATGGAGTAAGAAGCAAGTCTTAGTGGGGCTGCTTAGCTCCTGTAAACCAACAACAGTTAAGAGTTGGCATGAGAGAGATTCATATCAGATCTGAGCGACTGTTTTTGAATACTGATTGAACAAATTTGAAGTTTTTTTTTTTTTGGGGAAAAAATAAATAAATGAAAAATATTATTTGGTTTCACGTAACATGATCTATGGTGTGGTATGGTGTCGTGGGTTGGGTCGTCTGATTTGATGATCGAACGGCTATCACTTGATCATAGACGGTATGAGTGGAGTACACGTTTATATCATCGTTGGATTCTGTTAGTTTATGGTGGTTAATGCGCCTGAATCACATTCGACATGTCGTCTTTAAACTGGAGAGAGACATCTCCCCGATTCGTCGCTCAGCTATTGATTACAAAATCTACGCATGAATGGCCAAGATTATAGATGCTATGAGAGAAAAAGATGATACACATCCAACCGTTGCTTCCACCTCTAAGTGGATAGATGTTGGCAGATGCTATAAGCTGAGTTACAGTCTCTTCTTGTCTGAAGCTCCAGCCATGGCTTCAATTCCATGCGCGACCCACCTAAATTTGAGACTCAATCCCAGTAGATGTCTTCCCAATTCCTCCGAGCTGTGTTCCGGATTTCTGGGCATCCGTAGAAAGACCGGGTCAGCCCGACCCTTCAGAGTTGGACCATCTAATGGATGTAGAGCTAAGTGCTGGTTCAAGTTCGGTAAAAATGGAGTCGATGCAGAAGGTGCTGGTATTTATGGCAGCCAGGCCCGTGATGACTTTGATAGAGATGATGTTGAGCAGGTTCTCCTTTCCTTTCTTATAACTTTCTAGAATCTCTACTTTGTTGATGGAGTAAGAACATACAGTAGTTGATGCATTTGGTTTGGTTAACATCTTGTCATAAGCAAAAAGATGTTCTTTTTTCTCCATAAGTTATTACAATATTAATTCTGTGCTTCCCATTTTGAAATTGGAACCTTTTTACAGTATTTCAACTACATGGGCATGCTTGCTGTAGAGGGTACATATGATAAGATGGAGGCTCTTTTAAAGCAAGACATCCATCCGGTTGACATCTTATTGATGCTGGCTTCTTCAGAAGGTGACCAACCGAAAATCGAGGAGTTGTTACGAGCCGGAGCTAGTTACACCGTGAAGGATGCAGATGGCCGGACTGCACTTGAACGGGCTGCTAGTGATGAAATCAAGGATTTCATTCTCAATTTTTCTGTTCAAAAAGCATAACTTTAGGATTTGTATTTGAGATCGTTTGTTTCATTATTCTGTTTTTATCATAGCTTTTTTGTTGGAAAAGGCGGTGTTCATCGGCTTGAAAACATTTGGAGAGTCTTAGAATTTCATGATTGTAAATTGAAGCTAATCCAATGGTGATTGAATCTAGCTTTATAAATTGCCAATTTTTTACTATGTGCTTGTAAAGAAAGGATGCAATGCTAGTCCACTATCTACATTTGAGATGGAAACACAGAATATTATAACTTATATTATGTAGCGCCATATAAACAAAGAGAGAAGTGTACCGACAAAAGACACCTACTTTAAATAAAGCTCAGGTAGCTTTCTCAGTGTATCAAATACACTTGTAAAAGGGTTAAATTCAACGGAGCGCTTCAACTCTAAATCCGGAAACTGGTTTGTCAAAGCTTGTTGCATTCCAGACATAGACATCATTGCAGTTAACTTACTATTCGACCTCACTTCACAGTCTTGTGGAGTGTTCTTGATCTTGCTTGGATCATACCCAAAATTCGCCGAGTAAGATTTATATTTCTCTACGAATGCAGGTCCCGGATCAGGTGTCCTGGACTAGATTTGAATGAAGCTTCGATCTTTAGCTCCGGAAACAAGAGCAAATCTGTCGTAGTCAGTTGCGATTACATCATATTGCTCCTTAGGGATAAATGGTGATGTTGGAAAACGTAGATAACATCTCTCCCTTATCATTTCTTGTTTTTCCACTACGGCCTCGTTTGTTTGTAAATCTTCCTCTGAAATGCACTGGACCTTTCCCCTTTATGCCTGTAATGTATCCGTTAGGCCCTCCATGAACACAAAATGTGTCAACTTGGATTCCTGGGTTTTCCATATCAAATGTATATACGGCCTACAAGTAGAAACAATAGCAGGTTTTGATTAATGGAGGTGACATTTTTTCTTCTGGAAAGTTGGCTATTTGGCTAATTTACCTGAGTGCAGTGACAGTCTTCTTGACCTTGTCCAGCGAATCCACGTTTGAGTGAAGCAACTTCAAACCATCTTCCGCAATATCTGTTGGAAAATGTTCAATGCCAATTACACACAGTGCAGGATTTTAATGCATATGTCCAATACAATGCCTACATATTACGAGTCGGAGATTCATATGACTTGGGATATGGATTATGAGATCTGAAATATTGGATTTACTCCATACCATAGAGTTGTAATTCTCTGTTCCTGTAGTGTAAACGAAGTGGCACTGCCCTATGACATTGAAGAGCTACATATTGAAACATGCAAATGTGCAATGATACAAGAGGCTTGTGTCCGATTTCAGCGATTTTAAATGCATCGTCTTTGAAGAGCTATCGGATTGATGGATGCAGGAGCATGGAGGAAATTATAGCAGCACCAGCATTAGCACCGTTATTTGACGATGGTATCTTTCCTGTTGAGAGCATATTTGACCTAGCCAGAGATAGTACCAGCATTGGAATAATGGGCGCAACACGTGCACTCCCTGGATTAACATCGTTGACATTAATGTATCTTCCTAAATTGATCAGCATCTACAGCAGTGGAGTATTAGTAAGTTTTATTACTCGAGAAGGTATTTGTATAGTCGAATGTCCTAATCTGCAAAAGGCTGTAGAGGTAGATGAGGCATTCATTCCGTTACAGCTTAGGAATAAATACCCGGACAAAGAAAGAAGGGATGCAATTGTCGGGATATGACTGTCCTTAATTCTGTCACCGTATCTGACCACGATGCTGGCGGCACGCCCCATCCGTACTAGTCTAACGCGTCATGTTCCTAGTAGCCAATTCGACGGAATGTCTGAATAACTTGTCACATATGTAGTTTCATTTTGAATGAAGTCTGTAGAGATCAGGTAGCTGGAGTCTGGAGATGAATTACATAGTTCTTATTCTTATGTCATGTTGTGCCAAAGAACATTCTGAGTAGTTGATGATGAGGAGACTTTTCAATTTCAGTCACCTATTTTGATGTCTTAACCACATGTTTTCAAACACATTTGTTACGACATCCATATCATGATGTCATTGTCTGGCACCGAAATTAGGAGCAAAAAACAATCAACAATCATATCCACACCTGATGATACTACGTAAGTTTTTACTAACATTATATTTCATAGGTATAAACTACATGCATCTAATAAACACTTGTTTATTATAACCAATCCATCCAACCCATTAACCTAGTATGGTTAAATTAATTAACTAAATAATTAGGTTGCTTTGTTTGATTAAAATGCATACCTCTATGACACTACTCAGTTCAATGTATCCCCAAGCAAAACAGCTTATACGTGCAAAGGTGATTTATATTTTTATCTATATAAAAAAGATTTTACGTTAAGTTGTATCTCTTCACATCGAGTACAAAGGTACGAAAACTATCGCTCATAAGTGTCATGTTTAACTACTTTGGATTGCATCTCTTCGTTAATTAAATTATAATTCAATGGAGAACTGACAGTTAAACTCATTGAAGCAGAAAACAGGAGTAACCTCTTCATTAACAGCGAAGCTCAGGCCGATTCGAAGCTGCCAACCCTCTCGGGACAAAGAAGAGATAGTCCTATCCTTGGTTAGGATAGACCAAGATTGACTATGGTTATGGGAAATATAACCAAATTGACTACGCCTTTTGAGAAGCATCGGAACCCTTCAAAAGCAATATAGTATTTGTGGGTGTTTCTCGTAAATTATGATTTTTTTTTTTTTTCTTCAAAATTTTGAAAATAGAATTGTGACCCACATGAATTTAAGTGCATGTAATAATGACATTCTATAGAAGTTTAAATAGTGGTTGATAAGAAGGAAGATTCAGTGCCAACGAATCACCACAATACGAGGACATACTTTTTATTTTAAAGTAAAAAAAAAAAAAAAAGAAAAAAAAAAAGTAGCGTTTAGTGCGGTTCTTTACTCTATCCAAAATATGATATAATATTAATATAAACAAACACCTTTGATCTAGATCCACCTATGAAAATACACAAAATTAATAATATTCGTGATTAATATATCATTATTTTAGAAAATGCCATTTTTTATTACTATAAAGACAAATTACCTTCTATTATATATATATATATTTATATATTAAATATAATTAATAATTTTAATAGTTACTTTTATCCAAACTTCACTTAGATTGGACCATAAAAATTGACCAAAATACCCTCACTATTCGTTGCCCCCAAGATGCCCGGCGATTTGGACTAATTTGGTATATCCGACATAACAAAGTAAACCGGTCAACTGTCCCTCTTCAAATGCAGTTACCTACTTACCTTCCTTCCTTCCTCGCTGTTACTTTTCTTTCTTATCAAAATCAACAAAACCGAGTATTCCAAGAAACACCTCCCTCAATAAACTATTCATTTCTATCCTATCACCATGAGACAAAGGTCAATTAGGAACCTTCTTCTTCATCTTCACCTTCTTCCATTTCCTTGAAGCTTATGTGCAAAGATGTCAAGGCTCTGCAGAAAAATCAATGTTCATATAAACATTAAATGGAACATACTCGAACTTTTCCGTTTCGTTTGGGAAGGAATCATTTTTTGTTCTTTAGGAAAGTCCATTAGATATAACAGGTTGCCTGGCCGGTCTTCACCGACCCCCACCGCTGACGAGCCCGGTTTTTTCTTAGACGAGATGGTAACAACCACGACCGGGATGTGTAGTGTGGATTCGGATTTAGTTAGTTTGAAGATCAGTTTGTTAGGTGATTGCCGGATTGGAAAAACAAGCTTTGTGGTAAGTCTATTAATTTCATGACTTTAATTTTTAATTTTTTATTTAATAAAAAAAACTTTTTTTTGGAGGTAGATTAAGTATGTAGGGGATGAGGAGAGGAAGAGAAGTTTGCAGATGTCAGGATTGAATCTAATGGACAAGACATTAACTGTTCAAGGTTGTCGGATTTCTTTTAGTTTATGGGATGTAGGAGGTAAGATTGAAGATTTATGATCTTGATTATTTTTGTAAATCCTGTTTTTGTTTTTGTTTTTTTGTTCTTTAAGTGCTTAATTAGTTGGAATCTAATCAGGTGATAGCAGTTCTCGTGATCATATTCCAATAGCCTGTAAAGATGCAGTTGCAATTTTATTCTTGTTCGATCTTACAAGCCGATGTACACTTAACAGGTCAGCTCAAATTTCCTTCCTTTTCATCCTTATTTTTTTTTTCCTTTTAATTTTTTTCTGGGGATTTTTGCAGTGTGGTTGAATGGTATACAGAAGCAAGAAAATGGAACCAGGTAACTACAGGAGTTCATATTCATCAACCTTAATTTTTGTTTCTGCATTCTTAATCTTTGTAATGACTTGGGTTTGTGTTCTAATCCGTGTTTTTAGACAGCAATTCCGATTCTAATCGGTACAAAATTCGATGATTTCGCCAAACTTCCTCCGGATTTGCAATGGACAATTGTAACTCAGGTAATTCTAAATATGATTACTATATGAGCTTAAGAAATTTCTAAAGTAAACAATAATAATATCAAAAGTGTATTTTTAAAAGACAATTTTAAAACATGAATTATTATTGACTATTATATTAGATTAACTTGACGAAGACAGAGGCCAAACTTGTTCTTCTTTTGTATCACTTAGCTTGGTAGATAAGGATAGAGCATTAATAATAATAATAAACAAATATTAAGGAAAAAAAATGGTAACTTGGTTTCCTTAATTGGTAACTAAGATAGTTTGTGTTTTCAGGCAAGAGCGTATGCAAGGATAATGAAAGCAACACTGTTCTTCTCAAGCGCAAAGCACAACATAAACGTGAACAAGATCTTCAAGTTCATAATGGCTAAACTTTTCAATCTCCCTTGGACTGTTGAGCGTAATCTCACTCTAGGCGAGCCCATTATTGACTTCTAACCCAAAGCTTACACTTTCTTTTCTTTCTTTCTTTATACACTTTTTCTTACATCTCCATGTACATATATAAATAATGTCATTTTTTTTTTTGGGGGGGCATAGAATGGATGTAATTGCAAATTAGAAAAAAAAAAAAGTTTTTTATTTTTTTATTTTTTATTTTTCGGAACGCAAGAGAGGCTCAATAAGCGTAGTCATAGCCCATTGGGCCATGGATCTGGTAAGCCCAAGTTATACAGAAAGTAACGGCCTTACGACCGCCTAATCTACTCGCAACTAAACTCTGCAATAAATAAAAGGAGAAGGAAATACGCGGTAAAGCCTAAAAGCGAAGAATCTATTCCTCCTTCTTCACATAAATCCTGAAATTCATTTCTGGTTTAGAATCAATGGCCGCCTCCATAACCCTTAATTGCAAATCCCTCTCTTCTTTATCGTCTTCTTCCTCTTCATTACCGCTTTCAAATCCTAGTTCCAGGCTCTTGGTTCCCAACTCTCAGATTCCTTACAAGTTCCACAAATTCACGTCCCTCCCTTCCCCAATTTCCAAATCCTCCTCCATCTCCTGTACCTTGGTTCGAGATACGGCTCCTGACATGGATGGGAAGAAGGAGGGTACAGGGATGGGGCAGCGACCCGATGCATTCGGCCGGTTTGGAAAATTTGGCGGGAAGTATGTTCCCGAAACTTTAATGCATGCACTCACCGAGCTCGAAGCCGCATTCCATTCCCTCGCCAGCGATGAGGATTTTCAGGTCCTTCTATTTATTGTGTAGAAAAAGTTTCCATCTTTCTTTCCATTTTTTATTACGGTAGCTAGATTATGGATTTCGTTTCGTAATTTGGGGGTAACTATGTAAGGCGACTAGGTTTAATGAATAGATATGAGTCATAACTTGAGAGCACTCATTGAGTAGGCATGGATTTGTAATGCAGAAAGAGTTGGATGGGATTTTGAAAGACTACGTGGGAAGGGAGAGCCCTCTTTACTTTGCAGAGCGGCTTACAGAGCACTATAGATGCCCTAATGGGGAAGGGCCTCATGTATATCTAAAAAGGGAAGATCTTAACCACACAGGAGCTCACAAAATCAACAATGCTGTGGCCCAAGCTTTACTGGCCAAGCGTTTGGGAAAGAAACGTATTATAGCCGAGACAGGAGCTGGTCAGCATGGAGTTGCAACTGCAACTGTATGCGCTCGGTTTGGCCTAGAATGTATAATCTATATGGGTGCCCAAGATATGGAAAGGCAGGCCCTTAATGTCTTCAGAATGCGACTTCTTGGTGCTGAGGTTAGTTCACATAATTATATTTTTAATCTCCTTTAAAATGAAGCAGACTGCCTTCATTTAAATTCATTCACCTAACAGTGCCTATCAGTTTTTCATTTTAGAGAATAAGATATTATTAAATGTGGTGTTTGCTCGAAAGGGTTTTAAAAGCTCTATCTGTAATGATAGTGATCCTTAAAACATTGATGCTATTGGTTTGTCTATTTATAGACTTGACGTTCTTATACAGGTTAGACCAGTTCATTCTGGCACAGCCACATTGAAGGACGCTACTTCAGAAGCTATAAGGGATTGGGTGACTAATGTAGAAACTACCCATTACATATTGGGCTCTGTTGCTGGGCCACATCCATACCCAATGATGGTTAGAGAGTTTCATGCTGTGATTGGAAAAGAAACCAGAAGACAAGCATTAGACAAGTGGGGAGGGGGACCAGATGTGCTAGTAGCTTGTGTTGGTGGAGGCTCAAATGCCATGGGTCTCTTTCATGAATTTGTTGATGATAAAGATGTAAGGTTGATTGGTGTAGAGGCTGCAGGTTTTGGGTTGGACAGTGGTAAGCATGCTGCAACTTTGACCAAAGGGGAAGTTGGAGTCTTACACGGAGCTATGAGTTATTTATTACAGGATGATGATGGGCAAATAGTTGAGCCCCATTCAATCAGTGCAGGGTACGAGATTTTTATTTGTATTTTGATATATATATATATATATATATATATATATTATAAACAAAACTTTCTTGAAGTATCTGATTAATTTCGTAATGTACTTATTTTCTTCATTTTTTTAGGCTGGATTACCCAGGGGTTGGACCTGAGCATAGTTATTTGAAAGATTTAGGCCGTGCTGAGTATCATTGTGTCACTGATGAAGAAGCATTAGAAGGTATAGGAATTTCATTTTTTATTTTTATAGTGGGAGTTTAATTGGAATATCCCTCATGATGAGTTTTGCTGATTATTGGAAATTTGAAGTGATTTAATTTTTGTTAATTCTGTTTCCATAATCAATTTTCCCAGCTTTCAAGAGATTATCAAGGTTAGAGGGCATAATCCCGGCTTTGGAGACTTCTCATGCTCTGGCTTATTTAGAGAAGCTGTGCCCTTCTCTCCCAGATGGAACTAAGGTTGTGCTTAACTGCAGTGGAAGAGGAGACAAGGATGTTCAAACTGTTATCAAGCTCATGCAGGTTTGAGAAACCAAACGGATATTTTTATTCTGTGAGAAAAGCTTTGTAGTTGCAGAGAGCTTCATTCGAGTCTAAAAAGAAAGCCATGTAACAATGAGTTCCAACTTGATGATTATAATGTCGGAAATAAGGCTTTCCAGAAATTTATCTACACAGAACACAGAACACAGAACACAGAACACAGTTTTGATACTAGTATTAGCAAGGTTGTATATTTCTTAATTTCTTGTTGCTTTTGTATGATTGTTTATTTAATAACCATCATCTTTGAGAAATTTTTTATTTTATTTTTATTTTTTTATAGATTTATTTATGGTATAGCGATGAGATTGATTTTCAATCATACACGTGAGATTGATTTTCAATCATATTATGGTGATTGGGATTGATTTATCTACCTAAACATTTCTCTTCATCTTTTAATGCAAGGCTTCTGAATTTATCAGTCACAACTTCGATTCTTGTACCATCTTGAGATGACAAAAAGTATCATATTATTTTATCCATGACTTTATTACACTTCTCTCGTTCAAACTTAAATTGTAAAGAAACTGAGATATTATCACTGAAACTAAGATACTAAAACATATAATATCAAATCTCTTCCATCGGAGCAAGACTCTGTTGTCCTACTCCGACATTCCAAAACTGACTCGCAGTTCCTCCGTTGCTGAGAAAATTGGATGAACATGGGATCTTCAGGCCATTCCGGCCTCACTGTTTTGCCTGCAAATGTAGAAATACAAGTGAGCCTTCTTTTGGCAGGGCAGTAATGGTCCAACTAATATGACGCTCCCATTAAAACAAGACCAAAGAGAGAAAGATCTACCTGAGAGTATAAGAAGGTTCCAAGGATTGCAATGGCAGCTCCAAGAGCGTTGACTGGCTGAACAGGTGTCCGGAAGATGATGATGGATGCGACTATAACGGATATGCGCTTCATTGTATTTCCAATGCTAAATGATAAAGGTGAAATCTCGTCCAAGGACATATATGACGCTTGATTGTAAAGATGATAGAACACACTCTGTGCCGCAACCCACCTATTCAGTGACAAAAAAAGGGAGGCTTTCAGACAAAAACACAAAGAGGACAAAGACAAATTTACAGGCTGTAAAATGTAAATCTTTACCAGACGAATTGAGGTCCTATCTGAGAGACTGCTGTTTGCCAACCGGCAGCCCAGAGTTGTGGTCCCTCCACAGCAATTGCAAATGGGGTAAGAATCAACAGAGACAGTATAGAAAGACAAGCATAGTAGTTCATCCCACTAACAGACTTCCCTTTCATCCCCTTCTTCGAAAATATGTTCCGAAACACAAATGCTAAATTCGATATCATCGCCCCCATAAACCCTGTTATAGAATAACAACAACAAACATATCATAATCAAACACAACTTATCAAACATAATCTAATTCAGGAATTCTGGTCTTTTCTAATATGATTCTATACCTGTCATATTGAAGTTGAGCTCTGTGAGGGCAGCAAGGCCACACCCGCCGATAATGGGGAGAAGGGACAAGTAGACAGAGGCAGGGAAGGTTTCACCCAACAAGAATCTTGAGACCAGAACACTAAAAGCAGGCTCACCACTCTTTATTATATGCGTGAATGAAACTGCAACCTTTGACATACTCACTGTTGCAGCTACGTGTCCTATTGTATGAGCTATAGCAACCTTTCTCACAAAAACAGAAAGGAAAACACTTATCAAATAAACTAGATAAATTTGGACTAAAAACAAATCAAAACAAAATCTAAGAACACTTACAGGAAAGAGAGTCTTCCAAAACTCGATGTCGGTCTTAGGTGGCTCAGCAAGCCTTATAGCCCATGAAACGAGCATGATGAGAGAGCCAACAGCAAGACATAGAGTTGAGGTCAACCACGGATAAGGAAACGCATTCAAAACCTTCTTGTTGTAGATATTAAACACCACATTCAATGCCCACCATAATGCAAAGTACAATCCGATCTTCACCTTCTTCCCGGCCTCTGATTTTGCCTCATCCCTCGACAATTCCATCGGCCGAAAACGGTCAGCTTCGAAAGTTTTGCACCTAATCAAACAATGATTCTCGGTTCTCTCTGATCCCATATTTTTTTCCAAAGAAGAAACATACACAACCTTGTTCTGCACCGAAAAGGAAAGTCCTTGAGGTTTTTGCAGCGTTAGAGAAGGGAAGAAGGAAGATCGCTGTTTGCGTACTGAGATTTTCCTCCGCAAAACAATGTCGTTGCCATTGATTGGTGTTGTTAAGGATCGTCTTACAGAGCAAGCCATGGTTGTAAAGGAGACAACTTTTAAGTGGGTCTGTTGAATTTGAACCAAATTATAGATGAAAACAATCGAAATATGAATCAACGAAGAGTACTAGGTTTCTTTTAAGGGCGAGTGCGTTCTAGAAAATCAAGGAAAGGAGTGGAAAGAGTTTCGGTCCTAACTGGTTTCTCCTTCTCCCAGGGGCCGGGAAAGTCGGTTGGTTACATAGAGAGTTTTCAACTGGGGCGACTGAAGCGGCTTATAGGGACGACATTACAAGTGATGTCGTACTGGTACAGGAACCGGGAGATCGTCATGTCGTCGTGCATTCTCAGCTCGATCTGACGCGGGGGGAAAAACAAAAAAAAAAAGTTCGACGTGTAGGAAGTTTCTGCTGCGAAATAACGATCGCGAGGAAAGAAAAATGGGGGATCGAGAGATGGAGTGGGATTTATCTGAAGAACTTATCAACTAGGGCTAGAGATTCCACTGTCGCTAACGATCCAGCTTCGGATCCCTCTCTTCTTCAATCCGTGAGTTTTTTCTTTTTGGTTTTCGCGGGTAGTGTTGAAGAAAGTCATGTGGAACCTGCTTTTCTTGTTGTTTCGTTATCTTAGAGATTGGGCAGTGGAGATTCGAAGTAAAATGAGCTGCGATTATGGTTTTATGTCTCGAAGTTTTCTTAATTCTTGTTGTTGACTTGATTAGGTCCGAAAGCTTCATAAATTGTGCAAAGCTGAGAATAATGAGGATCTGGTCGCTAGGGTTTATCCGCAGTTTAATAAGCTATTTCAGCGCTCGGTGGCATCACTATCTCAATCCCAAACCTCTAATGACCTTCTCTTACTGGTTTGTGTTCTTCTCTCAATCTAATTTATGGTATTACTGTACGCGAGTTTAACATTTTGCCATCATATTATGGCAGCGGTTTTCTGAATGTTTCAATGATTTTCAATCAGAAGGAAAGTGTGCTTCTTGAAAATTTGAAATAATAATTGTATCTGCTATAAAAATCCTTCCCTTGTCTTTTTGTTCCAGGCCATTCTTCAATTTTTCCTTGATTTTGGTGAGCTGGTTCTACATGACGCTGATCCCAGTCTAAGAATATTTTTTCGATCATGCCTGAGCCGGTAATGATAAATCTAGCTATAGAAGCAAATCTAACCCTTGACTTATTTTCTCCTTTTTTTTTAGTCCCTCTTCTCTGTTAAGCTGCTTGTGATGACTAGCGGTTTGCAGAATACTTTCCAAAGAACTCTATTGAGGTTAATAAGGACATAACCTATGAACTGAATTAATTTTACGATTTGTACTATGGATCATGTGCTATATTTGTTAAAACTATATGCCAATTACCCCTGGAAATATACAATCAAATCAAGTTGTCGAGTTTTTTGGTAGGAAGATGGGTGCAATGTATGATACCTGGCAGCTTGATGGGATTTCTACCAGTAGCTTTTTGTCTATGTTTGACTTCGGCATTAACTCTTTTGGTTGTTAAATATTTCACATTAAAATTGTCTTCACATCAATCTTATTCTATTGTAGTGAGTTTGCTGATCCCAGGGTTGCAGAAGCAGTCCTTGAATTTCTAAATTGGAACAAGAAAAAGCTTCTGACCATTTTTCCTACATTACTGCCACAGGTACAACATGATCTTGAAGAAGTGACTAAAAGTAACAAAAGCTTGGGGAGACTAAAACTGATATATGTCTTTGCAGTTTTTTCCACTGCTGCTAAAGCTGATCACATGGAACGGAGAGAAGTAAGTTGTTACCTCTAATTCATTCAATTAAGCTTCATCTATCTTTGTATGGATATATATAATGTTTGCTTAGTAGATATTAGCCACTGTTAGCATTTTGTTTTGTGAAATTATATTACGATGCATCTGTCATATATTTCTGAATATAGTTACGATCACTTTTATGCACGCCTAGCATTTATAAGATTGATTTTCTTCTTATCATCCAAGTAGTTGCACCGACTTGGAAGTTTCTGTTGATAACATTTAGCCTTTAAGCTTCACTAGTCGAATTTATGGGGGTCGGTAAAGGTAAAAGGAAGAGTATCTAGCTTGACATACTGCTTTATAAATCACTAGTTATCTACTAGAAGTCTGGATCCATTTGGGGAAATGATATTTATCTCAATTGGTTCTTGCTTTGCAGTTTAGTAAAACCATTTATGAAGCTCTTTCCCGCATTGATGTCACCTTGGTGGATTTGCCTAGTGAGTTTAGATTTGGAGTCTCTACTGGTTATGCTGTTCTTTCTTTCCGTCTTGTTTTCATTAAGCTCTTTGTGGTGTCCAGCAGGCACAGTCTTTTTAATGCCATATCTTATTGATGTGCCATTGCATGAAAAATAAAGGCATGTAACATAGTTTTAGATACATACTCATTTTGCTTCACATCGTTTCTTTTTCCTTCTCTCTAATGGTTATAGCTCTGACATTCTGTCATCATTGTTTCTAGTACTAGTAGTAGCATTGGAAAAGGTAGAACAGAGCTCAGGATCACTAGCTGGGGATAGCATAGCTACGATCCAGAAGAGTGAAGCTCCTCGGGTCAGTTAGAAACTCGAAGTTCTATGAAGCTAAATTTAATACCCAATGCATTCAAGACATTGTTCATATTTTTGAACAGATGCTACTGGCACTCATGGATGAGGCTTATACTGGTTCAACTATTGGAGATGGCAGAGGAGACTCAGAATCTGAGGACAGTAATGCCATGGATGTTGCTGATCCTCTACTCCTTGAACTTCTGAAGGATGAAAATGACGGCCTTTCTGTATGATCCTTTCTCGGATCCCTTTACTTGTATATAATGGACTGACTTACAAAGGAATTGGGTTAGCATAGATTGTTATTAAATTGTTTGACTTTGTAATTTATGATGCATTTTAGGAAAGTCATTGGACGTCTCCTGGGATGGCTGCAGCATTGCATACTGCAATAAATACTTCTCAGTCTAGTAGGTTAAAGCAAGTGCTGGACATAACACCTCGCCTCCTTGATGTGTATTTTTCCATAGCACTGAATGATGTCAATGACTGTATGTCAGTCAGCTTTTCTATTTCCATTAGAAATTATGCTTCTTCTTTTTTTATTATTGTTTTTTCCTTTTACCTTTGTTCTTTTGCTTGTAGACTAAGTGATTCTTTTTTGGTCGTATTTCTTTTCCAGCTTTGAGCTGTGCATTGATTCTGCTGCTTATGTCAAGAAACTCCACATTATTTCCAGATAAAGATTTCTCCTACAAGGTTGGTGTAATTGAATGCAATTAGAAGTTTCTTCTGTGAGGCTAGTGCTGTCACATAATTTATTTGATAAATTAAAAGTTCTGTTTGAGAGATGGGAAACTTTTACTGGGTAATGCATTCCTACAGGTTCGTAAGAGGCTCTTGGAATTTATGCTAGCTGCATTTCAGCGCTCTCCACACTTTGTTGCACTTCTAAAGGTACTTTCCTGACAAGAATGTGATCTTTATATTGCAGCTGTTAATGTTCTGGATGCCTTTCTCTTTCTCGAAATAAATTTGATTATCATAAACGTAAAGCCAGTTGTGCGATACAATTCCTCGTACACTTCTATGATCCATCCATAACCATTTCTTCCCTTTCTTAGAGACCTGTTTTTCTTCAAGTTTTTTTTGTTTTTTTTTTGTGTTTTTATTTATTTAGATTTAGTAAAGCTTTCACTTCTTGAATCTTATGCAGAAGCCAATAATGGACAGGCTCAGTGAAGCTTATGACAATCCTGCAAAGCTCTAACTCTAAAACCTCCTCCATGTTGGTGAAAGTAAATAAATCCTCTATTTGTGTTGATTGTTGAAAACTTACTTCTGTATTACTGTGTACTTTTCTCTTGAAATAATCTTTCTAGATGGAGTTGGCAATGCAATTTTGTTGCGCCATTGGGGAGCATGGTGGAGGTGGGATATGTCACAAAGAAGCGGCCCGTGAACTTATTGAAAGCTTAGAACTACTTCTGTACGAAAATCTCTCATCTAGGTATGGTTAACAGTACCCACTGCCCTTGATGCTCAGCTATCCGATTTTCAATATTGCCCTTTTCTTCCTTTACCAAACTTTTTCTCATCTTCTTTCGTTTGTTTGTTTGTTTGTTTGTTTGTTTGTTTGTTTGTTTGTTTGTTTGTTTGTTTGTTTGTTTGTTTGTTTGTTTGTTTGTTTTGGGTGCCTGCCAATAGCCGTTTGGGTCTGAGACAAGACTCAACCCTCAGCTCAAGTGGTGAAAGCTTCAGAAAAACATCCGAGTCTTTTATGCTTTGTAATTACTGCAATTGCAAAGCTTGCCACACACCACCGCCAACTACTACCAAGAGCAAGAGTATCCTTGGGCAAGGTAGCTCGATCCCGAATCTCAGATGCAAGGGTTTGGATGCGGGCCCAGGATTATCTAGGATTAATGAATGATCCTGTAATTTGTTCATCTATTTTGGGGCCTTCAAGACCCTCTCGTGAATATGTTAAGAAGAACCCAGGGACCATCAACTGGAGTGATGGCGGAAAAAAAATGATTGCACATATTCCATTTTATATCCTCAACGAACAAGAAGGTATGCTTACTTTTCACCAAATTTTGAACATCCTTCACTATATACGTATACATGATAGAAATTATGCATGTTAATTCCATCAGTCATTCTGGTTCTTCTGCAGGTCCTCCCTTTCATGATTTTTCATTTTCTGATATTCTTCCAAAGAGATGATGAAAAGAGTTCCTCCCTGTTGCTGTGAAATTCCATTCAAAGTTTTGAGTTTACAGATTGCTCGAGAAATTCTGTCATCAGGTGAAGTCCTTGGTTTTTTATTTTTTAATGACAGATCCAAGTGTTGTAAAATGTTGTCGGTGCTTATGCGAAGAAGTTTAGGCAGCCACAAATAATTGAATGGTCTATTAAAACTGTTACTTGCTTTTAAACCAAAGTATTTATCATATATATATATATATTATATGATTTATTTTTGAAGAATATACAAAGTATAAATCAAGAATTTTTCAAGTAGTCGTCATATTACGATTAGTAGCCACTAAGTAGTTGGCTTTTCTTTAATCATATTAAATTTATTTCTATGATTATAATAAATGTGGAGAAGTATATGTATGTAGGGTTGATCCATTTATTTATCACCCATATACATTTTATTATACATTTAATGTTGTTACGATAAATAATCGACATTAATCATGTTGGTCCAAATAACATATTATATACGTAACCTTCCGTATATTCCCATAAGGATTGGATGTAATAAAATAATACAAATTGACTTGGCAAAATATAGACTCTAGGTCTACTCTAGGCATTGACATCAACAAAGAAGTATACTATGCATACACTTAATATATATATATATATATATATATATATATATATATATACGATCAAAGCAAATCCACGAAAATCTGCAACCTGAGAATTGAGATTAATGTCAACAATAAGTAGATGTTATGACTTTTTGATATATGATATCGGAATTTGGTGATTATGAAAAGTTAGTATATGGTAATATTAATATATATATATCTATATATATTTCTCTTTTCAAAGATACAAATTCTCTCTAATGTACTTTAAGATCATTCATTAGTATTTCTCTCGGGCAGTTTTATAAATTTGTGCACTAACCCAATTTTTCTCTAAACTAATTAAACCAAATGGTTCATGCTGGATTTGTTTTGGTTAGAATAATGTTGAAGTGGGTTTGTTTATGTGTCATGATCTGATTATGTGTGTAATTAAGCTGTGGACACCCTACAGGCCAACCTATTGTAGAAATTGACAATAAATAAATGTAAGAATCAAAATGTATATGATTAAGTTAACTAGTTTTGTATTAAATCTCTCTCTCTCTCTCTCTCTCTCTCTCTCTAATAATAGAGTGACGTATGTCTTCGTTTTTGTTCTTGAGCTGACCAACTTTGTAAATGAACTTCTTAGTTCTAGTCAACATGAACATGGCAAAGTTAGAATTCATCATCTAATGAACAGTGAAAAAAAGATTTTTACAATTTGATAAAAAAAATCATTATTGATGGAATTAAGACTTTTCATTCGGAATTCTGGAGAAGTACGGCACCAAGAAAATGATTTACGTATGTCATGAATCATGAATAGTAAACTGTGGATTAATCGAATTAAACCCCCCATGAACATGACCTTTTCAACACTTTAATTGAAAGAAAAAGTCCACACCAACAAAAAAAAAATTATACAAATCTAATTTTGTTTTGTTTTTGTGTTGTTTTGTTGCCTACTTTCTTCATATCTAATCTACATCCGCAAAGGTCAATCTCTCTCACTTTTACCTTGTAGTTGTGCAGCTAAAACCTACCCAACAGCGACCATGACCCACATCACGATTCCAAGGTTCATATACAATTTAGTTTCCAAGTTCGAGTACTATATATAGCTTCAAGACTTCTTCCTACGCCATTGCCCAGAAGAAAAAAGAAAACCCAGTTGGTCATTTTTTCTTAGTTTCAAACTCTTCAATCACAGTCATGAGTTCTATCAGCCAAGCAGCTCTTTCTTGTTGCAACACAATCAGAAGCAATAGTACTACTCATGAAGAGAGTAGTTGGACTATGTACTTTGAGGATTTCATGGTCAATAATCATAACAACAGTTCTGATCATGAACATACTCCATCGTTTTCTTCTGGTTGTGATGATCATCAAAGCCAAGGCCATTCTTCTTCTTCACCGAAATATTATAAGTTGGTAGAAAATGAAAGAAGATTTCATGTGGGGTCAGTATCTGATCACCATAAGAGTTGTAATAGATTGAGTTTCAAGAAGAAGAAGACTCAGAAAGTAGTCGATGATGCTTTGGAGGATACTGCCAGCTCTCCTGTTCACAGTCCCAAGGTTTCTTCTTATCTGTATCAACACATGGGTACCGATCACGAGCAGAAAGAGAGAGCATCAAAAAACGAGGTAAGAGAAATTAAACATCATTTTTTTTTCTTCTTCTTTTCTTTTCGTTTGTCACGATCTTTCTTCAAATTGAGTGTTGTTTGTTTTGTAGGAAAAAGGGTCAGCTCCTCGTCGCGTAGGGGAGAGTAGTAGTGCCATCGATTTTATTGGGAGGGATTGTGATCTTGACATCAGCAATGGAGGACTTAAGAAGAAGGGTCTTTGCTTAGTTCCTATGTCTATGGCTGTTAACTATTTTGGTTGATCCTTATGCTTAGTTCCCTCTCTCTCTCTCTCTCTCTCTCTCTCTTCCCCTCTCTCTCTCATTGCATTTATGTATAAACATCTCTTTCATTGTGTATTAAGGTTGTATATGGTCGAATATAATGTAGACTAATTATTTCTTTTTCAAATTTGATGATCTACAAAAACTTTCAATATCATCACATGGCCGAACAGAGAGGAAGACAGAGAGATCTTCAAATTTGGATGTAAGAGACCCACAAATGCAGTTGATTTGTTTGATGAAGTAGATTATGTGGACACACCAATTAATGAAATCCATAGATACTATTAGGGCACTACAAAGAAGAGAAGAGAAGAGTGTACCTAATTTAGCAATAGATTATTCAATCTCCTTTTGGTTTTCCATAATTCCATTTTGACCCCCTCTTTTTCTTTTTTCTTTTTTCCTTTTTTTGGGGCTGAATTTTATTCTTAGAATATCCTATAACACCTTCCAAAGAAAATGATTTGATCGCTAACAAAAGAAGAAAAAAAAAAGACCTTATATTACGTAACACCTTCCAATAGATTCAAATGACCTTATATTATACACACAATAATTTGATCAAATATATATGTAATTATCTGACGTGACCCTGCACCAATACCTAAGATTTTATAAGTTAAGATCACTTGATAATCTGTTATAGAACATTTTGATATAAGGATAATATGCATATTTTTGAAGTAAGAACACCGTAGCCATCAATGTCATAAGCATCTGGAAACAGTCTTTCAAATAGCTTATTATACATATACACACACACACACACATATATATAATATATATCTCTATTATGAGAAGAATATAAGTTATAGAAACGAAGCAAGATTAGTTAATGTAGGCACCTGAGAGAATCTGCATATGAAACTCCAAAACAGCTTTTCTGTGGCTGAAAATCCATTCACGTCCATAAAAAGGAGAGGTGGGGTCTTGAAGCAAGCTGTTCAAACAAACCTGCATGGATTGGGTGCCAAATGCAACAATTTTGAGCCACAAAACCTGCATAATTTATGTAGTCCCTACATGCTGCTGCGTAGGTTAATAGCTGGCAATGGAAATGCTCCCAAAAGTTGAGCAGGATCAAAAAGGCAAATTTCACATGCGAATGTGATTCAATGGGACACCACCCAATTTAATCAAATTTGCTAGAGGCCAAAAAAATATCTAGAAATGGTGCTTATTACTAAGCACAAAATAGTGGTTCATCAAGTACAAGATTTTTAGGGGCCTATCTGGATTTTGTACCAAACTCCAGTGGCTATCTGAATCTCTTAACTTTTCCACATGGGTTTCTGATTAAAAAAAAAAGAGAGGTTCTTGTAAAATGTTCATGATCCCCCAATTAAGGAAGTTAATGTACTTCACTGTTCATAAAGGAAATCACCAAAAGGTAGACGTAGAGGAATATTCAGAGAGGCTATTTCAAATCTGGTATCTTTTTTATTAACATGATTTACTTTATGTTTCTGATAGAACAACACATTTGTTACTTCCTTTCTTTCTTTCCCCCTTTTTTGGTAACCCTAGCTTTAACAAACGGTTTATTTTTTCTTGGGGATCTTTTCCAGCAATTCCGGTATCACCTCAAAAAGATCACCTACAAGTCCATAATCAGCAACCTGAAAATCAAAGTATCCATCAGTGTTAAAAGAATACACAGTAGTCTAGATGCACTTGTTTTCTTATCAATTGTAATATAGACTGAAAGGATGGGGAAAAGGTTTGCCATCTCCTTCTCAATAAAAGGCAAAAAGGTGGAAAATTAAATCTTTAAACAGAAAAAAGAAAAAAAGAAAAACCTTGGACAAGTTTGATTAATAACCTGAAATATTGGTGCATCTGAATCTTTGTTCACAGCAACAATGACTTTGGAATCTCTCATTCCTGCCAAGTGTTGAATCGCGCATTATACACCAAATGCCATATAAAGTTCTGGTGCAACAATCTTTCCCGTTTGTCACACCTGAGACGCAAAAGGTCAATATCTAAGACCAGTAGGAATAAACCATTTTAAGTGTTAACTGAATATTGGAAAGAAAGTCAGGGGGTATTACCTGGAGATCATTCAAAACAAATCCAGCATCAACAGCAGCTCGTGCAGCGCCAACTATGCAGAATGAAGAAATTGAATTATACTTGTGCAAAAGCAGTAAGAATAGAAGGCAACCGACAATAAGGTCCATATACCATGAAGTTCAACAAACTATATTTATTATAATTCCAACTTAGTAGGTAATGCATCAGGGAGGTTTCAAACTCTTTCCGAGTGTACCTATCTATCTAGAAAATGGATATTTGAATCAGATACATTGTTCTGCTATTTGAATGTCAAGATTATTATGTCAGGTTTCCTTCACTGCAGAGTTAAGAACGAAAATTATTTTTATGATAGAAAAAGAAATGAAGAGACCTTCAGCATAGGTTGAGAGATCAACTTGAGAAATAGGAGCTTTATTAGATTTTGAATCGGCTGTGGTCAATATTGCTAGAAAAGATGTAGATCTAATGGTCAACATACATGGGTCAGCACCATTGTATCGAAAAGTAGAAAGTGCATTGCCTGCATATATTGGCCTGCCATGTAATCAAGATCTTCCTTTCAGTTGTGAAAATGAATCAACACCTTTCCCCCTGTCTTTTATTAGTAAAACATACCTCACAAACAAATGAGATTCAGAAATATCAATGACATCAGTAATAGGAGAGACATCTAGAAGAGAAGCAGCCCGTGGAAGGATGTTTTTCCCAAATGAGCCCGAAGCAGCAACTATGTGTGAGTAGCTACCTCTCTGTTGAATCAGTTGGACTAATTTAGCCCACGGTTCTGCTAATGGGTATTTGAATGTCTCTGAATCAGCCACAAGTACCTATGCAACATTTCGCATCTACTGTCAAAATTCCGTAATTCCATTTCTATGCATTTCCTTTGAGCATTATTTGATGGAAAGAAAAAGCATAATTGTAAGATCAGTACTACCAGAGTCCATTTGAACTGTTTGAAACTCTTAGTTTGACTCCAATTTAACCCAAAAGTTTCTTACTTTTTCATTAGCTTTGAAATACGTTTGACCAAAGCTCTAATTTTAAAAACTTTGCCAAATGCAGACAGCTCGCAAATTAACCAGAATAGAAACTAACGTAGAGGTTTCTATAACTTAAAATGCTAGTTGAATGGATGGATTTACCACTAGAAAATAGCAACATTGTGATGCAAACTACTCTATAGTTTCTATAGATCTTATTCCATCTTGAATGAATATAAGGAACAACTAGAACAAACAACGACTCTGTAATTTTGTATGAATTCGAAAATATGAAAAACCAGAGGTAGAATCAAGATTGCTGCTAATCAAAGTACCTGAGAAATGGACGGTAGACATGAAGCAGCGTGTGCAGCAGCTTCATGGAGCGAAGGACCTGATCCAGAGAGAAGCAAAGACACTAAATTCTCTTTGTCCTTGTTCAATGCATTAGCAGCAGCTACTGCACTAAAAGTTGCAGCCTTGATCGAACCTCCGTCGTGTTCAGCTAGAACCAACGTGCTGGCCAGCAAATTTCACTCGTTCCAATAAACGAAGCTTGTTCAAGACTGAGAGGGGAGATAAAAGAGAGCTTACAAATCGAAAAAGGGAGGTGATATAGATAGACTGGGATGAAAAGGATGGGAGATTCGGTTTCCTTAGAGCTCTGAGAAGTGCACGGCTTGCCATTGCGTCGATCTCTCGGTCTCTTATGGAGATGACGATGACGATGACGACGAAGGGGAGAATTTGCCTACGTAACTAAATCAGTATGGGCTCATGGACTTATAGTCGGCCCGTTCCCAAAAATAAAAATGGGCCACCAACAACAGCCCAATGGAGTATGTGTATGCATTTATGTCCAATTCCAATCCAACTCAATATATATTTTTATCAATTGGACTGTCCACCATCATGTCCAGGACTGCATTTGAACTACACGTCGTATTTCTTTGTGCATAATTATGTGAAGCACTAAATTTCATATAAATATAATTCAAGGCCTATCAATTACTTGCGAATATATAAATAGACATGGTATTTAGTAGGTGTTGAATCTCTACTCCCATACATATAAAAATATCTCTAAATAAAAATAATATAAAATTATTATTAAAAATAAAAATAATATAATATTATTATTAAAAATAAAAATAAAACACCCCAAATTGGTATGAACTCCTCCACACTGCATGAGAATCCATTCATTTATTGCGTTTACAAGCATTGCTCTTATATACAAATACAAGCACACCAATTGATTGTTGTTGTTTGCTTACTGCTCAACTCTAGCAAACAAATATACAATACAATTTAACATGTAAGAACTAAACAATATATTCTTGACAACCCAGTTGCCCCCAACTACTGAGCTCATTGTCAGGAAAAGGAAAAGAATAACAATCAAATAAGAAACCAACTTAACATGCCAATGCTATTATTAGAAAGCCAAAAGAAGAGATGATGAAGCAACAAAAGCTCCCTTGATACTTAGGGAACTAATCATGCTTGAAGACGCACCATTTGGGGGAGGTGGTTCTGACGTAGGAGCTGGAGTTGGGGTGATCTCCACGGTCCCGGAAGGTGGAGATGGAGGTTGTTCTCCTGAAGGTGATGGAGATGGAGTAGTCCCTGTTGAGTTGGAAGGTGGAGGAGCAAGAGTGCTAGTGTTAGAAGAGCGTTGGTTCCTATCAGCCAAGACAATAACTACCAACTTTTCATTTTTGAGACAATGATCTTTGTTCCCACTTATAAAGTAATGAGGTCCTGATTTATCAAACTTAAACATGGTGTGACCGTCCGAAAACTTTTGTGATGCATCGGTGTTGCAATTGTTGTAGTCATCTTGTGTTACTTGAAGCACCGAATCTTGATCAGCAGCATAGTTGAACACTGAAATGACGAAAGGACAAATTTGACTATCAATTATCAATAATATATGTCTAACAAATCAGATGCTCTCACTAGAATTTTAAGATATTCGAGGTTTATAATGTAACATCTTAACTCACCAAGGGAGTCCCCGATTTGAAATCGACGAGCTTCGGCCCATTGACCGTAGCTTTGTGCATTGGAGTCAGTTGGAACATTCCAAGCAATTTGGAATTCAAGAGCAACACCCATGTGCACCATGAGCATCACACATAAGACCCCAAATGTTTGGAATGCTTTGTTATGGTAATTTTGTCTAGAGATGGAAGCAGCCATTGGAAAAAAAGTGTAAATGAGTTTATAGATGATGTTCAGGCTTTTTTGGCGAAACTAGAAAGGGGATGAGAAGGATGAGATTGGTGTTGAGAGTTGAGAGGTTTTTGTAGGGCAAAGTTGCATGGAACCTTTAGTAGCAGTGGCAGAGAAGCTTTTAGCACTTTTGTTTTTTCTTTGTCCCTTTAGGTTTCTTAAGTTCCAGTGCAAAGCATATTTTTCTAGTGTAACTTGGTCAGTTGGGTTATGCTTTGCTTGACCCTTTTCAAGGATATTGATGTCTTGTGTTGTAGGCTAAACACATCACCTGATCAACTTCTACACAAATCCATGTCCGAATTTATTGGCTCTAAGTTCATTGAACTTCACTTTCTTTCTACCCTTTGCTCCCCTTATTATTCATAATCTTTACTTCTTCTTGCAAGCTTTCAAGTTTTTTTAACAAGTTCTTCAGAAGATTAACAAGTCCAAAACATTAGATTAGAAAACTGCAAGTTTTGGCTGGTTTAGAAAGCAGGGGACTTGAAAACAGAGTAGTGGCTTTGATTGGGCTTTGAAGGTCTGAATTGGGCTTTCACAAGCTGGACTACCCATCTCTTTATAGTGAGTGGGAGTGAATGAAAATCAAGTGAGCAAGTGAAAACTCAAAAAAAAAAAAAACTCTTTATATTCTGGTTTAAGAAGCAGAGTTCCAAACATTGAGTTGATTAATGAGCACCAAAACATACAAAAGGGCCAGAGTCAACCCCCTTTGTCGTTTCACAAGCTGGACTGGGCCACCCACCTCTCTCATATGGGTTGGAGTCGATGACAGGATTATTGACAATTCTATCGAATTTTCATTAAACCAATCAAATGTAAACTGTCTAAACTTGTAACGTAACAAGTTGTGGGTTCTCTTTGGTTTTCCTAAAAATCAACGAAAATAACGATTCGTGTAATAAGTTTGAGGGGAGTGGAAAGTGGGAACCATGTCAAACACGTAGAGACGGTAATACTAAAACAATATACACGGTCTGCCCACCACCATTGATAAGACTCCATCCAACAACAACAACCTTGTTCCGAAGGAAGAAAACAGAGGCAGCTAATTTTGTTACAGGTTGGTCTCTTTCCAGCTTCTCATCTGGCCCCCCCTCACCCCATCCCCACTACCTCCTTTTTGAATCTGCCATCTGATCACAAGTTTTTGACGATTTTGGTTGTCTGGGCTGATCTCTGCGAAAAGGGATCTGATTGTTTCAGCTGATACTGGATTGAAGGGAAATTCATTGATTTTGTAACAGAAACAACGTTACATTTTTTTGGTTCAATTTTGTTTTATTGATTTTGTGGAATGTGGAGAGACGCTGGAGTTTCTGCTGATTCTTTCTATGAGGTCCGACCTGAGTGCACAGATGTTCCCCCTACCCGCTTTAGAATCAAGGTCTTTCTTTTTTCTTTTTTTAAGATTCTTATCGACATTTTCTTCTTCTTATTTTACTTTCCATAAATCCTGGAGCTTAATTTGAAGATTTTGAAACTAGCTTCACTTAGTGCGTACTGGGTTTCCGTTTGAATTGGTGTTGGGAAAATGAATACAAACTATAATTAACTGGCTCGGAGCTTGTTGTTAATTGGAATCTGTTAGGATTTTTACAGTTTGGGTTTCAGATTTATGATCTTATGCAGATGTGTTACTTAGATAGGCGGAAATAACCCATTTTTTATCTGAAAATTTGCTGTGGGATTTTGGTGTAATTTCAAACTGGTTATACAGGCTGGAAAAACCTTAAGCGCAAGGAAATGGCATTCAGCATTTACATCCGAAGGGTATTTACATATAGGCAAGACTCTAAGTCGGATCCGTCGTGGGGTAAGCCTTGCAATTTCATGGTCTAAAGAAAGCTTAACGAAAAATAAAAAAGGGTGAAGTCTTGGTATTTCAAGGGGAAAATAGTAATTCCATTCCCTTCACTTCTTCAAAAAACAGGGTATCCATCCTAGTATTAGAGGGGAAGTCTGGGAATTTCTTCTCGGCTGTTATGATCCCAAGAGCACATTTGATGAACGAGAACAGATACAACAGAGTAGAAGGTAATCCCATTTTTTCTTTTCTTTCTTTATAGAGTTCTACGAATAAGTGATCAGAATGTAAGTAGTTTCTTCTTCCATTAGGGTGCAATATGCACGGTGGAAGGAAGAGTGCCGGAATATGTTTCCAATTGTTGGAAGTGGAAGGTTTATTACTGCACCTGTAATAACAGATGATGGTCAACCCATTCAAGATCCATTAGTACTTCAACAAACAAGACTAGACGAAGATAATGGTGGGCCCAGGGTCAGTCTCATGGACAGTTCTCAAACAAACGCTTTCCATAATTTTGATGCCATAAAGGACAAGAAAGAGATTCAATGGATGCTTACACTACATCAAATAGGTTGGTTAGGGTGTTCCATCTAGTTATGTGTACTCATAATTGAATTTACATCTTCCATGTAGTACTTTTATCAGTTTTCACCCCTTTTCTGTTATTTTTATTTATGGTAGGTCTTGATGTGGTTCGCACTGACAGGACATTGGTGTTTTATGAGAAGCAAGAAAACTTGTCAAAACTTTGGGATATTCTGGCTGTTTATGCCTGGATAGATAAAGATGTTGGCTATTGTCAAGGTTAGTAACTATAGTGGGGACTCACTTATCTCATATTTTATAAATTTTGTAATCGAAAAAATGGTATGTTGGAGGAGCTTCTAAGGTTAAGAGTCCAAACTCATTTACTGTCTGATTTAAGTTTTTCTTCTTGAACATGCTGGGATTACAGTGTGGGCAGTTTAGATGATAGACCTAATACTTGAAAGAAAATGCTAAGTTTCTGAAATCTGTTGTGTTGATTCTGGTTTCTCAACAGGGATGAGTGATCTTTGTTCTCCCATGATAATTCTCCTTGAAGATGAAGCTGATGCATTTTGGTGCTTTGAGCGGTTGATGCGTAGATTGGTACTCATTGTTTCAATAATTCATATACTTCATTGTTTAATATTTCCGTTCCCCAAGCATTATTAACAACCGGCTCATAATGACATATTTTCTTATTTGAAATTTCAAGCGAGTAAATTTCAGATGCACCGATAGTTCAGTTGGCGTAGAGGCACAACTCAGTAATCTGGCCTCAATTACTCAAGTTATAAACCCAAAACTTCATAAGCATTTAGGTATTGCTATAAGCGTGTTTTCTTCATATTCCATGCAAAATATCTTGGTTTAATTCTGTGAAAGTATAAGTATAGTCCTAATCTTTCTATGGTGGAGCAGAGACACTTGGTGGAGGTGACTACTTATTCGCTTTCCGGATGCTTATGGTTTTATTTCGCCGTGAATTCTCATTTTGCGACTCCTTGTACCTTTGGGAGGTATATAGTTCAACTACTCTTATCCCTTCTCCATACATTCCATAAGCATTAATTCAGTCTCAAAATAGTGTATCTTTCCTATAACTTTCACCAGATGATGTGGGCGTTAGAATATGACCCAGACTTATTCTCCATGTATGAACGGCCCAATATAGCTAGTGAGAAGTCCGAGGGATCAAAAGGAAAGGCAAAGTCAATTAGTCAGTGTGGGAAGTATGAGAGAGAGAATATGAAAAGTGGAGCAAAGAATTCAGAATCACCTCTTCCCATCTCCGTTTTTCTTGTGGCAAGTGTCATGAAAGATAATAGCTCAAAGCTACTAATGGAAGCACGGGGTTTGGATGATGTTGTTAAGGTTAGTTTGACAAGTTACATAGTGTGCAATAGAAAGCCTTCTCTCCCTCTCTCTCTCTCTCTTTATTATATCTTCACACTTTCCTTTTCTTCCGTTTTGATTCTGTAGATATTAAATGACACAACTGGAAATCTGGATGCCAAAAAGGCTTGCAGTGGGGCAATGAAACTTCACAAGAAATATCTAAAAAAGGTACTGAACTTCTTGCTACATAGCTTGCTTCTTCATTTAAGTTTGTTGGGGAGAGAGAGAGATGGTTTATACACTTGTTCATTTGCCATTAACTTTTGCAGGCCAAGAAGCCATAGGATATATACTATTTAGCTAAGGCAGAGGAATTCTTTTTGTCCAAGCTTTGTGCAAGATATGTTTTCATGTGCTCCCACACAAATTATAGGTTCTGTGACCATGATCATGACCAGAGAGAAAATCTTCATTACAGAACAGCTGTTGTTACTTGTTTTTCAAATGATTCTTCAAAAACTTTGTAAGAGTGCAAAACATTCTTTGAAAAGGCCATCAATGGATGGCCCTTTGTGTAACCATCTCTTCTTTGTAAGACTTTATAAAAAATACAAAAGAAAAGAACCATGTTTGTACAGGAAATATGTGAATTTGTATACCCTTCTCCCTCCATTTTCTGGAGAAAATTTGTCAAGTGAAGCTTATTGCCAAAAAAACCCCAATAGCAATAGTAATAGAACTGTCAAATGAAGAAGCTTAAGAGAGATAATTGTTGCTTACATAGGAAGATTAAGAACTAGAAGGAATTAGGAATGAATACAACTAATCGAATGTCTGTAAGATGTATAGTACAAGAACACCTTGAAAATTAAAATCATCATTCAAAAATCAGTTGGCTCTTAACTGTTGATCACCAATGAAACAGATCCATTGTGAGCAAGAAAGTGAAAAATGCAACAACTATAACCGTGAAGTATGATATGATTCCAGTCCTATGGCCTTCATTTTCCAGGGGTAATTCTGAAGGCAAAGCACACTGTTCCCCGTTGAAATACAACTTTGAAGGGAATCCATCACCTTTTCTAATGTTAAGACCATGCAGCTTTTTCTTCTTGAAAGAAATCACAGACTGCTGCTTTCCCGGAATCTTCGGACTTTTCTCAGGGTTACTCGCATTTTTAATAGCCACTAAGTAGTTATCATACTTCAATCCTTGAAATAACACGGCCATATCGTTCTTAGGCAACTTGGTCCCGTTAAAGGAATACACCTTATCAAACCCATCACCTGCATTTTTCAATTCAACCACAGTAAACCAATCCACGAAAGGTTCATCTAGCCAGTTGAAAATTGTCATCTTTGCTGCCCATCCTGTCGTGTAATCAGACTGAAGGTGCCAGTTAATACTAACTCCGCAATTATCAGAACAAGGTAACTTTTTTGGGATCGGTTTCTTCTTCAGCTCGGCCCAAGCTTTCGCCTTTGCTGTTCTGTTCTCAAAAGGAACAAGAAGTGCTTCTGGAGGAAGGTGCATTGCTTTAGCATCTGGATTACAGTTATCAGTGTTCTCACAGCCACAGGCACAAGTTGGACAAGGAATCACAGTATCACTATTGTATGCAGTGTAGGAAACGCAACATCTATTTTGTCTCTCTTTCGGGCGAGTAATGTTACATATGACCTGCCAGCTGGCAATTGAATTTGAAGTAGCTTGGAGCCCACTGGGGTCTGGGAAAACCGTTGGCTCAACGCGGAGTGGTGGGCCGCATTTATAATTGGGATTGATAGCACCATCCACTTTCCATTTCTGAGGTGGGGTTAGAGCGGTTCGGTTTTGATCGGGCGGAAGCTTAAAGACTTGTAACTGGAAGATGGACCTTGCTTTGCTCGGGTCCATGACTGTTGGCAAGACACTACCATTTCTACAGCAGTAAGGTATTTTCCCGATCTTTGTGTCATTCGCGCGATCGGGTGGCAGATCGCCAATTATGGGGTTCTTCTCGCAGCTCATTACTTGTGAGAAATCCATGTCTTTGAAGTACTGACCAGCTAGGCCAAAAATACATTCAGATATGTCCTTTTTGCGAGTGTAAGCTCCTCTCATGGTCTGAATGAACTCTCCTCTCATCCATTCCCAAGTTAAATTCCAACGGTCTAGACGGCCTAATGGGTTGTTATTGTCTATGGTTACTTGGGCTAGATAGTTGTTTCCATATGATTCAAGAATGTCATACATTAGAGAGAGATCTCCATTTTGCTTTGGGAAATACTTTGTCTTCTTGGTATCATTCATCTTGTACTTTGGATCCACAATACAACATACCATCATTGTGTTTTTCCCTGTCAAAACAAATCCAGAATGTATCATAAAAAAGAAAAAAAAAAAAAAAACACAAGATTTATGTCATGATTAATGTTAATATAAATATACCTCGTCTAGTTGGTGCAGGGCACTTATAGCCGTCATTAGCAAGGCGAATCGTCCTGGGCATAGGTGTAGCCTTCGGTGACAGTCCAAATTGCGTTCCCTTAAACTCAATTTTGGTCGAAATTTGTGTGAAATCACCTGCAGTGTCGATAGCTGTCTTTAAATCAACCATTGGATACCCAGCCAAGGTGGTCCCGTTTCCAACTGGGGTTGGAAAATCTCCACCATCCGTTGTGACGGCCCCACTTGCCGAGACCAACAACTCACGGTGTTGGAACCCTATGAACATCTTCCATTGCTTCAATTCTCTGGTCCCTGTATTTACTATTGTAGCCTCAGACTCGAACCCCCAAGCCTGAGCCGAGACATTTTTTATGTGGGGGTAGAGCTTTTCCCTTGAAATGAATGTGTACGACATGAATATTCCATTACAGTTATTCTGTTGCGGTGGTGGGGCTGCCGGCTCTGAGTCGCCATCGGAAGGAGTAGAAGATCCAAAAGAATCGTCTTGTCCATGACAAACCTTAACATGTTTTATCAACAACAGTGACAACAATAACAATGGTATGTGGAGTTGTCTGTCAAATTTTTTGCTTGACATTATTCTGTGCATGCTTGCCAATGCTGTATTCAAATCAAGAATACAAGTTTGTTTAATGACTAAGATTAATCATTCGAAACAGAGGAAAAATATGATAAAGAGGAGGAAATGATGGCAGCCATGTCGATGATAAAGAGGAGGAAATGGCAGCCGTGCGGCTGAGGGGCAGAAATGGGGTGTATAACGGTGAGATTAAGAAAACTATAAAATTGTTGCAGGTCATACAGATGTAGTCAATTTCAGGAGGAGGTTAATTTGTTCGGCTATTTTTGTGGTTATTGATGATGAGAATGTATGTAGCTTGGTTAGAGAAATTTTAGGCCAACAAAAACAAGTTGACCATAAAATAGGAGTCTGTTTTATTTGCACAGACATATAATTTGCACTAAAATAGGAGTCTGTTTTATTTCTAAAAGATGAAACAAGCTGACCATAAAATTCACAGGCAACCAAATCCAGATTTCATTGATTATATTATAAACAAACTCAAACACCCTAATAGAAGCACTAGTTTTATTTATAGATCCCTCGTTCACAAGACTTCTCAGTGACAAACATGCCTTGATCAATTAAGCATCAGCAATCGCAGAGGAATCAGCAGCAGCTAGGATTAGCTCCGGGTGAATGCTTCTGATATACGATCCGTCAAGAGCATTGGGCAGTCCCAAGGCCTTCAAGGCCAAATGTGCCGCCTTCTGCCCGGATATCATCATAGCTCCAAAAGTAGGTCCCTATATTATAGAACCAGATAAAAGAAGAGTTAGAAAACAAACTCAGACGACAAATTACCTGATAACACTTTCGAAAATTAATCAATAATTTTTACCATTCTGGGGGCCCCATCGATCTCGGCAACTTCCATGCCGGTCACGATCATACCCGGGACAATCTCTCTTGTGAGCCGGACAATGGCATCCTCAGCAGTGTTCATGTCGAGCGCCTTCATTCCGGGCACGCTGTCGATCATGCCTATGCTTTTCAACCGCTTGACTCCGGTTGCACCAAAGGGACCATCGTGGCCGCAAGAGCTGACCACGACCTTGGCCTCCATGACGTTGGGGTCCATGCACGACTGTGTGTCGTGGTTCATTGAGACCAAGGCCCAGTTGGTCACAACTCCTCCTACTCGTCCTCCTTTGACGATCAAGTCCTCGGCTGCTACTGCGTTGAAGAGCTTCACGTTGGGTCTGGCCAACAGCTTGCTCATGATAGTTGAGGTGAAGAGAGCAGCATGTTTGATCACAACGTAGTTGTCTTGTTCATCGTACTCGATGCCTAGCTCGTCTAGGAACACATGGGCAGGTTTTCGCACCACCTAGACATTGAACATATGAACACAATTAAGAGTAAATCCAATTTTGACCACCACTAAAATATAGCTAAATTTCAATTTCAAAAGTATACCCAACATATGTTATTTCATTATCCCGAAAAAAGACGGGACTTTTATGCAGTGAGAGAGAAATGGGCATTACCATGGCGGAGAAAAGCTGGCCACCGAGCCAAGCACCGCCACCAGGGCTGACGGACTGCTCGATGATGGCGACCTGAACGGAGGGGTTCTTGCTGAGCTCATAAGCGCAGGAGAGTCCAGCGGAGCCGGCACCGACAACGACTACATCAGTATCAGCGTAAGTGATCATGTCGGTCATGTAACGACGAGTCATCTCGCGGGAAACGATGGACTCCTTGATGGGTTCGAACTTGAAAGTGTTCAAGTCGTAGGACTGAGATGATGCGGAGATGGAGATGTTGTTGGATGATTTGATTGGCTGGAGTCGGGAAGGTGTGGCCAAGGGGATTCCATGGAATGAGGATTCGGATAGGAGTGTTGGGTTCTGGGGTTTGTAAGTGAGAATGGAAGCCATTGACGATAAGAAAATGAAGGTGACGAACAGGAGAGGCAGATTGCAGGTTCGATAGAAATGAGAGAGGGGGATAGAGATAAATAGGGGAGCGGGAGCCAAAAAGGATACCCCACCAAAAATATACTAAAAGAATCGTTAAATTACTTTTAATACGGTACAAATATTTAAAAATATAGATGATTTTAAATATTATATTTCTTTCGATACTTTATTTTTCTTAATATTTTTTATCTCAATTTTTTTTACTTTTTACTTTTTTGAAATAAATAAAAAATTATGTATTAATCTAAAATATAGGTAGTCTCTCTCTTTTTCGAACCACATATCTTAAACTTTTTTTTTCTCATCTTCTCTTTATTTCACTTTAATCGAAATCTCGTATTCTCATATTTCATTATCTCATCTTCTCTGAAATTTTTTTCTTCTTCTCTCACGCTCTCATTTTCTTCTCACTTGCTTGGCGGCCTCATTCTCATCTCACTCGGTTATGGAAGATACTTGGTCTGAAAAATATTTTGAATTTGAATAACTATTATATGATTTAGAGTTTAAAGTTAAGTTTGAGCTTGTTATTATGGTTATGGATCTGAGATCTCAGTTCGAGACCACAAACCGACATGTCACGTCTATGATCTCAAATTGAGATCTCATATATCGGTCTGTGTATCCTGGTCAAAAATCGATCAAATTACATGTACAATTCATTTGAGATTAAGAGTTTTATCTCTGTACTGAAATACTTTACGTGTCGATAGTTATTCTGAACATCCATTAATGGGATCATAGAGTAATTTGATTATACGGGTCGACGGGTCGATGGGTCGATGGGGTTGATGAGGCTTTCAACTTGTAGAGTAAACTAGCAATTATGAGAATATTAGCATAACAACTATATTTCATACGAGCAATTATGAGTACACGGGTCGATGGGGTCGATAGGTCGATGGGACAAGATGAGAATGAAAGCGATCACTATTATGAAATTGTATTTATGTTGGTCAATTTTATTTATATTAATTTATGTTGAATATTTCTATCATATCCTAATATTTAACATTCGACTTATACTATAAAGGTTAAATATTTCATCATTTTACATAAAGGTTGAACTCTTCTATTTAATTTAAAACCATAAAGATTGATTATTTCATCATTCGACCTAAAAGTCGAATCTTTCTTTCATGACATAATATTTAAACATTAGACTTCGAATCTTAAAAGTTGAAAATTTAATTATTCAACTTACATTTTTATCATAACCTAATATTTAAATATTAGACTTCGAACTATAAAATTAAATATTTTATCATTTAATCTAAAAATTAAATTTTTCTATCATAACCCAATAATTAAAAATTAAATTTAAAATAATAAATATTTCACCTTTTATCATTAAATTTAAAGATTAAATATTTCTATAATGAACAAATATTTAAATATTATATTTTGAAACTTAAAAATTGAATATTTTATTATTCGACCTTTCTGAATTACCAAAAGCCCTACTCCACCAAAAATAATATACCAAAAAAATCGTGAAATTACTTTTAATATAGTAAAAATATTTAAAATTATTCTATAACCACCAAAATTTACCATTTGGTAATTTAAACATTGAGTGAAAAAAAAATCAATAAATAAATCTGCTTTTTATTATAAATTCGAATTCACATGAAATTTCTGAATAGCTGAGCAAAAAGAGAGAGGATAAGATATATATATATATATATATATATATTTTTTTTTTTTTATATATAATATTTTTTTTAAAATCCGGGTTAACAACCTGAGAAATAACATAACGTAGTGAATTTGGGGTTTAAACTGGTATAAATGGTAAATTTTGATAGTGATAAATATTTTTTTAAAAAATATTTAGTCCTAAATTAATTTTCCTATTTTTTAGTGGTTTAAGATTTTTGGCACAACATATATAGGGAGGAGGCGTGGAAAATATCAAGAAGATGAAATAGGAGGACACGTGGCAAGAGGATATGGAATGAAGGGTCTAGAATACGAGCAAGTGGGAGTCCTGAAGTTTCAGTTTTTTGCCACGTCACCTATCTTGTAGTATTTCTCTACCTTATGATATTTTTAATTTTATGGATAGTACATGGTGGGTATTGTACATGATGAGAAGATTAAAAAAATGGGTACTTTTGCTTTTGGAGTTGTCCTCGTGGATGTTGATGGGGTGATGATGCCCGCCATGGATGGGCGTCACCATAGTTAAAAGAAAAATATCTTCTTTCACAGTGAATCTGTGAAGACAACCAGATGAAAGGACTGCCTTTATTTACTACCTTTTATATTTTTATTTATTTACATACTTATGACAATAATAATATTATCAATATATATATATATATATATATATTTTTAAATATCAGGCAGTGGAGGGGACCAATTTATTCTGAAGCCTTATCCCGATCCGAACTGAAATAAACCAACTAATTCGTATATTCCTTAAATCAACTAATTAAGCACTAATCTCATATTATGTCATTCTTTATGTTTATGTTTTGTTTTATATAATTGTGACACTGCTTTGTATAATTTTCTGGCAAACTGGCAGCAGCCCATGAAAGGCCCATCTCATAACCATACCTGTGTCTTCCTCTATCTGGATTGCTGGATTGAGTTTCCTTTTAGTCTCCATTAAAATGACATTATTTACAACCAGACAAGTTACCATGAAGATATTGCTACTGAAGGCATAAGTTTTATATCAATCACAATCACAATCACAACCACAATCAGAATCAGAGCAAGGAGTCCCTGGACAGTTGTCAGGTTTTTCCTACCATTTCGCTGCTGTATACGAATGTGCAAGTACTCTTTTGACCCAGAACCAGAGTCCTCAGCATTTGCATCAGCAAACGGATCTATCCATCATCACCCCAGAACAGTAATAAAACTTGTCATTCAGACAAGTCACAGGGGAATTATGCATATCTTTCACAGGAGAACGGATGAAATAAACAAGAAACACATTACGTGATCCCCAAGTCCGAGGACAGCTCATAAAGTCTTTGACATACCTTTTCAATCTGCTGCGGATATAAAGCAGGCATACAGATAATTTTACCATATCAAATCTGTAAATGGGCAGACAGGGAACAAGTAGTACATATGCACAAGCAATTGAAAAATATCCAGACCGTAGGAGTGAATACTGCTACATCCATTTTCCTCGAACAACAATTTAAACAGTTTAATGGATGTAAGAACCAGGAATTGCCTACAACGAAAAGCATAAGCGGAAGATACCCGATATGAAAGCATCAAAATTTATATAGCAAGTACTATCAGGGGGAGCTATGATCATAAACTATATCTAGGAACTTGCACAACCTAGAGGAAATCACGTCGTAAATACTCAGAGCTGGAGATGCTTTGAAACAAATTTATCACCAGCTACTAAACTTAAAAGGGAAATAAATAAATGAAAACGATATTTAAATCAAGCTTCTAAAATTAGAGCTGGGGAAAGAGCGGAACCCTAACAAGTCAGATGGGCCTGAGCGCTGTGTCTCTCTGTTTGGGAACTGGGAAAATCTCAAGGGAAATAACTTGTCGTGAGACAAGAAACAATTAAATATTAAATTAATGAAGGGAAGAATAGACATTCTTAGGCTCGGCGCGTGCATCACACCGACAGAGATGCAGAATGTAGCGCGAATTTAATATAATACAAGCAGGTTGGGCGACAGTTCCGTGTGCAAAGGGCAAAAATGTCTATTGCTACGATTCACCGAGAAGATCAACACCGGTTATAAAACCTTTTTTTTCCCCCCTTCTCAGTAAAACAACGCATGTTCCTATGCATTCTTGTTCTTGATTAGAAACATATTTTCAGTCACAAAAATCGCAGTTTAACAACATTCTAGTAAAAATGAAATAAATAAATAAATAAAAATTAAAATAAGTATGCAAACAACGTTCTTGATTGGTTTTATTACTTTCAAAACTTAGTCAGATTGTGGTAATAGAAAGCGGAAAAACAATGAACAAAGCAAAACGTACTGTATTATTGAAATTTGAAACTACAAACACTACTCTTTCATTTATTTATAGACACTAAAGACATACCGATCCTGAAACTCGAAACGGAAACAACGAACAAGGGCAGGATTAGAAGCTGCCGCAAAGGCGGAGGACAAGGTGAAGGGTGGACTCTTTCTGGATGTTATAATCTGCCAAGGTCCGTCCATCCTCCAATTGCTTACCATCAAATATGAGTCTTTGCTGGTCTGGAGGTATTCCCTCCTTGTCCTGAATCTTAGTCTTCACATTATCTATTGTATCTGAACTCTCAACTTCTAAAGTGATAGTCTTCCCAGTTAAGGTCTTCACGAAAATCTGCATTCCGCCACGCAAACGCAGCACCAGATGAAGGGTTGATTCCTTGTGGATGTTATAATCAGCCAAAGTCCTACCGTCTTCAATTTGCTTCCCAGAAAAAATCAGCCTTTGCTGATCAGGTGGAATACCTTCCTTATCCTGCATCTCAGTCTTCACATTGTCAATGGTATCTGAACTTCCTACTTCCAAGGTAATTGTCGTCCCGGTCAGTGTCTTGACAAATATCTGCATTCCACCACGGAGACGGAGCACCAAGTGGAGAGTAGACTCCTTCTGGATATTGTAATCAGCCAAAGTCCTACCATCTTCAAGTTGTTTGCCTGCAAAGATCAATCTTTGTTGATCGGGTGGGATGCCTTCTTTGTCTTGAATCTTTGTCTTGAATCTTTGTTTTGACACTATCTATACTGTCTGAACTCTCAACTTCCAATGTGATCGTTTTTCCAGTCAAGGTCTTCACAAATATCTGCATCCCACCACGTAGACGAAGTACCAAGTGGAGAGTAGACTCCTTCTGAATATTGTAGTCAGCTAGAGTGCGGCCATCTTCAAGCTCTTTGCCTGCAAAGATCAACCTTTGTTGATCTGGTGGGATACCCTCTTTGTCCTGAATCTTTGCTTTCACATTATCTATGGTGTCCGAGCTTTCAACTTCCAACGTAATCGTTTTACCAGTCAGGGTCTACACGAATATATGCATTCCGCCACGGAGTCGGAGCACCAAGGGGAGTGTCGACTCCTTCTAGATATTGTAGTCGGCTAAAGTACGCCCATCTTCAAGTTGTTTGCCTGCAAAGATCAGTCTCTGCTGATCTGGTGGAATACCTTCCTTGTCTTGAATCTTAGCCATCACGTTGTCTATGGTGTCAGAGGTCTCCACCTCTAAAGTGATGGTCTTCCCGGTAAGGATCTTCACAAAGATCTGCATCTGTTTCATACCAAGAATAAAAGCATTACGACTCGAAACTAACAAGGCAAGAACTGACAGGTAAAGAAAATGAAATCACTCTTCAAAATATAATTTAGACAAAAGTTGTACAGAAAAAGACTACATTATCGCAGAACAAGCCGATGTAAAACGAATCGAAAACTAGAAAACCTAAAAGGCGACAATTCTGCAACAATCTTTTGCGAAATACAAACACAACTAACCAAATTTTCCAGCAGGATGAAGAAATTTAGCTTAGAATTTTCTAAATTCAACATGTATAGTAGAAAATTCCAAACTCAACGCCCCATTTCTGCAAGTTTTAAACTGTATATTTGATATACAATGGATTGAAATGAAAAACGGGTCGATCACTCAAACCTAATCTAACTCGCAGAACCAAATCTAAACCCTAGCTCGCACAACCGTATCATAAACATAGAGCAAACAAACAAAATAATTCATGCAAAATATGCTCAGATTTACAAGAAAACAGCGAGAGAATATGAGAACTTACCTCGAAAGATAAATTTCAAAGAACAACCTTGAAAGAGAACTTACCTTGGTGAGAACGTAAGGCCCTGCTTTGGTAACACAATTTGGATGCTGTTTTCAGGATTAAAATACTGAAAATCGATTTTTATGAGGGACAAATGTGATTGGTAACAAATTTTGGTGTCAGAAAAATTAAAATCACAAAATAGCCCATTTGAAAACCGAAATATGGGTTTTACTTCAAGTTGTTTTCGGTATTCAACCCCCTAAAATCTTGATTTTAATCTCACTTCTACAGTATTCATAATCCATTTTATCTTCTTTAGGTTTCTCTCTCCGTCCTGTCTCTCTCTTCGTCCTCTCTCAACTCCATACTCTATGACGAACACAATACCAAGCCAGCCTCTCTCTCATCATCCTCTCTCTGAAATCACTCTTTGAGACCCCAGACGCAACCACTCCAGACAAACACCACCGTGTCAACTCCGCCTTCTCTCGCCGGACTGAAATCACTTTTTTTTTTTTTTTTATAAATGCCGAAAAGAAAAAATTAAGGTATTTGCTCTCTCTACCTGCTCTCTGACCCCATCGGCACTGACGTTTCTACAATCTTCAAAACGGAGCCGGATTTCAGATGCGCTCCAATGCCAAAAACCTGAGCGCACTGTTCAGCTCAGCCGTCAAAATCTCCAAAACCTCCGAGAAAGCCGAAGACGCAGCTCTCAAACGGTACGTTTCGTCGACTGACCCCACATCTCGAAGTGTCTCACTTTCACAAGCCATTTCTAAGTGCTCACCTCGGTCTAAGTCCAAGAAAGATTCCAGGAAGCTCACTGGCGGTGGTCCGCTTACGGAGTTTAAGCCAGAGACGGCGTCAGAGCTCGGTAAGTGTCTTGTATGTCTTGAAGCTCTGTGATTGTAAATAAGGAAAGGAAGGAAATGAAAGGGGAATCACGAATATCTTAGTTGATAGGTAAAATGGGATTTTGCATCGAATTCGAGCGATTATTGTAGTTTATGGAGTATTAGTCAAGTTGTATTTTTTTTTTTTTTTTGGGATGCTAAATCAGTAAAACGTCTTAAGAATGCTGTTTCTGAATGCAGACAGTGTTACGAGTCATCTAACAAGGGAGATATCTTCTCTATTATGCGGTAAGCGTCTCTGTACTTTGCTGTAGGATTTTACTTGTGCAATAGTATTGTTTCCATTGTTCCAAATTTGCATTCATCTTAACATGCATTATCTCAGATGAGATGTCCCATATATGTTTATATTATATGTTTGGTATCTTAATGAGAATAGTATATATGAGTTTTTTGCTTTTATAGACGGTAAATCAATTAGTTCACCCAATCCACGAGGAACTGACAATGGGAAGCCCTGGGAGAAAGTGCTTGAGATACCATGGCTTTCAAGTATCACTAACCATGCTATATCTGCTCGTCGCAAGGACGTTTCTCGTGAAAGGAAACAAAAATGGGTTTTCAAAAGTACCCAGGGCAATCGTTTTAATCGATTGGTGAGAAATTGTGCACAAAAGCTGGGGACAGAAGCTACTCTTGAGGTTTTTGGGAAGTTGGGACGAGAAACTGGTCTGAGAGAATATAATGCATTGATAAGGATATGCGTAGAGAAGGTTAGGACAACTGATGATGAGGAGGTGGTGTTAGCACAGATGACCCATGTTTTTCAATTACTTAAATCAATGAAGGAACAAGGTTTTCCACTGGAAGATGAAAGTTATGGTCCAGTCCTTATGTATTTGATTGATATGGGCATGACGGAAGAATTTGATTTCTTCTGTGAGGCTATCAAACAAGGAAATCCTAGTTCGCATGGAAGATTAGGATACTACAAGATGCTGTTACAGATTAGGGTCTGTGATGAAGAAAGTATTCAGGAGTTTTGTAAGCTTGCTACAGCTAATAATGGGGACAAAAATTCCAGTTTACGAGGTATGTCAGATGCAACTTGCAGATTTTTAGTCCTTAGATTGGAGACTGTTTGTGTCCGTGATTGATCGTGTGTCGTTACTCTGGATTATCACAATTGCTTCCTTAATATTTTTATGTACCATCTCATATTGCTCCAAACAACTGGTTGAAATGAAAGAAAATAATCAATATTGCTCAACCTAGTCGCATTGTTGGAAAAATAAGGCTTTATTTATTGATAATGGATTGAGAGTTAAATATTAATTTTCTGCTGCAGAGAATTGTTTGTTGGCCCTCTGTGAAAGCAACCGGAAGGAGGAGATTTTGCAGCTGCTGAATATTATAGACATAACGAAACTTTCTTCTGTGGATTACTCAGTAAGCATCTTTAAATGCTTAGGAAGGCTGTCACTCAATTCTTTAGCAGAGAAGTTTCTACTGGCATACAAAACTCATGGTATGCTGCTAATATTATAATTTACTCTGTTTATGACTCATATATAAGAGCCGGTCTAGAAGGAATTAGAAGTACCAACTTGTTATTTTTGGAAAGTTTGCAAGTTAATCATGCTATCTTCAAATGTTTGTCAAACCCAAGTTTGTGGTGGCAGTTAACATCTGTGATTAAAAAAGAAAAAGAAATGTAAATAGCGAAAAAGGGGCTCACTGTGGTCTGGGTACTCTGCAGATTCGTGCCTTAGTTGTATACTGAACTAGCAGCCTTGATTAATGCAGATAATGGAGCTGAGAATGTCACGGAATTTATCTTTAGTTATGCTGTTAGCATTCCAAATTTAGCGGTGAGGAACTTTCCATGAATGCCGCTGGTAACATTCTTAGTCCATAATTCCATGGAGGCATTTATCTTTGACTGCTTGGTCTTGTGAAGCATACAATCAAAATAACGTTTGGGTGTTGCCCTTGTGTCATCGTGAATGAGAGTTACTGAAATACAAAAAGTATTACCTTTGAACTGCAAACAGTTCCCACCACTTTTCTATTTGGTGCGGTTCAGCAATTGCATCTAAGGAATAACATGCTTACTTGTCAAGCAGGACTATGACAACAATTGTAGATGCATGTTTTTCAATTTTTGAGCTTCCACTTACTTGCAAGTTTTTTATTGAATATTGAAGGTTGAGAATGTCATATCGAAATTCAAGAGTTTACATCTCAAATTGGAAATGAAGCCTTCATCTACATCGTATGAGAAGCTCATTAAATATTGTTGTGATTTGCTTAAGGTATGATGAATTTGTTGTGTCAATATCTATTGGTTTCTTGAAATATGAAGCTCTTAGCTAAACTGTAAATTATTAGGAATTACTTTTGGATAATTCATACTGAAATTCAATATAAATGTAGGTGCATATGGCCCTTAACATCATTAATGAAATGTTTGAAGAGGGTTTTATGCCATCATTGGAAGTGTTACACTTCATTTTGCATGCTGTGGAAGAGAGTTGTGAATTTAATCTGGTAGGTCACATTCTAGTAGTTTCATGCAATAGCCTCTTCTGTTATTTCCTATTTGCTGCTTGTTTGACTTCTATTGTCTCTATTTCTTTCTGCTTGACTAAATTCTAAGGTTCGTCAAGTATATTCAATCATTTATCGCCACGGTTTGAAGCCAAATGCTGAAACCTTCAGGAGCATGATAAATTTGTTCGTGAAAATGAAAGACGTGAGTTCTTACTTCTTTCACGGTTCCTGTTATCCACATTTTAGTCTTTGTGTTTCCCTCTCTAGTTCTTTTTTCTTTTGCCAAACTGATTTACATTTGTTTATGTCATCTATTGTTATTTGTTAGTTGCATCAGACAGATAATGTGTTACACATCTTTTTCAATGCAGTTCAATAGTGCATATGACCTACTCAGTGATTTAGAGAAATTTAACTTAACTTCTACAGCTAGCATGTACAATGCAATTATGGTGGGATATTTTCGAGAGGTGATGCTTTTAGTTCAATAATTGACTCTTTAACTTGGGATAGCTTATGCCCTTGACATTCACGCACTATCCTATGGCTAATTCTTCGGGTGGATATTTTGCAGAAAAATAGTAATGGCGCATTGACAGTTCTCAAGAAAATGGAACTTGCAGGTGTAAAACCAGATACTCAAACTTTCAGCTACCTGATAGGCAATTGTGACTGCGAAGAGAATATCATAGAGGTACCTTGCGATGATTATCTCTGTTTCCTTGTGTTAAACTTCTAAGTTTGATTGTTTTTGTTCGGATGTAGTTTATTGTTAAATGGGTGCTTTCTATTTATTGGTGAATACATATTTCAATTTTTGCATGATTATGTAATTCTGCATTTGACCATTCCTTTTTATGTAATACTTATAAGTTTGATTATTTTTGCATGTTATCATGCTACGGATTGTTCTCTTCTTGTAGTACTATGAAGAATTGAAGAACTCTGGAGTTCCAATTACAAAGCATACTTTCATGTCACTTATTAATGCATATGCGAACTGTGGACAATTTGAGAAGGCAAAAGAGGTACATAAAATGTCAATATGCGCATTAGTTTTTTTTTTTTCCATTTCTTTTTCTCTTTCTTGAGCACCTAAAGCTTAGTGTGCCAATCATTGGAACATGTTCACAGTATGAGTCTTTCTCTTCCCCTCTTCTTTGATCTTACATTAAAGTCTGGTGGAGAGTTCATAACCTATATCCTAGAGTTGAACAGTTGATTTCAAATTGTATCTTCTGTTTTTGCATATCAAACTTTTTTGTTGGTGTGCAAGAAGTATTAGTTTATACTTTCTGGATTCAGTAGTTTATAATATTTGATTTTCTCTTTTTCATATGATGTTCATTTGTTTTCAATGGGATTTCTCATGATAGGTAATCTCAGATAGAAGAGTACCGGTCAAGAACTTAAATGAAATTAAGAGTGTGCTTGTCTCAGCACTTGCATCCTCTGGGCAAATGTCCGATGCCCTCTGTATTTATGAAGAAATCAAACAAGCTGGATGCAATCTAGAACCTAAATCTGCCATAAGTCTTATTGTAAGTCATTCATTATTGCAAGTCATTCCTTTATTTTGTAAACACTGAAATTTTCTTCCCCTTCTCTAGGAGCATCTTAAATCTGATGGAGAGTTGAACAGATTGCTTCAGCTTCTTGATGAATTAACTGATCCAGACTCCTGGATAGACGGCTGTCGGAGAATTATCTTGTATTGTGTACAATACAATAACTTAAGGTCCACTTGTCAAATATTGTTCATTTGGCTTGATAATTAATTATGCATCGACCAGTCTTCTGATACTATCTTCAATTTTATTCAGTTCTGCTGTTGATCTACTCAAACAACTCAAGGATAAATCCTGCACTGATGAACTGATCATAGAAGTTCTCTTCGACGAGGTTTGCTTGTGGTTCACATGCTTTATGGAATCTAAGTTCTTGAATACGTTATTACAGGAACTCACATAAAAGAACACCCACGCCCTCTTCAATCTCTTATTCTGGTGTCATGTCCAGGTGTTCTGCCTCATTGCAGAGTTAGAGCGTATGCATTTGCAGTTAGGCCTACAACTTCTCACAGTCATCAAGAAAGAATTGGGTCTATCTCCTTCACGGAAATGCCTCGATTTTCTTCTCAGTGCTTGTGTTAATGCGAAAGATTTAGACAATGCCCGCTTTATTTGGAAAGAATATCAATCTGCTGGCCTCCCTTATAACATTTTAAGTTACTTGAGGTAAATAATGATCCTGTTGCTCTGTTGTTAAGTACACTGAAAAGTGAAAATGTGGCTCATCACTCTTAATACCATCCATCTTCCTTGAAAATGTTTGCAGAATGTACCAGTTATTTTTGGCCTGTGGGCAGCAACATGACGCAAAGACCTTGCTCAAAAATATCCCGAAAGATGATACCCATGTTCGCTGTGTTATCAAAGAATGTCAAATAATATATGCTTTAGATGTAAAGAAGACGGAGAAGAAAAAGAAGAAGAAAAAAGAGAGCTTGTCAATCTGAGAAGAAGTAAAGAACACAGCAACTTTTTCAAGGGTATGGGAACATTAGAAAAAATATATTTTTGTAAGCAAACAGTCTGAGCACAAAGCAATGATTTAATGTAATTTTGATTAATGGAAAATCAAAGGTAATATTATGATCTAAAATCGCTTGTAATGAATACTACAGAGCAGTATTAGGGCAAAAATTTGCCCCTAATCACACAATTTTCTTCTCTCTCAAAAAGAATTAGCACAAATATTGCTTGACTACACCTTACTTCGGCCTGTTCAAGCCTCTCACTGGAAGTGTCTTCCTTGACAGCAGCATTAACCATAGCCAAATCCATCTCCATCAACCTCAAAACCCTAAACAACTCAGTCACCAACCTGTCCTCCGCTTTCCCTTCCTCTCTTGCCCTCTCTGCAACTATCTCTCCAGTTTTAGCAAGCAGCTGTGTGGACCCAAAATTCTCTTCCCATTAAGTCCTCCAACTTCTCCAAAAAGTCCATTATTACCCACCCAACTGGCTTCTCTAGCTTGATCTCTTTGGTCCTCTTCCATCCAATTTCGAAGTTTCGAGGCTCTGGTTTAATAAGCTCTTTCTGGACTTTCTTTCTCTGATTATCTCTGACCTCCTCTTTTCAATGGGGAGAGTCTCTGATGTGTTTAGCGTGCTATGTTTCGGGTCTGGAGATGCGAATTCTGCTTCTGGGATTGAGTTAGAATTAGTGCAGTTAACGGAAAAGTTTCTTCTTCTTCGACTCGGGTTTTGGGCCTGGGCCGAACATTTTAATGGGTTCGGAGGAGAAATCAGCTGGAGAAGTGTAGAAGCCATGAATGGACCCGTGTGGAACTGGAACTAAGCAACGATGTGGAAGAAGGAGAAGAAGACAGGCCCTCCTTATATGCTTCGAAACGACGCCGTTTTTGTATGCAACCCGAAACGTACTTGCAACCATAAAAACGACGTACTAACCGCTACCAAGAGTAGCACATGATAGCCACGTGCTCGTTTAAACGAAACGGGCTACTTTACTTTCTTCTGGGATCTGAATTCTGGTCGGCCCATTTTCCCTTCCGTTTCTCACGTAAGCATTTCCCGCTACGATCTCGTCTCCTCTCCTGCTGAGGTCTTTTTTACTCTTGTTTCCCATGGCGAAGGTCGCACTAGGGTGCGAACCAGTCGTGGGCTCGCTTACACCGTCGAAGAAGAAGGATTATAGAGTTACTAACCGGCTTCAGGAGGGCAAGCGACCTCTCTACGCTGTTGTTTTCAACTTCATAGATTCCCGCTACTTCAACGTCTTCGCCACCGTCGGCGGCAACCGGGTCAGTACTTCACTTCCATAACAAAACAGAACTTGCACTTTCTTCAGATCCCACTTTTCATACTTATTACACTTTCTTCAATTTTAGTTTACTTCACATTTCACCTTCTATCTATCTATTTCTCTGTAGACTTCATATCACACTGTTCCTTAAATTTATTTCCTTTTCAGGTGACAGTTTATCAATGTCTTGATGGTGGTGTTATAGCTGTACTGCAATCATACATCGATGAAGATGTTAGTATCAATGTTTTCATCTGATTTTACCACCTTATTATGAAAAACCTAAAGTAGCTATTTTTCTAAATCTTCAATCTTCTTTGTAGATCAGAAGGATGAGTCCTTTTACACTGTGAGTTGGGCTTGCAGTACTGATGGAACTCCACTTGTTATTGCTGGAGGAATCAATGGAATACTCCGTGTAATTGATGCTGGAACAGAGAAAATACACAAGGTAAAGAAAATACAAAACGATTTTTACTCTTCTGCCCCTGATCTGCTTTTGAATTTGCAGAGTTTTGTTGGCCATGGTGACTCTATAAACGAGATCAGGACTCAGCCTCTGAAACCATCACTTGCAATCTCTGCAAGCAAAGTAAGTTGACAGTACGGGTATTTTCCTTGAGTGTTTCTTTTTCTCTTACTTTTTATACAACTCCAAATGCTAAAAATGTCCAGGATGAATCTGTTCGGCTATGGAATGTTCATACGGGGATATGCATTTTGGTATTTGCCGGAGCTGGGGGTCATCGTAATGAGGTCTTGAGTGTGGTAAGGGTAGAATGTAGTCAGCTTTTTCCATCCCTTAGAGATAGGTTAAAGTGGAGATGTATAGACGAATTGTTGTTGGAATTATGGATATTAACTGCTAATCTGCCAACTTTATGTTTGCTTCTTAAAGGACTTCCATCCGTCGGACATATATCGAATTGCTAGCTGTGGTATGGACAATACTGTAAAAATTTGGTCGATGAAAGGTGAGACACTACCACACTCATTCCAAATTGTCAACTCATTTATAATAATTTAAGTAGTTGGACTGTGCTAAAATCGGAGGGAATTTGAAAAGCAAGAGAAAATATATTTTTCAATATTGTTTAAAGATAATATTAGTTTATCAGACAATATCAGTTTACCTTGTTTAAGATTTCTTTCCACCTGATCTTTCTTCAGAGTTTTGGACATACGTGGAAAAATCATTTACCTGGACGGATCTTCCATCAAAATTCCCCACCAAATATGTACAATTTCCCGTAAGGATCAGTCTCTTTCCTATGTCAATTCGGATTCTAATCCATGTCAGATTCCTGACATAACTGTGATGTTTCAGGTGTTCATAGCTTCAGTTCATTCAAACTATGTTGATTGTAATAGATGGCTTGGTGATTTCATCCTCTCCAAGGTAATATATCTTGTTACAGAACACCTTTTGTTGATAAGAATCATATGCACGTTAGCAATTATGATTTATTTTAGTGGATGATTTTGTGCATTCACAGAGTGTTGACAATGAAATAGTACTGTGGGAGCCTAAAATGAAGGAACAGTCACCTGGAGAGGTTCTTGTTCCTCTACATTCTTTCACAAATGAAACACAAATCTTTTGGATTTCAAAAAGTTTACAATTGTGATTGATCTACTCATCAAATCATTAAGAATACAAAATTATCAATGTTTTTATGTAGGGTCCTGTTGACATCCTTCAGAAATACCCTGTTCCAGAATGCGATATTTGGTTCATCAAGTTTTCATATGATTTCCATTACAACACGGCTGCTATAGGTTATTAAATTCCATATTAAATATCCTTGTAGCTTTATATCAATATATTTTGAGTTATATGAAGTAACCAGCTCGGTGATATCTTATTTTGCCCTTCAGGGAACAGGGAAGGCAAGATTTTTGTTTGGGAACTACAATCTAGCCCCCCGGTTCTTATTGCTAGGTTTGTTTTGTTTCGAACTTTTTCATTGCCAACTTTCTAACCCTATTGTAAGCATTTTATGTTCATTGTCTTGTTAACTCTTCTAGGCTGTCACATGCTCAATCAAAATCGCCCATCAGACAGACTGCCATGTCCTTTGATGGAAGGTGCCTTTCCTTGATGAAATCCTTGTTGATTCTAATATCTTTTCGTCATTCATTTAAAAAAGACAATCTAGAGTTAAAATATTAAACATGTCTTATCTATATATATATATATCAGCACAATCCTCAGCTGTTGTGAAGACGGCACGATCTGGCGATGGGATGCAATTCCTGCTTCAACTTCGGCTTCTTAAGATTATGCAGATAACCTAAAAGAGGCAAGATTTCATGGAAAGCTCATTTAGCATCTAATTTATGTTTAGTTATTGCTACTATTTGTGGCTTCTTAGGATTGGAGCCAAAGTTTACAATATAAATTTGACTTTAATTGGAGATATATGAGAAGCTTTTGGCTGGATAACACTAAGATCTAATTAGATTTGTTAATATTTAGCTTATTTCCATACAAATCAGCTGTTTAATTTGGGCCATATATAATGCCCATTAGCAAGCTTAATGTCGTCATGACATTCATTCTCATCTGTTTCTTTTTCTAGAAGACTCCTAATATGCAGCAATCTGGCATTTTGTTCTGTAGCAAGTGAGGATATAAAAAGAGTAGTTGTCGTTAGACAAGGAATAGTTGGGAAAAAAACAGGCAAAAAGAAGGAAGGGGGGGGGGGGGGGGGGGGAAAGGTATAAATACTCTTTTTTTTTTTGCTTTAAAGTTTGGATTAGAACCCTAAAAACAGGCACTAAATGCAAGAATCAATTCATAAAACCCAAAAAACTAAATTCATAGGCATCATCACATTTCAACACCTGTGATTTTGTTAATTAGTGATTCAAGCAAGCTCATTTCCTTTTTCATTATGACCAACCTGCCCATCATTAAGAGAGGCATGTCATGAGAGTTTAAATTCTTATTAACTCATTTGATTATTTTTTGAGATTAATCATCTGTATTTTTTTTAAGGTATTTTATAGAGAGATATGTTAACAATGGCTAAAGAGTTTGGACGAGATTAATCATATATTAATAATTAAGAATATTTTAAATTAACTTAAATATTTTCATATATAAAAAAAAAAGAAAAAATAAATAAAAATAACAAGCACTTAGAAGCTGTTTTGGGAGTGTTTATTTAGTAAAATAAGCAGGCGTTTGGAAAAAAAAAATTTATTTAATAATTATATTATTTTTTAAAAAAAATAAATAAATATTTTTTATGCTTATTTTCATAAGCAATTAAACTAATACTTATTAAAATACGTACTTTTAATAGAAATTATATATATACATATGTTCAACTAGATAATAATTGGATTAATGTCGATTAATTAATTCGTAATTAACGCTAATCAAAGATTAAATTAAGTAAAAAGTTAAAAACTTATTATTTATTACTGTCGTTTCATAAATGACAGCCTTGAGAAAAGGATTAGACGTGTGTTGGTATTTGTCGTCCCCTTGTTTTTAGTTCAACTACGAAAGAAAATCAAATTCCCCAACCAAAACCCAATCTTCTTCCTTAATCTAACCTTCTTTTTTTTTTTTTTTTTTTTTCCTATCAAAAACAAAAAAAAGAAAGAAAAATCTTCACTTCATTATCCAAATCCACCTTCCCCATCGCTTCTTTTTCTTCTTCTATCTTTCTCTCTCTCCTCTGATCCTTCCCTCTTTTCTGGCGATACAGTCCTATACCATAGCTTGATTTGATCATTCAATTCGTTTACGATCCAAAAGGATCAATATTCATTTTGCAAACTTTTTTTTTTTTTTTTTGCTGCTGTTGTTATTTGTATCGTGAAAAGCTTGGAACTTGGTCGCAGAAAAATCAGCCAAGATTTCGAGAGTCCTTTTTTGTTTCTATTAAGATAAAATTTGGTTGTTTCTGTCGGAGTTTGCACCGTTTTCAGTGCGGTTTTTTTTTTTTTTTGTTGGTTTGTCTTTGCGAGAAAACTGGAGGTGGTGGTGCAACTCGACGTGGAGACTGAGAATTAATAATCGAATTTAATTTAATTTTGGGTGTTCTCTCAAGTTTGGATGCTTCTGCTAATATTGGAGGAGATGGAGACATCTGGAACTTGAAGGTTTATTTCGAATGGGGGCTGTTTCTTTCTTAATTGTGGTCGGTGGGGCTTGAAGGACAAGAAAAGAATCAGCATTCGTGGTGTTATGATTAGAGTTGAAGTTGGAGAATTGGTGATTTCTTTGAAGTGGGTTTTGGTTGTTTTGCGATATTTGTTCATGGGGATGAAGAATGATGAATCCCAGAACCAGCAGAACCAGAACCAGCACCAGCACCTGCAGGGTGTTGGACCTCGTTCTGCCCGGGCCAACGGGTTTATCTCTAACTCTTTTCGGGCTTTCTCGAGCTACTTGAGGATTGTATCGTCTGGTGCTTCTTCTGTGGCCCGGTCAGCTGCCTCTGTGGCATCTTCGATTGTGGATAAGGATGATGATGTCAATTGCGACCAGGTATGAGCTTCAATGAGTCAACATTGGTATAATTTTGAGTGAGTGTCATAGCTCGTTGATGCTACGATTTTTATGTGCCTGGTCGATGAGTTGATGAACTCGTGCTGTGTGTTAAATTTTACTCTTCTGGAAAATGGAGAATAAACCAATTAAAACTATATTTTGGGAAGCTTATTGAATATAGGTAGGACTCTATTTAATATGCTGATGGGAAGTAAATATGCCTTTTCAAGTACGGATATCATGGCATTGGATATCTGGTATCAATGGTTTAACATGAATTCATGCAATGTGTGAATACGGCATAGTGATCTTGTTTTCTTCCGGTTGTTTTGATAAAAACAAAGTTGAACTTGAAGATGTTTGGTAATTTATTAACGTAGCTTATTTCTTTTAAATGCGAGAATCGTATTCTTTCAGTTTGAGGTATATGTGAGAAATCTATTGATGATCACTTCACATACCAAGTGTTTTTAAGGCCTGAGATTCGGCTCCTTTTTTGTTTTCTTCGTTATTATTATACTCTTTTGGTGCTTTCCGGTTGTAATTGAGGAATTGTTTTGAGCGTGTGCAAGGCACATCAGTCATTATGATCCAATTGGTTAGTATAAACTGATTAAAATGATTTTACCTATCTAGTATGGAAATATGGCCTTGATTTAGTCACAATATTTGGGAGCTGTGCTCATGCTCTATATACTGTGCTAGTATGGTTGAATGAACCTAAATATGAAACTCCATATTGGTACCATGGACATATCCAAGTGATAAGCATTTATGATTGAAGGATATCCTGGGTAATCTTCTCCTTTTTATTTTCCATTTATTTTTCTATCTTGAGTGGATTTCCCTTTTGAGACCTGTGAAAATTTGATTTATCTCTTGTTGACTTTCCAGTAATATGTGTTTTTGAAATTGTTTGAGTTTCATCTACCTTTGGTCTGATTTTAGCGTCTCCTTTCTTCATATTCTTCCAACTCCCCCTAGCCCCCATTTTCTTTTCTACTTTCTCCTGACTGAAAAAATGGTACTTTTACTAGCAAAACTTTATTATCAATAATGTCTCCCTACATAATCTTATTATTCTAAACTTCAAAGGTGAACTGGGCTGGGTTTGACAAGTTAGAGGGCCAGGGATGTTCCATTCAGCGAGTACTTCTCTTGGGCTATCGGTCTGGATTCCAAGTTTGGGATGTTGAAGAAGCAAATAATGTCCGAGACTTAGTTTCCAAACATGATGGTTCTGTTTCATTCATGCAAATGTTGCCAAGACCAGCTTTGTCGAAGACATCAGAAGATCGGCTTCGAGAAAGTCGACCATTGCTTGTACTTTGTGCTGATGTATCTGTTTCTACTGGTTCTAACCTTCACGACGGGTTGTCAACTCCAGGCAATGTGGCTGTTTCAAATGTCCCTGACCTGCCCAATGGTAGTTTTTCACCTACTATCGTTCGGTTTTATTCCTTGAGATCTCAGTCTTATGTTCATGAGGTCAAGTTCAGATCGGCTGTTTATTCTGTAAGGTGCAGCTCTCGAGTCGTTGCCATTTCTCAAGCAGCTCAGGTATGTTTGTTTATTCTGTTACATCTGTATCTTTGGATGAACTGGAGTTTTGGAGGTCCAATCTATAGTTTCTACTGAAGCTGCAGTTTAAGACAGTGAACCAAGTGATAGCCTAATGAGTATTAATACCTTATATTACAGATACACTGCTTCAATTCTCTGTCCTTGGAAAGGGAATATACGATTCTTACAAATCCTATTGTCGCGGGATATCCTGGTTCTGGAGGGATTGGCTGCGGACCTCTAGCTGTGGGCCCCAGATGGCTGGCTTACAGTGGAAGTCCAACCATCACCTCCAATTCAGGGCATGTGAGCCCACAACATCTGACAAATTCTGCGAGCTTTCCTGGTTTTTCTCAAAATGGAAGCTTAGTTGCCCACTATGCTAAAGAATCAAGTAAGCAACTGGCGGCTGGAATAATGTGCTTAGGTGATAAGGGATATAGGAAGCTCTCAAGGTACTGCTCCGAGCTTTTACCCGACAGTAATAATATTTCACAATCAGGGACTCGTTTGAAGGCCAATGGAACTCTTAATGGCCATTTGACCGATTCAGATAATGTTGGAATGGTACGTATTCTTCTTGTCTCCGCTTCTTTTCTCTAATTATTATTTGGTATTAGTGAGACTATTGGATTTTCTTTATTTATATGTTTTGGGTCATCAGATTATTGTCCGGGATATCGTAAGCAAAGCTGTTATCGCACAATTCAGGGCCCACAGGAGTTCTATTTCAGCATTATGCTTCGATCCTAGTGGGACCCTTTTGGTGACTGCTTCTGTTCAGGGTCATAACATAAACGTCTTTAAAATTATGCCGGGTGGGTCAGGAATTTCCTCAACATCTCCTCAAAATTATGCTTCTTGTATCCATCTTTACAGACTGCAGCGTGGACTTACAAATGCAGTAAGCCAACAACCAAAAGACAAATCTCTACTTCACTCACTATATGCTTTTCACGTCAACAATTTTCCTGATTTCAAATTTTGTCTTTTCTTATCAGGTCATCCGTGACATTAGTTTTAGTGATGACAGCAACTGGATAATGATCAGTTCCTCTAGGGGCACAAGCCATTTGTTCACTCTAAACCCTATTGGAGGATCGGTCAACTTGCATTCTGCAGATTCTAGTTTTACGGCAAAAAATGGTGGGTTAGGTGTCACAACCAAGCTACCAGCCAGTGGCCCACCTACTCAACTGGGCCCTAATGCCACAGGCCCTCCAGTCACACTTTCTGCTGTGAGCAGAATACGTAGTGGAAACAATGGATGGACCGGTACTGTGACCGGTGCAGCTGCAGCAGCAACTGGAAGGATTAGTTCCCTTCCTGGGGCTATTGCCTCATCTTTTCATAATTGCAAGAGTGATGATACTTTATATGGGGATAATGACTCTTTATCAAAGGCTAAGTTTCATCTTCTGGTCTTTTCCCCTTCTGGTAGTATGATCCAATATGCTTTGAGAGTCGGCTTAGACTTTTCAATGATGGATTTGAGTGGATTAAACAATGCTCATGAAACAGCAGGTCTAGAGTGTGATGCCAGATTAGGGGTTGAAGCTATTCAGAAATGGAATATATGTCAGAAGCAAAACCGTAGGGAGGTAGAAGATAACATTGACATCTATGGTGATAATAAACACTTTGAAGTGAAGGAAAAACCAAAGATTAGCATGGACGAGAAACATCATTTGTATATTTCGGAAGCTGAACTGCAAATGCATGAACAGCAGACCCCACTGTGGGCAAATCCTAAGGTTTTTTATTTTTAATTAAATGTTTTTACCAACTTCTTGAATAGGGCAAGGTTTGTGGTTTTATAAGTTGTTCTGATTAAACCCATTTGTTGGTTTTTTTTTTACTTCCAGGTATCTTTCCAATTGATCAAAGGAGATGCTATTGAAGTAGATGAAGAAAATAAGTTGGGAGGGGAAACTGAAATTGAAAGGATTCCCGCACGAATGATTGAAGTGAGGTCAAAAAACTTGATTCCTGTTTATGAGTATCTTCACCATCCTAGATTCATTCAAACAAGGTACACATATATATATATATATATGGTGCAGAATTTTACATCAATCCAAATTCTCTCTATTTTTATTTTCCTTTGTTCATTCTATGTCCTTTTCCCATGCAGCTCTCAAGCTTCAGAAGGAAGTATTGGACGGATGCTGGATCAGAACGGCATTGACAAGACTAGTCAAAGTACTTCTGAGACGGTATTAGAAACCAAGGGTATCATTGTAAATAACGACGACGATTTTGAAACACAGAAGACTCAACTTAAGAATGTACATAACTCGGAGAGTTCGAAAATTGTGACTCAAGTCAAGGTTGTAAATAATAATAACAGACAAGTCCTTAAGATGGAGAATCACTTCGAAGACGAAGGTGATGAGTTCGATTAGAGAGGTAAAGACATAAATAACTTCTGCTCCCCTTGGTTTGAACAATTCTAGAACTGCTCCCTCCTCTTGAGGTGTAGTTTCCTTGATGAATTCAGGTACGCAGATAATTCTTTTATTCTGCTGGGAAAGAGATACAGGTACAAAGGTTGGGTTTTGTCTCTAATGACTCTGTAAATAACAAATTGGATGATATATATATGTCCCAAATAATACACTTTTAACATGTACATAATAGCCACTTTCTTCTCAGGTTGCTAGGTTCTTACTTCATAATCTTTCTAGATGGGAATGTGTTTTTTTTCCTTCTTCTCATGATTTTTTTTGTTTTTGTTTTTTTTGGTTAGTTTCAATCTACAGGAGAATAACTTAATATTTGGTCAAATTGATAAATATCTTTAATCCTAATATTGTTAATTTATCAATTTATCGAGATAGCAATAGCCTACTTAAAAAAATATTCCCTCAGACTCGGGAAGGGGATAACAAAAAAGTACCAAATGATCTTATCACAAATAAAAAGGGTTCGTCGAACTGTTATACAATCAGAGATTTGACAATAGGATATGAAGATTACAAAACCCAATATATTTCCATCACTACACAATTTTCTAAGCCTGTACATGTTAGCTAGTGAGGGATCACTCTCATGTTTCATTCCGGAACTATAATGATGCAGCTCTTGGTCAGAACAGGGGAAAAAAAACCCAAATAAGTAGTTGGACATCAGGCATAGCTTAATCGTGATTCTGTGGGCCGCATATTGGTCTGACACCGGGGTGTGCCGATCTCACAAGCATTGACCCGAGATGCAAACCGCAGGGAGCAGAGTGACTCGCCCGTTGAAGTGGGGTCCGGAGAGATGTTTACAAACATCAAGGTCTTTGAATCTCCACCGAGGCATGGCTGGTTAAAAAAGGAATTGATTATAAGAAACTATAGCGATTAGGACAAGTAATTCCAACTTAAAAAATAAAATCTTTAGGTATTTGACATTGCGTACCTGAAGAAGATAAGTGAGCTTGGAGTTTCTAAATGGTACATGCTCCTCCTTTTTTGCCAAGGCAAATATTACATCGATCAAGGATGATAAACTTTTATTGATTGCCTGATTGGAAATTGTGAATAAAAAAGAAGAAGAAGATCATGAGCTGAATCTATCAATGTATGATAAAAACAAAAGAATTCATAGTAGCTACGCTTGAGTACTTGAGTTTCTTTCAATCGGTCCCCGGTTGATAAGCTTTTTGAAAGTCGCTCACTTCCAGCAAGATCGATTAGATTCAGAACACCTTGTACTTGTTGCTCAGTGCTCTATTACAGAAGCCAAAAAATAATGATCAGAAATGTTTGTGTAAGAATATTCATGGTGCTTATTTGTAAAGAACAAAATTTTCATTTTAGTACCTCATTAACACCAAATATTCGAAGTGTGAACACAAAATGACTTCTTGAAGATTGCTCGTTCATTTGGGTTTTACCAACAGACCTATGCGTAAAACAGATGAAAATCTGAACAATAAATCTTCTTGAGAATTCTAACAAATTCAGTTCGTTATAGTAATCACCTGCTACGAGCAGCCTGATCTAAAAGATAGGAGACCTCTTTAGCACTTCGAACATCCACAACCGTTAGATCAGAGACATGTGTATTACCCATCGGATCATGTTTGATTGCAAACTGCTTCCCAGCACTGCCTAGCTCAGATCGTGACACATCTGAAGATGACCGATTTGTTGCTAGCAAATCTCGAATTGTTTCATTATATATTTCCAGCATTGACACCTGAAAAATGCTTTTATGGGTTCAGTAAATTTCACGTATTAATTCATTGCATGATCATTTTTCTTGTATACATTCTTTTCCTCACCTGCATTTCATATTTCCAACCTTGAGGCTGAAGAGATTGCCTGGTCTGAAATATTTGTTCTAACGAACGCGGTATCAGCCCCTTCTCCTCTAGAAGCCCTGGCCTGCCCATCATGGTATAAGTCTTGCCCGAACCGGTCTGACCGTAGGCAAAAATACAAACCTAATGAAAATCGAAGTTCCCGTCAACTCTATCTTAAAAGGAATATGCATAATGGCATATATAAGTGAAAAAACTTAAGAGATCGATAGATCACCTTATAACCATCTAGTGCACTTTGAACGAGCTGTGAAATTTCTACAAAGACATCCTCTTGTGTTGCGTCGGGCATAAAAACTCTGTCAAATGAGAAAGAATGTCTTTGGCCTGATGAAAAAGGATGAATTAAGGATTATATATAATGCAGAGTTAAGAGTTATATCGAATGTAGAAAAACATACTAAAAAAGTTTTCTTTTGATATAATACCACTTTGCATTAAATCAATTCCTCTTCCAAGAGCCTCTACTGATGTGGGATAGGAGATAACCCTCCCATCAGAACTAGAAACCTCATCAGGCAACAATGGCCGCACTCTGCAGAATACTCGTATGTTCCCTTTTAGTTCCTATATAATATAAGATAGACTTGTTAAACATATAGGTTTTTGTCCTTAATAGTAGAAGATGTGTGTCACACAAGAGAATTACCAAAATGGTATTGTGTAATTTTTTCCTTAGCTTCTCGCCTTCTGTAAGCTTATTCTCTGCATCTGCAACGCGATTTTGCAACTCCATTATAAGCTTCTTTTGTTCTTCATATTCCGTTCTTGTCTCCACTACCGATAAATCAGATACCTGAAAAGCAATAAGAATACCAGCATGGTAATAATTTAAACCACAGTAAAAATTATTCACTTTGATTTCAAAATCCATTTATGATCAGGACCTGAAGCTTGTCTTCTGCCCCCGATAGATGATTCTGTAATGTCTTTAGTTGATTACTTTGCAATGAACAAGTCGCCTAAAAATAGAAAAATTACCAATATATATAAGGAATGAAATGGTAAAAGATAAAACATCCTTAAAAAAAAGGATTACCTCTAGCTCATTTGTTTTTGTTCTCAGATCCTCGAACTCAGCATTGGATTTTTCTGTAGACTCCCTGTACATTACTACCTCAGCTGTTACTGACTGCACAAGTGACAGATGGCGATCTCGATCTTCTCTCACTTGTTGTAGTTCCCCTCTTAGACATGAAACTTCATTCACCAATGCATCCTTTTCCTTTGTAGCCTCTTCTTGAGAAGCCTATCAAGTACAGCATATAAAACCATCAACCAAAAATTTCTTAAGATGTACAATTGCCATAGAAAAAGGAACTCACTTTAGAGAGAGTAAGTTGACCCCTTAGCAAGCTAAGATCCTCAACCATGGAGCCTTTCTCTTTCTCTACGCGTTTCAGATCGTCTTCAACTGTTGAAAGCTCGGTGTGAAGTTTGCTGTTATATTGTTGTAAACTGGTTATGTAGTCCTGTAAGCGCTTGTACATTTCATTTAGTGATGATATCTGCGTAAGTCAATAAACACAGGTCAGTAACTTTTACAAATATAGTAAGTTAATGAATTTTAAATACATAGTCAATGTTTACCTTTTGATTAGCACTCAAGAGCTCTCGTTGAGACCTTCCAAGCTCTTCTAAGAGAGAAGTCTGTGACCTCTCAATGTTTAATCTTGCCTCTTTCTCTTTACCAAGTGAGTCAATTGCAGCCTAATCAAGTCAGGTTCACAAAATATTAGAAATTTTTAAATGTCAAAAGAAAAAAGTAGTAATAAGAATACAGAGCATGTTGATTCTTGAAATTTCTCTTCTTACCAACTTATCTGATTCTTCTTTTGTGAATTTGTCTTGTAAAGAAGAATAATTCCTTCTAAGTTCTGCAATTATCGTGTTCAATTCTTCATCCTTATTCCTCAATAGAATCTCTGTAAAATGCCAAAAAATAATCGAATCACCATATTTAAACTGAAAACAGAATTGGGAAAAAACTAAGATACCCAACGGCAACTATTACCCATGTCAGCGAACTTCAACTCAGCCGACTCCATATTATCCCGTAACTTCTCCTGCTCCGATAAGTAGCTGGACTCAAGCTCTTGGAACCATTTGATGCATAGCTTAAGCCTTCTAATGTATTCCACCATGTTGTCACATTTTTCCTAAGAAATTTCATAACTTTTAAATAAGGATCCAAACCAGCCCAAGTAAAGTATAACATTACTCCCAAAAAAAAAAAAAACCCGTCAAGCTAGTTTTTTTTTGCTAATTTCTAAAACAGAGAAGACGCACACACAAAAAAGGCCAATACTTTCTATACTCTATAGTGTGAATCACCTTAAGTTCTCCAAAAGTACGGACCTTAAGGTTAAACTTGTCCTTCCTCCTGACTTTCTCATTCAACAAAGCTTCAACGTCTATTTCTCTAGTGAACTCAATGCCACCGCATTCCGAACCAGCATAGCTCGTCGGAGCACTGTTGAGACCCAAATCTTGGCCGCCGCCATTTTTGACAGGTGAAAAGGATAGCCGGGTCTTCCCGTTGGTCGCCGTCCCTACCATTTTCAGTACTTACAAACCCACTTGAGAGACTCAGATCAGAGAAATAGAGACAAAAAAAAAAAAAACAAACAAACAAGTACAAGCTAAGACGCTCCTTTGAGTGTGAAAGACAACCAAAAAAAAAAAAAAAGCAATAATAAAAAGATTATTGCAGTTGGTAGTGGAAGGTGGTTGTGAAACTTACAAGTTACAGGGAAGGGAAGAAGAAGAAAGTAGAAGAGATGTTAGTAAGTTTGGTGTGGGGTCATGGATTGCATTCAAAGCTAACCGATTATAGATCAGAACCGTTGCTTTAACGAGCAGGAAAGATTGATGACAGTCATGGCTCATGAGGGTGAGAAAAAAAAGAATTTAGTATGTAAGAAAATGGTGAAAAGGAGTGTCTCTCTTTTAGAGTTTGAGTTATAGTCTTCTGGGTTTTGAAACAATTTTTTTAGAAGGGATCAGGGGGAACCATGTGACCATCATCAGTGACCATCACCAACTCCTTATTCGAATCTCACGTAAATATTCTCTTAGTTTATTTAAAATTTATTTTAAAAATATATAAATAATAAATACTCATATATTTTAAATTTTTTGAATTAAAATTTGTTTTCTTGCTGTCTCTTATTTTCTCTACTAAAAGTTCTCTACAAATTTTCTTTCTCTTATTTTATTCTTCTTTCATAGCATGTCATTTCTTTGTTCGTTAGTTCTATCTACTCAAATTGTTATTAATGTCATTTTTGCAAGATTTTGTTCAACATATGATATAGTCAATATATAGTATAATATTTAAATTTACTGCTCTATCTTTCTTAATGATATACTGCACATGGAATAAATAAGGTTCAAGGTTTGTTGGTATCTCAATTCGTTTACCAAATGGAAGTAGACAGCACAATTCTTTCTGTCTGTTTCATTGATGATGCTAACGGACTGACCTTTCCTTTTTCTCTTTTTGTGCTAATCATAGATGATTAACAAGAAATCATGTCATTAGAAGACTGATCCAAACCTTACGGAGACCATACATGTATAAATGATAGTAGAGATATCCAGACTTCTGATCTAAAGTATTTTTAACAATTAAGATCTAATGAGTAATTTTAAAGGGAACATTTGGAACAGAATCTAATAGCCATCTTCGGGGCAGGACACACTGAGCATGCAGTAGATTACTTCAGCTTGACAACTAGTAGTGTCTTGGATTTATGCTGTCGAAACTTAAATCTGCAACTGTTTGAACAACATCAAATCCACAAGCGGATCCATACTTAAGAATATATTGCCACGTGGCACGCCATAATAAACACACCACTTCATGTTCTTTTGGTTTGGTCGAGGAAAAGGCAATAAAATGGGCACTAATGGCCTCAAAGTGGGTTTTTTTTTTTTTTTCTGGAAGCCCAATGGGCTAGTTGTAGTTGTATCATTCTGACAATCAAAATGGGCTGGTTAGTAATATATATATATTTTTTCGTTTCTTAACGAAGTTAGACAAAAGACCAAAAGAAGGAGAGACCAACAAGCCTGCAATCTCTGCGTCATGCAATGTGGGGCGGCGAATAAAGACACTTAAAACTAATTACAAAAACAAAAACAAAAGAAAAAAAAAAAAAAAGAACCAAAACTTGTCTAATTGTCTAAGGCTCTGTAATGCTTAACAATCGAGTATTGTACAATTGTTACTGTTCCCATATCGGAGATTTAAGTAAAACCAAACAGAGCAAAAGAAAATGATGAAACCAGTACATCAATTGAGACTTCTATGACTTGGTCGCCGCTGCCTGGCAACTCAAACTGCTGGGACGCGTTTGGAAGGAGAGAGAAGTCGGAGTTGACCTTGTAAAACAATGACTTCTCGGGCCTTAAATTTTCTACATGTAACATTAATTATTACCTCATTAATATGGATACGAAATTATATACAAATAAGTTGAGAAATTTTTACATAATTCATTCATTATTTTATATATTGTAATTTTATTAAATAATACGATTTATTTATATATATATAACAAAATACTGCATAAATAAATACACACAAATTTTCCAAGTAAACATTTGCACCATTACGAAACCTTTTTGGGGAAGAAAAAAACCATGTGTTCGGACACGTTTGGTCAAAGCTCCTTCTGGTGGCGGATCTGGTCGGATTCAACATAAATACCTAACTTTCCACCATTTTTCACACTTGATCATTCTGGTTTTGGGGTGGGGTTTTTTATATCGAGATTACTCAACAGTTTTTAGTATAACGACATTGGTTCACCTCCTTCTTAGCTCGCTCTTAGGAAATTTTCAATCCTTCAGAAAAATTGCATCAGATTTGATTCTTTAAGTTCGGCGGTTTTTGGTGCCAGATTGTTGGATCCACTGAGTTCTATATCAAATTGATTGCGAATTCTTGATGCGTATGCGATTTTCGATATATAGGATAGGATGATCGTGATAATTAATATCCGACTGATCATAATTTGTGACGAAACTTAGCTTGAGCGATCTAAAAGGTATTAATTGGGGTTTCTGCTTCTTTTTGGGTTTAGATGTTGATGAAATGAGAAGGATATTATGCGATGAAAAGATATAGGGGTGTAGCGAGAAGGATTTGGTTAACTGTTGTGGTTTATATTATATGTGCTTCAGCTGCAACTAGTGCAGATAACAAAGAGACAGAAGAAGTGTTCTTGAGTCAATTAGCCATTCCGGAGACTGGGCAGGTCGATGAGAGCTTGGTGAGAGACTATACTCCTTTCTGGATTTACTGTTATTACCTGTTTTTTATACTATGCCATGATGAAGTCTCAGTTCTTTTGCTGCCCTGAAAATGCTTTTCATCATTTATTATTGTTAGAGTAATTTTTTGAGCAAACCTCTGTGCGCAGATTTGAATTATGTAGCTGTAGAAAAATAGAGTTCCCTGGTTGAGAAATCAGAAATGCTTTTGTAGAAGTTAAACTAATTTGAAAATGTATTCTGCAGGCCGAACTATTGCAAATCACTTGCAACCTAGATTTGGTACATTTGAAGAAGTTTCATAATAGCATTGACTTGTGCTTATCTGAACAAGGGTCTGGTAGCAACACTGAAATCCATTCAGAATGTCGGTTTGCAGAAAAGGAAAGGATACGGAGAATCTTTAGCATCCTGCATCCCCAGTTAAAGCAAATTGTCCTAGATTGCATAAGAAAGAATAATGGTTTGATCCCCGTCTCTGGAGAAGAAATTGATTCCACAAGTTGGTACCCTAAGTATCTCGAGTCTCTATTTCTGAAATTTTCAACACCTAGAAGGAATTTACAATCTAGATTGCTTCAGAGCAGTGCTGAAGGACCTGCTGTTGAGCCACCCATTTTGAGTCCTGCACCTTCCCCTTCTAGACCTCAGAGTCCTGTTTTATCTCCACCAGCACCATTTTTCCCGCCAAATTCCATACATTCAAGTTTGCAACCTTCATCTCAGGAAAGCTCTTCAGCAAGTACGAGTTTTACTCCAAATGTTCCAGAAGATAAGAAAAGCAATACCAACAGGGCAGTTATTATCGCAGTTGCTGTAACGGCATCAGTGACGTTTCTTGTTGCAGCAATATTCTTCTTATGCTGTACTAAACTCTGTCAAAGGCACTCCAAAGATAGACAAACGGATGAAAGGCCTCTCCTTAGCTTGAGTTTAAGTGACTTCTCTGGTACACACTCCCTCACATCTTGTTCCTGCCGTATAAAAGTTCTCTTGCAATTTTGAAATAAAATAATCTTAAAACGATAATCTTTCAGGTTCTACTCCCAAGTCTTCAGCTTCTGGAGATTCGATTAAAGAGGGGAAGCTTGGGCATCAATCCTTTGGTGATAACTCAAATAACGATAAGAAGTCCTCGTCTTCAAATAAGCATGAATTTGCATCTCTCGGAGCTGCTACTGGGGCCAATAAATCCACTGTTGAATCCTTGAACTTGTCCAGTAATACTAATGGGGAGCTCCCTCCTCCTCCTGGAAGGGCACCAATCCCTTCTGGTTTGCCTCCTTTAAAGCCTCCTCCGGGCAGGGCAGATCCTCTTCCGCCCGAACCACCTTCTTCTTTTAAGGCTGCTTCAGGCAGGGCTGGTCCTCATATACCTCCGCCTCCTGTCCCACCTCCCTCTGTGCGACCTCCTGGAAATGCTGCTCGTCCTCCAGGGCCACCTCCTCCCCTGCCTCCTGGACCTCCTGGTGGTAAAACTGGTCCTCGTCCACCTCCACCTCCAAAGAGTGTTCTTACTCCACCTCGACCACCTCCACCAGTGGCAGGTTCAAAGGCTGCTCGACCTTCAAAGAATCCATCAGATTCTGCTTCTAGTGAGGGAGCCATGGACGATGATTCAGACACTCCTAAAGCCAAGTTGAAACCGTTTTTCTGGGATAAGGTTCTAGCTACCCCTGATCAGTCGATGGTCTGGCATCAGATTAAATCGGGATCTTTCCAGTAAGTAGTTGATTGTGTCAGTCTTCAACAACTTGTTACTCGATATACATGTTATTAGTTGTTGAGTCCTTGGAGTACGTATGTCGCAGGTTCAATGAGGAGATGATAGAAACACTTTTTGGTTATACACCTGTTGATAAGCATAAACGTGACCAGAAGAAAGAGTCTTCCTGGCAAGATCCAAATCAGTATATTCGGATCATTGATGTAAAAAAGGCGCAAAACCTATCAATTCTTTTGCGAGCTTTGAACGTAACTAAGGAAGAAGTTTGTGATGCAATTAATGAAGGTATTTAACTCACATCCACCCTCTCAATGTTGTACTTTACAAATGTAGATACTTGTATGCATCTTCATCCATGTTGATGGAAATTCAAAATGGTCCTTTTATCTTTGATTATTTTGTTAATCATATTGCACTGATCCATTGTGTCTGTAGAAGTAGAAAGAATGAAAAAAGGATAAAGAAAATAAAAGAGAACCCGTTTAATTATTTTAGTGAAGAAAAGAATAATATATATTTATATATATGCACTTCACGTGGCTGTTCAGACTTCAGAGCCATGTTATAGAAATCCTAGATGAAATTTTTAGAGATGAAAGATCAGATAAGAGATTATACACCTTTCAATATCATGATGGGTCTGTCAATATTTACTGCTTCTATACTCCGCGGAGAAAAAAATTGTTTCTAAGCTGTCTTATTTGAAAGCAGGGAATGAGCTTCCCTCTGAACTTATTCAGAATCTGCTGAAGATGGCTCCAACACAAGAGGAAGAACTAAAGCTGAGGCTCTTCAATGGTGAACTCTCTCAACTTGGCCCCGCCGAGCGGTTTCTTAAAGCCCTTGTTGACATCCCATTTGCTTTCAAAAGGTTGGAAGCATTGCTTTTCATCTGTACTCTTCAAGATGATGTTACCACAACAAAGGACTCTTTTGTTACCTTAGAGGTATGAATTTCATGGCATAACTGTACTATTATTCAATTACCTGCTCACTTTTGGAGCTTTTCTCAACCATGCTTCTGAAGGATATTAATTTCCATACAGAAGAGTCCCACATGTTTAGTTTTGCTCCTCTTTTGCATTACCAGCCCTTATCCTTTTTGTCCCGCTTCCATGTATGTATTATTGATTGTATAGGTGGGTTTATCATAAAGCATAAAGCTAGGTATTATTGGAAATTGAGCAATTTCTTAATCTCAGTGGGAAATTTATTTTGCATTTTCCTCATTTGTGGCAGATTGCTTGCAAGGAACTGAGAAACAGCAGGCTGTTCCTAAAACTTCTCGAAGCTGTTCTTAAAACTGGAAATCGCATGAATGATGGTACATTTCGAGGTGGTGCACAAGCATTCAAACTTGACACCCTTTTGAAACTGTCAGATGTAAGAGGAACAGATGGCAAGACCACACTCTTGCACTTTGTTGTTCAAGAGATAATTCGTTCTGAAGGGGTTAAAGCGGCCCGTGCAGCCCGAACAACAACCCAGAGCAGTATCTTCTCTAGCGTACAATCAGATGATCTCATTGAGGAAACATCTCAAGATACAGAAGAGCATTATCGTAGCCTAGGTCTCCAGGTCGTTTCGGGTTTGGGCAGTGGCCTTGAAAATGTGAAGAAAGCAGCTGCTTTAGATGCTGACAGCTTAACTGGAACTTTGTCCAAACTGGGCCGAGCCCTGGTGAAGACCCAGAACTTTCTCGACTCAGATTTGAAGAGTCTTGGGGAGGATAGTGCATTTTACCAAATGTTGAAAAGCTTTGTTCAGAATGCTGAGGTGGATATTAGGTGGCTCCACGAGGAAGATAAGAGAATTGTGGGTTTAGTGAAGAAGACTGGAGATTACTTCCATGGTAATGCGGGGAAGGATGAGGGCTTACGTTTATTTGTTATAGTCCGGGATTTTCTGATAATGTTGGATAAGGTATGCAAGGAGGTCAAAAATGCACCCAGAAAGCTGCCTGCAGCAACTAAAAAGGCTACAACTTCTTCTGATATCAATCAGACTTTGACAGTACCAAATTCATCGGATCCTGGCCAATCTCTATCTCCTGATCTTCGTCAACAGCTTTTTCCGGCTATCATGGACAGGCGAATGGATAATTCTAGCTCAGACGACGAGAGCTGATAGACTGTGTAGTTGGAACAGGTGCTAATGATGGTAAGATATTTTCACATCTTATCGTGGCGAAGGGATAAGGGTTTAAAGTTAGGGAATGGTATGTTCCCAATCATAATAACACTTCACTGGACTCCATGCACGTTCATGGAAAACCTGATTTTGGTTATCATATTTTCAGGACAACGACATGCCCTACCAGTTGCGACTCCTGTGCAGTAGCAGACCCCTTTTTTGTAAAAAAGAAAAGATTGTTTGATTCATGACATTTTGAAGTAGGAGTAACTCTTTTTTAGTGGGTCATAATTATCTTGTTAGACCTATGAATTATACGTAAATCAGAATATGGATAAGATTGACTGGTCGAAACCAGACGTTAATTTCACTCTTGCATTTGAAAAAAACATCAAGTTGAGTTACATGGCGAGATAACAGACCAAGGAACAATGATTTCAATTTATGCATCCAGAAAAGGCAAAACCTAGTAAAACAAGAACACGGACGGAATACCCTATCCATATTTAGAAAAAGAATCTAGCATTTTTGGTTTTTAAGTGAAATGGTTAGTGTATTTAGCCATTAGCACAAACAAATCATCACTTGAGACTCTCTGAGAAACGCTTATCTATGAATTGCATCAGTCATCATGCTTCCCGAACAGCAACCAAGTCGCACTGGGAACAAGAAAACGACGTTTAACATTATTAAGGGAGTTTTCCTTTTTTGTCGAAGCAATTCACTTACAGAAGATCAATCCTTTGCAACAAAGGTAATTAAGGTAGTTATGAACACAGTTTAACAATAGCTTGAACAATGAATTCCTTCCATAACTCTTCTATTGAGAAACGGTAGAAGATGGTGATTATATTCACATCACTACATTGAAATTGTAAATACTAACCCAATACAAATTTCATTATCACAAAAGCACTTAACTCTAACTAGAAAAGAAAACAAAAAGAAACTTTGGGTGGGGTGCGGTGGTGGTGGTGGGGTAAAAAAAGAAGACAGCACAGAAGCCGATTCTGCAAATCTATACGCCTCTCTCTTCAATCATCGTCACCACCAGCGGCCTTTGATGAGGTTCCAGTTTTCTTGGGTAAAAGCAGGTTGTGGATGTTGGGCATGACACCGCCATTGGCAATTGTCACATCCCCTAGAAGCTTGCTAAGTTCTTCGTCATTTCGCACTGCGAGTTGGATATGGCGTGGTACAATACGAGTCTTCTTGTTGTCTCTCGCTGCATTTCCAGCCAGTTCTAGGACCTGCAAATTTCATATTTCAAGGATCTATTAACACCATATTTCATACTCACAAAACCCTAGATTCAGTACCGAATAGGGGAAATGACAACAGAAAACGCATAAATAAAAAATTATAAAGATAAAATACCTCAGCCGCAAGGTACTCAAGAACGGCGGCGAGATATACAGGAGCTCCGGCACCAACACGCTCGGCATACTTTCCGGCCTTCAAAAAACGAGCAATACGACCGACGGGGAATTGCAACCCAGCTTTGCTACTCCGCGACGTAGCTTTCTTAGATGCACCAGATCCTAAGGTCTTGCCCCTACCCGCCATGGATATAGAAGCTTTATCACAGCGAAATTCGAAGAGAGAGAATCGCGACAGAAAAAGTCGAGAGGAAAATTTAGGTTCTTGTGGGCAAAAACGAAGATGAGAGATAAGGAAACGGTGCTGGTTTATATATAGGAAGTGAAAGTTTAAAAAAGAACCAATGGGATAGAAGTACTCGGATAGAGAATTATGAACGTTAGATTAGATATTAAAAGCACGGTAGAGATTAAAGCGTATTCGGATCTCGATGTTTGCGGTATTTTTGGATGCGAGGTGGGTTCGAGTTAGTATTGAATTGACAGGAATGCCCTTAATTGACAAAACTAATAATTAATTAAAAATAAGAAAATATAATTCGTTGCTGTAATATATTATAATTAAAAAAATATATATATATATTTAATTATTGATATAACTTTTAAATTGATTGATACTTTTATCAGTATATTTATTAGTATTGGATAATCAATAGTTAATAATTTTAATTTAAACCCCTAAATTATACATAATATATTTTTTATTTATTTCTAAAAGGTAATTTGAACTTACGCAAAATTACGTAATCAGTACGTGGCCGTGGAAGCTTCCTATTAGTACGTTATAATCCATTGGGCCAAGAGGCTTCAAATGCTCTGAAACTCTCAGCTCTTCCGGAGGCCCAATCTTTATTCACCTACTTCATTTCTTGGCCCAAAGGCCCAAAAAATCAATTAAAAATAATAAAAATAATAATTATTATTATTATTGATGCCTATAATTCACCGCCGTTTTGGGGGTTTGAAATAGAATTATTTACATCGAAGAAAGTAGAAGATTAGTGTTCAAAAGCTAATAATACTGCTTGTCTTTATTCATTTATTTATATATATATATATATTTTTTTTTTTTTTTTTTTTTTTAAAAAGTGTAGTTTTTTTTATTTATATTGTGGGATGTTGTTGGGAATCATTGGTGTTTCCTCCAAATCAAGCATGGTAAATGGTAAAAAGTAAAAAAAAAAATGTATTGGATAAGATGTATGTGAAATTTCAGCCTCTTATTGGATTTCGAGAGAGAGAGAGAGAGAGGATACATGTGAAATTATTATGCATTTATTTATTATTTTGATAATTAAATAATATATTTTATTTATTAAATTATAAAAATAATACATAAATAATAATATAAGCAATGAATTCTGGAGATAAAAAAGAGTCATAATGGGTAAACAGAAAATATCTTCCTTCACATTCTGGTGTTGCAATTATTATCACAAGACACCTTAAACACCTGAACCTTCTTCTTAACATACACACAAAAAATGGGTTTATAAAAGAGATTAAAAAATTTTAAAAAAAAATTAATCTTCAATAAATAAATCTTCCAAGACTTTGAATTCAAAAATGGAAAATGGGTGTTGTATAAGATAAGTAATGACTATTGACATTAATAACAACTCTCTATACAAGTTCAGACAGACACCTTCCCTTCCCTCCTGTTACTGTCTGCAATTACTGATCATCAAGCCCTGCCATTACATTAAATGTCAAATTTTGAATAAACGCAGGTTTTTTTTTTTTTCTTTTTTGGTTTTTTGTTTTTAATCCAACTTGGATTGTCTTGTTCCCAAGAGCACAAGAATCTCAATTCCTTAGGGTATGTTTCAAAAACTTCCCCTCTTCAGATAGATAAGAAAACTTTGAATTTGCTTCATCACATAAATGAGATCCAAAAAGGACCACACCCATCTACTTCTAGTCATTGAAAACTACTTAACAAAGTCTTTTTGTTGAGCACTTTTTAACATTTTGGAAGTAGAAACCACCTTTGTGTCTTCTTTTCATGCACTGAAAAAAAGCCTTTGTTGTCATCAACCAAAAGGAAAGAAAAATAAGAATTAGAAGAGGAGGAAGAAGAAGAAGATGACAACAGTTTGGTTCTCTCTAAAGAAGTCATTGCATTGCAAATCAGAACCATCGGAAGTTCACGACCCAAAAGCAGGTAACAAGCATTTGAGCTCAATCCTGACCAAAAAGGCCGCGAGGTCAGGCTGCTCGAGGTCTATAGCAAATCTAAAAGATGTCATCCATGGAAGTAAACGACATCTTGAAAAGCCGCATAGTTGCAGCCCGAGATCTATTGGAAGCAGTGAATTTCTCAACCCCATTACACATGAAGTCATTCTAAGCAACTCTAGGTGTGAACTCAAAGTCACTAGCTTACTCGGCGGCTTACAAGAAGGCGGAGCCGGTTATGGTGGCAGTTCGGCTTTTGAGGGAATGTTAAGGCCCGGAACCCTGGGGCCTGGGCTGAACCCAGCAATGGACTATAACAACCCCTCTTCAACCCCCTCAAGGAGGTTCCCTTTTCTAATGTCAGATAAAGAAGGGTCTAATACCACTGCTACTAGTAGGCTTGGTGGTTCTGCTAAGTACAATAGTTCAAGCAATAAGGCCTCTCTTGAAACAGAAGCTAATAATTGCATTAATGGAGTTGGATCATCATCTTCTTTTTCAATCACTTGTCACAAATGTGGAGAGCAGTTTAGCAAATGGGAACTTGCAGAAACTCACCATCTCTCCAAACATGCTGGTCAGAATCTCTTATATAAGCCTTTCCATTGTAGTTATAAGCTTGTCTTTTTTGTTTTTTTTACATGCTTAACTATATTAGAGTACTCTATATCTCTGTATATGAACAGTTACTGAACTTGTGGAAGGAGATTCTTCGAGGAAAATAGTGGAAATAATATGCCGGACGAGCTGGTTAAAGTCCGATAATAATTGCGGGCGAATAGAGAGGGTGTTAAAAGTACACAACATGCAAAGAACTCTAGCTAGATTTGAGGAGTACAGGGAGATGGTTAAAAGCAAAGCGAGCAAGCTTCCAAAGAAACACCCTCGTTGCATCGCCGACGGGAATGAGCTGTTGCGGTTTTACGGCACGACTGTCAGCTGCTCATTGGGCCTAAATGGGTCAGCCAGTGTTTGCATATCAGAAAAGTGTTGTGTTTGTCGGATCATTCGAAACGGTTTTTCGGTAAAAAATGAGTTGAAGGAAGGGGTAGGGGTTTTTACGACCTCTACTAGCGGAAGAGCATTTGAATCGATCGAAGTGGTTGAAGGGGATTCTTGTTCTGCAAGAAAGGCTTTGATAGTTTGTAGAGTGATTGCTGGAAGAGTTCATAGACCTTTGGAGAATATACAGGAAATGGTTGGCCAAGTTGGGTTTGATTCATTGGCTGGTAAAGTTGGTCTTTATTCCAATATTGAGGAGCTTTATTTGCTCAATCCAAGAGCTATGCTTCCCTGCTTTGTGGTCATTTGCAAATCCTGAACAGATTACAGAAAATCACCAGAATGTATTATAGTGTGATTGAATTCCTTTCCTGCTGTTTTGAAACCTTGAAGGTGTTTGTGTTGGTGAAGAAAACAAACTGTAAAAGTTTCTGTAATATTTTTCTTTGGCAATGTAGGTGGTTATGTAACTTATGTTATACAGCATTCATATTGCAGTTTGCAGACAGTTTTGAATATAAATGTCATCAATTTGATATTAAGTTGCATGAAATTCAAGGTGAGAGAAGTATATATAAAGACAAGGTGATTCAAACAAGAGCACAAAGATCAAGATGGTTTTTTTCATGTCTTCTTGCTTGGTGTCAAGGAATATTTGATATTTGTCTCTTCCTTCCTGTCAAGGACCTTCTTTAGGCCTAATACAAGCAGCCAGCGGCTAAAATTTTAGATAAGGTGACTGCTTCTCTCTCTCTCTCTCTCTCATCATCTCCCTGTATCAATTTGTAAAATGGTAACTTTGATTGGTCAATTAAAAAAAAAAAAAAAGAGGTCCCAAGAACATGATTTCAGCTTCTTCCTGAAACATCAATGTCATGAGTCGGTATATATATCAGTCTGGGCCTGTCACATGGGCCTCATAAATGGTGTACTGCCCATCAAAGAAACACAACACCATCATCTTGAATAGTCTTTAATGTTAGAACAGGGAGATTGTTTGATTGCAGATCAACCCCAATCCAAAAACATTGAAGTTGGGCAAGACCCCAATCATGCATTACTACTATTATCATTGTTGTTTCCTGTTAACGTGGCCTCCTCAATCTCTGCCTTCATAACTTTTCATAGAAAACTGGTCAATTACTAGCAAGATAACCACATAGGAAGTAGAGTTTACAAGTTAGTATGAAAAGGTGAAAAAATGAAGAGCCATGGACACAGACAGGGTTAGGTGAGGAAGGTGACTGGTACAGCTTTCTTTTGTAAGAAGAGAAAATACCCAAAAAATGAAAGATGATTTCTGAAATTTCTGAAACAGTCGTCTTTCTTACTTGGAAGCAGCAATGTGCCGTCTACCCCATTTATTATTTCGGTCCCAGTATGAATTTAAGGTTATGATGTATAACTATATCCATCTACACGGACGTATACTCTGTATTGATATCAGGTCACAGATTATAACTACATGAACAGGTTTCAACACAACAAAACATGGACCACCTGCCGTAATTCGCGGCCAGAGTATTCGACCAAGATGAAAAGTTTCAAAACCTCGACTTTCATTAATGATGCCTGAGAATTTTAGTAACACAGTTATGTCATAAAACAGAGGAATTCGCATGGAATCTACAGAAACAGGGGGCATGTCTTTTCCTTCATTTCCAAAAAGTATTCATTTACAAGCAAGCAACATAAGGAGAAAAACAAATAACGATCAGCCGGGTTACAAACTCTATTGATTTGCAATTGTCCAAAAAAAACCTTTTCTTTATCATAAGACTAAAATCCAAAATCAGAGGGAAAAATAAAAGAAAGAGAGAAAAGAGATATGAAGGAATGAACAAACGAGATATAACCAATATCTCAAACTTCAGATCCCTCAGCTGTACTGTCCATAGACAGTTCTCGTCTGTGCTCAGTCGAAGGACTCTTATAATCTGCTTGGTCCATATCGATAGCAACATCATCCATTGTAGACGACAAAGACTTCCTATGATGTCTTTTACTGACCCTCAGTTTTATAATCCGTGACAAAACTTGAACAATGTCCCGCATGACAGGCCTTTTTCTCGGGTTTCTGTTTATGCATTTATATGCAACAGCGGCAACCTCATTCAGCTCTTGCACGTCGAAATTTCCATCAAGACGGGCATCCACTAATTCTTCCCACCCCACTTTCCCTTCTGTATTCATGGCTGCCTGATCATCACATGACAAAAGCATAATAAAGCATAATACTATTTCAGTATAATGATCTTAAAAACAATGTAGGAAAGAGAGGGGGGGGGGGGGGGGGGTCTTACGAGCTCAACATATTCCATTAATCCTTGTTGAGGGTTTCTACCAGCTATAAGCTCGAAGAGCAATACTCCAAAACTATAAACATCACTTTTCTTAGTGAAGACCCTTGTAGATATATATTCTGGGTCAAGATACCCAAATGTTCCGCGAATATTAGCTGCATTTCTATCCATCATATCTTCTCTTGAAAGCCCAAAATCCGCAACCTAATTGATCGATACATAAAAATATTACCAATCATAGTGTATAGTAGCCTAACCAATTGATTGGGTATATATGTAGGGTCAACAGATGTTTTAAACATACCCGTGCTCTCAAGGCATGATCGAGCAGAATATTGGAAGACTTGATATCTCGGTGTATTACTGGAGGAACCGCCTGTAGTCATATCATAGAAACATATCTTAAGAATGATTCTATATGGGCACTAAGTAGACCGATTGCTTAGTGGATATGAAAATTATAAATGAAAACTTACACCATCATGAAGATATTCCAAGCCTCGTGCCACATCTAATGCTATATGAACCCGCATATCCCAGCTCACTGGTTCATTCTTGTCACCTGCATATAGAAGATAGATTCTCACTTTCCAATCAACAAATTATGCATTAGATGAATAGGAGTTAATTGTCTCCACTTACTGTACAAATGAGAAGCCAAGCTGCCCTTGCTCATGTAGACATATATAAGCATATTTTGGCTTCTTTCAGCACAATACCCAACCAAATTCACAAGGTTTCTATGATGCAACCTTCCCAATAACATAACCTGAGATTTATAAAATCAGTGACAGGTTAGAACTAGACGACCAAATTAGAGGATACAGAAGAAGAAGAAATCAGTATGAGATGTATAATAAAGAAACATCACTAAGAGTTACCTCTGTCTGGAACTCTCTTTCCCCTTGCTTAGAATCAGTAGCAAGAACTTTAACAGCAACAGTCTCCCCAGTTGACATCTGAGCTTTATAAACCGGACCAAATGCCCCTTGTCCTATGATAGTTGTAAAATTACTAGTAGCCTTTTGCAGATCCCTACACCATAAATACCAAGATTAAAAACCAAACCTTAAAAATCATAGTTATAACCAGAAAACAAGCATCGACTTCTGATCAAAACATACTTGTAAGAATACTCGGGAATTCCAGAAGCTGAGACGACATTACTTCTCTTAAACCCTTCAAGCCAGAAGGTCATGGAACTCCTACCAGACTTAACCGGTGATTCTGGACCCAAGGTTGAGTCAGATAATATATTACAAGAATCAGCACCATTAGTACGAATAGGAACAGTAGTTGCTCTCCTTGAACTGCTATTCCCTATCTGGGATTTTTTCCTATGATACCTAAAGCAAAACAGACTGAAAACTGCCAAAAGAACTCCGATCACAACCCCTATGGAAATCCCAATGATCAGCCCAGATGATTCCCCTTTCATCTCTTCTTTGTGATTTCTTGTTCTGTATTCAATTGTCCAATTCATTGCATGACTGCAAAATGGAAAAAATATTGCTTTAGGTAATATCTGGTCTATGTTTGTCAAATATGACAAGCCTTGATGTCTTACCTATTAAAGTTGAAAAAATAATAAGCAAAAATGGGAAGTTGTTTTAAATGTTAATACAGGAAAATAAAGCCAGTTAGGAAAAATATACAACTTTACATACTATTCAAGAGAAAAATCTAGCATGTAGGGAGAAAAGTCTTCTACTAAAATGAATTGTTTACAAGAACCCATGACTATTGTGAACAGCCAACAATGTAGTATGACTTCATGATATCAGATAATTTCAACATTTTGAGATTAAATTACGTTTTAACTTGGCTCTATGAATATAGAATTATAACCTCTTTGTTCCTTTTGCTTTCTAAAGGGGCATGGTAAATCCAAACCAAACTCTGCTTGGTCCAGAATTGCTGGACTAATTAGATATCATTTGATCTGCGTCTCGTCTTAATGGATTTTCACTAAGAATTAAGTACCATGAAAAGACTTTACTGATATACAGAGGCTAACCTCTGTTTAATGTTTGGCTGCCAAGAAATATCAGGAAAAAGGAAGGAACTTTAACGAACAGGAGATAACCCAGAAAAAGAGAATCAAAGGGATCGTAATTGCCTTTCCAGTAAGTAATCCTCTCAATTTCATCAATTTTCTAGGCAACAAACAGGGTTTGAATTAAAACAAGACCTCGAACTACAGATCAAGTTGTAGAAAAAAAAACAGAGACAGTTGCAAAAAAGGCATTCGACGATATGACTGAAAATATCGAGAATACCTGGCGAGAGAAGATGCGTTGTTGTAGGGTTAACATTTCAAAAAAAAAAAAAGAGTTCTTCTTCAAGCAAACGAATCAGAAGGTGAAAAGTGTTGGAGGAGGCAGAGGAGAACAGAAATGGCTTTTTTTCCCTCAGAGTAAGATTCAGAGAATAAGACTACAAAATAAAGAGAAAGGAACACGATCTGGTTTCAGTTTTTCAACTCCCAAAACAAAAACAAAAACAAACAATAATAATCTTCTGAACCTCAGGCTCAGGTTAACAGAGGGAAAAAAGAAAAAGAAAAAGAAAGACATTAATACCAAGCAGATGACAATCAGTTTACTACAAAGATTAAACTAATTAAAAATTTAAGAATATATATATATATATATATATATATATATATATATATAAATGGGGACACAGTTTTTCAGTATTTTCTTCCTAGTGTTCCTACAATGGCCTTGGACTTCGTGCCTACATGACGAATATGCCCTGCTCCTGCTTTCATTGAATCTCCTCTGATTTCAGGTATATATATTATATTACATCAGATATTATTATCCGGTTATTTGAGTGATTCAAAACTGTAAAGTATTGGAGGTTAGTTATATGGATTAGGTTAAAAAAAATTTAAAAGAAAAAAGTAATTACGTGATTTTGTAAAATTAATTTAATTCCGTGTTTAAGAGTATTTAATTTTAAAAATTAATTATCAATTTGGTCTTAAAAAACATCCCAAGGTCTTTGGGTATGTCATATTTGGACAATAAAACCTTAAATTACTTGTTCTATAATCTTCATTTTCTTGCCTAATCCGGTGATTAAACTAGGTTTATTCTTAAGCAACTATATATATAATATATATTAATGAAGAGGGTAATACATACGCAGGAGGGATCGCCAGATGGAGGGGAGGGTTGATAGTGACGTGGAAGCAGTTATTGTCTAAGCTGATCACAAAGTGGTAGTTGATCTATTGACGGTTAAATTGGGTGGGTATGACAAATTGAGGTCTGAGGAAGGTAGTAAGCAACCATCAACAAGACAACACCTAATCTTTATAAGAATCCGATCAACGAACATATTGCAAAAAACGAAGTTACTTGTTAAATAAATAAATAAAACATGTCTGTGAGCTCCATGAAATCGACACTCTTATTACATCACAGAGCTGCTACGACTTTTGGTTTGCAAAATTTGCAACACTAAACACATGGATTGAGTAGGCTTAAATTACTAGTTAACGTAATCTTCAAGTAGAAAAAGGTAATTGATAATACCAGCTCGATCGCTAGATGCATGGAAGTCAAGATGGACATTAATGGAGGTCACGATGTATAAACTAACACGAATACTTGGGTAATTTTATAGGCCTTCTATAATTTGTATAATAAAGTAAAATGTAATCAAATTAGGAAGGGGGTAGTAATTATTGTTGAAAACGGTCAAGACTCCGATTAAAGAAAGGCACAACTTTATCAATTAGTGTGTCGTTATCAAACGGTGGCCCATCTCCTCTCTCTCTCTCTCTCTCTCTCTCTCTGCTGGAAAGTTATAACATAATTACACTAGAACACAATTCAACATTTTCTAATTTGATTTAACATTTTATGGAATCGAATTAGATTCTCATTTTAGTAACTACCCAGTACGCGAAACATGAACATGATTATCTATGGCTTAGATTGATGGTGTACCATATTCATATTGAATAAGAAAGCTTACAAGTCAAAACTGGGGCAGGCACGTGATTGTATGAACCAAATGTTGCATCTTGCTCCCTAGCCGGGTCAGCCCATATAGGGATCCAGAATGCCAGGCTATTGCTGATTGGCTCACCCACCCTTTTCATACCGTATCTTCTTTGGGCTTACAAATTACAACTACTCAGTGGGCTGATAATTCACAAATCCAGTGGAAAAATCAGAGGGCCTGGCCTAACTGAGCCATACTAGTTCTCAATCTTTCTCCTCTTGTACTAATGTTTGACTTTTGACTTCATACATTGACAGATCAGGTTCTAAAATCTAATCTTTCACCTTTCTAGTTTTCTTAGTTAATGTTTAAAAGTTGAACCAATCAAGTCAACTCCTATTCCATAGTTTTCATATCCACACGAGGAGGGTCAAGGGTTTTATTTTCTAATTAAATTTTTTTTTCCACGTGCTTAATAATTCCAGAAAGCAACATTACAATCTATTTCTCTCCCCTAAACAACTTCTCTATCTTTAGGTTGTAGTAAAATATTGTCGGAATATTTTAAAAAATTCTCTTTAATATTTATTTAGTCATACTAACGAATAAGAATATGTCATTGCATAAAACCATCGGCGCGTTCATCGGTTTAATATGGAAAGAAAAACAAAGCAACATCGTGTAGAGAAGATGTTTAGATTAAAGAGGCTAATAATAGAGTTGTCATGTCATATCAGAGTCAAAACGTCAAAGGTTCGAAGAGTCAAGTCGGTGAAGGTTACACATGTCAACTAAGAGCGCTCAATTAGTGTCTTGAATGTGTGGGCGGGGGAATATTTGACGGGGCACTACTCATATGAGTATCACGTGATCGACATCGGTCAAACACGGTTGGACTACTACAGAACAATTCCTTCTTTTATGCTGTCAGTCACTCTCGTTTTCTGTGCGTGAGGGACCAGCACTACGTAATACATGATGCAAAATTGCAAATGAAGGAGCGCGTGGGTTTCGGATGTTGTACCGAGCCCGCCCACCAAACCAGACGAGAGAAACAAGGTACATACGTTGAAAGTGTTGCAGCAAACCAAGTCACATCGTACGGTCAGCGGATCGCTTAATTAACGCCGTCACCGTTAGTTCCTTACGAAAGGTTTCCGTCAAATTATCTTCTTCAACCGCGCACTTCATAAATCCAGGAAGCTCCGCTGATGTTTCTTTCGAGACTCTGCTTATAAGACCCCTTCACAATCCAAAGTAGCAAGAACTTCGATTCGAAGAAGAAGCTGAAATTTTCTGGTTATTTCAATCCACCCAGCTTTCCAGGTAAAGATTGAAACTTGTAGAGTTGTAGTTGTATCTATCTCTGTGAAGTGATTTTTGAGGAGTCTTGAGAAATGAATTCTTAACTTTGTAGGGTTAAAGTAGGCCAAGTTATTGGTTGGCTTGATTGAAAAGTTTCTGAATTGATTTATATTTACTCTGTTTCCACTTTCAAGTTTTTTCTCAGCTATCAACGTATCTAACACAGGGTGAGGGGATTTTGTGCTATATCTGCGCATTCACGGAAAAGTATACATATGTATGCATATATGAATTGTTATATGGATTTCTCTTTTGTTTTGGATGAACAATGTGGAGTAATTGTTGGTTCTTGGTAATACAATCACTGTTCTATTGTTCATATTCTTACTTAGACGGGTTCTGGAGCTTCTGGTTAAGTTGAATCAAATCAAATAATATGTTTCGCTCTCTCTCTCTCTCTCTCTCTCTCTCTCTCTTATGCCTGTTAAGTTATCTTTCTTCTTCCCTTCTCTCTTAAGATTCCATATTTTTTTCATGCGAACCGATTTATTTAGATTTGATCATGAGGGAGGAAACTTAATCATTTCTGTTATCAATATCACAGGTAGATTGTCCGTCTTGGCGATTAACCAGTTTCAGTCTGGTAAAAAGATATTTGAACTTCTGGATATTATCAACCCAACTGAGGCGCAGCCTAGCGCTGATCCTGATAAAATCTTCAAATTCAGATTTTTTTGACGTAGAGAACTGATGCCAACCTCATAGTATGGACTCGCACCAGATTCTCGGATTCAGCGTTACTGGTGCAGAAGTTACATACAACACATCTTCATATCCCACCACTCCCTCTATACCAAATCATTTACTCGGATCGTTGAAATTCAACACTGGAAACTCACCCAATTCGCCCATTTTATCTCCCTTCGATTCAGATATTCTTACAACGCTAAGCGACAGTCAGGAACAGCTTATCTCCACGGAGAATCTCTCCAGATTCAGCCCTTCTTGTAACTCCTCGATCGAATCCAACAGCTACTTACTACGGCCTTTGGCTGATAACTCCCAAGTCAACAACCCCCAGCTCTACTCAGGTGGGGCCGGTTGTCTGGATAATGCAGGCCAGAGTCAGTCGCAGAACATAAGTCTCGCATTGCAGGAATTGGAGACAGCACTTATGGGGCCAGATGGTGAGGAAGAAGCGATGAGCAAACCAAAAACTTCTTTTGGAAAAAGTAGCCGGCAACAACAACAAATACTGGGCCAGGGCTCGAGGATGTGGAACCCCCACAACATTCAACCTCAGCCGTCCTTTGTTTATAGGCATAGGCAGCAATCCGGTAAAGAAGCGGTTCATATCGAGAAACGTCAAAAATCGATCTCTGAGGCAGCACCATTACAGGCCGGATTTCCACCAAGCAATAATCTAAAGCAATTGCTTATAGCTTGTGCTAAATCTCTCTCAGAAAACAACATGGAAGAATTCGAAAAGCTGGTTGAAAAGGCTAGAGGGGCTGTATCAATTACTGGAGAACCGATCCAACGGCTAGGAGCTTACATGGTGGAAGGGTTGGTTGGTAGGAAAGAGGCATCAGGCACGAACATCTACCGTGCCCTGAGGTGTAGAGAGCCAGAAAGCTCAGACTTGCTCTCATACATGCACATCTTATACGAAATCTGCCCATACTTGAAATTCGGTTACATGGCAGCTAATGGTGCTATTGCTGAGGCATGCAAAAATGAGGACCGAATCCACATAGTAGATTTCCGAATTGCTCAAGGGACACAATGGACCACTCTCCTTCAAGCACTTGCTGCCAGACCCAGAGGGGCCCCACATGTGAGGATTACGGGGATTGATGATCACGATTCGAAATATGCACGGGGTGATGGATTAGAGCTAGTAGGAAAGCGTTTGGCTGCGATTTCAGAAAAATTCAATATCCCGGTAGAGTTTCATGGGGTCCCGGTTTTTGCCCCAGATGTCACTTCCGGAATGCTTGATGTCCGGCCCGGAGAAGCTTTGGCTGTTAACTTTCCTCTCCAATTACATCACACACCGGACGAGAGTGTAGACGTGAATAATCCAAGAGATGGGCTTCTAAGAATGGTGAAGTCTTTATCGCCTAAAGTGATCACTTTAGTCGAGCAAGAATCGAATACAAATACGACCCCTTTCTTCTACAGGTTTGTGGAAACTCTAGAGTACTATTTGGCAATGTTCGAGTCGATTGACGTGACTCTTCCGAGGAACAGCAAGAAGAGGATTAATGTGGAGCAGCATTGTCTGGCTAGGGACATCGTTAATGTTATAGCTTGTGAGGGGAAAGAGAGGGTAGAGAGGCACGAGCTTTTCGGGAAGTGGAAGTCTAGGTTGACTATGGCTGGGTTCAGACAGTATCCATTGAGTTCTTACGTGAATTCGGTTATAAGCAGTCTGTTGAGGTGTTACTCGGAACATTACACGCTTGTCGAGAAGGATGGGGCTATGCTATTGGGTTGGAAGGATAGGAATCTGATTTCTGCTTCAGCCTGGAACTAAAGCATGCTTTGAGATAACGTTATTGTATGGATATTTAGGTAATATTTGTTTCCTTTTTGTTCCAGGGTTGTATGATAAGAGATTAGAGCTGTGAAGGATGTATACATATAAGAGCGTTGTTCATTCGTTCATTTATGCATCCGTTTGGTATTTTTTCCCTTTCTCCAACGTAATAAGTATTTGTGTTGACATTTGCAGCGAAATTGTTGCTTAGATCAAGTAAGTCTGATTATGGTATTACGGCCCGCCCAAGGCGCGGTAAGGTCCAATAACTAAACAGTGTCCAAGAACAGTAAAAAAAAAGTGATTATTGTGGTAGGCCCAGTTGTTAAACAACGTTAACAATGTGATTTGCAAGATTTCTGTAGATAGATTGTCCGTACAATAATTAAGTGCCAACTAAGCATAATTAATTAAGCTCACTGTTATCTACAAAAAGGCCAATCGAGCAAAAAGAATGTGAAAAAAAATACTCGTATCGACTATGTATCTCACTTATGACTCGTATCAAGCAAAGAGCATCAATGGCTGCCCCGATTATGGCTCTTCCTGGATTAAGATGGCACTTCAAAAAACGACCGCAACTCAGCAGATTTTATCATCCCGACCTTTGGCGTGATTATAATTTACTCCCGTTTGCCGACGTTGATGCTCCGGTATTATATATTAACATCTTCATGTCAATTGATTTGGTGTGCAAACACTGTGCATGATTTCCTCTAATCAATATTACACCTCAAATTAACGAGCATTTCATATAATCTAGCAGTTAGTTTCATGCATAAGGACGTGCTTACGCTAATGTTTTTCAATCTTGTTGAGCATGCAGGAAGGTGAGGACAAATTGGTACTACGAGTACAAGAGCTGAATGAAGAAGTGAAGAAGCTGCTGGAGGCCCCTGTAGAAAAGCTGCCACTAAAATTTAAATTGATAGATGCTATACAACGCTTAGTTGTCTCCTACCATTTTGAAAAAAATGAAATTTACCTAATATTGCAGCAAATATACGATCAAACCCTTACCGGACGGTGATGGTTTATACGTCGTCTCTCTTCGATCGCTTAGACAAGAAGGTTTCAATGTGTCGTGTGGTAAGTTCATAATATGAAGTGTTGGTATTCAACATTTTATAAGTCAAAGTAGGAGATACTGATGATTTCAATTAGTGGTGTCATGATAGACAGGATTCTTCGAGAAGTACTTGAAGGACAGTGAGGGGAAGTTCAAGGAATCCATAGTAAGCGATGTGAAAGGAATGTTAAGCTTGTATGATGCTGTGCGTTTGAGGGTTCATGGCGAAGAAATACTCGATGAAGCACTCGAGTTCACTACCACTCATCTTCAAACTGTAAACTCGACATTGCACTTCAAATTAATGAGCAACATTTCATATAATAATGTTTTTTTTTGTTGAAAACTGAAATCTTAATTTATATGATCTATACTCTATTTCTTAAGAGAATGAATCAAAAATATTTTCTGATAAAGACTTGCTTTTATATTTTAAAATGCAGCAGTTTTCACATCTATTTATGTTGAAATATAAAACTTACAAGTACGTGATGACCACCATACTTTTTCTAACATAAACTACACCGAATGGATCATAAAATTACACAAAAGCTAATCACTAAAACCAAATAATAAGGAAATTACACAACTTATTAAGTCCAACAATAAGGAAATATTTTTAAAATATAATATAATTATAAATATTTTATTTTTTTTCTTTTATAAAATCATTCAAATAATAAATAAATAAATAAATAATTATCTATTCTCTTATTAAAAAAATATATCAAAATATTCAAAATAAATTTTAAAATCCACTTCTTTTAACCCTCTTTCCTACCAAACATACTATTCGCTAAGCTACTTTAACTCTTAATTATTTAGATAGAGAGAAAAAGATGTAAATTTATATAAAATATTAATATTTTAAACTCAATTGCTTAAATTAAAATAAATAAATAAATAAATAAATAAATAAAAAGAATCATCCGGATTCAATTTTGGCACTACATAATATATCGTCGTCTCTCTCACCTTTTTATTCAATGTTATCTCATATTTCTGTAGATAACTCAATCATTGTAATAAAATGTCGTATTATAAGATCTGAGTTCAATGTATCGAAGCTCCGCTTTGGGCTGGGCCCTTCCTCTTTGGGCTTCTCTGTTATGATACTCTTTCAGCCCAAGTCCGTGCTGTATGAAACATTCAGTCAGTCAGGAAAGTGATATAAAGACAAGGTAGCTGCTAGTTATTATGATCGGAAGACTCCAAAATAGAATAGTTATATATATAGAAATAGGGAGAATTTTCATGAATCATGTGATCACTCAATCATACACATTCCACTCCAATTTTAAAATCATGCATTCTAAAAAGCAATTCAATAATACAGAATTGGGCGATTAGGTTCATGTGCCTCATTTTTTTTTAATAATATTAAATAAATCCCTAATAGAATATGTAATGCGGAACAACATATTGTAGAATATGTAGTACATGTGATTCACGATGTACATGTCCATAAGGCTACCATTGAGTTCTCTATATAAGTCACATAGCTTATAGTATTTTCCACACATCCACAATTCCTACACATTTCTCCTACCTTGAAGCTCAAACCAACCCTAGCTCTACTCTCTACCTGATTATCTGATGGCTGCTGAAATCCTAGCTCCGGTTCCTCCCTCATCGAAAGTTGAATCTAAACCCGAGATCAAGCGTCGCTCGGCCGGTTTCCATCCCAATCTTTGGGGCGAACATTTTCTCACATATTCACCTGAGTCATTGGTAACTAAACTAGTTCAATTGTATACTAATTATTAATTAACTGTGAGCATTTACATGCATACGTCTACTTTAACTTCTTTATCTTGTTGAGCAGGAAACTGATGAGAAAACACTGAAGAAACTGGAAGAACTAAAGAAACAAGTAAGGAAGTTGCTTGAGGCTCCCATTCCTGAGAATCCTTCGGAGAACCTGTACTTGATAAACAATCTCGAACGTCTAGGCGTCGCCTATTATTTCGAAGATAAGATTACTGAAGTTGTAAAGCAAATATATGATCAGTATGTTGAGCAAGAAAAGAAGGGGGAAGACAGGATTGATGATCTTCTTACCGTCGCTCTCCGGTTTCGATTGTTTAGGCAACAAAGTATCAATATTCCATCTGGTAATCAATTGACTTTATATATAATCCGCTAATCATTAACTTGTAATATCATATGAGATTGTTAAGTACTCATTTAAATTGGATGGTGGAACAGAAACACTCAGGAAGCACTTGAAGGATAGTGAAGGAAAATTCAAAGAATCCCTTATAAGTGATGTGAAAGGGATGTTAAGCTTATATGAAGCCACAATTCTGAGGATCCATAATGAAGATATATTGGAGGAAGCTTTCACTTTCACCACCACTCATCTTCAAAAGTATGTCGAATCAACACCCGGGAAACTCGCTACGCAAGTTGCCCATGCCTTAAACAGGCCTCTTCGTCGGGGCATGCCGAGGCTCGAGGCCACCTACTACTTCACCTTCTACGAACAAGACCCTTCCCATAGCAAACTTCTCTTAACCTTTGCCAAACTTGATTTCAATATTGTGCAAAAACTCCATAAGAAAGAACTTGGTCATATAACACAATGGTGGAAAGACTTGGAAGTTGCAAAGGTGTTGCCATGGACTAGGAACAGAAATGTGGAGTGCTTCTTTTGGATTCAGGGAGTCTTCTTCGAACCCGAACATCTCCTAGGTAGAAGGTTCGTAACCAAGGTGATTGCTGTTACCTCCATGGTTGATGATCTCTACGACGTTTATGCTACTCTCGACGAGCTTGAGCTATTCAGCAAGACTCTTGAAAGGTTAGAAACCATTTTATTATTAGTGACACTATCATGTTAACGTCCTAAAAGTTACATAATTGATACATAACATCGTAATTACTAATGCAGATGGGATATCAATGACAAGCATCTCCTTCCAGAGTTCATGCAATTCATCTATCAGTCACTGATGGATATTTTCAATGAGGCCGAAGAACTTCTGGCTCCCCGAGGACAAGCATTCCGGATCGATTACTTAAAAAAATTCGTAAGTTGATAATTATATATATAAGCTAAGCTAAATAGAGAGAAAAAAAGAAAAAAATTTTAATATTAATTATAACTAATATACATAATTATCTCACAAAAATCTTCGTTTTGTGAGATCAGTACAACCAGCTACTATGGGCTTACTACCAGGAAGCAAAATGGTACAATGAGCACACTATTCCTCCACTGGAGGAATATATAGAGATTGCACTGCTTACAACTGCTTATCCGGTGCTTGTCGCCGCGTCATTCATACATTTGGGAGATGCCGTCACAAAAGAAGCCCTTGACTGGTTGTATAATGATCCTAGAACAATGAGGGCCTCTTCAGCTATTTGCAGGTTCATGGACGACATCGTGTCACATGATGTATGCACCAAACTTTGATATATCAACTGCATGATTAACCGTGATCAAATGAATTGTTTGACGCTAATTCAATTATCGTATGATTAATGTTGCAGTTCGAGCAATCGAGAGGACATGTTGTTTCAGCAATGGAGATTTACAGGATCAGTCATGGAATAGGGGAAGCAGAGGGAGAAAAGATACTCCGTGAGAAGGTGAAAAGTGCATGGAAGGATATAAACGAAGAGTTCTTGTATCCAACCGGTCCCGTCCATGTGTCCTTGTTGACTCGAATTCTGAATTTCTCTCGGGCAATAGATGTTATCTACAAAGACGACGATGGATACACCAACTCTAATCTTTACCTGAAGGATTACATTACTACTTTGTTTGTCAATCCCATGCCTCTCGAATACTGATCATCATCATCGGAATCGTCGACTGTGGTGTCTAATTTGGAGTTATTAAGGTGTAATCAATAAACATTATAAATACATACATACATTATGTATGTATGTATGGGGATACTCTTTTAGGTGGTGTACTTTCTTTGTTTTTTTCTTTTGCTTTTCAAGCTGCATGTTGTAGTAATTTAAATAATATGATCTTTTTATCCTCTTTAATGTATTGGTTTTGGGAGATTATATATGATAACAGTCCAGTTAAAGGGTATTTCAAGTTATTTAACATCATAAAAGAACGAGTACTGTTATTAAACAGTAAGGAGATAAGTAAAAACACTTTGTTTTTTTGCCATTGTTGGGTTAAACATGGTTGAAATCTCATAACCCTTTTAAGTAATAAGAAATCTAAAAGGAAATTTCATGATAAAAGGAAAGTGAAAGAGGAACCCAATAAATGCTATCACCGTAGGAAAATAGGTAATGTGAAAAAGAATCGTTATGCATTCAAGAAATTAAATTAGGGTAATACACAATAAAATATAATTCAAAAATCATCTTACTAAAGTTCTAATTGTATCAAAGTGTATAATCATAAATGAATGTATTTTAAACTCAGGATGCTCATATCACATGAGTTCAAATAGAGAATGGTTCATAGATTTAAAAGAAATAAATGGAGGAAAAATATATATATGCAATAACAAAAAATATAATATCTTAGGGATAGGAAATATTACTCTTAAAATTTATAATGGTAAAATTATCATTTTAACTAGAGTTAGGTATACACCTAACCTGAAAATGAATCTAATCTCTTTAGGAACTCTAGATGAATTAGGTTATACCTATATATATAAACTCTAATAGTTAATAAAGGAATTAAAAATATTTTAAAAGGAAGTATGAAATATTGTCTTTATGCATTATCTGGTTACTATTTTTCTGCTCCTACTAATACTACACTTGTTTCTGAATCTGATAAGACAAAATGTGGCACTTGAGACTTGGTCATGTGAGCCAAAAAGCTTATATATTCTATCTAAAAATGGTCTGCTTGGTATGGATAAAATCTCTATACTTAATTTCTATGAAAACTGTATTTTAAGAAAACAAATGCCTTGAGGAAATCTAGTCAGATAGATTACCTAACTTAGAACATCTTAGAATATTTGGATGTGCAACATATTCACATAAAACATAAAGCAAATTAGATCCTAGGTCAACATATATTTTCTTAGATTATTAGGAAGGGATAAAAGAATATAGGCTTTGGGACAAAAAGTCATCATGAGTAAAAATAATAATAAGTAGAAATGTAGTTTTTAATGAATCGGTATTTCTTTGTATTGTTTTTGTTGCCCCTTCAAAAAAAATTTCCAAAAACCCCTAAGGGAACTTCAATTAAGGTGGAGAATGCTATCATTACTAGTCCAAATAAACAGTAGTTGGATGGCAATCCTCCTTATTATCATTCTTCAAATGATGATGAGCAAGACACTGTTGATAGAGATAATATAGAACTAGATACTAATGAGATCTTAAATGATGATAATGATATTAATCTTAATAATTACAATACCTAACTCCAAATACTCTTATGCATATTTAATATATGTTACATTAGTGGCAGGTTTTGATGTTGATGGAACGTGTGGATTACCATGATGCAATGTAGTCTCATAACAAAGACAAATGGATTGATGCAATGGAGGAGGAAATGCACTCCTTAGCCGTGAATCAAACTTGGGAATTGATCCCAATACCAGTCAAAAGAAGGATTATTGATTGTAAGTGGTTATATAAATTGAACGAATGTATGACTTCCCTTGATCTTCCTAGATATAGGGTTAGATTAGTTGCTAAGAGCTTTACCCAGAAAGAATGAATAGACTATAATGAAGTTTTCTCTACTGTTGTTAAATTTAAGACCATAAAAATAATGTTTGCTGTTGTTGCATATTATGATTATGAACTGGAACAACTAGATGTAAAAACTACCTTATTATATGGAACTTTAGATGAGGAAATTTATATGAATCAACCACTTGGATTTGTAAACAAGAATAACTCTGATTTTGTTTGCTTGCTAAAAAAATCAATGTATGGGTTAAAACAATCGTCTAGACTATCGTATGAAAATTTTGATTCATGCATGCTAAATTTTGGTTTTTATAGAAGTAAATTTGGCACTTGTATGTATTATTCTTGTCTTGAAAATGATATGATATATCTATTAATCTATGTAGATGACAATCTCATTATTAGTAAATCTAAGTCAAAAATAAGAGAATTAAAAGTAAAATTGAATTTAGAATTTGATATGAAAGATTTAGGGCATGCTAAGAAAATTTTAGGTGTGGAAATAATAAGAGATAGAACTAAGAATATACTTAAGTTGCATCAAACAAATTATCTAAAGAAAGTTGTGGATAAGTTTAGATTAACTAGTTATAAGCATGTATCTCTTTATTTGGTTGGGCACTACACTCTTAGTAAAGACCAATTCCCTAAAACTGAAAATGATAAATTAAAAATGGATCAAATTTCATATGCTAATGCTATAGTGTCAGTTACATACACAATGATTAGTATAAGACCCGACTTGAGTTTTTCTCTATCTCTTTTAAGCATATTCATGTCTAACCTTAGTTTAGATCATTATTTATCACTAAAATGGTTACCGAAATATTTGAGTGCAACGGCTACTATTGGTTTAAATTTTGGACTATGGATTGATAATTTTTGTTGAAAGATTGTTGGGTTAAATATGGTTAAAGCCCAAAAGTCCATAGAAAATGCCCATATTATTCCTTGACCTAATTTAGTGTGAGGCAACTTTAGACTATTAGATTAAAACCATTAATTCCAATATAAGCCCTTTATTATTTGATACTTAAGTCATTTTTATTCTCACCATTCCCTATCAAATATTAGGATTTGCGAGCGTGATTTCTTCATCATCTCTATAAGATATTCTTCACTATGTAATCTAGAGTTTTCATGAGGTTTGAATATGTTGAATTGTTAGTAATAATTTCTTGATAATCTAAATAATTTGAGAAGTATGATTCTTATTCTATACATATTGTTTTGATATGTGTTGAAGTTATTATGATCATCATATCTAGGTTTATATGTTATATATGAGGGTGTAAATTTGTGACTGAAGGGTTGTAATCAATTTGAAATAGTAAAGAGAGATTCAACAATTTATTAAAACTTAAAGTGAATATAGTCTTTTAGATTCAATTATGATTTTACGGATGAACCATTATAAATGAGTGTTCTTGACTTTTGTAATATTGGATATGGAATTAGGTTATAAGTATAACAGCCATATCCAAAGTTATTCAAATTAATTTGAAATATTTTCGATTATTAAAAGAAGCAATTAAATAAAATAATTTTATGGTAACAAATTAATTAGGTAATTGCCACAAGCCTTCAAGCGTCGACGGTGGGTTCGTTTTGGTGTGATGGGGTGGAATTATTGGCGGCAATGGCCGGAATTTTTCAGAGATGTTGGTGATAGTTGTTTTTGTTGGTAGGATAGATTGAGTTTCTAAGCTGGTGAAAGGAGTTACATTTAAGTTTATTTTAGATGGATTAAAATTACAAGCAATTCTGACCATTAAATTAACTTAATCTAATAGTCCAAAACTTGTGTAAGATATTGTATCCCTTCAACGTGTCCCTACAAAATAATTTGAGTTACAAATTTGAAATTAAATGGACTAATCAATCGTCAATCATACAGTATCGATCGGCGAAATCCATATGTTATGCACTTGATATCATTGGGCGTTGCATTGGTTTTTAGTGCTCTCTACGATCAAGTTGTTAAGAAATCTTATCTTAATTTGATTTCGACTTTCTTCATAGGTTAAAGTCGAAAACATGCGATAGTTCAAACGGTAATAGTAGTTTTAAAATAAATCACTTTGAAGATGATAAGCACGTGTGAGTTGTGACTATTACAGACACAACTGTTAAACTACATATTAAAATTTTAAACTTCTGGAACGGCATGTCGAAATGAACATACAAAAGCAGAATGGAAAGTCCAGGCTTCCGTCACAAGACACCGGATCCTTGAAGTTGAACCTAATCTCAGCTAACAGTCAACTAACAGATTCGCTCACGCCTCTAAACTATATGTGTCGGTTTAACAGACTCATTTCCGTAAGATGAGAAGGCCGACGAGTCGTTTGAATAAATTTGATGTGGAGGATTGAACTCCACGGAATCTCAAGCTCCAATGACGTTTTAATAGACCATTATTGCAAAAGCAAAAGCAAACTCCAAACAAATTGGAAAAAGTTTCACTTACCATAAAGCCTCTTCAAATTTTCACCTTTTGTACAAAGAAACAAAGCGCTATACATGTTTTAATTTATAATTGAAAAAAAAAAACTCCCACTTCCTCACTCTGTCCGACCTCAATCTTTCAAACGAATCAGAAAAAGAATGGAGCCGGAGAAAACGCCGGAATAACCACCGAAGCCGGACGTTGCCTGAAAAATCCAAAACAGAAAAAGATAAATATTAAAAACCAGAATAACCTCTAAAATATGTGTTCCCCATATAACAGAAACCAGAAAAAATGAAGACAGCGCCGTCTGTCTCATCAGTCATTACCCATGATCCTCGTTGTACGTAGGAGAGAGGACTATGTCTGCGTGGGAACCAGTCTTTCTCTTGACCACCACTCTCTCAGTTTTGACCGCCTTACTCTCACTCTCCGCTTTCTCTATAATCGCCACCACCTTGTCCTCCAAAATAACCCCTAACGACGGTTTCCACTCAGCAGAAGAAGACGTGGACCGCCGCCTCCTTCGTTGCTGATGATGCTTCCTCGCCGTCCTAACCACCAGCTGCGACCTCGCCTCCTCCGAGTACGGTGGCGCCGGCGTTGTCTGATCCTTTGTATGTGTAGGGCCAATGCACGAGACGAATTCGAAGAACCTCATGATATTGTTACAAATTCTGTAAAATTATCGAACGGGAGATAGAGAAAGAGTATTGCAGGATGAGAAACGGGGCTGCTCCTTTTCCTCCTCCTCCTCCTTCTTCTTCTTATATTACGTACTGCCTGTTGGTAACAGCTTCTTTCTTTTTAGTGTTTATGAGTTTTCAATGGAGGGTTCATAGTAGGTGATCCATCACCTATCGGCTTATTTTATACCGGGTTGGTGTTTGGTTTATCTTCTGGTTTTAAAACTACCCATCTTTTGTTTCTTTAATTACAAACAGTACCCTCTAATGGCGTTGAATTTTATGCTGACAGTAACCCTAACTTCTAATTACTGTTTCTTTTTCCCCACATGATTAATGAATATGTTTAGAACTTATGTACTAACTAACAGGCTAACAGTTTACTTTTGTAAGAATTAATATTAATTAAGCTGGTATAATTAACTATATATTAATCTGACTATTACAGCATTACTTAGAACATCATCATATGCTTAATCAAACCTTAGCTTAATCAAATATTTGTATTCTACAAATTGGAGTCCACACTTACGAAAGCAGCCATAAGTGTCCTTTTATAATTATATTATAAATAACTAGATAATTACTGAAATGTTTGTATAATTATAATGTTTGACTTTTGGTGCTATGATCTGTAATTTATTATTATTTTTTTAAAAAAATTAGAACAGAATGCATTGCTTTAGTTAAATGTTTGACTTTGTTTTTTGGTCATTTTTGTCGTTAATTATAGCTCAAAATCTATCTATGAAGTTTATATATGAAGTCGTAGGGTTTAGCTGCAATATTGGACTATTGGTCTCTAAAATGTTATTGTGTTTCTTAATTTCACTTCAACTTAGTGTTCGAGTAAAGTTTTGAGATATTTTGAGGCATCATTTTTGTTCTTCCTTTTTCCTCAATTTGCTTGAAGACTTTTTCACGAATCTAAGTTTTTATTTTTCCTGTCCACGATACAAGTGTATTTGTGAAAAATTTATACCATTATATCTTATCTTTACGTAGGATCTATATATACTTATATATGTATGAGATTATTGATGTAAATCTTTCTCAATTGCATGCACATACATTTTAAGTGCACAGAGTTAAATCCTATATAATATATTGTCCAAGATTGACTTGAACAGCAGATTCGATTCAGTGATGGAACTATTTTGGGAAGAAGTCCCCATCATCATCACCATCACCATTCCTACTATTTCTTTTCTTCTCTGTTTGTCTGTAACGTGTATTATAAGAACTTGTGTTTGGCGAGTCATAACAAGTTTGATGTCAAGGTTCTAAGAAAAAATGACGTTGACATACTAATAACTACCATCACGAAAATGAATCGACATAAAGGATACTTAAGAGATTACTACATCTGGAGAATCAGGACCACAGTTCTCCACCTGTTTGATTCTTCTAAAAACCTTTCGCCATACCTTCTGGAAGAAAAGTAACTACGTACTCATCACGAATGCTATGAATAACCCCATCATATCAAAACGACAACCATTTCTTTTGTCTTGCATTATGAAAAAACGACAACAGAGTTGATATTTCAATGTATTCACCTTCGACCAAAAGAACTTACGTGTTCGTAAACTGATGACAATGCACTGAACGAAAGAAGCAGCTGGTTCTGTTCTTTTCCATGTCTTAGAATCTCTGAGTGTTGCTTGGACAGAAAGGCAATGATGTGTGGCTATTGGTGGGTTTAAAGTCACCGTGTTTACGGGCAATTAATGGGATGCATAAGGTATAAATTTTTCATTTCATGTTCACACTGGAGAAGTTGCAAAGAGGGTAAAAAAGAGAGCAATTACTATAACATGGAATAAATTGTGTCCCAAATTGATTAGAGAATGCAATACACGCAAGACAATCAGTACACGACATAGTATCTCTGTCTTAATCCGCTCTTGATTGTTCAAGGTTATAATAAAAAAAAAGAACAAGTTCCTGGCAATGGAAAAAGACCAACAACCAGCCAGACTCAGTAAATAAGTAAAAGAATATATCTTCTTCTATTACAGGAGAACTCATCAACGGCCATATGGGGGCGGGTTGTTGTTCTGGAACGGGGTAGGTGGCGGTCTAGGCCTTGCATACTCGGCAAATATAACCCACCCATCAAGAAACTACAGAGCAAGAACCAAATGAAGAAAAATGCGAAAAGTTAAGTCAAGGGAATTATAATTTTGTTAGCTTGTTATGTTGTTGTCATTCATTATGTAAAGAAGGTGGATCCAAACTTACCTTGCCATCCATGCCCTCTATACCCTTAGCAGCATCTTCAAGGGTAGAATATCTAACAAAGCCAAATCCCTTCGAATATCCCGATACACGATCAGTCACCACTCTAGCTGAAACCAGCAAGAAATTCAGAAGTATACTGTTTTTATTATTCTCAAGGAAGTGAAAGGCACTGAAACGAGAGAGTATGTAAAGAAAACATACCATCAGCGACTTCGCCGAACTGAGAAAATGCTTCGTGAAGCTTTTCAGTAGTCGTACGCTTACTGAGGCCTGAAAAATATAGTATATCAAATAGAGCACGAGGCAAATGGGATTTAGGAAACTTCTTGCAGTAGTTTAAATTTATGGGAACAAGGGGCAAGGGAGCACTTTTTGCAACATAACATTTCCAGGCAACAAAGGCAAAGAAATAAAAGGATGATTTTTTTCCTCCATTTTCAGCTAAAGGCCTAAAACTATACTTAGAGCGCAAGAATCATCCAAAACGAGCATCTTAAAGCCAAATCGATTCACATCACAAAAACGGAACGATTTGTGAAAAGCTAAGGAAGAAAATGAACAACTCAGAAGATAATAATAAGGATAGATCCAAGAAAGAAGAAAGTAATTGGGTAGGAAATTGTGAAAGGGTTGTTACCAGAGACGAAGAGGTTGGTGGAGGGCTCAGCCATCTCTCTCTGCGAAGTAGCTCCGTTGATCGGCGGAGGGATGAAGGATGGGGTTGTTGTGGTTGAGAAGAACCTCCGCAAGCCCCTGGGAGCTGCCGCCGCCGCCGATCTCAGAGCCATAGCAAATATCTTAGATTTGGGGGTTTCTCTAAAGCCTAAAACCCTTCTTTGCAAGAGGGAAAAGTGGGACACGGAGATTAGACAGGCAGGGTTTTAGGTCTCAACTTTCAACGTTAAATGAATGTCGGTGACTTAAAACTAGCGTTTGGGTTTAAGTATCGAGTAGTAGTAGTTTTTTTTTTTTTTTTTTTCTGGTACAAAATCCATAAATCCATAAATAAATAAACAAAATCCTTAGCAAAATAGTTAGCCGTACGCTTCTGAACAAATATGTAGAACTTGATCATATCAGCATAGAGGAATATGGAGTGCCTAATTAACATCTTCCATTGTTGTTCAGTGTTCTCACAGGAGATGTTGCAAGAAAAAGATAGCAATTACTAGTACAAAATCTGATTATACAATTCTGTCTTAATCTGCTCTTCACTGATTCTTCAAGCCTATCTTAAACTTTCAACTAATTATACATACACATTCCTCCAGGCAATGGAAAAAGACCAACCAAGCTTCACTGCGAAGTAGATGACTCATCTTTCTCGGCCGTGGCCGGAGCCAGGGTAGGTGGTGGTTGATGCCTTGTATGCCAGTATATCCATATATGATCATATATTTTGAAACTTGACACAAGTTGTATCCATCAATCAATCCTAAATGACTGAATTCTTCAGTTCTCTAAAGAATTGGATTCACAGCATAAATTCACTTCCTTATGCTTACAAGTGGGGGATCAAATTTGTTTGTGTTCGTTGAATTTGGGATTGGAATTGGAATTGGTCGTGGAAACTTTCACCCCTGCCAGATAAATTTACTTTTAAATAAGTATATATTTAAAGACCCGTGAGCAAAATTCATGACAAAAATTATTTAATTTATTAAATTGTAAAAGTCTGTGAAACTCCTAAATCTGATGATGTGACATGAATGTAGGTTATAAGCTCTCTCTTGCTTAAGATCCAAACAAAAACCTCAACAAAGAAAACTTAACATTCCTTCCCCTTATAAAAGGATTACTCGGAAAAGAAAAGAAACGTTTGTTTTCTATCTTCTTCTTCTTCTTCTTTCATAATCGAAAGAGTTCTTCTCCATGAGAATCATTTCGACCCTGTTTCCGATCATCCATTTCTTCACAAACTCTGAATCTCTATGCATGGCTGATTTCCCAGATGGGTTCATTTTCAGAACCGCAGCTTCAGCATATCAGGTAAAAGCACAAGTTTTCCATTCGTTTGGATAGAACAATCGTATAATGACATTCATATATTTGGATGGTTAGTTTGAGGGAGCTGTGAATGAAGGAAACAGAGGAGCTAGTGTGTGGGATACTTTTGCAAAGCAGCCAGAGTAACTTTCAAATATTATTCAAATCACGTGATGTATATCATCAGCTCAGAAGTGGGTTTGTCTTTGTTTATACATGCCTTGGTCTGAAACAGGCAGAATCTTGGACTTAAGCAATGCAGACAGAGCTGTTGATCAGTATCACAGGCTTAAGGTGAATTAATTAGAAGTATGCTTTTGCAATTTGCACAGGTTAGATTTTTAAGGTTTGAATAGAGATTAGTCAAAAGAAATATAAAGAGTGATAATTTAAATTTAAAAAAAAGAGCTCATAATCATTTGGATAAGGATACTTATATCTCGTGACACAGATGAAACTAACACAAATTATAATATTAATTCAATGCAATGATAATGATATTTAAAATTATGGGGTAATGACCCATGATAATGATAAGAATACTATTTTCATAAAGTTTGAATTTGTTATAATCCATTTCAAAACTGCAGTTTGTTACTCTCTTACAAACATATAATAAAAGAAAAAACAGATGAATGAATTACAGAGCGATAGAGACTTGATGAAGGATCTAGGAATGGATGCTTACCGAATTTTCGATATCATGGTTGAGAATGTTTCCAAGTAAGACATATTCAATGGTTTAAAAGTATGCTCAGATTGAAAAAAATGGAACCGAGGAACAAGATTTAAACTATTCTTATGCGGCCGTATCCGGGCCGATAATGTACCATACATGATACAGTTAAATTTCAATGGCTCCCACAAGTTACAGGCTTTATACCCATAAGCTAATCATGATAATCTTGAGCCACAAGGGATTCAGGGTGAGATTTTTTTTTTTTTTTTTTTTTTGCAGCTCATCTGCTTAATGTATAAATTAAGAGAAACTAAGCACAAAAATATGCCCATTGATAATTTATAAATGAGGAAAGCAATAGCGTGATTGTGAGGAAATGTGTCAAAATAATGGGAATTTCTATACCAAGCTAGAATTTGGAAGAATGCTACTCTTGTTCTTCTGCTTCCTCCTCATCCTCTCTATCAGTCGCAGAGGCTGAATTGAAGAAGCTTGAAGACGGGGGAAGGATGGCCCGGGCCGGGTGGGATCCTAATTGCTGCTCTGATATCCGGCCCAAATATGGTGTGCCAGTCAGACCCAATTATAAGTTTTAGCTCCGTATCTCTTCGAGCTAATAATACATAATAACCGTCTCCTTCAAAAGAATTTGAGGTCACTTTATTTTAGAAAAAAATCTTATTTTTAGTTAAATATCTTTAAAAAATATAATTAAATTAAAATTAAAATTGAAAATTTGAGTGAAATCTCCCATTTAATACTACCCACGAGACGATTAACAATTAATTAAGAAAATCTCTTCATATTTTGAAGTTATTTATCAAAAGCATTACTCTTCTTCTTCTTCTTCTTTTTTTTTTTTTCCATTCTTCTGCAAACTCTTCAGCCTACACCATTTTCTCCCAATTCTTCCTTCTCACTCTTCTTCCATCGACTCGCATGACATCAAATAATTGAGCTTCATCAATCCAAACAGCATATCTCTTCTTCTTCTTCTCCGTCACTTCAAATAGATAATATATAAATGATTTTCAATCGAATAGGCCAAGAGCATGATGATCAAGAAAAAAGTTTTGAACTCAAAACCGTTGAGGTATGATTTTGAAAAATTATGATTTGTTTATTGATTTAATGTTTAAAATAGTTAGAAACTAAAGATTAGGGTTAAAATTTAAAATAGTTCTATTTGAAATAAGATTGATGATGAATTTAGATTTATATCTGCATGCAAAATAATATATTTTTATTTCTAGACCCCGTTGAAATGCTCAATTGTTTTGTAAAACTAACCCATTAAGCATCTTAGGAAAACAAATCCATTAATTTGTTTTAAATATTTGTCACATTTATCTTTTTCCTGCCCAAGATCTTAAAATAAAAGTTAATTAGGTTGCCAACTTGTCATTAGTTAATGTTCAAAATCAAGTCAAATTTTTACGTTTAGGGAAGTGAAGTGAGAATTGTTATATCTATATATATCTATAATTGTAGTGTTTAATGTCTCTAAGGTATTTCACCACTTTCTCTTGCATAAATAGTGTGCCATAAAATAGTGTGCCATAAAATAGTGTGCTATTGGGCACTCCACTAATTTTACTGATGGTGGTATTCTTTAATTTCTATTTAGTATGTTTAATTACAAGAAGATTTCACTTTCTTTTTTTTTTTTTTTTTTTTCTTTTTCATTTTACTTTATTGGATGTATACATATTATGGCTTTACAGTGAAAAGTTGCATCTTTTACTCCATATTAATTTTACCATCTTGATTTGATAAGATAATGACAATCGTGTGAGAAAGAAAGAAACAGTATAGATACACGTCAAGGGCATTTACAGACAATCCATGTCTGAAGGGCATTTAATTGCAGTAAGAAGGATTCTGCATTATATAAAAGATACTCAAAACTTTGGACTACTGTACAAGCAACATTGACCATTTATTTTGAGTGGTTTTGTAGATGTCGATTGGGCTGGTGACGTGAGCTATAGACACTCCATAATAGGGTATTCTTTCACTACAGCTTTAGCCGCAATCTCATGGTGCAGTAAGATGCAAACTATTATTGCTCTATCCAACTGTGAAGCTGAGTATGTAGCAGCTACAATGGCTGCCCAAAAGTGTCTGGCTTAAAAGGCTCGTTCAACAAATGATTTCAGTCTTGGATTAGCCTGTTCTCATCCATTGATAGAAGAAATAATCAAAATTCAATTCTGAAAAATCGCAAACCAAATCTCAAATTAACGGATTATTACAGTAACATGAATCTACATCACACTACCACTGCTTTACCCAAATGAAGGCACTGGAAAACAATTTCCAGTAATTCTCGAAGGAATCCCTCCGCCTACGCTTCCAAATCTCCACTCCATGGAAATGCAAGCGCTGCTGAGCGTCAAGCTTTCTAGGTCTGAAATGGAAGTGAGTTGCTAAGCCGCGGGTAGTGACCGCCATTTTCTACGAAAATGCCATGGAAAAACCCTAGGGTTCTCCAAGGTTTTGTGAGCGAAATCTAGAAATGTGCGAGTTCTTTGCGTTGGTAGTGTCTTGGGACATTTGACGATGGAGTGAGGAGGCGGTGTACAGAGAGAGAGAGAGAGAGAGCGCGAACCTGGCGCGTATGCAGTATGTAGCCGTCACGCAGATCCTCGTTTCAGTTGCAGAACTGAAAAGCTTGAAGAAGTGGATGGGGCCGAGTGGGAGCCCAATTTCTGTTTTGGTCTTCAGCCCAAAAATGAAAGTGCTCGGATTAGGCCCAATTCCAGTGTTAGGTCCGTAGCTCGCTCGTGCTAATTTATGATATCGTCGTCTTCACCATGGATCTCTCTCGCCTTCATAAACTCGATACGCAGGCACGCAGCTCGTATAGAATCTCTTCGGCTCTTTCTCTGTTTTGGTCCGAAGCAGTCTCTCTGATTAATCAGGACACAAGAAGCTTCTCCTGTTACTGACTCCCTTGCTTTCAAAAGCATTGACAGTTACTAATTTTAGCTCAGAAAGCTGTATTCTGCACAATCTACGATCAATTTTTTTTTTCACTGTCTTCAATGAAGCGTGGGTACGAAGAATCATCATCCGCATCTTTAGGACCTCCTCAGTCCAGATTCAAACATAATCCTGAAGGTACAAGTCACGTTTACATCTAAAGTTTTTCTGTGAAGCTCTTTGTTGCAGAATCAATAAGTAGAAGATTGAATAAAAACCTTATTCTAAGCTTAGGAGCTCCATTGCTATCATAAAAAAGCTTCAGAGCTTCTAGAACCAACAATTCTCTCAAACTTTTCTCTCATATACGTGTTTTTCAATTCGTCTTGTTGTTTACGGATATGGATTTGGAACTTCGATAGACAGAAAACAGAAAATTTCTTAACCTTTTACATAAGTTCTTCAGTTTATATAGGAGCTGTGGCCTGTGTACAATACCGATCCATATTGGTTTAATCTATCACGCTATGTTTGTAGGTGATGGTGAGTTTTTGGAAGATGAAAGGATTTCTGCTAGGAAAGTGGCGGACCATTACAGTGCAAGAACAAATCAGACTTTGGAAGAGCGGGAAGCTAGTCCAATTATCCACTTAAAGAAACTGAACAATTGGGTGTGTATCAAAGTTTACCAAGCTACTTCTTAATCTTATAAATAAATCATTTAATTTCATTGTTTTCACTTATTTAATATATGCTTTTCACTAGACAGATTAAAAGTGTCTTAATTCATCGCTTTGCTCGTAAAAATGATGCTGTCCTTGATCTTGCTTGTGGCAAGGTAGTATAATTCTGCTCCATGTTAAAAATTGGAATATTTTTACCCTTTGCTAAACCATTCTTATTCTAGGGTGGTGATCTCATCAAATGGGACAAGGCGAACATTGGATACTATGTTGGTGTTGATATATCCGAAGGCTCAGTAAGTGAATGAATATGTTTAGATCCATTTATTGGTTCCCTTTTCTACTAACATTAACTCATTGATTTTACTTGGTCTATTGATAAGAGTTTCAGAATAAGAAAATTTACCCTTTATTTATGTCAGATAGGAGACTGTCGCACTCGATATAATGGAGATACGGACCAGCATCAACGGCGTAGAAAGTTTTCCTTTCCTGCTCATCTCATATGTGGAGACTGTTATGAGGTAAATGCATTTTAAGATTGAATATTTGCTTTTCAATTTTAAATTTTGAGTGCACTTACTTGTACAGTTATTTAAGTAAACCTCTCGAGAATGTGAAACTGACTTCTAGATTGCTGTGGGGTTAATCAATTAATTGACTCTTGTTCAACTGTGGTTTATTTAGGCTCGGCTGGATCAAGTCCTGGCAGATGATGCACCTTTTGATATTTGTAGTTGCCAGGTGGGGTGATATATGGCATAACTTGTGTTTTTTCGAACAAGGGCACAACAAATGGATTATGCTTTATTTGGTTCGTTCAAAAGCCCTCTGCAATGATACTATTATTTTCAGTTTGCTATGCATTATTCCTGGTCAACTGAGGCACGTGCACGGCGAGCCTTGACCAATGTATCAGCACTACTTCGCCCAGGAGGTATCTTCATTGGGACAATGCCAGATGCTAATGTAATTATCAGAAAACTTAGAGAAGGTATTTCCATCCCTCATCATCCCATCCTTTTCGTTATACCATTTTTCTCAATGCAAATTCCACTTATCCCTCTTAGACCAACTGGTGTTTAGGCCTAGAGCAATGAGCATTGTATACAGGTTTATGTGTCATCTTGCTGTTATAGTGATATCTACTAGCATTGTGCCCAAAAAAAGTTTTATGTCCATGATCTCTTGGACCCACATAACTGGAGGCATTAAGACCCTTGTCGTCAGTGACATGAAAGAAGAAATATGTAGATTGTTTACCATTTTTTTCTATTTAGGTAGTAGTTAAGAGTGATGAAATGAAGTTTTGTTCCTTCTTTGAATTTTGAGTGTTTGATATTATTGGATATAGAATAAAACTTCTGTCATTCTTAATGGAAGAGACTATTTTCACAATGCATATGCAGCTGAAGGGTTGATCTTTGGAAATAGTGTCTATTGGATTCGTTTTGAGGAAGAATATTCAGAAAAGGTAAGTGTTTCCTTACAAGACGAATGATATTTCACTGAACTTCTAGATACTAATTTCACTGTTATGGTCCAGAAATTCAAATCTTCGAGCCCCTTCGGTATAAAGTACAAGTTTCATTTAGAGGTACTACATGCCATCAGATTGATATGCATACGTTGGAGCTGTCAATTATTAGTTCTACGTATTCCATATTAATTTAACAATTCAACAGTCCACCTGCTTGGCCTTTTGCTGCATTATGTGGCTGGTAGATCTTTAGTGACACCATCTTTGCTTTCCTCTTAATGATATACTTAATTTGGAATCTTTTGGTGCAGGATGCAGTTGATTGCCCTGAATGGATTGTCCCTTTTGATCACTTCAAGGCGATGGCTGAAGAGGTACAAAAACTTCATTGTTTTGGGTTATTATGTAAAATCAGATTTGGCAGGTGAGGAAGGAGATACCACCAATTTACAATAATTTACCTTGTATATGGGTTCTGTACTCTATTTGCAGTATGATTTAGAACTGGTTTCTAAGATGAACTTCCATCCATTCGTACACGAAAATATGAAACAACCAGAATTTGTGGAACTCATGCAGAAGCTGGGTGCATTAGGTGACAGTATCAGAGATCAGAGCACATTATCTGCAGATGAATGGGAGGTGGCCTATTTATACCTAACTTTTGTCTTGAGAAAGGTGTGTATAAAACTAAAAACCAGTAGTCTTTAAAAAATTAGTTGGAAAGGACTGACTGTTCTCTTATTATTTCAGCGAGGTCAGCCAGACCGGACACAAGTGACTGGTAGAAGAGAAAAGGGAAAGAAGCAAATAGAAAAGGATGACATCATGTTCATCAATAGCGATTGAACTGAAATATAACAAGTATCATCGGAGAAGACAGTGCTTGATACATGGCCAAGGGGTGGAAGAGTTTGAACCCAATCTTCAATTTGCTCACTCGCATCTGCCTTTATATACTAAGAAGATCTGGCTAAACAATTTTGTAGAATCACACGAATACACAATTGATAAATTAAATTGCCTAGTTGCCAAAGGGAACAAAGAAAATGGAGAATGTAAACAGTGATATTGATCATTCATTATGAAAAACAGTCAACACTTTCTTATGTTGAACTTGAGACATGCATTTTGGATTCTAGATATTATGTATCAGATTGGATTAACAAAAAATATTTGCTTTACTTATAGGATTAACAAAAAATATTTGCTTTACTTATAGGATTAACAAAAAATATTTGCTTTACTTATAGGATTAACCATAGTGCATCATTCACAAAGCAGGGGAGGCACGTTTCAGAGAGTAGAATTAACCATAGTACATATAAGAAACACCAACACTAGAACATTAATTCAACAATAAAAGCTATTTAGCACACAGCTTTCAACGTTAAGGGGCATACAGGCAGTAAAACACATTGTAAGCTCGACGAATTGATAGGAAGTATGCTAGGTATAAAGTTTAAGCCCGCTTAAGTAAAACGACCATAGCTACCGTAACGACCAATCCTATGACCGATCCTCCCAATGCCTGCTTCTCTGTAAAGATTGAGCTGTTTTCGCCCTTGTCCACGGCAGACTTCTTTTTTGCTTCAGAGAATCCAAAGATGTTTTGTAGAGAACTTGTAACATTGGTTGCTAAGTTGACAACACTAAGTTTGACATCACTTAGGAATTTATGAATCCTATTTCCTGACTTCTCGGTTTGGCTCGCATCCTCAACAAGTATCTGGTTATGGGGCTGAAACACGGTCTCTGGAACAGAGACTGAGAAATTTGGCTAAGTCGATATTGCGGATAAAAAAGTGAACTTACAATGATATGAATAACCTGATTAAAAAGTTGGAATGAATGAAACAGATACACAAAGAATTCTTACCGGTATTCTGTGACCGCGATAAGTCTTGAACGGCAGAATTACCCAACACAGCTTCCCAGACATTTGGGTCCGAAGCAACTGATAAAAACACAGACTGAAGAGAAAAGGCAAAAACACGAGATCAGGGTTACTAAACTCTAAAGGTCAGTCATTGTTAGTTTTAGCGCATCTAACTCCAAGCATAATACGTTGACTAAAGGTGGAAAAAGAATGAATGAGAGGCATGAATACTTCTGATTTTTGGATCTAATATCGCCAATCTTTGGGCTGGAGCAGTCGTAGAAGGTAAAATTATTACCTGAGCTTGATGGCTTTCACTGAGCAACTTGAATGCTTGAAGTGCATATTTAGGCACAGAAGCATTTGTGCCAGCCCCAACGATGGAAGACTCGTTGTCTAGTTCGGAGTTCGAAACAATTGAGCCGCTTGATTCAGACGTTTTAGATGCGGACAGGTATACCCTGAGAAATCACATTTCAATGTCAGGCAGAAAGAAATACCAAGTTGAGACTTTAAAGGAATTAAGCGTAACCATACACACTATGAAAAGGATCTCACCTTCCACTCATTTCATTCCATATCAAATGAGCAATATCTTAGAGAAAAGAAAACTCAGACTAAACTTAAGAAAGCCAAAACCTTTTTATGTAATCGTATACCTATCAAGAGCTTCCTTCTTCAACCCAACGGTGGCTTCTTTGGCCTCATCAAGACTCGTAACAGCTTCAAACACAACTCTTGGCAGAGGCTTTCTGGTTTCTATAACCAGCTCGTCTTCGACTCCCGCGAATTCCCAATCGCCAATCTCCCACAGCGGCCTCTGCACCGTCTCCACCTCAGAACCAACTGCAGCCTTCGCGTTCGTCAAGGACGAGGAGGACAGGATCGCCGATACAGGCCTCGAGATGTTGCCGACCATCTGATCCGACGGCGATATTCCGGGTACCCCTCTGACACCGCCGCTAATGGCACCGATACCTGTAACCTTGGAAGCAGCTCTCATGACTCCCCCTACTCCCATGATGATCGATTAGAAACCCTAGAAATTCTTAGCAAAATACTATATGGTTCTCTCTCACAGAAGTGATGTGCGACTCCGTGGATATGGAAGATAATGAGACCAATATTTAACAGACGGAGACAGACGGCGTTTGAGAAGGGGAAAAGTCTGTTTAACAGACAGACGGCATATTCGTTGACGACCGTTTCATATTGTGCCACGCAAGTAGCACTCGGATAGTCGTGATGGTTAATGTGTCTGACCGTCTATTTCTGGATGTATCTGTTAGTAGCATAGACCCAGACCCATCTTCCTTAATACCTAAGACATCCAAATAATTTGGCGCCAGGAAAAAATATAGCAAGATATATAATTGGGGTGGCATAAATTAAATGGTGTGACTTCTTAATATGGGCCAGTTCAAACCCATTAAATATTATGGGCCTCTTACATATGGGCCTTTTAAGAACTTCTTTATAGAAAGTAATTCCGAATTCTTAATTAAAATTAAAAAAATAAAATAATATATATATATCCGACGTGTAGTATGATGTGAACTGATAGATAACATATAAGACAAAGAATTGGTGAGACAACAACCCGCTGGCCCGTATTCCGTCGTATAGAATAAGAATGTTTAAGATTTAATGAGGTCGTATGATTTAAGGGAAGACGATCCATCATCTTTAATTAGTGTATTCTTAATGAAGTAATTAATTTCATAATTACATTTACCAAACAAAATTCAACCACCCTTTCCAACAAGATTAATAACCTCGGGGACGGTTCAATCAAAATCCCAATTTGATCATATCTCAATTCTTTCATCTTGCTATATAAACTAAACATCGAATTATTACAAATATGTACCCTTTCAATAATACCCAAACGACAAGCAAAGCAAAGCAAAGCAACCGAACCAAACCAACAACTATTGGACTGATATCTAAGTAGTAATATAATGATAGCCCACCAATAAAATTGATAACGCCATGTGCATGGAATAGTAATGATTAAGAGGAGTGGGACCCCAAAAATATCAGAATTTTCTATTTGGGCTAATGTGAAGGATGGTGAAGTGTGAAGTATGTAATGAACTGCATTATTGTAAACAGTATATAACTATATATGCCACTTGATGACCTAGTCTCGCTGATAGATAGAGACAAAGCACAATCGCACCATTGATATCTGATTCATCATTTCTTGCCATTCATTTTCAAAAGGACAAAACATACCCAGACAAAAATATTTAATAAGAAAATTAATAAAGTACGGTCTATATCACCACCATTAACAAAAGCTCAAGAAATTCGCCCGTGAAGTGAGGCTTTTTCCAACTTTTGGCCTTCAAAGATTTCTTTTCCTATCACCTTCACAGTACCACTAACAGTAGACTAGTACGCCGAAATGGCTAAAGAGCCGTTAATTTTACTAAATTATATAATGATTTTGTCCCTAAAAAATACATTTGCATGATTCATGTGCATATATTTCTCTATACTTAGCTGCTAACTGACATGACTATTCACAATAATTTATCATCTATATGTATAATATAGAGTCAGTTTATTAAGTGTGGAATATATCGATTGCTATATGATGAGGACAAGGAGACTAGATGCTTTGCTTTGCTTTGATAGCTAACTAATCTAACCTAATCTTTTTTCATTTAATTATAATTTAGATTCGTGAATTAAGACAAGTAAGAATATTAGAACATACTGCGTGTAATATGATTCCCACAACCTTTTTCATCTTTACAAACAAACAAACAAACAAACTAGTCCTATGAAACCACTCTAATTAATCTCAAACTGTAATTGGAGTACTATAAGTTCCCACATCACATAACAGTGAGAAACAAAAGTGGAAAGGGAAAGAAAAAGAAAAAGAAAAGAAAACTGTTGACCATTGGCATGATCTTTATTCAGATTTTGTGTCCTATCTCATGGCCTCAAACCCTTTCTCCTTCCTCACATGATTCCTCAAGACACCTGCATGCACAGAACAACATCATCATTACAACTCCAATTTAAAAGACATAGAGATGGAAAGATTCCAATGAAAATTCACAAATTAATGATAATCATAATATATATACCTGGAGGCTTACAACTGGGTGGATCTTCAAAGAGTGATAAAGAAAGCTGTTTATGAGCAACACCAATATCAAACAGGATGAGACCAGAACCAGGATCATTTACAATGATGTCTTTAACTGGTAGCCATAGAAACAGCTCTTCTTGAGAAAGCCCTTCAACTCCAATAAGACTTCCATAGCTGAGGTTTGCTCTAACGATGCTTTCAAAGAAAACCCTATTCTCATACTTGGTCAGACATGGACCTTCGAGCAGAACTTCTAGGAAGCCATTTTCATGGAGAGTGAAGGATTTGATCTCTTTCGGAAGAAGGCCGGGCGGTAATCCGTTAGCACGAAGAATGTCGTGAATGGAGGAGGAAGAGAGAAAGTGAGGTAAAGAGAGAAAGATGATGAGAATAAAGGAAGAAGATAAAGATACTGTGAAGTGGGTGTTAAAGGAGGCCATGATCAGGTTAAAGAGGAGGAGAAGGAGGAGAGGTAGAGAGGTTTATTATGGGACTTATGAGGATGTTTTGTTTGCAGTAGTGTTAAACAAAAGCGAGATGAAAGTGGAAAAGACTGTTTTAAAAGGAAGGGTTTAGGGTGCTGTTCTGACGAAACTACCCCTTTTAGCTAGTGGGTGGGGACATAGAGGTTTTCATTCAATTTTTTTATAATTTATTTTATAATTATTATTTTTGTATTGTATCTCTTAATATGCCTTAATATGTATAAGGTTCATTTTAATTACATATTTCATATAAAGAGAAAAGCGAGGCCCAGTTTTGGGTACTATGCATTATTGCATGAATTCATTCATATTCATAGACCAAAAAATATTATCATGGGGGGGGGGGGGGGGGCATTCTAGCTTATTGTTGCAGTGTATGGCGTAACTAATTACGTGGTTAATACATAATTAATTACAATATACATTTGCTAATTGTAATATAGAAAGAATTTGGTAGTGAGTTGGCATTGATAACTGATTGATTCAGTGTGGAGAGGAGTATACAATACGGTGAGATATTTTGCATTTGATGCTCTATGCACGCCAATATGATGAAAGGTGTAGCTTAACTTATATATTCCATACTATTATGATTAGTTTATGTCATCACTTTCTAGTATTAAATATTGACATTATAATAAAATATATATCTTAAGAATATATTAAAAATTATATTAATACGTTGTATCATTAAATTACATAAAATAGAACAGCAAATCGAGATCTGCCACCGTGGAATTATGCGAATATGGACTGAGGTTAGGCGATGTATAAAACGGCTGAATCCGCAGTCAAAGGGTCGCAAGAATTTAGGGCAAAAAGGTAAATCTGTCGACATAGTTATGGTATATACTGGCGCTTAACATACGGAGGAAATAAAGATGTTGTTGATCTATTTCCCCGTGCCTGACAAGTGACAATAAAGGATATAAAGATGACAGATATTTTCTTATTTGCCACTGTGGACTCACGCAACGCTGACTGTGCTTGAATATAAATTGATATTCAGTTTCGTCGGGAGTAATGATTAATGTTACCCAGTCAGCACCTGAATGGGTGACAACAGCTCAATGATATGACACACGTGGCCCATACATAGACCGGTTACTGGAGAATCCTGTCTCTGATTTGGTACAGTTTTTCTGGATAGAATATGGATGAGAAAAATATGGGCCACGTGAATATCACGCGTGAAAATTACTTGACCTTTCGCTATGATGAGTCCACGACCAAAATCATTAGAGTGGGTCCAATGCAAGACTTTCCAACTGAAAAGAAAAGGGAAAAAAAAAAAAAAAAATGACGATAGCTAGGATCGCTTCTTCGTGAGCCGAAGAAAGGCCCATCTTATTTGGGCTAGTGTAGTTCATTACATTAGCCTGTTCCATTGATTAGTGCATGTTGTCAGGAATCTCATAACATGAACATGGGCCTAGAGAACGAACTCATTAACATATTTTGATTGAGAAAATTTTCGGCATATTATATCTATCATATACGATTCCCAACAAGTTCTCTTATAAGACGTTTCTTCTTCTGTTATTGTCATAGACAACCACTCCAAATAGAGAAATATTGAAGGGACTATGACAAAACACTTCAACCCTAGATCTGGTCCCTATTTGGTTAATACATATGTTGGAGACAAGAAGCATAATCTATGGGTTGTTTTGATTGCTACGTGTACATACATATCCAGTTCACACTGCCTCTTACAACACAACCCTTCACTTAATTTCTTCCCAATTTTAACTTTCTTTTACTTCTAACATGTGGACACTAATTTTTTTTTAATGTCATAACAGTAATACATCTTATCATTAGGAAATTAAAGAATAGTGTCCATCACGTCAACAGTCAAAATGACTTGACACTTCTAATTTGTTATCCGGGTCTATGGGACCAACGTACTCGATCAGGGTTCATTCAGGGCCCAGCATGAGAGACCAGTCGAAGTCCATACTCCATACTCTACGACCACACGTGGTTTTTGTGGGCTATCCATGTCATGACGAGAACACCCACGTGCAACTTGACAAAGATTGGGCCGTAACCTTCATCCCAACTAACCGAACAATTCACGTGAATATTGGGCCGACAGGCTGTACTCCTCCTGTTAGTGCTGGCCCCTTAGTTTATTCATGGATTAGTCAATGGTTAATAATTTAACATATCATCTAACTCTTCTTTTTTTTCTTGTTTATTTTTCTCGGTAAGTGATAATAACTTATCATATCCAAGTAATAATTTCATATTCTTTACGGACTTGGTCGCGTAGTCTTCAACTACTACAGAGAAAACGACTAGTATTCTTAAATAACTGAAAATGCTGATCATTACAAATTAAATTAAGATATAAACTATATAGTAGAGCTAATCATGAGAGTTGAGTAATAGTTTATGATGTGAGTTCCGACATGTATGTAAGAAGACAATGATGTATGTGCGTACCTTGATGTATATAAGTGACACTTAAATGTTATAATGTAAGATCTATTTTCATTAAATTAATTTTTAATAGTATGATTGAGACTTTGACTTCTGATTAATTGATTATTGCAATCCATATTGTTTGTAGTTTTCGTGGTTTTTTCCACGTGCCAACAACTAATCAGGTGATGAGTCAGATGACCACTTTTTTTTTTTTTTTTAAGGGATTTTAATTCCAAACGATATTATAACAAACACTATCTCACGAGGGAAGTGCGATCTCATACTCCTCAGTAGAGCAAAGGTCAGATGAAGAAACCTCCACGGAGACTTCTATGGAACTATTTTTGACGATAAAATAGGGTCCCATCTGTTCCTTGTAAACACTACAAGAGACAGAGAAAGAGTTAATTTAAACACGTCAAGTCAGAAGTCAAACATTTGACGTGGATAGATCCTAGGCGTGCTGCCTAGGGATCTACGCTCAAAATGCTTGCTTGGTAAACGTTACCTTATGACATGTGGACCCACCGGACAAAGAGATCAACAAGGTAAAAGTCAAATAAAGGGGAAAAAATGTTAATAAGTTAGTTAAAAGTATGAATGAAAGGAGGAGCAAAATTATGAAAGGAGAGGCAAATGGAAAAAAAAGATATCATCTACTGCAACAGTGCTTCTGATCCTTTTATCTGAAACCTGAGCCTTTTGTCTGTGGTCCTGAACTGTAGAAGATACATACGTCTGTAAGATGCAGATAAGATAGAGAGATGCAAATTGCTTGCATGGAAACAAAAAACTGTTTCAGAAACAATGGTCTGAGGTTGGGAGCAAGCAAGTTCTGACTCGGGACCAATGCTTTTGCTTTCCTAGTACTGTACAAATATTCGTTGGCTTTTGCTTCAGTTCTTGTCTTTTGACCTCTTCCTCTACCCTTTATGTTTTCCATGCAATACATAACAAAAACTGCCTCTTAACTTAAAAAACACAAGACATCAGTCATCAGTGTCTTATCTATCTACGCTTCAAATTTTCTTATCCTTTCTTTCTTTCGCAGTATATCTTAGTATGTTTGTTTATAATTCATAGTGAATTTGAATAATGTAAATTATTGACAAGAACTATCTGATGAGGTGGCATAACATTAACGTTTAAAAAGTCGGTGTTGTTTAATCTTAGATAATTATAAAAGAAATAATGCAAATGCATGTTGTTGATTAATGCATAGTTAATTAATCAAAAGCTCACATGAGACTTCTCCGGACGGCGGGCAATGCATATTGCATCCCTCTCAAAGTCTTATCCATCTTCTGTCTCTATTCTTTATATCACATGCATTTAAGAATCGACAATAAACACACACAAAATAATAATAACAAAAAACACATAAATTTAAGTACAAAAAACACATAACTTATGACCGTACAAGGATAATAAACTGATTAGAACTTTCTTTTTTGTACACAAAAACTACACATCAAGCAACCTGATTGAATTCTAAATAACGGCTAAAAGGTTCATAAATCATAAATCTCTCTCTCTCTCTCTCTCTCTCTCTCTCTCTCTCTCTCTTTATTTTTTTTTTTTTTTATCAAAGCTGGAAACATAAAATACACATGATTAAACCTAAATATAAACTTACGTAATTTTTCCCTAAGATAGATCGGATAACCATTTCACTGAACAGACGTGGAAGTAGAGCAGCTTAGCTAGCTAGCTATAAATTAATCAATCAATTCTCTTGATCATCATCTGTCTGCTTCCTCCACTGTTTATGACCAGGGACCCATCTAGGGCACTTAGGACTGAAGTAATTAGCCACAACCCTTGAGTCCAAAAGCTCAATAATGGGAGCAAATTTAACACACCTTGGAGTCTTGTACTGGTTTATAGACGCTCCTAAGCTAATTGCATAATCCATCAACTTATCAAAAGTCCCTGTCTCTACAATCTTTATCTCAAGCGGACCGATTGACTTGTCCGAAACGCGACCCTGTCTATAAACACTGTTGAGCGACTCCTCAACGGTGAAACAACAATCCTCGAAAAGTGAAGGAGGAAATGTAGTCGACCCGTTTGAACTAAGCTCCCAATAAAGGACGTAGTGACCCGGAATCGTTGAAGTGTCTGCATAGCTAGTGTACTCTGTCACATGAGTCTCAAATGGCATCAAATGCTCCACTGCATTTCTTATGGCATTTTGGAGCTCAACCTCATCTGTCTTGTCTGAATCAATGCTCAAGACCACATTTTTCCTGCATATAAAGTTGAATTGCGGCGCGTTGTTCTTGAACCCTGCAACTCTTAGCACATCTCCCACTCTATATCGATACAATCCTACCAAAATTTTATAAAACAAAGTTTATTTAAATTCATGACAATTAATATTGGAAAATAAAAAAAAAATCAGTTTTGTGCTTTACCTGCATAAGTTGTGACAACAAGTTCATATTCTTGACCAAGCTTGACATCAACAAGATCGACCAATTCTTGCTGTTCTTTCTCACTGAGTACTGATTTGGGTTGATCAGAAACAAAATTCCGATTTACAGGTAGGAACTCGAAATATGCCATGGTGGGAATAAGGGTATAAGAGACATCGCTTGGTTTACAAAGAGGGTTAAGATTGACACCAAAATAACACTCGGAAGAAGCATACATTGTGCAAACAAGAGGCAGCCCGTTACTGTAATAATCGAGTGTAGGAATATACTGTGACATTGTTCCTGTCACAATTACATCCACGTATTTTGTATTCGGCCACAATCTGGTTATTATCCCACGCCATAAATTCTTCCCACACTCGCCTTCTATAAAATCTGCCAACTTAGGATCAGGTTTCAAGATTCTCATAACCGATTCACTGACAGTTTGATCAGTTATTTTGGAATTAACAGAGCCGGTGCGGATATCATTACAGAGAAGATGCCAATGCTTTTCGAGGAAACGAATAGCACGTATAAAGCCGGAGGCGAAAACAGCACCTACTCTGAGTACTTCATTGTGTTGACACAGGCCACAGAGTAATTGAGAATACATGCTTTGGTAAGAGTCAGAGCAGAGGATGGTCTCGTTTGGGCTAGTGTAGTTTGTGTAAGGATCAAAAGGCCTGTTCTTAAAGTGAGAGCTTTTGTAATAGCTTGTAAGAACAGGACGAGCCACAAGTCCACCTGGTGTTTTGGCCTCTGATTTTATGAAGAGGAAATACATCCCCTTCCCTTTCTCTAGTCCTGGAACGCATTGACTCATCACAGGCATCAACAAGCTATAAAGCAATGACCTTCTCTTCATTTCTTCCTCAATTGTGGGCATCAGTTTTCTCTCCCCACCAGATGTTCCAGAACTGCAAATAAAAATAGAAAATATAAAAGTACCCACCTGGTCAGAAATCTAAGAACAACCCATTAACGATGATATATATATATATATATATAAAAGTACCCACCTGGTCAGAAACTCAGAAATGGGCATGGAACAGAGGATCGGGGAGGTGTCTCCATTAGCTATGCGGTTGATATCCTGTTGTATATCATCATAGTTGATAACAGGTATGAATTTCTTGAAGCTTTCACTGTCAGTTGAGGCGTTAAGACCGTGGCGTTGAAGATACTCGACGTGAGCATTGCGGGAGAGGATTTCAGAAAGAACGCGCCGTTGAACTTGGTCAGCGTTTGCAGTAACATCCTCGATGAATCGAAGAGCTTCCCTGTTCTTGTCTATCAAATTGTAATGTTCGCCCTGTATGAGTTCTGGGTTGTTGTGTGGAGCTTCTGGCATAGTTTCGTTTTTGGGAGAGAGAAAGAGAGAGAGGTAGAGGAAGAGACAGAGAGCGTCTGGTACAGAGGTTATGAAGGCGTGAGGTGAAACACAGAGACTGTGGAGGGAATATTTATATAGGAGGGAAGGGAGGAAGAGATGGCAACTGTGGCCCACAATAGCTAGCTAAACAGATATAGACGTAGTCCCATACTCTCGTATATAAAACAAAACTACAAACTGTGTTGTGCGCTTGACTGCTTAGTTTTATGATGCGATTTTTATTTTTATTCTGATTAAATAATTCTTAGATTAATTTTAAGTATCACTACTAGATTGTTAATATTTGAGTAACCTCCATCTAATTTGACGTTGGAGATTTAACACGATCAAGATTAACTGATTATTAACTTCAAACAAACAGTCTCCAGGAAGTTACTTTTTGTTGTTACCTATGTTAAGTTGTGTAATTTAAGATTATCCTTACCATATGACAAGATGCATGCCAAGAAGTAACTTATGTGTGACATGACTATATATATATATACAACAACAACAACTCAATGCAACTGTATTACATGAAACCCACAGCTTGTAAGTTTCAAACAATCACTCAGGAGGTACACATGTCATTAAACTAAGACAATTTTTAAATTTTTGGTATCGACATCCAAAAATCAGTTGCACTCAATAATTACAAAAATGCCACTTATTTCATTTTTAATTTTCATTTTTAACTTTTCATTTTTTTAAGCAGTTAAACAGAAAGTGCGGCTTTCTTTGAAGTTTGAAATCATCTCTCGAAATAGTAGCGTGCGGAATAGTGTACGCCACCTAATTTGGGGGCTCCGGCTCCCTTTCCTCCTCCTCAAATATATAAGTGGGACCAGCCAGCTGGTTTCCTAACTTACTCCACTGACACGTACTTTCCGGTAATGAGATTAACTCAGCGATAAACCGGCTGTACTTACAAAAGTTCTTATACTTTAATTCTTAACCTAATGGAAGTGCATTAGTTATAGTATACAGAAAGTGGAATAGGATATACACTTTTTCCTTCTAGGTATGTATCCTATCACCGAAGGAGCGTGTCTCTCCGATATCTTAGTTTCTTAGCTATTTGGCGTGCGTGCACGACATGTCCAGTACAATAGTTTGTCGTATTCTCCAAATATGGGGCAGGATAATTGGCGTTCAGCTCAAATAATTGGAGATTTGGCCCGCGTTCTCCTCTTTAATGTTGTTCCACTTTTACTGTTTTATTTGCTTGCTTTCATGCTCTAATTTCAATATCAGACCTTAGTTACTAATTACGTTACGTGCTGGAAAAAGGTATCATGCATGCACCCGCGCGGGAAGAGATTGTAGTAATTTAACTACTTAAGTACGTACGTACTTGATTGTTACAGTAAAATTCTGATTTTATACGTTATTTCTTTGCTTTTTATTAATCAGATAAACATTCGGACAATTAAGTAGAGTTGTATACAAACTACATGCAGTGCCCGCCCTGAGTTTCATAGAGATTGTCGGCCCTATACACGGAGGTTGGAGAGGCATTTAAGTGATGATGTCATCGACGTGTCACCGCATATATCTTTACTTTTTTTTTTCTTTGTTGCCAGATGTCATCACCCCGCAACTCCCGCCACTTGTCCCCCTTCCCTCCCCACCACCGTTGACTCGTCAAACTCCAACAATTAAACAATGGATGAATGCTACATGAGCAAAACTTTATGTCACATAATAGTATAGTATATATGTTAATTATTATTCAGCATGATGGGGAGCTAGGTGGGTGCTCCAATGTAGCAGGTAGACCTGCATTCAAGTGCGCCGCATTGTTGATGGTGCAATTCTATTTAAATTGCATATATATAAATATATTATCGTAATTAGAGGAAAATTGTTTTTCTCCGGAAAACGATTAATTTGATCATGCGTACGTCGTACATGTTCATGATCCAAGAGGCATAGAAGATAATTTATGTGCGAGAGAAAGATCGAACACAACGGTACTGCAAATATTTGACTGCTACTTGAATTAACATACAAGAAACTAAATTTAAGAACTATACTTTATGTTGTTCCATATGGTGGATACAAATTGGAGACCATTGGCTCCCAAGTTGATAAAAATCCTTCTTCCGCACCCGGTTTGTATTGAACTTTAATCTATTATTAATTAGGAAATAATTAGCTTTAAAGAGACCAATTATGTGGTCCCTAATTTCGTGTTTACGACGTGGCCTGGGGAACGCTTAGGTAGGATCCCGATATCTAGTTTGATGTGAAGTTTTAGTTTCTTTGTCGGATTCCATATATGACAGTAAATGGCAATGGCATCCTCTTTTCATTGGCTGCTGCTAATGACGCTATTCGCGTCCATGATATATTCACTAGCTGTAGCTACTGATTCCGCCAATCCTTGATCACTACAAATCTTTTCTAAGCACATTTCTAATTTCAAATTATTAATTTTTGTTAGACCTCCACTGTGAGAGGCTGATTTGGGAGTGCTGATGATAATGCTACGTACAGCTGGTTACCTAGTTACCTAGTTACCTAGTTACCCGCGAGCTTTTAATCTGGTACGAAATCAAAGTCTTACGTCAAAACTATTGATGCTTCTAAGACATCTATGTGACTACGTGGTATATATATATATATATACTTACGGATGAGATTAACATGCATGCATGCATTTTCTTTCTAATCCGGCCCATTTGATAGTCGAATACCCGCTCTAATCGACAATGCGTAATTTCTACATTAGAATAAGAAATTTATAAGTGCGTATGCGGTATGAGTGTAAATGATCTTTTTAATGAATGATGATGTTATGTCTTCCACTTAGTTTACTAAATTAGTAAGATGTGTAGATATATACTTTCTAATCTCCAATTAACCCAACAAAACTTTCACAACCCTACAACCGCAAATATCACTAATCACTTACCTTTTACTGTTTATAGAAAAGTCAAATGATGCACTTACATACATCTATATATAAATGCCTTTTTTTTTTTCGGTTCACTCTATCGGTTTAATTACACTTAGAGTTAATCAGTGAAAAATATCGATTATTAAATTTAATGATGTTTGGTAATTGATCATGTCTGTGGAACATGCAGCAGAAACATATTACAGATCATATGTATGTAATAACTACGTTTAGTTTGTTAAATAAAATAAATAAATAAAACATCTAGTGCTAGTAGATCCCTAATAAGGAAGTAATAGCAATACTCGATCTGGTAAAACTCATCTTCATTATTTCGAACATCAATAATCTGCATTAACGCTTCTTTATCATTATTAACTTAATTAACTATTTTTATCCGTACACCAAGCACTAGCTATATGTGGTGACACCAACAAAATTAGTCTGTTGGCTACTTTTTAGATGGGATTATTAATCATGGAGATATGTTTATTACTTTTTGGTTCTGGGTTTGCAAGAAGGAATTAGGATCGACACATATATGCGATCTATAATATCGAGAAGCAGGTTGATCACAAGCGATAGAATGAATACATGATTACACACTAAGTCACAACATGCCTATTTAGATTAGAAGTGATCAGGAAGGCTGAAGGAGAAGGTGAGAAAGCGTTTTTCGATTTTCTCTGAGTTGATTTTGTTATTATTTTTTCTAATGAATAAATAAATAAATCAGTTACCCGCTTGTATCAATTGCCCGAGAAATCGAACAGCCAAAAACTGATACACTTCTCGGTTCAGGGGGTTCAGTTATGATCCACTTTCTTGTTATTTTTGTCCGGTGAAAAGTCGGTCATGAGACGGCCGGGTCGTGTCTGTTAATAAGTTATCCGGTCATTGTCATTTTGTGCAGTCCTACTCATTTCCAATACGACGAGGAGACATGATCAGAGAAACTGAATTGCTATCGAATCGACAATCATGCATCTGAAGAATTACAATTTTGAGAGATTCAAACCGAACTTTTGGCCTAATAACCATAAAGAAAAGTATCTACCCCTTTTTTGAGAAGTGAGACCGAGATTCAGTCACACATAGGCACAATAACTACATAGAACGGTAGGCATTAGGGAAAACTTTATATGCATACTGGACACCAGGCAATGTGGGGAACATATTCATGAAAAGTTGACTATTTATATATATATATACGCAAGTGTAACTATATGTATGTATAGTTTGTGAATTAAACGTATAAATAACATTATTAGTAGCAAGTGCTATATCTATATATATGTATATAATGATGGGAGCTCGTGCATTTGTCTGCTCTTTTTAAGTGTAGGAGAGGATTTAGAATTCTAATTATTGATTGAAAGTGAATTTACTATTAGAATAGTCGGGCGGGCCAGTAATACCATACCGTCATAGGTCATGGCGACACTGAGATGGACGGTAATCTCTAAACCTACCCAATTGTCGTAGCTATGGCCCAACCCAATTAACCACTAACGACATGTCTATTTCCAATTATTATAACATACTATTTCCCTTCCTTTTTTCCATGGCGAATATGGGACCTGTTTTTCTTTTCTTATTAAATGTACGAAGGTGAAGTCGTGTCTCTATGTGACAATGCGCTGTTGGGCTTCACTTTCGTACTGGTTTAAACAAGCCCACTTAGTGAAAGATAATCTGTTTAGGGGGCTGTTTAGCCCATATTAGCGTATCATTTCAATCATCTAAGGGGACTCCAAGCTCAATTTTTTAGCCCAACTAATTAGGGCCCTTGATATTATGATTACTTATGATGATATTTTATTCCACAAGAAAATCAAGCATAGAATAAGAAAATCGTACGTACACGGAATCCCATATCTCAAGGACAAAAGGAACGAATAGAGAAACGATCTTTTAAGAAACATAAAGCATGAAAGGACATGGTAAATACAAATCAGCATTCAACAAGGAGTCATTTGATGAAGGAAAGAAAGGTCAAGACCCATGTCAACCACGCCAATCAGTAAACAAAGACCTATGCCCAATAGTACTCAACTTTATTTATGTTGTCTATCATCAAGTACTTATTGAATTCTTAACACAAGTCAATGACCTGAGGGACGGTCGTATTTGTGTATATTATATATATGAGGGTTGAGACTTAAAGGGTATGCGAGTTAGAGGGGGTAGGTAACGATAACAACAAATAGAGAAAAAGCTTAAGAGCACAATGTATAAGCTTTTGCTTTTACAATATCGAATTATATAATAATTGATGAGGCTACTTATAATAATTTACGTACACACTATTCTCTTAAACATAGGTGGTGGAAGGAATTATATATAAACAGTTTTTCGGATAAATTATATTTACAGTAGATCGATCCATCTCAATCGTATTTATTATATTTATACTGTCTTATTATATATCAGATCAATATTATGTTCTGTTGAAATGAATCTGTCAATCTGGATATAATCCAAAAGTTTACATATATATATAGTTCCTTGTCTATGGTGTGGGACATGTACACTTTATGAAAAGGTTGAAGGATGCAAGTCTTTCGGCCATTATACTGATTTTGCTCGGAATCTATATAAACAATGTGAAGTGGAAGTCTTAGTTGGTTTTCGTCGGTAGATATATATAATTCATGTGTTTTTGGTGGGTGACTAAGGGGGGATATTATAATCTCACAGCCCTATATGACTATACTATATAGCTAGAACCTAAGAAGTCAACTACGTATAAGCAACTTGAGTATACATACATAAACATTACCTAAAGCTTCTATTATATACTATGTAGCTAAGAAGACAAGTACCAAGGTATACATTAGAAACACCAAAAGAGATTGCATTACAAGCTGATTCTTATTACAAAAGTACGTGCAACTGCCTTGTACGAACGTGTTTATGAAGCTGAGAAGGACTTAGGAGCTCAAAACCTTAATCAGAGGGTTAATGATGATGGATGATGTCATGATGGTGTGGGTAATTTGAGCTTTGCGTGTACGTTTAGGGTTAGGCCGAGTTTAATCAAATTGTGATTAAAGAATAATAATACTACTAGCTGCAAAGCTGAAACAGTCGCTTTCTCCGGGAAAGCTTTAGCTTGCATGCCCAAGTGGACCCGATTTGTCGTCGCAGGACAGCACGCCGAGTGGACCCTACTCGTTGACTCTTTTCCTTAAGTCTTTTTTTCCCCCTTATTTTTTTGGAAAGTATTTTTTTTTTCCCCACATGTGTCGCAAATTTGTCGTCGTCTGGTACTCTCTACCCCTACTTAGCCTAAATATCCTTGCACCTGAAATTGATATCACCATTGATTTCTTCATGTTAGAAGTAGCAATCATCAAGTAATTATTAATATGTTGAAGTGAAATTAGATGAATGTTTAGTGTTTTTTTTTCCCCCAAGGATAGGACCTTATCTTGTATTCTGCTTAATTCACTAAGTCAACGCCATTTTTTCTTCCAATAAATAGGTAGAGAGATGCAGCAGAATGTTTGCATCATATCGTACCAGGAAGAACCTGCCAACTGAAATACCTAAAACAACTACTCTCCACTCTAGAATCATAAGCTCCAATATCTATCGCTAACTTTAGTTGCAGCTAATTAGCAAGCTATCATAGATGGCAGATCATCATCATTATAATGATCATGATCAGTTTCATACAAGCGGGTGGAATCGTACATTTAAAAATAATGGCTTTGAAGGCGCTGGGATATTGGCATCACCTTTTTCTTATTCTTCAAGAGTACTAGTCAGTAACTTAGCACGTTCTGGTCATGATGATGCTACTCACGCTCCAAACCTCAATAGTTTGGGCTGGAACCAGGAGTTAACGTAAGTTCTAAGTATTTGAAATACTTTTATCATACTGCTGGTACTGCTGGCTAATTTAATTTTATGTGTGGACAGTCATGGTGAAGAAAGTGTCGAAACTAGTTTTCGCCCGGTTCTTGGAGAGAGTGTGAATCCGAAGGCAAATTCTCAGCAAGAAACTGGGCAAGAGCTACAATGGAGGGATAGATTATATTATGGAGAACACTCCTTGTCAATGAACGAGTTTACGCCAATAAAATGGGATTTTCCATTTGATGAGCAACAGCTAGAATTTAGTCCTTCTCAATACAGCTCCAGTAACGATAGCACGGTAACATGTCAAGGCTTACAGATGGATTCATCAGCAGCCAATCTGTATGCTTCAAACCCATCAACCATGTTTCCGAGTTTATTAGGTGTTCATGACCACCATGCTAATAAACAGCCGCCGCCTCCACCACAAGCTCTAGGGTTCACTGATTTTCCTCATAGTAATAGTAGTAGTAGTAGTGCTTCAAATTTTGTTATGTGTTGTAGTAACAATCATGATCAACCTGATTTTAATGCTTGGTCCAAAGTGGCCGAATTCCATAACCCTTTAGATTTTAACCATACTTCATCCTGGAAAGCGTCTGAATCTGCCATGAGAGACAGTTATATGATCAGACCGAGCCAGTTCGATTTCCCTTCCTTGTGCTGGAAGCTAAATTCTACGCCAACCATAGCTGAAAAGCAGAAGGTGATATTTAATCATTGGGTTCACAGTATAAAAGATTTCAAATAACTGATTGTTGATTAGCAGAATGCATCCGAGGTTCATGATTCAGGCACTATGATCATGAAGAGGTCATCAAGTGGGAGTAATAGCGGCGCTTCCAAACGGACTCGAAACAAAAAGCTACCGCTAACACCTGATTTGAAGGTACATTCATATATATATTTGCTCTGCCTTCCAATGTGTATATATATGCAGAAGCTAATTGGATTAATGTGGGTTTTTTAGGTGAAGAAAGATAAGATGGTGGAAAGAGAGAAAATCAGTGCACTGCAACAATTGGTTGCACCTTTTGGAAAGGTTAATATTAATTTTATGATTAAGCTTATGAATAATTATTAGTTCATGATGTAAAGAAATTAAAAATAATTTTGATAAATTTTAATATATAAATATTTTCTTTGATTTAATTGTGTCATGCAGACTGATCAAGCCTCAGTGCTTTTTGATGTTACTGAATGCATCAAGTGCCTTCACGAACAAGTCAGAGTAAGTCAAGTCATGTCCCTTTGGTAGCTTGATTTCATTAAAAAATAACACCACTTTTTACTCTATTATTACATTTTATGCGATTCAATCAGGTTTTAAGCTCCCCATATATGAAAATTGGAGCTTCGCTTCAACATCAACATCAGCAGGTGCAGTTGATGATCAATTTGATCATAATCATGTCATAAGTTTATTATCATAAGTATATAACTAGAAGTCCTAGTTTTTTACGTGAATGCAGATCAAGGAAGCGGAGGTAGGAGCTGAACGAGATCTTAGAAGCCGGGGACTGTGTTTGGTACCGACGGCAAATATTTTATTCCCAGTCAGTCATCATAGCACCCTATTTGATCTCTGGACGCCACCGTTTTGACCAACTTTCAGATAATTAATTATAAGAGATAGAAGTAATTAATCAATTAACTAAGTATGTTGGGAGTTAGTGAATAAGTTACATGAATGTGGAATAATAGAGAATGTGAAGAGGAACAGAGAATCTGGAACATGACCGTATGTGGTACTACTTTTGGGATGGAATCGTGGAAGAGAACAAGAATAAAAAGTTGGTGAAATAGAAAGACAATGTCGGGATGTCTGCTTGTTGGAAATCTCACACTTATCTGTTCTGTTCTGTTCATAAGAGTAATAAAATGCATCACCTGACAAAAAAAGGCAACAAGAATTTAGAGGTTTGACAATACTAACAAGGATTTGGTATTTATTCAGAGTTGTGCTTGCAGAATAAAAACCATCCGATCTACATTTAACGGTGCTTGATGCTGTCAAGTAAATCGTACTTGACGGCATCAAGGATCGTTGAATTAAGATTTATTACTTGATAAGCACACATAAATATAACCCTTGGTAGGCTGGCAATGAATCCTTCTTATGACAATACATGATATCTGTCTATGACGGTACCAATGCATTGCTTGGGCTGCTGATCAATCATTGGGAACAAGAGACTAGCATGGCAAATATGTAGAAAGTTATAGTATAATTCATAAAAAATTAATTATGTGTTACACACATTATAACGCAAATATCAAGCAAAAACCAAGAATTTTAACTTGCAAAGCATATAGAAAGAAGATTGTTTTGCAAACAACATATATTTATATATATATATATATAACATGTACTGAATCGTTGAATTAGGCAGCAGCACCCTTGAGCTTCTTTGTAATGGTAGCAATGTACTTCCCTTGATGAAAAGCTTGCTCCAACTCAAGCTCAGATGGCTGTCTAGACCCATCCCCGGCATAAGTCCCCGCCCCATACGGACTCCCACCTTTAATCTTCTCCATCTCAAACATGCCCGCTCCGAATGTGTATCCAATAGGTACAAATATCAACCCGTGATGAACCAGCTGTGTAATGGCAGTCAACCTGCAATTAAAAAAAAAAGAAAAAAACTGAATTTACATTTTTTTTTAATGTCGAAAAAGAGACAGGGAGGGATGGACTTACGCAGTGGTCTCTTGACCACCACCTTGGGAGCCGGTGCTGTAAAAGAGACCGGCTGGTTTGCCAGCAAGCTGTTGGGATCTCCATAGGCCTCCAGTTGCGTCTAGAAAGGCTTTGAATTGAGCAGCCATCATTCCAAATCTGGTCGGGAAACCAAAAACGAAGCCATCAGCATCAGCTAGTTGATTAGGGGTGATGATGGGTGCATCGCTCTTTGGTGGCGCACTCATCTTACCCAGCACCTCTTCCGGTAATGTCTCAGGGACCTGCATCAAACATTGACTTGTCAGTCAATCTAAGTAGTTCAAACTGAGAGTCAATCTCATAATCTGGTAATCGACTTAATTACCTGCCATAATTTGGCTTCAACACCTTCAACAGACGCAGCTCCTTTCTTAATCTCTTCGGCTAGCTTCTCGACATGTCCATACATAGAATAGTAACTGTAATAGCAACTTTATGTTCTGATTAAGGTTCACTAGTGGATATTTTTTTCATGGGAAGTATCTTAAATATACAAAGAGGCAATTTTTTTATAAATTCGCCTTCTAATCTTTAGTTTAGCTCTATGAAACATAGAGAAAATGTTAGATAGATCCTAGAAAGATATGGGCTTCCGCTATAATTCCCCAATTTTCTGCCCGAAACCGAATCTAGTTTCAATAGCATTCTGTTCCATTTGGATAAATTGTTTCTTAAGTTTGCTAACTTTTTGCCAAGTTCAAGTTCCACATCATGTCAATTTAAACTCAATCACCATGGACATAATTCAAAATCACAAGCTAAAGGGGTAACCAAGCCAGAAACCCAGTTTAATTATCCCACTGGTCTTTGCATATTGCTAAAACATTGGTTGAATAAAGACTCTTGATTCGAACACGAAAGAGTCGAAATTTGCAAAATTTATTTACTTTTCATTATATTTCAGTGTCCCCCAAATACCTTCGTATTCGTAATCAAATTTACTAGATTGAATCTAGAAATTACTTAAAGAAAAAAAAAAATTAAAAAACCATTATGTATGCAGGTACTAGTAGCTATGGCCGAATAAAGACCGAGAGTATCAAAAACAATAAAATTGCAGCAGATCCAACTTGGATCATGTTACTTGATTATCCACTCTAAACTTATATTTAATTTCCACCTAGTTAAAGAAAGGGGAATTCACACCACTGAACGATACAATCATCAACACAAAAACGAAACCCAGAAAGCGAAAAGGATCCAAAAGAGAGACTTACACAATATACAGTTTGGTAGCCATTAATGGAGTGGGCAGAGGAGAGACTATGAATCTCGGCCAAGACTGTTTTTTCCAGATAAAAATTTGGTTGACTTCTTTGATCAAATTTGTTGGTGAGCGTGTTAGCGCGTTATTATTAATAATTATATATATATATATATATATACTGAAATGGATGAAAATCAGTGGGTAAATTTGACTCAAACGCACTTGATTTAAAGAAGAAATAGTCCGCGACGTCGTTTCGAAGGAATTATAATTCTGTTAAATGATTAAAGGTGATTTCATGATAGTAGTGAGTGTATGTCACGCTGGTCTTCATTATCATCAACATGGACGTTACACAGATTATTATTATTATTATTATTATTATTATTATTATTATTATTATTATTGTTTCTAGAAATTTCATTTTTGTATTTCTAGAATAATGAGAAAAATATATATAAATATAAATATTTTATTTCATGATTATTGGGTTTGGGGTCCATTTAGGTGGGTTTTACTGAGGACTAATCAAATTGCTGAGCTGGCGTTTGATTTTATTCAACAAAGCTTTGCTTGCTTGTGGAATCTGCAAGGCTTGTAATTTGTAAATATTTGAGCTTTCTTTTTATAAATAAATAAATAAATAAATAAATAAATAAATAAATAAATAAATGCAGATGAATATCATGATATTTTCTTCCTAGTGGCAGTGGGTAAAAAAATGTTCAACTGGGTTTTCCATCTAGATTGTGATGGGCAGAAGAATGCAGAACATCGATTGAACAGATCGAACAAGTTCAAATTGACGTAATATAAAATCTATTAATCCGAAAGTGCCGTGGAGTACAATGAAAGTCCACGTAATATAAAATCTAGTAAGGTAAGGAAGGTAAAAAGTAAAAAAAAAATAACAAAAAATAAAAAATGAGGGTATTTAACAAAATAATTATGGATAAATTCTAAAATAATCTCTAAAATAATGAGGCTATTTAGTTATTTTTAAAATATAATCTCAAATCTGGTGAAAATTGTCCTCTTCTAACACAAGAGCAAAGTTACTTTTCGACATAGTAGCCCTCTAATACATATAATTAGACCATCTCTACATATCAACTCAATCTCTCACTTCCAGGTTCCAACAATCTCAACGCCCCAAAAAGTACTACACATCTATAGAATAAAGTACACAACAAGTCAACGAGCTTCCATCTGCGTAATGCTCATCTCGTTAGTGGAAGACGCATCCTTCTTGCCGGAGATGTAATACAGTTCTGGTGACTCTTTTCCGGCCATGAAGAAACCAGGTTCTTTTGGTTGAGGCAATGCGCTCTCACTACTCAACATCAAGACCACATGTGACATGGTTGGTCGGTCTTCCGGATGTTGCTGCATACATAACAGGCTTATGTGCACACAACGAAGAACCACGGAAATGGCATAGGACTCTCCAATGGCTACATCAATCAGCTCTAAAGGTCTCCCTTCGTTCCATAAAGTCCATGCCTAAACATTATATACATTCAATCAAGATGATATTCAGTTCACGGAAAAAAAAAAAAAATTGGCATATGTAGGAGGACAGTTTATCCTCTCTACTTACATGTCCTATAAGGTTAAGTTTGTTGTTTGGTCGATAAAATCCTCTATTCTTCTCTCCGCTTATAAGCTCCAACATTAAAATTCCAAAACTGAAGACATCAGATTTGACCGAGAACTGGCCTTCAATGGCATATTCTGGTGCCATATAGCCACTGCAAAGGAAAATTAATCTAAGAAAGGAAAATATTAAAAAAAAAAAAAAAAAAAAAAGTAGTAGTGAACTCACTAAGTTCCAACCACTCTGCGAGTATTTCCTTCGGTTTGATCTCCTCCAAAAGTTCTAGCCATGCCAAAGTCGGAGATCTTAGGGTTCATATCAATATCGAGCAAGACATTGCTCGCTTTGAGGTCTCTATGAATAATCCGAAGTCTTGAATCTTGATGAAGATAGAGAAGCCCCCTAGCAATCCCGCATATTATGTTGAACCGCTTCGACCAATCCAACACTTTCCTTCTCGCTTCTTCTGTAAAGTTTACAACATTTAAGCTTAGAACAAAATCCATGATTACCAACCTAGCAACCTCGCAAACTAAGCTAGAACTGTAATGATACGAACCGAAAAGGATGGAGTCTAAGCTCTTGTTAGGCATGTACTCATAAACCAACATCTTCTCTTCTTCTTCAATGCAACAACCTAAAAGCCGAACGAGATTTCTATGCTGAAGTTTGGCTATTAATATCACTTCATTCTTGAACTCATCAACTCCTTGTCTAGAACTAATAGAAAGCCTCTTCACCGCAATTTCTTGTCCGTCTGCTAGAATACCCTGAAAATCCACAGTAAATAGGATTGGAATTTCTACTCTTCTTAAAAAAAGTAAAAATAAAAATGCTCGTGTTAGCCTAAGATATCAATTATTACCCAGAATACGGACCCGAAACCGCCTTCTCCAAGCTTGTTATTGAAGGAAAAGTTATCAGTGGCAGTAGCTATTGAAGATAAATCAAATAAGGGCAGCTCTAAATCATGCTTCTCTCCATTTTTCCCCGTACCTGTTATCAATTCTACTCTGTTCATCAATCCAACTTATGTGTATGTATAAAGAAAAAGAAAAACGTATACTATGAAATAATGCACACAGCAAATATTTCTACCTTTCATCTTTTTCTTCTTCCGGATAATGAAGAAGCCACCTAAGAGTAGCCCGGCAATCATAACAGCAGCAGCAGCAACTGTTGCTCCAATGATGATCGCACTATTACTCTTTGTATCTGCACAATCAATTCATAATCAACCAAAAAAACTAACTCAATTGTGCTATGAAAAGGAAATAGAGAGAATTACTCTAATGTGTACCTAATTCCGAAGCCGATAATCGGACATATAAATCCTGTCCACCGCCGGTAATCTGTTTGATATCAATCAAATCACCAGACCAGATAACACATCCACTCCCCTTTCCTCTAATATCTGTATTTGCATATCCAGTACAAGAACAATTACTCAAGCATTTCTGCTTACATTCCTGGAGACTCATACTCTCATTCACCCAAGTATTCTTCGTTTCCGGCAATTTCAATCTCTGATATTTTACAAATCCAAATTTCTCCCCACAGTTCAACGGTTTATTACGAACACACCCCTCTGTGTACTCAGCTAACTTCCATTTCGCAGGCAACCTAGGACTGAACCCTTTCAAGCATTGACAGGCTGGAAAATTTCCCGGATCACATCTACCGAAAGGCCCACACATGCCGTAAGTGTCACAATAATCTCTAGGCATTGTCGCATATAGCCTCCAAGTTTCCTCCGTTCCAGAAGATAATAAGTGCATCTCTCTTCGGTTCATGGATTGGTTTAATATCATCCGCCCGATCATTGACTGATCAATTAGCGTATAGCTGAAGGAAAGCTCATCCTTGGTATGAACATAGTTGTAAACTATAATGGGGAGAGCTGTGCTTGGTTTTGCACTGTATGTAATACCATTCCATGGCCCACTTCTCATATACTCTTTCGAGCCGTTCCACATGGCCGGTTCAGGGTAGCTATTATTCTCCATTTCCATAGTCAAGCTTGCAGGAGAGGGATCGTTTGGACTAGTCCAAGCTGACAAACGTTTGTTTAAGTTTGTCCTAAAGTTCCATCCAATCTTCATGCCAGGCAACAAAGTATCAGTAGGATAATCAAAGCTCTGCCATGAGTAGCTGTCGTTGTTGTCGCCTGAATTTCCTTCCTCTTTTAAGACAAGGTTTCCGGAATCTAACAGCTTTAGGGTCAGGTTTTGGACTTGTTTGGATGAGTAATTAGCAGACCAGACAATAGTGTTGTTCTGAGTGAGGATAAGGGAATTGGCTAGATTGTTTATCATCAATGTTCCAGATGAGTCATTGATTGGATTAACCCTGTTTGCAACCCAAACATAAGTTGGAACTGAGATGTTCTTGTACCAGATTCCAAGGTAACGGTTTTTCGAAACTCCGGGACTGAAGAAACCGAGTTCGAATAAACCGGATTTGGAAACCATTGTGATTCCATCAGTAAGGTTTTGTGATTGAGAGATGGAATCAATTTCAATAGCAGCTGAGATTATGAAGCAAGAAAGGATGAGTATGAAAGTAAATGAAACTGTGTTCATCATTTCTTAAGGTTATGGAACACAAAACTCTGCAAATGAAGAGGCTATATTGTATAGAAAGTAACTCGTATGGATTGAAGAGTTGATACGTAATGGGACCTTAACTTCAACCACTGTGATACGGACACATATATTTTCACAATGTCCAAAAGTATGTTGGTATAAGTCTTCAATGAGGAAAATAATGTTGTACTAGAGTTGGGACTTTTAGGAGACTACTCACCAACCAGTTGCTTGCATAAGAGCAACGTAGGAAAGCATTAAGAAATGGGAACCCTCCAAACGAGGCGTTTAGACAAACCAAAGGGGTTTCGGAACTCACTTTTTAAGCGTTAAAATTATGTTATTTGATGGAATCGGATTACAGACGGTATTATTTATTGCACTATGAAAGTAATACAATAATTTATGGTTGGGATAGGGCCGTAAGGGGAAAGGTAAAGGGACTTAAAAAAAGAGACTCACCTAATCCCATATTCATATGATAGCGGTTCATTTGTTTATTTTTCAACTAGATGAGTTGGGACAACCTTTTTCTTCTTTCCACGATTTGTGTTTCAATGAAATGGGGATGTGGCGTCCACGATTTGTCGTTCGTTATTAGGAGGAGCATTCTTCTAGAAGTTTTGACGGATTCAATACACAAAATCTTACATAGTCATTACACATGACAAATTCCAAATTCCAAATTCCAAATTCCAAATGGACCCCAATTTACGACAATGACTATTGAATGACAAACTCTGTTGAAACGTAATTTCATGCAAAGTCTTGAAAGAGACAAAACATATACAGCAATTCCTACAAGAGGGGGGGGGGGGGGTATGGAAACGCTTTATGAATGGACGTCCTTCTTCCACATCTTATTTTTGTTTTTTTCTTTCCGATCTTATATACCATGAAAGAATGAAAGCCCATTATGAACAGTAAAATAGAAAAGCCCAAATATAAGATTGATTCAAGTCCAGTACTCCATCTTTGGATCTGATGACCGTCCAGCCCACACTCCTTTAGTCTCTTAATTCACATTTTACTTCAAATTAAATTAAATAAAAATAATTAATTGGATAGGATTGGAATGGGGCCGCAACCACATCTCTATCACCATTGGTTGTTGTCGTCATCTGCTTTGGGAGTTGTATTCTTAAGAGTCTAGAACATGTAGCAAACTCTCCCCACCTGTGGGTCCCACAGTCGCATCACCTAGTCCTGGATACCGATAGAGCCATCTGTCATCTCTCTTCTTCTTCCTTCCCCCCCCCCCCCTCCTCTCTCTTCTCTCTCGCTTCTTCCGTCCCCACCACATAATAAAACATACTGCTAGCGGTGGTTGCAATTCACCCTTCTCTCTCCCACGCCTCCACCTCAGCGGCCCAGATCTCATTCTCTTCCCAGGTCGGATTCTCCACCTGGTTTAGACTTGCCACATCATTACATCAACACTACTACTATGCTCCAAGTTGGCTAATCCAACTACAGTACACAATCCTCCAGTAAAACCTTCCGCCTAACTTCTAATATTCATATCAGTATTTTATCTTATATTCTACTTAAAAAAATTGTACCCTTTAAAAATAATTATCTCAAAAGGATAATAATAAAAAAAATAAAAACTACAAGATTCAAAAAAAAAAAAAAAACAAGTAACCACCAATTGATTGATATAATGTATAGATTAGACGTAGACAGGTAATGTCATGGGTTACAACTTTTATTACACCATAATAACACCCTTCCTTGGCTTCCGGTTATTTTAATATTAATAATAATGTGTTCCACGTAATTACGTAAAATAAAATATAAGAAAAAAAATACATAAATTAAAATTAAATAAATCTTAATTTAATAAATTATTTATTAAATTAGTATATAATAATATAAATAATATATAATATCATTTATAATTTATTTAATTTTAATTTATATAAATTTTACAGGATTGATTTTTTTTTTTTTTTTAAATATTAAGAAATATAAAATATGTTATCTGAAGACATAGATAAGTATATATATACATATAAGATTATAAGATTAGGCAGAATTATTATGATTCGACATCAAAAGAAGAGACATGTCCTCCTGATCCACATGGATAGGGCATGCAAGTGGGTCCCAGAAATTTATGCTCCTCGGATGGGCTTCACGTGGCTCTTGAGCCACCTTGGACAGTAGATGTCCACGTAGGAACACTTAGAATCTATAAGATCGTATTGACGAGCCGACACGTCATCACAAAATCCAGGAAAATATCTAAGGCGAAGCCCTAGCACTGGTAGTGCCCTTACGGGCCCACAGGCACAAATTTTGGCTCCATGAAGAAGGTTACACGTGGCAATCAATCTACGGTTCCGGTGGTATTTTTAAAAGATGAGAACTAAACTATAGGATCGATTTATTATATACCCGCCAACAATCCTCCCACACCGCTCAATTTGAATCGTCCAGTAGCATGTCGCCACATCATATGTTTACGGTAACATTTACACGTCAAACGGAAAGTTGGTTATTTTCTTAATGATGATTGACGGGCTTACATTTTTTCTGTGTCACATACGTTAACATGTTATTTTATTGTATAAATAAATTATAATTAGTTTTGTACGTAATAATCATTTTAATTAATAATAAGTTTATTAAAGTTTAAAATTTTACCAACCACTAATTTAAATAGCTTATTTGGTTAATTTTCGGAACGTGTGGTTCATTCTCTCTTATAAGCGATTGACTGGATCGAGTCGGTCTTAAACCGGGCTAGTGGTATTATTGACTAAAGAAAAACCGGGTCATTGGTTGGGCCGGATTAGCAACTACTCGTACGAACTGGTGAAGATATTTTGATCATTCTGACTACAATGTCCAAAATACCCTGCAGGTCACACATATATTGTGGTGGATATTTGACGTAATTACGTGCGAAAACTTAGGGTGGTTCCATATAATAACCCTGCAACTTGCACCTTTCCTTACCTATATTCCCCTCCCCCCTCTCCCTTCCTAGAAAGAAAGTTGATGCTGTAGAAAATAGAAACAGAACACACAGAGAGATGGTGATGGACTGTGAGCTCTGTGGGAAGCAAGCGAGGATGTACTGCGAGTCGGACCAAGCGATTTTATGCTGGGACTGCGATAAGAAGGTTCATTCAGCTAACTTTCTGGTGGAAAAACACAGTAGAAGCCTTCTCTGCCATGTATGCCAGTCACCGACTCCATGGAAAGCCTCTGGTCGCAAGCTTACGCCTACTGTGTCCGTCTGCGAGGGATGTTTCGCACTGTGTAGTAGAAAGTCCGAGCTAGGTCGAGACCTGGACAGCCAGCTGGTTAATGATGACGACGCCGATGAGATTGAAGATGAGGATGCTGCCGATAGCTATGATAGAGATGAAATCGAAGGAGAAGATGAGGAAGAAGAAGAAGAAGAAGAAGACGAGGAGGAGGAGGAGGAAGAAGATGGAGATAATCAGGTGGTGCCTTGGTCTTCTAGTTCTAATTCTTTGTCGCTGCCACCACCTCCTCCTTCGGAAGCGAGCTCAAGCAGCGAGGGAGAGATTTCAGGCGATGGAGGTGGTCAGTTATTGAAACGGAAGAGAGAGACAGATGCAGATCTGGATGCTAATGTACGGTAGTTTTAAATTAGTTGCTAATTTGTTACTTTGTTAGGTAATTTCTGCGAAGCCAAACAGAGTATCTTGTAACTAACGTTTGGGGAAAATGGAAAAATGCAGGACGAAAACGGATGCTCAGCCTCTCAACTATCAATCTCAAGGAAGCGATTACTCAATGACGAAGCAACAACTTCTTCGAGCTCATCCAGATCGGTGAAAGCAAAACAAGTTGCCACAACAACAGAAAGTAATCACGACTCCGCCACAGTGAACGATAATGGTGGTCCACCCGAGTTAAGATCGACGACGTCTGTCATCCACGCAATACAGGATCTCCAGAACGGAATTATCACCGGCGCCGACGATGCATCGAGGACGATTCTCGAGATCATTAAACTAAGCAGAGATCAGAGCCGTTGATCTCCTAAACACCAACAACTTTTTAATCCCTCCCTTTAAGACTTATTCTAACCATATATACAAACGCGTGTGACATGTCCCCTTTCAATACTTAAAATCCGTGTTTGATTTCAACTCATAATTAATCCCTGTTTATTATAACTCGGATTAACAATGTACAGATCAGAGCGTCATCTATTTCTTTTTAATACTCTAATGATGTTTCAATTCCAGTCGGAGTTAAATAGATTAAGAGCACTACATTGGAACGCTTATGTCTTGTTATTCATAAATTGTTGTTACAAAAAATTTCACGTTTTAAGGAGTGTTATTGTCGGTTTGGAAGTTGGAACCAAATTTTAGTACCCTCCAAAATGTTATTTTGCTATGGATCAATAATCACTTGTTCATGTAAGTTAGTAATACGAGAAAATCCAAAGGGTTAGGAAGTAGAGTTGAATTTGGTAAGGTGTGGGTGGCCCTAAAAGGATTATAGTAAGAAGAAAACGTGTTGAATGGGTAACCCATGAAGAAGAATAGAGTGACGAACCAGGGCCATAAATGTATAAGGAGAGCTGTCATTTATTGTGTGGTATGGTACTGAGATTTAGAATATATGTAGTTCATGTAGCCTATAGTCTATAAGTATAAGCTGTGCTCTACTTAATGCAATGAACTCTTAAAAAAAGAAAAAAAAAGAAAAAAAAAGGGGAATGAAATGAATGGGTGTATGCGTGTATGGTATGGGTGTATGGGTGTATGGGTGTATGGGTGAAAATTAAAAACAAGATTGAGTGCTCAGTAAAATGGAAGGAGTGGTTTAAAAACATGTAGCTACTATTATATTATCCCATGGTTTTTGAAATGAACGGTCCTTACACAATACCACACTTACCCAGAAAAGTTAGCTGATCGGAGGAATCGGAATTCAGAATCCCGTTTCTGTTTCTCTGGTCTTGCAAAGAACGTCGGTTACAACCAGAGAGTTTTTTGAGAAATTTTATTGATTGGTTCTTCTTCCAATCTTTATTTTTACATTAATGTATAAGTTAAATTTGAAAAAGTACCAAGGAACGAGCACGTCGTAAGATATGAGTGAGCTCTCAACTCCTCAACACAAGGGAAAATTGAAATTTGATGAAATTATTATATATTTTTATTATTACTTTTCGCCAAATTATGTGCTTAATTTATCTTCTTCGATTCTTTCTCCACCTGCGCACTCCACCCCTTCACCGAGTGGAGGGCCCCTTTTTAGCATCTGGGTCGTGGCGGGCCATCGGTTGTTGAAAATGTCACAACCATACCGCGTCACAAATACTACACATTATTTCTGACAGCATCATTTAAAGCTGAAACGAGAACAAATGGTTTTTGCTTACATAAACTATTAAGCAGAGTTTCCCCGGTTGGAAAGATAAAAATCCATAGAGAAATTGGAATCAAGGATGTGATCAAATAGCTCAAGAAGACGGCCTTAATCAAGGAGGTAATAAAGAATGAAAGCAGTTGAACATCATTCCAGAATATTCAGAGAGAACTAGTCTATGATTTTTTTTTTCCCAAAGGGCAAACAGAATTCCAGAATCATACAAACACCATTTTCTTTATCCTATGCCTTGTCCAGACGAATAGGGATGGAAGAAAAAGAAGAAGAAGAAGAAGAAGAGAGTACTCCCGATCACCGATCCAATATAAAGCAACAAGCACCACAGGTCAGCTGATCCACTTGGTGACTCGAACACTCTTATTCAAAAACTACGGGATGGAAAACCAGGAAACACACGTATCCTTATATTAAGAACAGTAGACATGTAAAGAATGAAGATGTATTAGATATAAACTGCTTACCTACAGTTGAGAGGATCGAACTTAGATCAGAAAATACCAGCTAAGCATCTGTGGCCAAAACTTAGATGTCATTTTACAAGAAACAATTGATCAACCAAATTATACCGACATCCATGAACCAAAAAAACTTCAAAGAACAGCACTTCCATAGACATTCTAATTGCTAAATCTAAACAAGCCTAGTATATGTGAGGCGTGGTGAAACCTTTACAATAATGCTCATCGGGTTTCCATCAGTTACACGATCTCACATTCTACCCTACCAACTACAATGCAGCATACTGATCGATTTAAGAGAGTATTTTTCCGTGTCACATGTGTCCCTACATTAGAGCGAGCAATGTAAAGGATTAAGAGTAACCAATACTCCAGATAGCTACTACAACATATTTTAAAGTCAGATCATGTCCCCTAATCGACAAATCCACACTACCTACAGAAAAAAGCCCGAATATATTGGTTATCAAGCTGTTAATCAGCCTACTCCTTGTTAGAACACAAATTTCTTGCTTGGATTGCAGTTTTCATTGTTCTCTTTTACTCTATATGTTCCTAAGCTTCATCATTCCAACAGAAAGTTGTGAAAATGAAAAATTCCTAACCTCTGAGATGCTAGTCTGAATTCTTAAGGTCCAGCTGGTTCTTGGCCCTCGGAGAGTTGATCAGTTTCTCCCCTTTCTCCTTCTTCTTGACGGCTGAATCACCGCCGTCCTTCTCCTCCGGGTACCGGACCACCACCACTGGACAGACGCAATGGTGAACGCAATAATCGCTAACACTGCCAAGCCTACCATCACTCCCGCGTTTTACCGCTCCAAATCCCCGACTTCCCATGATCATAGCACTTAGCCCTAACCGCTCCACTTCCAGGCATAACCTCTCTCTCATATCATGATCCTTCACAATATGAATCTTGTACGGAATCTGAGCCTCCTTCAACGTCTTAGCAAGATCCGCAACTTTCATAGCCGTCTTCGCGTCGAACTCCTCCTCCAATTTCTTCCTCGACTGCTCAGAGATCTCTGGGCGGTGACTATTTTCGGAATCAGCATCAGAGACTGTATCAGCATGAGTATCGATCGAGAGGTCGATAGAGCCCCAATCGGCACCAAAGAGGATGGAGGTAGGGCTGACGTGGAGGAGAACGACAGCATCACCAGGTCGGATGTATTGCTGGACGGCCCATCGGACGGCGTAAGCGCTCTCGTCGGAGAGGTCAACGGCGACACCAATCTTGCGGCGAGCTCCGGCGGTAGGGGTCGGTGTGGCGAGTGAGCTAGCAGTCGAGTGGTGACGTGGCGAGGCTGGGTGGTGGATTTTGATATTTGGAAGCTGTGGGTCCGGGTCCAAGGTGGAGCTCGGAGATTGTTGCTGCTGAGGATGCATTTGGAAAATGAAATTTTGGTTCGAGAAAAGAGACTGAGAAATGGAGATTCTTTTTTCTGCGTGAAAACTTGAAACTGGAAACTGGAATGAGAGGGCTCAGAGAAGAATGTGGAAGTGTGGGCTACGGTTGAAGAAGGCGCTATGTAGTTGGGCTTGGGCGGGTTTTGACTGACTTGGATTTTTGTTGGGTTTTCTGATGGCTGGAAAACGGCCCATGGACCATGGTGGGAGTGGTCCAAATTCGAATCCGGCCTTTACAAATAAATCAGCAATTCTAAAATTTTGCAGCCCACAAAATTGAATCACAACTTCCATGTTTTTATTTAGTTAAAATTATATATTGTAATAGATTATGACAGCTAAGACACTAGGTTTTTAATAATTTTGGTAATCAAGATTGTATGTCTAATGAGAGACAGATTAAACAAAGAGAACCTACCAAAAACGAAACACCATTAAAAAGGAGAAGTATTAATCAAACCAGTTGTCTGAAAATTTATTGTAGTTATGAAAAAGATTCCCTCCCTACAAGCCCATACAGAACTCCCAGTCCTAGTCATCACTCTTACCTGCTGCGTTCATAATAATAATAATAATAATAATATTATTATTATTATTATATATATATTTATAGCGTACTCAGCAGGTACCAAATGAAAAAAGCCACTAACCACAGACATCATTAAAAGGGAAAACAAGGCTTGAGTTTGGTCTGATTAGTTTTTTTTTTTTTTTTTGCTCGTTATTTAAGGTGATCCCCAGATGAGTCTTATAGCTTTTACATGCTGGAGTTCTATAATCAGAAAGACAGATATGCTCGCCCTTGTGTTTCAGCAAAAACATCTAACCTAACTCGAGCAGAATAGAAACCCATTGAAACAAGCACCAATTAATATTTCACATTCAGAGAGAGAGAGAGAGAGAGAGAGAGATGACTGAAAGCAAATATGTATTAAAAACTGGGTTTAAGTGTAGGCGAGTAAGATGAAACATCAAAATGGAAAGAAATTACCAAATAGAAAGACTGATCTTCTGGGGTTCTACGTTATATGCAATTAGAAAGCAAAAGAAGAGTCCTAATAAGAAAGTTTGAGGGACAAATCAATAGCATTAGAACAAGTATAAGAAGTGGTATAATGATCAGTCATAATACATGATGAAGCTTCTCCATGACCCAGTTGTGCAGCTGATGGTGTTTGATCAGCAGCTGTAGGGAATAATTGCAGCTTCTCGAAACCAGTGCTGTTCTTCCAGCTCCCACTACCATTTCCAGGAAAAAATTCGTATTCCATCAACACTTTCCCAGCCGCTACGCTTCCCTTCCTGTGAATCTTCTTTACCTCTGCTAATGATCCCTACAACATCAATACTCACTATGTATTCATGATCAACGCAGAACCCAAAATATGAATTTAATATTTGACATGATCCATCTTCTCCTAATTTATTATTAGCTAGAAGCTGGTTTCATGTTTAAGTAACTCGTACCTTGCGATCAAGATTCAATCCGAGAAAATCACAATCGACATTTATGGGAGATATCTGATCTGTGTTCTTGTCTCTACGCTCTCCTTGATCAAACCCTAAATTATTGCTTACATTGAAGCGCATCCTCTGCAATCGGGATTTTTAAGTGACACGATCACAAACTCTCACATTTCATCAGGATACGTTATATATATATATATATATATATATAGGAAGAAAATTGAAAAAAAGAAAAAAATAAAAAAGGAAGGGTGGTTTGATCAATGTAACAGTACTTTAAAGGAAGCATGAACCTAATAAGGTCCTAATTTGTGGAAGATGAAATAATCAAGACGACTACCTTGAAGCAAAACTCACAGCGATCAGGAACGCATGGAAACTTTGGGATTGAAGAGAGCTCTTTCGAGTTCTCAAACAGTAATGTTCTATTTCTATTGATCTGACCATTCTGAAGCTGTACTACTCTCGGATCCGGAGCTCCATTAATGACATACGGGTATGAATCCACTCCCATCAAATACCCGTTTCCATTTCCACATGACCTCCTCTGCACCACCAAACCACCATCCTGGTCCCACCCCAACGAACCACCTTGACACGACGATGATCCATCAATCATCACTGGCCTACCATTGATGTAGTTTGCTGGATCATAATGCAGTACTGGAACGCTGCCAAGTGGATACTGAAACTGATTAGAGAGCGTTAGAAGAGTAGGAGGAGGTGGTGGTTGTTCATATTGCTCCTGGATCCTTAACTGCTCCAGCTGAGCTACTCCGAGACCTCTCTGAGGCTGCTTTTTTGGAGCGGCCTGACTTCTGCTTGTTTTTCTCCCTCTGGGTTTTGTGGGTTCATTAGGGTTGTTGATCATGTTTTCTTGTGATGTGTTCTGGTCTGTAGCCCTCAGAAACATTGAGGTGGTCGCCATTAGAACAAGCTCAATTGGTTTTCTTAGGGCCAGAAAAAGGAAGAGTTGGTTGGGATTTATAGCAATGGAGTGTATTTTTATGACAGAGAAATATAGAAACCTGATTTGTAAAGTGAGAGAGAGAGAGAGAGCAGTAGTGAAACAGGCAGAACAGAACTAGCTATGTGAAGAGCTAGAAGGGCACGGCCATGTCATATAGCTTCTGTGTTTTATGTCTCGGTATTTTCTTACGTTTTTTTTTTAATATTTCCACTCGTCTTTCTTGAAAGTTTCTTACAAAAGACAAAATAATAATACTCTCACATGCAGGAGGCGGATGGGGACGCGCCCGTATCAATTCTGATTCTCCAAATTACATTTAAAAACAGTCCTCGCAGTTAGACAGTACGGGCAAGCTCACTAGTTCAGAGGGAGCATATATTGTGCCGTGGCCCGGTGCCAAAAATGGCAGAGCAAGCATAGTTCCTCAGGCCTATCTGTATCTGACCAATTTGAGGGGCTAAAACAAAACCATTTTAGCTTTAACACTTAAGATTATGACTTGTAACAACTCTTAGAAAACCGCCAGTTTGGCTCTGGGCAATCATAGAAAGTGAGATTTGGTCATGAAGATGGGAAAATCTGCCTATATAGGATTGTAATGATGCCTCCTCTCCCCCCCTCCCATCTTATAGGCTTCTTTTTATATGTGGTAACCTCAAAAAGCAGACTCCATGTGGGTGCTTTCTTATATAGAAAACCTATCAATTTTAGCTGCCAGTTTATATACACCCATGCAGATGGCAGTTAGAGTTAGGATAGGGTTGAACTATTTTCACTGTAAGAACTCCTTCCTTACGCGAACCATTATCTGGCTTTATTGTATGTTGTTTGTAAATGGTACCGGACATGAGTTCAACTTGATTCTTAGAGGTTAAGGAAGTAGCTTACATATGATTAATTTGTCTCATACTATGTTATACTAGCTTGAGATACCATTCATATGTCTCATACTATGTTATACTAGCTTGAGATATCATTCATATGTCTCATACTATGTTATACTAGCTTGAGATATCATTCATATGTCTCATACTATGTTATACTAGCTTGAGATATGATTCATACACAAAGAATGTTGTTGTAGTAACCAAGGGATTTGGATTAGATCCGTACCATATGGATCTCCCATTGATCTATAGTCTTTTAACTTAATATAATAGATAATGGATGATGTATTAAAATAATAATGATTAAATACCAATCATAAATTTAAATTGATCTGAATTCACTCCCCCTTTGCTCAAATCTAAACTCCCTTCTTGAGATATTTAATTTGACGTACCAAATCTTCCATAGGTGGACTTCATAAAACATGTGAACCCCTCAAACCAATTGTCTTTTGCCACGTTGGCAAAAACATGATCTATTTTTCCTCACATATATTTTGCAGCTGTCTTTGTTATTCAAGCATCTGAAACTGAAAGCTTGAGGTTGGGACAGAGTAGAAAACCCAGACCGCGTGACCAACCAGCCGACTTGTGTTGTTGATAAGCCTAAAAGACCTGTAAGATTAGATGATGGTGTAGGGGGTTGCTTCGAGCCGTCTCAATGCTTTGTTTGAAATTGCGACGTTCCAACCAATGAAAATTTCCCACGTCATCCAATCGGGTCCACTTTCCACTTTTGGACCAAGATCCACCCCGGATCTTGGGCCACGAAAGAAAGAATAAAAGGTTTTTGCGGATCCGATTAATGAAAATATTGTTTCGAGAGAGGGGGGGAGGGGGGGTCCACCTGCAGAGGTCCCCACCTTCCATCCGACGCCTAGTGGGCCCTCCACCGTACCAGAACGGAGGCGGCTGAATATATACAGATTCCAGAATAAAGCGGGGATTAATTAATTGCGTGGTGGTGAGGGGGAAGATTGGCATGTGAGAAGGATGATGGTTGACACGTGTAAAGGAGATGTCGTTGTTTCTGTACTGGGTTTGGGTTTCCGGGTTTGGGCGGACACGGTGGATTATTGGTTTCTGGGAAGCAGATTGTGCCTTATCTCTCTCTCTCTCTCTGATGGGGGAATCATTGCCTGGTTGCAGCTAAAAGCCAATCCCTATTTACAGACACAGAGTCAATACACTCTGTTTCCTTCCTCTCAAGGTTGGGGACCATTTCATTCATGGATGTTTATTTATTTTCTTTTTGGTATCTTCAAAATAAATAAATTAAAATCTTCTCATGTAAAAACAGTTCGCATAATTTTGTTGTAGATTGTTATCATAAAGGAAAAGACCAGTCAGAGAAAGTGCAAGTAGTAGCTTTCTTGAAGCTGTGTAGGAGTTGGGCCAATCTAGTACAAGGTAGAGAGCAGCTGCTAGCTATCAACATACAATATGCTAGACTTAACTGATAATATTGTGAGCCCAATAGCTTCTGCTGAAATTTGCAGCCCATCACCGGAGGCGCACGGGGGAATTTCCCGGATTTCCAAAAAAAATTCATATATATACACAACATGGTAACATACACAATCATATTTTGTTGGACCACTTACTAGCAACATGTAATTGTTTAGATCCTAATCTGAACACAGATTCTACCTCTTACCCTGTACTTCTGTTTTACCATATGGAAAAGAACAGGGACAAGAGCAGAATGCTTGCGGGATAAATCAGGACCGTTGAACGAAGACAATTTGCAAAATCACAAATCTGACATTTTATGTACTACTCCATCTGATCTTACCTGATCTGGGTGTGTCTTTTCATGATGTGGAAAATGCGTCGCTATCTTACATTAGTTGTGTAGCTGCCCCCCCCCCCGGCAGCATTATACGAGAATATGTCTAGGAGAAATATGGAATGCATAAGTTAGGTATGTAAATTTGAATTTGTGATTTAAAGAAATTAAGCATAGTTTAAAATTCATGTATAGGTTTTGCAAGTGCCAAGCTCTTTGGGAGAACAAATGATGCGCAGAGCATCCATTTTCCAGGGGCTACAAGGCGGACCCTACGCATTTCAACGTCGACTGCCACCTCACATAGTGCTATCCTTATCCTCTGAATCAACATTACTCAAAATTAAAATGGTTGAAAAGAAAAACAAAATAAAAAATCGACAAAGTCGAACTTTAAATCTGAACCTCGTGGAAGTCGAACTCGGGATCACTAGCTTTGGAGAATCCATAGACATGGATCATTGGCAAAGGGAATTCATCATCCGTCGTTCTGTCTCTCAGTATTCCCCTGAATGCATCTGTAAGGGAAGCAGAATACACAATACTGTTTTATTTACTTTGCAAGAAGAGAAAAAAGAAAGGGAAACTTGGTTCGTACAAAGAAAAATAGCAGACCTAGATACTCAGTGGCATCATTAGGCAAATTCATTACAACTTGTGTTATGGAGGGGGCCTTCTCACTTGCATACATAGCATGGATGAACCTCCTTCCATCCATGTTAAAAACCTTATAGAGTGATAAGAAAAATCATCATTATGAAGAAAAAAATCTGATATGAAGCACGGCTAGTTTGATTACACACGGCATTTTTGGCATCACTTCATACCTTAATCCTCCTTTCAAGCTTGTTCAGAACACTATTTCTTTCCAAGTATTCAACTGCATAGGGATTTAGATCATTAGCATAGACGCGTTTTACTATCTTCGCTGCAGATATAGCTATTGGGCCAGCTCCAGAGAAAACATCACCTGTCTCGTTGAAAAGAAACAAAGAAATTAACAAGAAATGAAAGTTATTTTCATCACAGCCAGAAAGACGTGCATGAATAAAATCTCAAATTTTCAAATTAAGATGAGATAAACGCATAGTCGCATACAAACAACATCTCTCTTCGTAAATCCACTCAGTAGATGTTGTCTTTCTGTTGCAAGTCTGGAATTCCAATACCTGCATACAAAGAAGAGAAAAGATATGGATCCTTGCTTGAGTATTTCTTCTCCGTGGATTTCTTTGCATGAAATACTATGTAATGGCCTTGAGTGCTATAAAATGAAGTAGCATCAGATGTAATATGTTGATCATCAAACTGTACTGTGCTTATATTATTAGCTTGCAAGGAAAGGAAGACATACACGGTTGCTAAATCTAAATGAAATCGTAATCCATTCTCAACAAGTGTAGTTACAAGAGAATGGTTTCCAGCCAAAACCTCAAGCTGCATTGTTCTGTAGTCATTGTGAATCGCATCAATCTTATTCACAACTGTTTGTATCTTTGGCTTGTGTTTGTCCAAAACAACCTGAAAATAAAAACACAGTCTGTTATTGTTTGTCAAATGTAAAAATTGACTCGCCAACATATAAACAGAAGCAGAATTTCTTACCACTTTGTACAAAGTACCTTCGCAATAAGCTTCTTGTACGGGAGATGTTCGTCTCTAAGGTTTAGATGGGCAATATGACCAACAGTTTCAAAGGCTGAAGGGACAAGCATTCCCTCAGGAAGCAAGGCTTTCAAAATCTGTAGAAAAGACATAAATCTATCAAATATAAATTTTACAAGCTCAGAATCTGCCAAGCAAAAAGAGGTTTTCTCATTCAATACCTGATCCATTTGCCAATACTTATAGAACAGGGTTAGCCTGCACCTCACCAGCTCAAAATTTGATTCCCCGCTTTCCTTAGTACCATATTTCAGCAGAGCCTGAAGAGTATAATGAAGACATTAACATATTGCTAGAGCAAATAGAGAGCAGGTCCACTCCATCCCTTCTCTTCATCCGCGGAATGATGCAATAAACACATTTTGCATTATCCCAAATGAATACACGAAAATTATACACTTTCAAATCTATAAGAAGGAAAACACTCTTACATGCTTGATGCTTATTGAGGAAGTGAAATTATGTCAAAAAGCAGCTGCTCACAAATGAATATAAAACGCTGATACAAGCAATCTACCTTAATGGCCTCGGGCAAATCTTCCACGCCCTTATCCCCGTACCGTTCATCCAAAAGCAACAATCTTGTCGAACCCCTCCATTTGCCACCTTTAGATTCATCACCCAACAGCCCTTTCATATCCTCCTCTTCTTCTTCTTCGACAACCTCAATCAGGGAAAACCCATTTTTCCCACCCCTCTTTTCCCCCTCATCTTTCTCTTCTTCCTTCCTCTTCCACTTCTTCTTCTTCTTACTTGGCCTCGACATCTTAGCCAAGTTCTTAAAATTCACATAACCGTTTGAATTAAACGTCCTGGCTAGCTTATCTCTGTACAATATCGGACTCAATGGCTCTCCATCACCTTCAACTTTTCCATATATCCGCCTGTTCAATGAAGCACTACTATCTATTTCATCGTCTCTTACGAGCTCTACAAGCTCGGCTTCAACTTCATCTCCAGGAACTCGAGCAATGTTGCGTATTCGTGGCCAGTTCAAGAGATGGCCTCGTAATCTGCTCTCTAGAGCAAAACTGTCTTTAGCCAGAGCACGAAGCGCTGCAATATCGAAGACTCGAGTGAAAATTTCTTCGTCGAATATATCATTTTCTTCTTCCTTTCCTTTATGCGGTTGATATCTCTGGTCTGTGCTTAGATCCGAGGTTTTGATGAGTGATTCAGGATGGTTGTGGATTGGGGTTGATTTGGCGCCCTTGTGGAGAGAGGGTCCATAGCCATAGGAGAAGGTCTGGTCTGGGTTTTGGGATTGGGTATGAGGGGTGAAGGAAGAGAGGATGAGGAAATAAGGGGCAGAGTGTTTTCTGGGGAAGATGAATTTAGGGGAGAGAGAGAGGGGGAGAGAATGAGGCCTGAAGAAAAGAAGCTTGGCTGCGACCATGCTCTTACTGTTACAGTGAAAATGATGAAGATAACATGGGTAGAAGGAGAAAGAAGAGACTTAGACACGACCATGTTTTAGTGGGAAAACTTGGAAGTAATATGGGCATTATTCGGCAACGTATAATCCAGCCCAAACTCAATCCAGGCTAATCACTTGTAAACTTTGAAGTTAGGCCCGGCCCATAAGTCATTCAAGACAAGCCCAAGTTGCAAGCGGGTCATGGCTAATTATACTTGGAGCCCGTTAGGAAGTACTTTAAGAAATATACCTCAAAAGAAAAAGTCAAGTATTTAAAATATATTAATTTTTTATAAATATTAATTTTTACCTTCAAATGAAACTATACTATTGATAGACTACTAATATATATGCAGCTGCTAATCACTCAAATAAATTTGTCTCATTTCCTTAAGAAGATAACACAAATTGTTCTATCGGAAACTTGGTCTTCTTCAATTACCTTCAAGTCAAACTGATCAGCGGCTAAGAGCATGTGACCGGTCTCTAGCCAACAATCCTTCCATAATAACCTTCTGCTTATACTTGTCCGAATCAAAACTAGTATTGTTACTACTGTTTTCTTCTCTCTCAACCTTCTTATTACTAATCCTCTCCCCTTCCGACGAGGAACCGATCCAATTCCGACAAGGCACGAAGAGCAACGACCAAAGTAAAGTACACGTAATACCACAAACTTTACCCCACACAGCCAGACCAAACATCGATATTGCCAGCAAGCACCATATTCCTCTGCTCGAAACACAACCACCACCACCACCGGATACTCTGTTTTGACTATTATCCACGCCATCAATCCTGCTCGATCTCAATGCAGCCAGCGTGAACGGATTGTTGTTCGTCTCGCGCAAGGAAGAAGAACACATCGAGCATAACGACGTTGAAGTGATCGCAGATGATGAAGATGATGAATTCTGTGAAGACGACGCGAAAGACGGCGTTTCTGTATCTATTTTTCTTACATCCTTCAATTTGGACGATCCTAACTGAATCTCATCGTTTATCGATATTAGATATTTCCCTCCCTCTCTTTTTGTTTCATCGGAGTCCTTCTCTTTGGATTTTCTTCTTCTGTAAATCTTCATCTTCTTGTCCTGTAACCGCACCATCAAATTGCAAACTTAAAATCCTTAGATCAAAAATAAGAAAGCAGAGAAAAGGGAAAGGGATGGAGATTGGAGATTGGAAATTGGAGGGAGAGCATACCAAGCGCTTGCCGAATAAAAGCGACTTGATCGTGCGTGAAAACCTGCCATTACCGACGTGTTTCTTTTTGTCTTGCAGACCGTCGATATCTCTGTACGTCAATGGCGTTGAATCCATCGGGAAAAAGCAAACCGGTTCGCTTTTGCAGTCCGTACTACTTACTACAGGTTTGAACGAACCGTCGCGTGAAGGTGGTCTGAAACAGAGCATAAGCTTGCTCTTCTCCTTCTTCTTCTTCTTCTTGTGATTATATTTAGTGACCTAGGAGTTTTCCATGAGGATGTCGAAGTTGTTAGCGGTTTCCTTTTCTAACCGCTGTCAACTAATCCCCGGCCAGAGAAAAAGAAAAAGACTTGAAGGTTTGTGCGGTAAGGAAAGACTTAGAGCGTGTTTGGACGGCGAGAAAAAGGGGGGGGGGGTGGGGGGGGAACTGGCAAAAATTCTGAGAAAACGAGGGAAAGTCTGGGATCGTGGGAGTGTATTGTATGATTTTCTGTTTCTTTCCCTTCTATTTTTCTTATAATTTGTAATTGATAAAGGGGGAGTGGGTGAAGGGGCTCTTGGAATTTTGGTAGGCGGCAATGGCGGGACCGATTTGTCAGCTTGCGCCACTTAACAAGGCCTACTGTCCTTAATGCCCTTCATTATGTCTGAATATATGGAGTTAGGTTTCGGCCCAAAACTGCCATTTAGAATTTATAGAAACATTCTATTTATTTATTTATTTATTTATTTTATTATATTTTAATTCCATGTTGTTTAATGTTTATCTACTTGGAAACTCAAATTCCGTTGGGTTCTGGTTTCCATAATTTAATATGTTCTTCATCTTTAGTTTCTTTTCAATTTTCAAATTTATTATTACAACATCAATTTCATCAAAAGTTTGGTTTCATGGTATTAGAATTATTACGAATGATCAAAAGTGATGTTTCCTAATCTTACTCATAACCTTGTTCTTAACGAAACACAGAAGTTAAAGAAATTTCAAAAGTTTTCTTTGGTTACCTTACTAATATATTTACAGGAAAATAATTGGTGTACGTTTAAGTACAATTCTCTTCCCTGAGAGTACCGGAAGTTGCGGGGATACAAAAGAGCTAAACTTGCTATTACTGAAGGCTTGAATCGTGTGAAATTGGTACATGAACTTATCCATCAAATAACAGAATTACCTTCCTAACAAAACCATCTTTCGTTTGTTATTACAGTTCAAACAGAGTACAATGTATCCATGTGTACCTCCTTGTGTCTCTATGATCATCTGGGTCACCATTCGCTTGAAGCCTTTTGGGATCGGTATAATCTCATACAAGTCCGAATCTCCGTCACTAGAATCTTACTATGGATTTCGGTCAGCTTTATGTATTTCTGTTTAAGCAATCAGTAAACCGGAAATTTACACATAAAGATTCATGACTTAGGTTGAATCTTGTGAAATTTTGTGCTTGTATGAGGACTGTGAAATCTGTGTACATGCTTGTATGATTGTATCTGAATCTGTGATAAGGTAATAGTGGTATGAGTTCCGATGGTTTTCAAGAGTAGATATAGCCTAGTGGTAGGTGAACCACTATACATCATTGTGTCGATTGTTTACTGTTTTTCATTGCACATCAAGTCCGAAATTGCAAACATAAATGGTTAGGTTAGTTTATCAAGATTGACCTAATTGAATTGAATAAGAGTTTAATCAAAGGTAAATATCCTAACAATGTGAAGATATAAAGATTATTAATAAAGACTGGAAATTTACACATACTGGCAACGGATTTCCTGAGATGTAGCGATCAAAGTAGTTCAGGGCTAGATATGGTATGAAAGAATCATAAACTGGAGCAGTTGATTTTTCCCACTTTATAGATCAAATGCGATTGGTATCAGAAAAAAAAAATACAGAATGAACTTGAAGAACACAGAGATACTACTATCTGGTACTTACCCCTTTTGAACTACTCGTTGCAGTGAACCTTTTGACGTTTTCATATATTCTGACACACAGAAAAATCTACTCCTTCCAAAATTATCTGCCATGGTGGTTTCTACTCTCTCACTGCAGGTAAACAAACAGCATAAAAAAGCAAACCCTACTATCTGGTACTTACCCCTTTTGCTGGGTGCTATTTCTCTTCCCACTGCTGGAATATTGGTTCTTTATGCCACCTTCTTTGCTCACCTGGTTCAGTTTTTCGACTATATTGTTTGATGTTGTTCGTCCCGTGCGAGGAAGAAGAACACGTCTTGTATACGATGCTGAAGTGATCGCAGATGATGAATTCTGTGAAGACCACGCGAACGACGGAATTTCTACATCTGTTTCACCTCCATCCTCTAGTTCGTATGATCCAGACTGAATATCATCGTTTCTCGAAATTGTATATTTTCCTCCCTTTCTTTTTGTTTCATCGGAGTGTTTCTCTTCGGATATTCTTGTTCTGTGCGTCTTCATCTTCCTGTACTGTAATCACAAAATCACATTGCAAATTTTAAATCGTTAGATAAAAAAAAAAAAAAAAGGTGAAAGAGATGGAGATTAGAGGGAGAGCATACCAAGCAAGTGCCGAATAAAACCGACCTGAGCGTGCGTGAAAACCTGCAATTACCGATGGATTTCTTTTTGCCTTGAAGACCGTCGAAATCTTCATACGTCGATGGCGTTAAATCCATCGGAGAAACGCGAACCGGTTCGTCTATGCGGTCCGTACTACTTAGTTCAAGTTTGAACGAACCGTCGCGTGAAGGTGATCTGAAACAGACAGAGCAAATGTGATCTGAAGTAGCGCAGAAGTTTGCTCTTCACCTTCTCCTTCGTCTTGTGAATATATTTAGTTACCTTGAAGTTTCCCATGGCCAGAGAAAAAGAGAGGCTCGAAGGTTTGTACGGTAAAACCTCTATGTATTCTCTCTAATATATAGAGCAAGAAGATTTTTGAGGAAGTATCACGTAAAAGGAAATTATAGTTTTGGTATAATTAGAAAACAGTCAAGGCATGATTTGAGGAAGAATCAATCCTTAGAGGGGGAGTAGCGCTTGTGATTTTGGTAGGCGGCAATGGCGCCATTAAAGAAGGCTTACTGCCCTTCATTATGTCTGAAAATATGGTGTGGACTTTTTAATTAGAAGATCCTTCTGGTTTTGGCCCGAAACGGCCAGTTAGAACTTAGAGAAGTATATAAGGAAACACATTAAAAAGTGTATGATATTGCGAATAATTCAAGCCCTTGATTGTTGCTTTGATTCTGATATGTTGGTGATAAATGAGGTGGCATAGTTGACTGAAGTTATTATTACAGCGGCAATTTCAACAGGTGTTTGTACGATGGGTCCAAACAGATTTCAGAACGGGCGAAGCTCCATGGTGGGCTTAGAGCAGCTTCTTCTTTACGGACATCACTGAAGTCACAGTTTCTTTAGGCAAAATTTGAAAAATTAAATTATATTCAAAAACTAAAAGGCATTGTGAAATATCCAAAAGTATCTATCATCTCTTTCAATATATTAAATCTCATACAATGGTTCTCTCTCTAATTTACAAAAATGAGCAGATTCAATCTCAATCTTGGAATGGAAGCCGAAGCTCCAAGAAATCGTGATTAAGGGATGGCACCTTTATGGAGCCATTAGTCCTTCGATGGTGTAAACAAGAGACTCAGCCCAATCAGCTTTAAATAGCACTGTCCGCAATGTGTGCATTACATCATAGTCCGGATCAAGCTTGCGCTGCCACCCCTACAAGATGAAAGAAAGAAGGAACAAAGATATCTGAGCATGTACAGATACATCTATAACAAATTCTCTATGTTTCCCAATACATCCCATTTATCATGCACATATAGCGATATCTACGTAAACAAAACTGGTTATATTTGAATGAATTGAAAGGCTGTTACAAGGATGTAAGAGGAAAACACTCATATGTGTTACCAGTCAGCGGAAGACAATAATAAGAGAATGTATATATCACATTTTCAAGGCCGTAAAGAATAATAGCAGCAGGAAAACTATACATACCTCGAGAACCAAAGTGGTTACCATCACAGTGCAAACATTGCCATTGATATTGACCTTATGACGCCTAACTTGATCAAGTAATTGCTGCATGCAATCAGCAGGGTGGAAATTATCACCTTCTGGGCTGACCCAGAAATCAAGTCTTTTCCACTTCCTACAGAAACACTGAAAATTAATCGCCATCTATTCATAACAAGAACCCTTTTATTTTTTTCCTACCCTGCACAATACATGTAAAAGAAGGCATTACCTCAATAAATGCTCTTGGGTTTGGACAACCTTGCTCTTTAGATAATCTAAGTGTGCACTCAGCAGCAGTGCAGGCCGTCTCGCAGGGCAACAGCCTTAAAGAAGTCCAGTAAATTAACTCGATCTCTCCTAGAAAGCTCAGCTGTCATGCCTACATCAAGGAGAATAACATGAGGTTTCGAGCGAAAGAGCTGCTTATCTAATGACTTTCTGTCCTTCACTCGGACAAGAATATTCCCAGGATGTAAGTCGGCATGCACAAAATTATCTACCTAAAAGAAAAAAGACAATTCTCAGGATTATGTAATCAACCTTTTCATCTCTAGAATACGTAAGTAATTGCAATTTTAGCATTAGACGTTGTACCAAAAGCATCTTCAAGAGTGCATGAGTCCCGATGTGAGCAAGAGCACTTTTAATTGTTTCATGTCCTTCAAGCACATCGACATAGTGTGTAACATTTTCACCTTGTTCAAAAGTTCTACCAATACAGATGGATGAACTAGGGGATATAGAGGCTTTGGGAATGATACGTCCTTCCAACTTCGGAAATTATAGTTTAAACAGCTCAAATGGGCAGCTTCCCTTGAAAGATCAACTGAGACATCATAAAGACAGCAAATTGCTTGAGGCTTTCATCTAATCTGATCCATTTCAAGCTTGGGATGAATCTAGAAATTTTGGCGACAGAATTAACTAATAGAAAATCTCTTCTAATTGCTTCTCCAACACCTGGATGCCGTACTTTTACAGCAACTACAAAAGGCTTCCTAGGCTGACCAGGGTATCTGTACTTCAGAGTAGCTCTATGCACTTGAGCGACACTTCCGGATGCTACAGGCTCTTCATCAAATCTTTCAAAAATTTCAGGCAATTTTCTACCAAATGCATTTTCTACGGTCTTTTTGGTGACCGAAAAACAATGTGCTGGTGCTTTTGTATGAAGCTCTGCAAGTTCAGCGCATAGATCTCTTGCGAAGAGATCTGGTCTACTCGCAGCCCACTGACCCCATTTGATAAATGACGGGCCTGCTTTTTCCAGTGTAAGATGGACAATATGAAGCCAGGTTTTCCTATAGTGCGCACCAAGAGAATCTACAAAAGGAGCCATTGCTATGCATGGAGAAAACAAAATTGACATATATATGACTCTGAGGAGTAATATAAAAGCCTCCAAAAGTAGAAACAAAAATGAGGATATGAAAATGTTTCCATCTTGTGCAAGCATGTATATAGTATCCCTTGTTGGTAGAAACTCTGCCTCTGCCCATGTTTGTTGTGCCCAAGCAATCTCTCCAATTACGAAAGCAATAAGCCAGGAGGTACTAGATTAGATCTGTGCAAAGCAACGGTCACTGCACAAGCAATACGGCTTATGGGCGGTAAAGTTGGCCCATTGTGGACACATATTTCTTCCAAGCAGCAAGGGTATGGAAAGAAATGCTATTATTTGCCGAAGGAGTGTATGAGTTCCTCGAGCCACCCTTTACTATGTTATCTTTATACCTTGCGAATAATCTGAATAGGGAGTAAGGGGAGCCGGCAGTGTAATGTGCCACTTTACTATTCACTTCTAAGCAGCTAGTCTTGCACTTAGGAATAAGGGTATGTACCACCCTTCTGGTTGCTTGACAAGAAAACAATCTGCACAAGCAATACGGCTTATGGGCGGTAAAGTTGGCCCATTGTGGACACATATTTCTTCCAAGCAGCAAGGGTATGGAAAGAAATGCTATTATTTGCCGAAGGAGTGTATGAGTTCCTCGAGCCACCCTTTACTATGTTATCTTTATACCTTGCGAATAATCTGAATAGGGAGTAAGGGGAGCCGGCAGTGTAATGTGCCACTTTACTATTCACTTCTAAGCAGCTAGTCTTGCACTTAGGAATAAGGGTATGTACCACCCTTCTGGTTGCTTGACAAGAAAACAATCTGCACAAGCAATACGGCTTATGGGCGGTAAAGTTGGCCCATTGTGGACACATATTTCTTCCAAGCAGCAAGGGTATGGAAAGAAATGCTATTATTTGCCGAAGGAGTGTATGAGTTCCTCGAGCCACCCTTTACTATGTTATCTTTATACCTTGCGAATAATCTGAATAGGGAGTAAGGGGAGCCGGCAGTGTAATGTGCCACTTTACTATTCACTTCTAAGCAGCTAGTCTTGCACTTAGGAATAAGGGTATGTACCACCCTTCTGGTTGCTTGACAAGAAAACAATCTGCGTATCGCAGAATGAAATACAATGGCATTACTAGCTTCAGGCAGCTAAGCGAAGATGAAAATAAGCTGGAAACATAAAGAGCATAAATTTTGAAAAGAATTTATCTATACTGGTAGGTTACTTTTCATATGAATCGACTGGTAAAGCAAAAATCTCTAGTAAACTGAAACAGGATAGGATCAAGCTGAGGCATTTGTTTGCAAATACAATAAACGAAATCAATGCTCTTCCACTTCCTTCAGCTCAGCAATCCATTAACGAATTGCAATTACGAAAACCTCAAGATAAGATCACTCAGACGCAAAGCACCAGAGATCCTGCTAAATCCCTAGGAAACAAAACACGAATTTCGAAAACTACAGAACACAAAGCAGAAAGTGGCAGAAGGTAACTGACCTAGACATGGTGGTCGAAGTTCGAGATTATCATGGTCAGAAGTACTACGCAGGTGGCGGCGGAGAATAGCCGGCATGATTCTCAGAACGGGGTCATTGGCATCGAAGCCTGACGCGCCGGTATTCGGTAGGAGCTAAGGAGCAGGATATTACTAAAAACTCGCGGTGGTTAAGAAAACATGAAGATGGGCTCCCGATTCTGTTAGATCCAAGATGACGCTAAATTAATGGCGGCAAGACCACGCAGCGGTCCCAACCGTAAATACGGGATCCTCCATAAGTCCAAATTTCATATCGACGTCCAGTTCCACTACCACGACATGTCGACATTTAGGACCGAATTTGGCTTGGGCCTGTCGGACTGTTGCTGTAGGATATTATGAAGGTGGGTCATCTGGTCAACGATGTGAACGACAGACCGAATTAAGTAAAGAGGGGAAAGCGTAGACGCAACTTCATTTCTTCTTCCAACTTTTTCTTGTTCTTTTTTTCTTAATGATTTCGTTCAGTTTTTCCATAAGCTCTAAAGGTCGTAGACCATAGTAATTAATGTTTGAATCAAACAAATTTGGAGAGTTCAAAATTACGGGACAAGCTATAGAATACGTTTTCGGTCCGCCAAAACTTGTAAAACACGAGATGATTATAATAATTTGTACAAATTTATTAAATATGATAGGAGTCATGATTCATGAACATGTATTTGCAATCACGTGTGTTATTATTATGTTTTTGAGGCTCACAAATGCTCAAAATTTGTGAGGCCTCAACCAGGTTTTTTTTGGTTGAGGTTTAAAATTTTGCTAACCCGTTTATTATTTTTCCGGTTATCTTATTAAGAATAGTGTGACCTTCTCTCTTTTATTTATATTCGCGATTGAAATTTTAGATTTTTTCTAGTGATCCTGCTCTTTCTTCTATCATTGATCTCTGGTGATAGTTTACTTTTTTTCTCTAATCATTATAGGGTTTTATATTTACATCTCGAGGTTTTGATCTTATTTAAGATTGTCGTACTTCTTTCTTTGTACTGGATAAACCGATTCTGTTTTTAGAGTTTATACTTGTAGATAGAATCTAGTTTTGAGTTTGATTGAGAGAGGTTATAGGGATTTATCTTGGTTCTTGGTGTCTATCACAGTGTTATGGTGCTCATCGGTCTATAACTGAATCTAGTTAAACCTATATCTATGAATCTGTTAGATTTTTGGAGTCCCTATTATTGATTCGGTTTATTAAATATATATTTGTGATTAGTGAATATATGTTGTTTAGATTTGATATAAATTTTTATATTGTATTATTGATTCATATAGATCATTAATTTTATATCTAATCAGTCTCTATTAAATGATAAATATGATGTATACAATTATAACAGTTATATTACAAACCTTAAATCAGAGCCTCACTAGAAACAAACATACAAATAATAATTTTCTCACAAAGCCAGCAAATGTATGCATGCTCTCCACTCGCTTAGAACGATTGCATCATACATAATAAGTATTGCTGCAATAACTATCTCTCTCCTCCTCGGCGTTGCCATTGACGTTCAAATGCATCATGCTAGAAGAAGGAGTTGACAAAACTGATCTGAAACTCAAATTTGGGATATAATTGTTATCATATTCTTGATATTTGGATAAAAAGTTGGTGATGTATTGATCGGAATTATGATCATGATGATCGTATCCAGAGTCTAACGTGGGCACAAAGCTTGGCTCGTCATCTACAATATTACTATAACTGGTTTGCCACAGGCAGCAGCTGGCCGGTGCAGAATTCGGGCAGCCGAATTGGCCAATATCTTGAGAAAAAAGTTCCATATTGGCTTGTATGGGTTGAGTCTTGCTGGATGTTGTAGTACTATTAATTGGTAATGCTCCATATACAATAGGCTGATTTGAATTGGGGGGTAAGATCGTGTTTGACTCAATCATGAAGGGTTGAAATGTTTCGTCTTGAGGTAGGCTATTGGCGAGTTGGTTTTGTTGATTTTGAGAAGTAATATCAGTTGATGTGTTTGTGCTTTGGGATGAAAGTAGAGAAGCGACCAAGTTGATTAGAAGGTCTGGGTTGACTGTAGGAGCTAGGCCAAGCAAATTGTGAGGGATACTAAGTTGACTACTCGAGGTGAGTATAGAGGGTAGTTCCTGAAAATTGAAGCATGGGGCATGAGTTATAGGGTCGATCCCCATTTTGAGTAGCTTCTTTCTAATGCTGGTGTTCCAGTAATTCTTTATTTCATTGTCCGTTCTTCCCGGCAAGCGAGCGGCAATTGCAGACCACCTGATTAATACAAGCGATCGATAAACTAGCTGGGTAAATCAACCTCGAGGTTATAGGATCTGCTCATTGAATGCGTGGAAGCTATAAAATGATGCACTTACTTGTTTCCCAAGATACTGTGTAGTTGAATTATAGTCTCTTCTTCTTCAAATGAGAGTCTTCCTCTCTTGATATCAGGTCTCAAGTAGTTCGTCCAACGCAATCTACAACTCTTTCCACACCTTTTCAATCCTGTAAATGTATCAATTCAAGTTGGTCAAACAGAAAGATTACATTCTAATCAAACTATCACTCAACGAATGAGAGAAAACTACAGAATACCTGCATTCTTGGGAAGATAACGCCAATTACCAATCCCATGTTTCTGAATATAATCAGTCAGCTTCAGATCTTCATCTGCAGTCCATGGACCTTTCTTTAATCCGGTTTTGTCAGAACACGGAGCTTTTCCCATGATATTTACTATGTTCGTTATAAAATAAGAAACCAACTTGGAGTTTTTTTATGAGAGAGAGAGAGAGAGATAAATAGGAAGAGAGCTGGAAAGATATGGCGGAATAAGCAGACGAAGAAATCGTTATATATAAAGTAGTGGAGAATTGAAAGAGAAGAGAAGGAAATGGTGGTAAGTCAATATTATTTGGTACCGGCCTTGGTTTTACCATTCAAGAGACGTGTCTTGGGGTAACTGTTTGAAATCACATCATCCGATGAGATGGTACATATATAGACGCTGTTCTGCTCTTTGTTTTCTCTCCTGCGCGCAGATTTACCTTTTGATCGAGAAGAGACTGTTACCAAACAGAAATGGACACAAAGTGCACTGTCATTAAATGGCGCGCGGTGATTGGTTGCCGCATGTCACAAGTACTCGGTATCCAGTCTGGAGGGAGAAATCTCAGTACGTAGAACGGTAGAAGGAGCTAGCCAGCCAGTATGGCGCCACGTTAGTCCCCTCTGCTGACGCTCTGTAGACCTTGCTACAGTAACACTAGAATGTAATGCGTCATTGCGTCCATACGTAGATGTGCATGGCTCCAATCTCCAAGCCATAACAGGCCTCCTTTCAAGCCGAGCCGCGACCATCTAACGATTCCAATCTGTCAATTTGACACTTAGTCCAATTGGCCAGCCGCCACTTCCCTGTCTCTGTCTCTCTTCCTGTTCTTCTTTTTTATTTATCAGATTTTTGTTTTTGTTTTTATTTTTATTTTATATCACGTTTACATTGACTGATTCCGTTTCAGATCATTCTACAATAAATTACATAAATTTTATATATAATCAAAATAAATGTAAAAGTGCCGGAGTGCATGAAGCCCCGTAGTAATTTTATAATTATTACTCACGTATTTATTATTCTTCAACATCATGATCATGATCCGAGTTGTATAGCACAGAATCTTTTCAAAATTCCAATCGATTTAACCCAATTAAACTCATCCCATTACGTTGAAAGTATGCAACGTATTTTGAATTGCTTCAATAGTCATGAATCGGCTTGGGTAGGTTTAGGGATAGGATATAGTCGTTATGTGCATTAACCGAAAAATACACTAACATTAATGATAGCGAACTTTAATTTGAATCTTACCACTTGCTAGACCTGCAAATACATGCAATTTGTAAGGTTTATTGATTGCTTGACGACGCTGTTAGAGTGAAGAACTGGTATACCCTGCTTTGAAAGTGACGTCTAGTTTGGACAGAACTAGTATTAACTGTACAATGTACTTGATAACTTGAATTGTGATAGATGAATTCCACGCATGTTCTAAATTAACTTCTCCATGAAAATACCTCTCCAGCCTCAAGCTGCGCTAGTATCACTCCTCAACACGATAACTAGCACTGTACATTGCACAGTGATAATTGATTGACCCGGCTGCTTGTTTAAACAATCATACATAGAAGATATCTTGAAAATATTGTGTATCAAACATCTAATGAATCGTAGAGTCGATCTAGTGATTAATACCGCAGTCTTAAATTATATCTATTTTAACATCTTGTGTTTGAATTTTATAGAGACCATTTGTCTTAACCATTCGTGAGGGTTGGTCTAAAAAACTATATATATATATATATATATATATATATATATATATATAATCCCATATCATGACTATTACTCTTTCTTTAATAATTTCGTCAACAAAAGTTTGGGGGCAGTTTGAAAACCAAAAAAAAAAAAAAAAAAGTATTGTTACGAATTAATTGTTGATTGAAACTGATTTATCTATATCACTCACTATATAAAATGCAATGTATAGACATGAGTAAGATGAGTCTAATTTCCATTCTAATCATGGTCAAATGTCAATGCTAATTAAATTTATTACCATCTCATGTTTTTCTACATCGATCATTAATGTTTGGGACCCGCTGTCTTCTTTGGCTTATTGTATATCTTAGCGTACAACGAGGAATGAACTTTAACGACCAATTGATTATTTACTCGGCCTATAGAGGCTAATATGCTATAGCTATACTATTACTAGGTATAACTCTAAAACTATTACTATACTCTAAATATCATCATATTTAAGAAATGAGTCAAACTAAGCATAAAGTACTCTTGCTTACTATTTTTCTCATAACTTTTCCACTTGTCATTTTTGGATGGGTTCTAGTGATTCTAGTCAATATATATATATATATATATATATATTTTCTTCTTATGGTCAAATGAAGAAATTGTTAAACAAGAGGAAGTTGAAGTTAGAGTTAGAGTGGGGGTGGCCTCATCTAATTACTTCAATCAAGGTTTGGTCTCTCATTAGAAAGAATCTTAGAGAAAATAATACTAAATATTATAGTAAACAAGGAAGGATTTTTAACTACTGAGATCAGCGATTACATCAAATTTCTAACTACCTGGAAGAGGAAAAAATGAACAACATCGAGTCCAGCTGCTCAGCAAATGCTCTTATTTTCTCTGTTTTCTATCTGGATTAGGTGGATCCCGTGTGAACATTAAGTCTAATTATTGATACTTACTGTGAATTTTCGATAATCTTGTTTGTGGTTGTACAATCAATTGAGCTAGAAAGGACATTTATTTATTTATTTTTTTATTTTTTTCTATTTTTCTTGTTTTTTTATTTCATTATTATTCAATGATCTGTACGTATTTTTTGCTGGCTAGAACTAAAATACAATATATATATATATATATATATATATATTATATAACATAGTTTAATTTCGTAATTAATCAATTAGTTAATGAAAGTATCTAGTGTTGTGTATTGTATTTATTGCATTATTAACCAATCAAGGATTCGAGTATAGTATTAATAGTATATGCTCGCATCATGCATGCATGCATGCATGCAAATCTACGTTATGATTATTTTACTCGAATACAAGATTTCTATACGTCTAAATATACGTATATATAATAAATATAACCAGTTAACACGCTGATACATGCAACTTTGTCGCATGGATGAGGTGGACTGTCCAATTATAACCCTCAACCTTATAATACCTAGTTCGTTTCCTTCTTACGTACAATTTAACTTTTTTGGCCCTTTTAACACTGGTTCTAGTTTCATTCTTACGTACAATATGACTTTGTTTGGGCCCTTTAACTCTGGTTCTAACAGACTGGGCCTTCCGAATTGAAGGGAATGAGCCCATGATGAAGGGAAAACAGGCTCAAAAGCCCCAAGTAATCAAGTACTATACTTAAAGTGAGTATTGTGCAAGTAATTAACTTCCTAGAAAGTTCGGCATTGGGAAAAGATAATTAAGCACCTGGTTTTCTTTCCAAGACTGTTGGCCAGGTTAACAAGCATACGCCTTTTTCTCTCTCTCTTTCACTTTAATCTTCATATATATATATATAGTCAAATCCTCTACTCAGTTCTCAGTTAAGAAACCAGACCCAGATCGTAAAACATTAAAACCCATTAAAACAAAAGGACTGCTTTGGATTCTCATAGAACTAAGAAAATGAGTGCACCTATCCGAGCGTGGTTTGTGGCGGCGAGCATCGGAGCGGTGGAGGCGCTGAAAGATCAGGGAGTATGCCGGTGGAATAATGTGATAAGATCCGTTCATCAACATGCAAAAAGCAAAGTGGCCAGATCTCTTTCTCCGGCCAACAAGCTATCAGCCGCTTCTTCTTCAGCCATTTCTAACAGGATCAAGAGGTCTCGAGATGAGAGGATGAGGAAAGTCATGGATTTGAGCTGCTTCGGTCCTAATACTACTAGATTTTAACGAGTTCTTTTGTAGATACAAGGATCTGATGTCTGATTTGATCATATAATTTTGTTTCCATCTAAGCTATGAGTAATGAAAATCATATGTTCTTTATATCCTGCTAATCTGAAGTTCTTTATTTATTTATTTTTTAACCCATTTATAACAAAATGTTAATACAACTGAGATATTCAGGAAAAAAGTGGATTTTGATTAATTATTATTAGACCCAATCATAAAGATTAAAATTGTGTAAACCCATTTTGCCGAAACCATACAAGAAGAAATGAAGAAGCTAACATAGCCCTCTGAATCTAACTTGGGTAGGATCTTTTTTTTTTTTTCCTTTCGAAATTTATGAATCTGACTTCTATCAATCTCAGACAGTTTTATCATTCTATTTTAACCAGGTATAGTTGCAGGTTAAACAACATATGAATAAAACAGGTCTAGTTCAGACAAAGAAAAGTGTTGACAAAACAATATTTATTGTTGATGTGTGCAGTGTGCTTGATATGAAACTGTCTCTGTTTCTGCTCGACTCATTCTCTAAGAATTGAACTTCTGAAAACAAAAATAAAAGATTTTTAAATTGAAGAGCATCTGCTTCACATTTCTAATCACGAGAAGGAAGACAAAACTGTAAGTAACTTATGTCCACGTGTTAGTCTCATATGTCCCCACCCTACCCTTTCCACCCATGGTTTGCATATTACCGGCCATTGTTTCCATGTCACTCCAAGTGGTCCAGATTCTACTTACAAGACGAAAAAGATGGGTGTTTTGGATTCCAAAAACCAGTGGGATTCTCCCAAACTGCTGCTAATACTGCCCTGTCATGCCCTGCCCATTGTTTTACTACACTCTCTCACTACACTCTACCACTTCCTTGTATAAAAGAATCACCATCCTATCTCAACAATCGTCAAGAACAAAAATCCCATCTTACAAAATCATTAAGAGTCTAATTCAAAGCAAGAGAAGCAAGAATGAGTTCAACAAGCAGAGCTTGGGTTGCAGCTGCAAGCATTGGAGCAGTGGAAGCCTTAAAAGATCAGGGAATCTGCAGGTGGAATTATGCTCTGAGAACACTCCAACAACATGCCAAGAACAACATCAGATTATATTCTCTAGCCAATAGGATCTCTCCTCAATCTTCTTCTGCAATATCTAACAAGATCAGACAATACAAGACTCAGCAATCTGAGGATTCACTTAGAAAAGTCATGTATTTGAGTTGTTGGGGTCCTAACTGACCTCCTTCCAATAAATTTTGTAAATTACATTATTGAATCTGTAATAAACTCTGCCTCTGGTTCTAACTTCTACTTCTCTACTTGTGTTCTGAAAGTGCAAACTTTCATCTGATATCACTATGCAAGAGCATCCACTCCAAAATTAGGTGTGAACAGTTGCGGAAATTTCTAAGCTAATATCAACTTTATGTTATAAACAATCCCAATAAATTTAAGTTATTCTTTGCTTTCTCAGAAGGCATAAATTATCAAAGATTCCTGCTGACTGCTGCCTATGTAGTATATATAGATAAGAAGGGCTCTCCATTAGCCCCTCTTAATACCCATTAAAACTAAATTGAATATTAAAAAAAAAAAAGAAGAAGGAGAAATCGTATCCATTTTGAATTGTATAATTGAGGAAAGATGAGTTCTAGGAAGCAGAGTATGGATAGTGGTGACTAGTATTGGAGCTGTTGAGACACTGAAGGATCAAGGAGTTTGGAGGTGGAATCATTGTATCAGGTCGTTTTATCAATCTAAGAGTCTTTACACCACTTCTTCTCCTTCTTCTTCTTTCATTTCTGAGAAGATGAAGGTTTCTAAGGAGGAGGAGAAGCACCGGAAAATGTTGAAATTCAGCTGCTGGGGACCCACTACTCTTAGACCCTGATCAAGTTTTATGCTTGATTCAATTCATCTCATGTCTTAGACTCTATCCTTAGTTTATAGATTGTTGACCACAGAAATGCATATTTATATTTGTTTGACGAATTCTCTGCTTTGAAAAATATATGGGCAAGAATTAATAAACATCTCTCTGTTTGATTAATTACTACGTGCGGGCAATGAACAAAGTCAGCAACGGTGTGTACAAAAACAAGGCTCCCAAAAAAAAAACAAAAGGTGAAGAAAAATGAAAGAGCTTGTGTTTTTGGCACGTGCTAAAAAGGGCACCATGGTTTAATCGAAACCAGTGCTAGATTCCTAGGAGCTGAGATCAAAACCAGTGCTTGCTTGATTCCTCCCGTTCTCAGTCTTTTTTCATATAAAAATATATATGTATATATTTGTACTAAATTGACTGGCTAAACTTAAGCTGTCTACTGGGTCAATATAGGAATTTTAAATAGCCCCCTCCATAAATACTAACCCTTTTGATTAATCATTCACTTTCTCTAGTGATCTCTGTACCGAAAAAGTAAGGAAGATCAAAGATGGGCGGTCGTAGTGAAGGGGAAGAAGTGTCGAAGCATGAAATGAGATTGAAGAAGATGGAGGAGCAGAGATACTATGGGGTTTTTGGAAATGAATCGGGTGGGAAGAAGATGGAGGGCAACAACAACACCGTCAAGGACAAGAATGATGAGAAGAGGAGGAGAGAAAAGGCAGAGAATCTTGTCCATCTCATCTGCTGGGGACCTGATTGGTGATATATATTATATAGCAAGCAAATTATATCAACTACTGTTTTCTCTTCTCCTTCGAAAATGTAAACTACTGCTTTCTCTTCTCTTCTATGTGTCTATGACCAATATAAAAACTTGTATATATGCATGGAAAAGATCTGAAATCTTTTGAGCTATTATTCCGATTTAAAGGAAAAATATTCAATAAATAATAATAAAAAAAAGGTTGATGATGATGATGATGATCACTACTTTCCTGTTCAGAGGACTGTCGTTTAAAATAATTGCACTGAAATTTGATTATTAGGGTCCGACTTGGATCGGTCCATCTCAGATCAGAACTAGGGCAGGTGGCCGCCAGAGTTTCCACCTCCGGTTTTGCCATTACCGACTTGTCCGCTTTGGCAGATGAGAGATACGTCGTCGTAATATTTTCGCCATACTAGTAGTAGTATTACTACTATATAAGCCAAAGCGACGGACACATGGCAAGGTCCAATGCGTCTTTCACGGTGGTGCCGTCTGCTGCGGCAGGGTTCCCCCTGGCTCCTAACGCAACGGCGTAGACTACAACTTTCTAAAACGTTCTGGTATGTTCGGTCCTTTTTACCAACGGTTTCTAGCGACTACTGAAAAGTAAAAACAGAGCTACAAGACAATACAGTAGATTTCGTATGAAACACAAAACGTGGACAGGAATGAAAATTAAGATTGTGCATGATCCATGTTTCAAGATAACTCCAGAAAATAAGAGAAATAGTGTCTCAAATTGTTCTCGGAAACTAGTTCTAACCGCACATTTTGATTGGTCTCTGGCAAAAAGAGAAACATCCTTTCTGCTGGACAAAATGCAACCATATGGAACGGATGAATGCATTTTATCAATACAGATTGTTGTAATAGTAATCTTCTACATTTTCTGATTTAAAATCTCATGAATAGACAGTATCACAAGTTCACAACCTTACATGTTCAAGTCAGTATAATTTGATTTGGTACAATTTTATCATACTCAATCTCGATATTTTTAATGATATAATTTGATTTAGTATAATTTTATCATACTTAATGTATTACGTAATCTATTTATTGATATTAGACGATCAATATCAATTATTTTTTAAATATTGATCGTAAATTCCAACGAACCAAATATTTTGTGTGTACTGTCACGTAATTGGCAAACCTACATCCATAGAAGACAATCTTCGTGTCCAAGTTCAACTTGAACCAGAATAATAATCCATTTACATCTTTTCCATGCATAAAAACAAGCATCATCATCTTCATTCTTTGTCTTTTTAACAGCGTACTATTCCATGTATAGAGACTGTAGCAAGTTTGAGAATAATCCATATATGTACATTCAAATATACACGTGGCAGGGTCAGTAGCACCTAGTCTATATATTTGTCAAGGCTTTATGCAAATCTCCACCACCAAAACCTTACCTTCATTCATCTTTTAGCTCACTCTCTTTCTTCTTCTCATTATCAACTGGAGCTTTTTTTCTAGAAAAAAAGTGCAAGAAAAAAGTTGCTTTTTTTATTTGCCTTATCAGTAAGCACAAAGCAGCCATGCTAGAAGGCAAAGCAGTGATCGGAGAGACTGATATGCTGCAGACCATGCAGCAAGATGCGCTAGACCTTGCGGCGAAAGCACTTGATTTCTTTGATGTTACAGAGGCTACTGAGATTGCTCGCTTTATAAAACAGGTGTGAATGAAGATATGATTTGTTATCGTTATACTCAAAATCAGTTCCTGGGATTGTATTGATTGAACTTTTCTTTTCTGGGAGCAGGAATTTGACAAGACGTACGGACCAGGATGGCAGTGTATTGTAGGGACAGATTTCGGATCGTTTGTGACGCACTGCTTTGGATGTTTCATTTACTTTTGTGTCGGAAATCTTGCAATTCTGCTCTTCAGGGGTTCTGCTGCTCAAGAAGCTGAGAACCAGTTTGCAGATGTTCTTGAATCTGTCAAAGCTTGAAGCTTTTTTGTCTTTCCTCTTTGTTTTTGTTTGTTTATAGTCTTCTTCTAGAAATCTAGTTTGTGTTTTGTAAAATGGTAATTCACAAAACATACAGAAAATGTTATCCACATACTGTAGGCTTTATTTGCGTTCTCTGTTTCAACCTTATCTCCATATATATATATTTTTTCATAAGCTGAAAAAAATTGCTAAATTGTATATGGCCGTCTTTAAATTATCCAACTTCTTCACAAAAAAAACAAACATGCTCCAATCACTCATCCTTTGGGTTGGAAAAACGAAACACGCATAACTTTTCTTAGGGATTAGTTCCGGAGCTTTTGGTGATTATGATTACTCTTAAAACCCTGTATTGGATTGTACTTTGAACTGGACCTTATACTATGGGCCGATTTTAAATTTATAATTGGTAATCAAGCCCACACCTCAAAATTATAAAATAAATATAAAATATAAGAAAATATTTATAATTATGATAAAATTAAATATTAAAAATATTTCAAATAAAATATGGATATGGATCGATGATTACTGGAGTGGCAAAGAAGATACCATAACATGTGTAAGGTAGTCGATACCATGATATTGTAATTGGATTATTAACGACTGCAGAAAAAGCATTCGTCAATAACATCAAACACTTTATATTCATATAATCATGAATAGAGTTTGTATTAATCTCTAATGAATTGTTCACAGTACTCATAATTTGGGGAAGAAGAAAATGCTCTGAAATGGAACCAGAACCCTCTGGAGTGTAGACACCTGTATATATATATACATAAAACATCATGTGTATATATGAATATTTGACCAGATAATATATGGATAAAAAGATATCAGTTCGAGATACTTCAAAATCCTTACAAGTTTTCTGATTGGCTGATTCCAACCTCAAAAATATCGACCACAATTTTCCCCCTCTCCAATTCTTCACCACCCATTCCTCTCTCTCTCTCTCTCTCTCTCTCTCCCCCCTGCTCACTGAATTAAGAATTTATATGAACACGTACCCTTCTTCAATCTTCATTACATCATTCCATTATTCAACTCCTAAACACACAGTTTCATTGTTCCAACTGCCATTTACCTGAAATATTTGGGAAGGGAAGTCATGGCAGCTGCTGCTAGCTCTAGCACTCTCCTTAGAGCAACCCCATTTCTGGGCCAGAGCAGAGGCTCTAGCTCTAACGCCTTAAGAGAATTTGTCTCTATGGGAACTGGAAAATACACCATGGTTGTTTTTCTTACATCACCTTTCTATCTAAACTACCTATCTCTTCTGAGTTCTCTGATTTTTTTCTGTGTTTCTGTTGGGCAACTTGCTAATTTTGTGTTGTGACATGAACAGGGGAATGAGTTGTGGTACGGACCAGACAGGGTAAAGTATTTAGGACCATTTTCTGCCCAGACTCCTTCCTACCTGACCGGAGAATTCCCTGGTGATTACGGATGGGACACTGCCGGATTATCTGCTGATCCAGAGGCATTTGCAAGGAACAGGGCTCTTGAGGTAAAATTCATTTATCATCAAGATTCTCAATCTTACTCCATAATGGTTCTGTAAAACTAGAAGGTTTCTGATTGCATTTTCTTCATGCAAAAATTTTTGTAGGTGATCCACGGCAGGTGGGCCATGCTCGGAGCATTGGGATCCATCACCCCAGAAGTCCTTGAGAAATGGGTCAAAGTGGACTTCAAGGAGCCAGTCTGGTTCAAAGCCGGAGCCCAAATCTTCTCGGAAGGAGGGCTAGACTACTTGGGCAACCCCAATTTGGTTCATGCTCAGAGCATCTTAGCAGTGTTGGGCTTTCAGGTGGTTCTGATGGGTCTTGTTGAAGGCTTCCGCATCAATGGCCTGGAAGGAGTAGGAGAAGGGAACAACTTGTACCCTGGCGGTCAATACTTTGACCCATTGGGTCTTGCTGATGACCCTGTCACTTTCGCTGAGCTTAAGGTCAAGGAAATCAAGAATGGTCGCCTTGCTATGTTTTCTATGTTTGGATTCTTTGTGCAGGCCATTGTTACCGGAAAAGGCCCTCTCGAGAACCTCTTGGACCACCTTGACAACCCAGTTGCTAACAATGCCTGGGTTTATGCCACCAAGTTCGTGCCTGGATCATGAATCAAATCATTTTTCATTTCCCTGTGTGATTGTGATTCAAACATGTAGATTATCTTGATGTTGAGGACTCTTCTATGCCACTGTAATTTTCCGCTACTTATAATATCATGATTCAAGAAAAGATTCTTCACAAATTTGAACACTTATTCTATTTCTTTGCTACTAGTATTGCATGAGAATAATGTTACAATAATGAGACAACAAACTTTAAGCTGATAAACTAATCTACAGTAAGAAATCTCTCCGAATATACCTAAGCTATCCACAGTCTAATAAAGATTATCATTCAGTAACAACATTGGTACGAAAGTCCCAGTGTATCCATATTACAACACCCTTCTGTCTTCCTAAAACAATGTACTATGAAGCTATCGAGCTTAACTTCCCCCACCATTTCCGGCCACTTTTCTCATCTGAAAGCCCAAGTTTATGAAGCTTTGCTTTTGTAGCTCGCAATCTTAACTTGTACTCTTTCTTCCATGCCTCGAACCGGTACTTGAGTTGCCTAAGTTCTTCATCAGGCTTTATGTCAGAGGTCGATGGCCCTGATCTGACCTCAACTAGGGCTTTGGCCTCAACATCAAATGTTACTCTGCGTTGCTCAAATTCCTTAATCATATCAATAATAGGAGACAAATTACCATTAGCCTCTCTCATTGTTCCTACATCAGAAATGGAAGAAAACTTGATGGGGGTAGTACAGCCCCCTGGAGTTCTAGATCCTCCAGATGTGGCATCCTCAGAATCATAAAAGTAAGATGGCGAGTTAACATTAACTCGTAATGGCGGAGCGGTACTGTTGTCAGTGGGAAGGCTTGTTCTGGCTGCAGCAAGGCTTAACTGCATAGCATATTGCCAGCAGAAAAAGAAAAGAACGACAGCCATTAGTGGGTTACAAGTTGAAGGCACCATGTCTTGATGTAATCTCATAACTCATAACTAGAGTTATGTGAAAATTTGAAAACTTACTTGCAAAGATGCCAACTGTTTTTTCCAGACTTCCTCCATAGATGACATCTTTGCCTCATATTCTAACTTCCTAGACTCGTATTGTTGTACTTGTGTTTGCAGTGCCGCATTTTCCTTTTGTTTCTTCTCAATAATCTCTTCTGCCTTAAGAACTCGCTTTTGAAGCTCTTCCAAAACTGTAGGCTGAACTTGAACCCCCTGCTGTACAGCCTGCTCAGAGACAAGGAAATTCACCATTTTAGACTTTACCTGTTTCCTAAAATAAAATCGGTAATTTAAGTACCCTCCATCCCCAAATATCCTCGACAAATTTAAGGATAGATGGGGGAGGAATATGTCTATTTTAATGTGCTCTCTTCGTCACATGAATATGGACACGTGTACATAAATTGAAGAACAATGAATGAACAGGGTTGCAACTCACTTGCAAAGATTTCACCTCCTTTTGCCAAATTTCCTCCATAGATCCTATCTTTGCCTTATATTCTAGCCACCTGAACTCAAATTCTTGAACTTTCTCCCGCAGTGCAGCATTTTCCTCTTCCATCTTCTCCATAATTGCTTCTGCCTTAAAAATTAGCCATATCGATTACTTTCTTGTGTAGTAAAGTAAAACAAAATTCTGGATGAACTTTGCAAACAAACTAGCTCAGGAAGAACAGAGAGCTAAAATTTTGCAGGGTGATCAGAGCATCATATAGAGTACCTTTATTTCTGAAATCTTCCTGCATGGCTTTCCTTTTGATTTCGCAATGTCAGATTGTAGTACTATGGCTGCCTGTAGCTCATCAATTGTTTCGGAAACACAAGCAGTAAACCACTTTACCATAACAGTACTCTTCCTTCTAGCATTTTCACCACGAACAACTGAATTGTGGGTATGATTTCCATTAATTAACAATTAAATGCAGACTAGCATTCATTTTTCAAGCATTGACATTGCAGCATATGAGTCGGTAAGTAATTTTGGATAAACTAGAAAGATTAACAATGAATTACATGATTGTAAAATAGTGGCTCCACCCTTGAGTTCATGAAAGTAATGACGAGCCCGATGACCACGGAAGCACTTTTGCATCCCTAGTATACCATGTAGAACAGCTTTCCTTTTACCCTCCATTGCTCCAATCTGCAAACAACCAAACTTAATGGCAGTAAACAAACTACTGTTTTAAAAGAAACAACTGCATAACATAGATATGTCATTATTCGAAAGTCCCTCAACATAAATATATAAAATCTGCACAGTTTAGTTTTAGATGTCACAATCAATTAACAAAATCATAACCTTTAGGAACTTTGCACGAAAAGACCTTTAAATGGCTAAATCTTTTAATCCTCTTGAGTTCAAAGTTATATTATAAATTGAAACTCAGCCGTAGTTGTTGCTCATATTCTAAGCGGTCATGAATTCCCTAACTACACAGTTAGGAATAAAACTAAAAGGGACATTGAAACATGAGAGAAGAATATCCGGAATCACCTGTCCCTTTCGAAGAAACAATTTTGTGTAACCGACTTGGTACATTTCAGGGAGGATTTTAAATTGTTGTAGAAGAGCAATGGTTATGCTTACTGGATCCTTAGATACGCTGGCCTCCTTAAGCAAAAACCCGTACCTAAATACATGCAGATAAATGGGAAATATCGACTCAGAAATTTGTATCATAGACCTTGAAGTACTAATATAAGACTTCACCCTCTACCTTTCTGCAAACTCTTGATGTGTCACTCTGGTAGGATAGCCAGATCTCGAAATCTTAACAACTTCCAACACTCCACTACACCTTAGCTGTTGTAAGACTAGGTCATCCTCAAATAAACCTGGAACCTGATTACTATTTGGCTTTATGCAGAAAATAAAGTGGGGACTTGTGTTCTCCAAATGACGCATGAGTTTGAACAGTTGACCCTACAAGAATAATAGAGATTTTCTTAAAATATCAGAATGCCAGCTACTTCTCAAAATACTATAAGAAGTTCCCGCACAACTAGAGATTCTTTCATCAGCTCTCATTATAAACATCATCAACATATTGATTATATGAACATAAATAGTTAATATTCTAAAGAACGAACATGAAACTTGCCTTGTACTTTGTACCAACAGTCAGCCCTTGGGACTCCACTGTGATCTGGCCAGAAGAAATTTCTGGTTTTGGTAAATAGTTAAGCATTTTGGTGGCAAACAACAAAGGTAGTTTACAATTACATGATGAAAGGAGTTGGATGGAATCAGAGAGGAATGGATCTCTGTTCTTCTCAAGAAAACCATTTGTATCATATGCCACCTAATGAAAATGTTAATTAGTTAAAATCATGACCATATTCATCTAAAAAATGAATAAAATAAAATAAAATCGATCAAGTCTGCATTAATCAGTTAAGCCTCCAAAGTTTGAGGTACTTTGGGGTAGTATATAAATGGTAATTCCCATAGTATGTCAAGTTAATGAACTTCGTTCTGCACGCTAAAGCCCAAAATAGGCACTGTGTGGAATAATGATATTATTGGTGTGCAGGTTGACTAATCCTAAACAGTATTTACCTGAAAGAAATAATCAACAACTAACCTCTCCGGCATAATGACGAATAGCAAAAGCCCTGCCTCTTTCTCTTTTAAAGCAAGGATTTGCATTCAAATGATGATGAAGTTTATTGGCAAAGTTCAGATCAGTAGCCTTGGGAAAGTTTGATTCCTTATCCAGCAGAGCCAGCACCCCGAAAGGTTTCTGTACAATTGACCACGTAACAGAGTGACCACCCAAAAGAAAAAAAACAATCTAACCTAAAAACTATCATAATCAACAGACGCTGAGACTAATTAGCATCACCAGAATATCCTCATCATATTTCTAGTACCCTTTGTAATAGGTAATACTCAATGTGTTATAGAAAATAAAAAAATCAGTGGAAACCAAATGTGTGATGAACGCCACTAAATTGCATAGCATTCAGTAAATAAAGCAAAGAAAATTTGTGGAAGAAGAGTCAATGAACTCTGAAAAACAAAGTTAGAGATGAAAGATACAAGAATCCAGAACTCTGAAATAGAAAGGAGCAGAAGAAAGATACTTGATTGATGTTGTGAGATTCCAACCTCAGAAATACCTTCTCAATGAGATCCAAGCATTCTTGGTTGTCCTCAATATCATTTTTAATGCAGTCAATCCCATCCAATTCGCAGTCCTGCAATGAAACAAGCGGCTTGTTACATGACTTTAGTAAGAAAATGATTGCAGGAACAGCACCACACAAACGAATTGTATTAGAATATAAAGGTACCTAATGTAATAGTCAGTGTTGCAAGTAGAATGTTAGGCGTGTGGCATATATGCCTCATGATTCATTTTCCTATGCTATTTGATTTATTTAATCATCAAACCATTTAGAGAACTCTTTGGTTTCATGCCTAGTAACCGCAAGAAAGGTGGAAAGCTAGAATTTAACACCACAGGATCAGAATAATAGCCAACCAATTTTCAGGCAGTAAGTTTCTTCTTACCTCCTGCTCAAGTTTTAATAGATGTCTGTTGAAATGTTGCTGCAGCCTCTCGTTTGCATAATTTATACAAAATTGTTCAAAGCCATTCTTCTGAAATTAATAAGAAATAATCACCTAATTTTTTTATAACTAATTGCACAATAAACATGACAAGCAGAAAAAACCCTAATACATACCTTAAATGACTCAAATCCATAAATATCAAGGATACTTATCGATCTTTCTGTGTGCTTTTTTCCTACTTCAAGTGACACATTGATTTGTTCTACAATATAATCAAACAAGCCCTTATAGATAAACTTTGCTAGTGCATCTCTTGTGTCTATTGCCTGCAATTTAGGATGACGGACATCATGTTTCACTAGTGTACAGTAGATTTGCAGAGACCAGAGAAATAGAATTATTAACAGACAATAAAGAAACCTGCTGTACGGTCAACTTTTTAGCAATAGTATCCTTTCCAGCTTGAATTTTACGGGTTGATAAAACCAACAAAAGTTCCTGGGAACTGCAACCCATCAACTTGGCAGCATTCATCAAAGCTTCCAAATAAAAAGAAAGAAAGCATTAGTTGCTTAGTATCTGAAATGGTCGTCAATTCACGGTATATGAAGAAAATCATGTAACAAATAAGTATCTAAAGATTGTGATACAATTTTTCAGATATGACGAAAATGAGTTCACGGGCATCGAGCACCAAAGTTATAAGCAACCTAATGTATAGTGTAGCATCAAATGCGGCACATCCATCAAGAAGAAGGATATGAATCCAAGTGGCCATATATTACCTTCATCGTCTAGCACCTCCACATGATTTTCACCATCATTTGCTTGAAATGAGATATTTCCCAGCCATAAGATTGCAGCAAGCACAGTGAACATATCCTCCTGATCTTCTTTGCAAATTTGAATAATATCTAGAGCTTCCTGGAGAAGGAAAGAAAAATGATATTCAAGAATCTTACAAGGAATTGACTCAGAGAAGGAACATTCATCTCATAAGTGGTAGATTTGATAGCTATTATATCATTACCATGAGAATTTGAAATTTCTGAGCATCATCAACACCGTTAATAACCATGGAATCACTCTGATTAAGATACACATATTCGCTAGCCTGTTTCAGGTTGAGCCTCTCTGATGAGAAAAAAAAAATTGATCTCCAAGTGTCAAACATATGAAATCACAAGACAATAATTAATATTTGGCATAATATAGATGATAGAGAGGCTGCAGCAGGAAGCTGGTCACAAAAATATACATCGCACCAAATATTTATGCAGAATAGGCCTGGAAAGACTAATTACAAAAACTAGTACCTTTGAGAACTGACGAGGCCCCGGCACAAAGTTGGTAAAATATATGATATGACCTCTCATCATTAGCTAGATGAACAACTCTTGACTGCTTAAAGGAGGCACGAGAAAAGTCAGGGCCAAGAGGGATGATAAGTCCAGGCTTGTGTCAAGTTTTTAATCGAGTAACAGATTACCTTTTCTAACAGAACTGTCCACAATTATGGCAGATGAATCATCGTTTGACACGGATGAAGATATATCAGCAAGTAAGTAGCTGTACAATGAAACAGGTATTCTGAAAGAGAGAATTTGAAAAGAAGCCATTGCAATGAACATTTATGCTTACATGTTTGTAATTTAGCACCACATAACTTCCCAATTGTACTAAAATGAATTTCAATCAATTTCCCCTGTTCATAAGCAAAAACATATTAGTCAAGCTGTATGAACTTCAGATCTAATTTCTAACTTAAAACCAAAAGCGGGATGTTATGTTAAAAGAGAGGAATTTACAAATCGACTGGAGTTGTCATTCTTTGATGTTTTAGCATTCCCAAATGCTTCCAGTATGCAATTAGTTTTTAAGATTCTACTTTCCATCTGACAACTGCCACCTCCAAGAACCGTCAAATATTGCATTGCAACTTTTGCTGTCTCAGTTTTCCCAGCTCCACTTTCCCCACTGTCAGAAGAAAGAGAGAAGGTCATGAGGGTAAAAGTAGTATTATAATTAGAATGAAATTAAAAACGAGCTTGGAGCTTCCATAAAAGATTTTAAAAAAATGTATCAACAAATTGTCTGTAAAGAAGAACCTAATTTCTGCAAATCTAAGGAGCAATTCTTACCTGATAATTATGGATTGATTAACTTTGCCTGCAAGAAAAAAATACAGGGCTAAGGAATGGAGCTTCAGAGAAAAAGATTACATGTTGCAACCAGAGAAATTCCATTTCTATATGAAACAGAACATAATAGCAAAAGGACACTTCCATCCACCTGTCATCATCTCGTTATAGGCCGCATCAGCTACAGCATAAACATGAGGACCATCCAGGAGCTTCTGCCTATAAGCATTGACAAGATCATTTCCATAGAGATCTACATCTTTCAAGGGATTGACTGCAATCAAAACTGGCCCTGCTTTACTCTATAGAGAGAAAACCCAAGAATTTTAAATAATGGATGAGAGGATGTACAGGTGTAGAAGAACAGAAAAGAGAAGCCAATAACCCCAGTGACCAATATGCATGTGCTAGAGGACTGTATCACACTTACATAAATGTTATGTTGAGAGTATCTTTTCCGGATATTGTAAAGAACTGATGGGTCATTCAGATAACTAAGCTTTACAAGATCATCAACCCCCTCAAGGACATGTGGATTAGCAGGCAAGAGCTTCTCTGTGGAGACCTTCATAAGCTGTGATATCAACATGGTAACTTAGTTGGTCAAAAAAGCAAACATGACATTAAGTATTTACAACCAACAATTATCATGATAAAAAATATGTATGAAAAGTTCGAAAAATGACAACGATTATGAACTTACATTTCCATTGGCGAGCATGACAAATGCTTCCTCCCCTGTAGTAGACTGTATAATTCCCGACTCCCAGTGCCTACTTGGGAGTTGACACCAAACATGAAGTTTCTAAGAAGAGGAAGGAGGAATTTGGAAGAAAAAAGAAATCAATGCATGTCAAACATAAGTTAGAAGCTGCGACACAATATTAAATCCATAAGGAAGGTAACTAAAAGAAAAGAAGTATAAATTAAAAATCTTCTTAAGGCAACTATCAGACTCTTCGTTCTTAGCGATCAGATAACAGAATTGAAGCTGAAGAGAACTTCAAATGGAACTTAGTCTCAGTATGTCAGAATACGCAAACTTCAATCACAAAAAAAGGATCTGAAACAGTAAGAAAACGAAAAAAAAAAATATTTCAAGTATCTGTATTACCATCTTAATGAAATAGCCGATATTATCATCCCAGTCTGATTCCCAAATCTTCGACGTAGAAGCAGAAGGCGGATCAACATTGGAGCTTTCTGTTTGACCATTTTGATCACTTTCAGCTGCTACAAAATACGGAGAATCATCTATCTGATCTTTTCTCACTTTCTTCGTTCCAAAGCTCCATCTCTTAGATTCCGAATTCTTCTCTTTCCTCATCATGTCTTCTTTCCCATTTCCATTCTGCATGACCTTTTTTAAACCGCTGTCGCTCACGCTGAAGTTGTTCGGTAAAGAGCGCCTGGCTGGAGGAAGACGAGCTTTCGAAGTAGGACGAGCAGGCAACGCCGGCGGCAAGTCCTTAGGCTTCTCATCCTCGTCTCTCTGCCGAAGCATATCCAGCATTCCCTCCAGAGAGCTACGCTCTATCGTTGACGTCCATACCGGAAACATATTTCCAAATACCTCCTCACGTCTTATAATATCAAGCAATTGCAGGAAACCAGACCTAGTTTAGAAGAAGAAGAAAAAAAACCCTAATTCCACTCCGATTGTGAGATATCCAGCGTCGAATTCAAGGAGAACAGAAAAGCAGATAAGAAACTGACGTCAAAGCTGCTCTCCTTGACGCCGGAAAACAAAGTCCGACGCTTGAATAGGCAAAACGGAGAAGGAATGAGAGGAATTCCCCACAGTGAAATTCTGAAAGCGAGAGTTACGAGGCAGCAGTTGTTTACAATTTGGGGAACGAGGGTAGGAAGCCTGGAAAGAGAGGGAATGGAATAAGAGATGGTTTTAATACCAGATAACAGAAAATTTAAGAGAAGCAGTTTTGGTTTGTTTCAACTTTCACGTAACCAAGATTTTTTCACTTTCATCTTTCCTTCATTTCATTTACTATATACTTATTAGATTTAGTGATTAGCAAATTTTAAGTTAAAGGGCAGTTGATTAAATTATAATATAATCTTAAATAAATTTTAAATAAATAAATAAATATTTTAAATTTATAAATTTATTTATTCATAATGAAGAATTTTGATACTATATATTTAATTATATAATAAATCGAAATTTTGATTAAAAGTAGATATAATATTTGTATCTATTGTATAATATATAGTTATTAGTGGCTTAGTAGTGCTACCCCTTCAACTCTGTGTCTTCCTATGATTGTGGCACAAATGTATTAATTAAATAAATAAAAAAATTGAGGAAATATAATTATAATAATAAAATAACTAATATTAATAAAAAAATTATAATACCTTTTCATTTTAACCTGCTTATATTTATATATACAACATAATATTGGATAGTTATAACCATGGCGATGCAGGAAAAAATTGAACGAAAGTGGGAAGTGCGCCTTCCAATGATTTGACTGCACGTGGATTAGATAATTTAGTTTTATGAAATGATAACAGACATGCAATCCACTGCTCAATCCCATCTTTCTCTCTTTTCTTCCTCTTCTCTTCTTCTTCTGTGTACTAAAATAATAATAAACAATGGATAGATATTTCAGATTCTTCCATTTGTCTCTTCTCTCTATATGTGTGAATCACGTTCCATGTCCCGTCCTTCTTCTTCAACAACTACATCATGTAGTAATTACACTATTACATTATCTCTCTCCGATCCATTGTATTGGGCCAACTGAACTTCCATTTTGATCCATAAATAACATAATGAGCAAGCAGATAAGCAACGGGTCAGGTACAACCTAATTTGTTGGTATTTTTCTTAATGTAACCGGACCCAGTACAAATTCGTGGCCCGAACCGCCAAAAAAATTAATGTAAAAATTGTTACTCCTTACATGCATCATAAATTAGGTGGATAAGGACTATAGATAGATACTAAGAGATAGAACCGCCATGAAGTTTATCATGTATTTATTATACAAGCTTCTGCGTATCGGTTTTGAGGTCGTTGTGTCATTTTGAAAGATCAATTTACACTACTAATGACACCAACCAAGTAAGATCAATTTCAAATCATGTGATATAGAGAGAGAATATTTTATAGTTATTAAGTAAAACCATAGAGAGAGAAGAGAAGTTGGAAGAAAACCATTTTCTTTACAGAACACACTGTAAATATCATTCATATATCAAGACTATCATCAAAATTGGTTTTTTTTTTGTTGGCCTTTTCAACGGCTACTAATCATTTCCCGGTACTGGTTCAACGACTCCTGTCTCTGCAATCTCATTTCGTCATTGAATTTCTTTATGAACGCCTCCACTCGACGGTTCAACTCGTCCTGACTCAGTGACGGTTCCCGCCTAATTCTTCCTGTTCCCGGCGACGTACTCTGCGACGAGTTGGGGCTGTTTCTGTTTCCATCGTTGAAAGTTTCCGATTTCCTCATCGTTGGCGGAGGAGTGTTCTCGTCAGCCGGAATATTCCGTCGCGCGTGCGAATCCCAGGTGTCAGACTTCTTCAGGTGCCTTGATAACGGCATTGAGCGTCCCTCCGTTATCGTCATCCACGTGTTCTCCAGCGTGTCTTCCCGCGTCGGCTTTGAAACTCCCAACGTCTTCCCTGTGACAAAACAATTAATCACAAGATATCAGCTTTAATTAATTACACTTGTGCCACTGAGAGAGAGAAAGAAGGCGTGTGTGAACGTGTACCTTCAGGACTAGGCTTCACGGCTTTCCGATGACCAAACCTGGACGAAAACAGAGGTTTCTGGTTCTCCTTCTCATTCGAAAACAGACCCTCTCTAGAATTTTCTCTCTCCAAGCCGTTACGCATCTGTTTCCATCTCATCACCGCCTCATCTTCACCGTTCACCTCAGCTATCACCGTCTCATCACTTTCATTCTTCTTCATCTCCACACCTTTATGCTCGACTTCCATCCATCCGTACAATCCCTCAGAGGCTACTTGCTCCGCCACATTTTCATTCGTCTCGCAGATGAATCCATCCAAAACGACGCCGCCTCCAAAGACAGCGTAGTCCGTACTCACATCGGCGGATATCTTTACCGCATGCGGCGGCAGAGTCACATGCGGATCCTCCAGCTTGTGCTGGAGCTTGGATGACGCGACGATGCTGATAATGATGCAATTGATGACCAGATAAAGATACGGAGGCCGTAACCAGGAGAGGAAGAAGCTCCAAATGGAAGGAATTTCGAAGACTATGAAGTCAGAGACCGTTGGAACGGAGAGCTTCAGAGCAACCGCCATGGACAACAGGCTCGTGGAGATGAGCAGGACCCTGAAGGAGAGGATCCGTTGATTTCCGATTGAGCTCGCTGAAAGGATCGGCATCTTATTTTTTCCGGTGGTGGGAGAGGTTAGAGGGATTTGATTGATGGTGGTGCCTTCTTCTTTCCTATAGAGAGAGGGAAGAAATTTGTTTATGTATATATATTTTGAAATTGATTGGGATTGAGATAAGACTGAAAGAGCAAGCAAAACTCTTAACTCTACTAGATGATTCAATAAAGTAGGTGAGCAGTATTCTGGATTATTTTAATCATTAATCCACGCCAACTGGGGACCTCCCGATGTTCCAACGGCTACAAAATAATTTGACCGTTTATTTGCTTTCCCACGTGGCAATCATCCAAGGTTATTTCTTAAGAAGGATTTATAACGAGAATTTTAATTATATATATTAATTATATATTTTTATATTTTTATATTAAATCAATATTTATAATTAAAATAAATAACCGTTGTTGAGTGAGTACTCAAGAGTTTCTCTAACATAATAGTATGAGTAAATTACGAGAATATTGGGCGACAAGAGAGTCTGGATACACAGCCAACTCCTTGTGTCCAGCTAGAGCCTAGAAGGTTAGGCCGGTGAGAGTTTAACATTGTCGACAAGTAGGTAAATGGACAAATGAAACAAATTGGAAGTGATTGACACAAGGGAGCTCCAAATGTTCCAGTCGGTGAATTTTCAACGTGCTTGAAGAACCTGTTGATAATTTGAAGCTCTGTTGATACTACTACTACATCTCATATTCAGAGAATAATACCCACTTATTATTTGTACCCTTGCATAATTGGTCAAGGACTAAGAATTTCTACCTCTATTTAGCTCCTTTTAGCTGAACAAGCCAAACTATGATCATCATGACTGTAGAAGTCATGTCACGCTTTCACGACCAAGAACAATTGGAGGGAAGCACTTGTCGGCTAATGTCATGAATCCATCTTTTTTTCATTGGTTGCACGGTGACCTAATGGTGGTTTGACACAGAGGGAATCAAAGATGGAGACTTTTGGATCGTTCAACGTGATGAGATCCACTATAGGAATCCAATTTGGGCAGGTAAATGCTATAAGAGAGTCTAGAGATACGGATCATGTTTCACCAACTAAGCAGTAAGCCAGTAATTCCAATTTTCAAAATCTTTATTTCTCCAAGCACAGCTTGTCATACAAATGAAGCAATCCCACATATCTCGACTGAAAAGGAAAAAAGGGGTAAAAAAAAAAAATGATTCCTGCCTCTAACAAAGAGTTTTACAATGCCCAGTACACAAGTGGGGATTACGGAGAGTACCCATCTTGCGAATTCTTGTAACTATTTTTGTATACTTTTATCTCAGATTCAGCATTACAACAAAAGAGTAATCTAGGGTTTAGAAAACATCCCTTGTGTTAAAGAGGAGAAATCATAGTCGTTAGCTGATTTCGAAGGAGCAGCAGATGGCACTGGAACAGCTGGTTGACGTGAGCTGACTCCGCCAGGCTTCACGCCATTAACTGGCACAGGTGCAACTTGGCCCATGGCATAATAACTGCAGGAAACAAGAATATATGACTTCATCGAACAATTACAGGAATGACACAAAATCTACCTAATTATTGTGGTCAAGTCCAGATACATTTTCCGATGCTTGTGATAGAAACCCGAGAAGATTGGAAATGAGACTATATCACAGTATGTAAACATTAAATTACATGCTTGCAAAGAAACATACATCATAAGGTCATATTCACCCAATAATACAGACGTATCTCCGATTCTAAAACCCTATTGAATTGCTGGAAAATTCACCCACATTGATTTTGATGCTGAAATAGAGAGATGATGGCATACCTAGCGGTTGGATGTTGAACAAAGCCCCCAACTGAATTTGCTACCCCCATGTTCATTGTCTAACAGAGAGAGAGAGAGAGAGAGAGACTAAGTAGATGAATGTTACGAAAGCACTTCAACACTAATCAAAGCTTTACAAATATCCTTACCTGCACTAGTTTTTGTAAATCACCTCCAGCTGTTGGCATTCTGATTCCAGGAATTTGGTAGCCAACATCTGGCCAACTTTGAGGGGGTAAATTGATCCCGTGGGCTACAGGTTGAGGTTGCTGTGTAATATAGGAAAATTTTAGGTCCCCACCAGCAGATTTAACTGCAGCAGCCATGATAAGGGATTGCTGTTGTGACAGCATTGCAAGTTGTTGTTGATGCAAAGCAAAAGGAGACACCATACTGGACTACAGATCACAACATAAAAGGCAAAATATGAAATCTCTGTTATAACTCAAGTAGGATTCTCAAAACTTAATAAGCAGCTAAAAGACCACACATTTTTGCTTGATTATAAAGATTTTTTAACAAAAGAATATGCTTGATTATACATGATAATCAAATTGGACACAAATGCAAAAAGAAATTTTTTGAATGTTTCTCCTCAGTTTTTATAACTGATATACATATCGTACCTTCTCAAAAAGACTCATAATATCATTTTTCACATCTTTCTGTGGGTTTTCAGAAACTAAAGAAGGTGAAGCTGAAGTTGAATCTTTGAAAATATCTTCAATTCCAGAAGCAGTCTGAGTGGTGCTCTCAACTAGTTTTGCTGGTCCAGGTTGTTCACTGTTTGGTGCTCCTTCAGCAGCTGCAAATTAAACAGAAGATTAAATTCTACCACCGAAGAAACTGGAAGATATTAATGGAGAGAAGCGTGCAACTAGCAAAGTATAAACATTCAAAATGTGCAATAACAGAGATTTGGGAAATGTATAAACATACACTGGAAACCTGCCCAAGAATTATCATCACCAGTTGCTGGTGAAGAGCCATTTTCAGTAGGAACATCCAGTGATAGGATGTTAAAAAGGTCGGTAGCATAATCAACTTTTGGGGGAGAGACAGTTGAAACAGTTTCTACAACCTGCTTTGGTGCTTCAGATTGCTTTACTAGGGGTTCTGCTTTCTGCACTTGCTGTGGATTTGAAACTGACGGGACCTGTATAAATATAGATATATCACAAAATTCTTTCCAATCGCTTAACGACTTTGTTGTTGGTCCTCAGACCTCCTTTTGTAATTATATTTTAGTTATAGACAATCTCAGTGATTAAATGGCAGAGAAAGAACAAATGGAAAATTAATCGATAGATGAGTTGAGTACAATTACTTCTGACATCTATATCTAAACCTGAATAAGCTTTGTGATGCATTAGCCCTATCGCTAGTGAATCTTTTCCTATCAAGGCACATAATTATACCATCACCTTGGCAAGGGATCTCCCTACTCCTTACTCAGTTCTCAGGCCCATTGTACTCTTATAACATTAACAAAAATTTGGCACGACTAGAAAGTTAAAGCGCTAAAGGTAAAGGAAATGTATTCGAGAAGAAAACATAAACATACTTGCTCTGGTCCCTTGGGTGGAAGAGGGATACTTATTTTTATAGCAGGAACAGTGTGTTTCGAACTGGATGCTTGAATGTCCTTACTTCCCTCAAACAAATTTTCAGAATTTCCAGGAAACCCCTGCCCGCTTCTCTCTGCAGGTCTCTGCCAATGCAAAGAAGTGTTTTCTTCCTGCACTCTAGAAGGTGATTTGGGTTTTTCATTCCTAGCAACCCACCGCTTATCTTCATACCTGAAAGAATATCCTATTTGCTTAGCAAAATGGAAAGTAATAGTACCCTGTAAGCAGAATCAGAATGCAAGCAACTGTTGCAAATCTTATGAAATCAAACATACTTTGCACGAATAAAATTCTCTATCCCCACTCTGTCATAATTTGGTGGAAGCTCTGCCTCCCAGTAACTATTTGCCCTGACATTTCCCATTGCTGCACAAAGACATAAAACTACTCAGTCTGAGATGATATCGAACCAACTGAATAAAATAAGTGTTTCGGGGGCTCGAAAATTACATTGAATAAAAGCAACCTGGTCGGGAAGCCATGTGTCCAAAGTAGCAGACCTCACCTGCAATAAAAGCCAGTAAAAATAACTGATGAGCCTGCTGGTAACAAACCTTGCATATCTTTTTACACAACATTTACCTTCGATATGTGAACCCCAAGACTTCTGTGGATCCCAGAACACTGCATGCATATAAAAATTCCGAGATTAACACTAGCCCATCTTGGACCCCTGCACACAAATCGGAACAACTATTATAAATTTAAGTTGCCCATACATATAATGTGCATCAAAGAAACATACTTCCAATCATTCGTTGCATAATTTGGTAGCATCTTTACTATGTTTATAATTACATAATGTACTATTACAGATCCATTTAAATGCATACTTAGCTTTGCAGTCAGCACACTCCCTATTCTCTGGCAACTTAAGAAGCCCTTCAAGAATCTGCACATTTTTAACGTGAATATGGTGAGAATTTCATGGCTAAAAAAATATACTACGGTTAACATATCCCCATAAGCAACTAAGCTGATATAATATTACCCTCTGCTAAATATCAATTTCATCAAAAAATTAAGAATGCAGAATATCAGCTAAACTTAGTCCGGGCAGGAAGAAAAAGTAAAACAAGCAACTTCACACAAACAGAATCTCTTGTTAACTCATATATAAACACGATTCAGAAACACAAAAATGCACAGATTCAACCCGTATTAGAAAATTAGGCCTTTAAACCCAAGAATGAGGCGCGTGCTCAAGCATAAAGTAACTGTTGAAATCCAACAATACGGATTCAACATAATATATACTTATCAGAATCAGAAAAAAGAAACTCCAAAAGGTTATTCTTTTGTTAAATCCAAAAACAGATAAGAGTGAATAAGAAAAAGTGGCAGCAATCCAGCACTAAATTGATAATCAGAGGCCACGATGAATACGGTTTCGCTCCAAAACACCAGATATTCCACTGCAAATCGAATCAACGAGCATTTGGTTCAATTAAAAACATCAAATCGAATCCCCATCTTGTAGCAATCACAGGTAATTGGAACGAGAATATGGACAAATCGAAACTCTTCCATTCTCTTCTCGTCGGCCAAGCATAGAATAAATATCACATGAAACAAAAACCGAACCCAAAAAATACCAACAAAAAAAAAAAAAAAAGCCCATCCAGAAAGATTAATGTGATCCAGGAAAACCTTTCGGTGCTTGGCGTTGAGCTCCTTGGTAACGCTAGCCTTCTCGTTCATGGCGACCGATCAAATATTAGACGCGCAGGAGAAGAGGAGAAAGACGAAGGTCAAATTGATCTTTTCACACTCTCTCTCTCTCTCTACCTCGTCGTCTCTGATTTATGTGACCCGTAAAGAAGAAGAATGAAAGACAGAGAAAGAAAGACCCGCACAAGGCAAGGCAGCGCCTTCCTCTTGACTTTTTTTGGTTTTAGAAATGCGCTCGTGTGAACACAGATGCCGGGATGTTGAAAGGTACGTGTGGCGGGAAATATATGGTGTATGCGCGGTTCTACCCAAAAAAAAATTGGAGAGGTGACGTGTCAAAAATCGATGAGATATCGCGGACAAGTGTCGAAAAAATAACCGTCTTCTTCCTGACATTTTTATGGTTATATTCGTTACTCATTCTATAATCTGTTTGGAAACGATGAATTGTAGTTTAGTAGGTCGTTAGCCCAACCTATACAGATTACAGAGGCGAGGTTGGATTAATGATTAGACAAATCAATTATTAGAAAATGAAAATATAATATCTCTTTTATTTTTGTAATATTTTATATTTTAAATTAACTATTAAATTTCGATTTAAATATTTTTTAAATTATGTTCCCTCTAGTCTATGTCTAAGTCTAGGACATCTGCCACGCTGTCTTAATTAGTATGATTTGTTACATCTAATATTTATATTATCTCAATCATTAAATAAAAATGTATGTCGTGTTCTTTTTACCTACATTTTGGATTTTGACATTAATTAAAAATAATAATAATAATAATAATAATAATAATACTTTCTTTAGGGTCATTTTTTACGACTATTGGTTTCATTTTTTTTACCCACGTTTTCAGCTCCATCTGTAAACAGCTTTTAAATCTCAAACTGGAAGGTTTGTAAATCATATTACTAACTAGTTTTCAGTCCCGTGCGTCCGGAAAATTTCCAATGCAATTTTACTAAATTTGTAAGGATCATAAACTGCACTTCAAGAGGCAATCGTTTCCATGTGGTTTCATGGAAATGAAGTGGCCTGGTTGATGGGTCGAAAAAGTCAAAAAAGGGTGGGGCCCCGGACTTCCCAGATTCCACAAGAACCGTGTGTAGGATAGGAACACGGTAAGATCTACTTGTAATAATTTTTTGTTCATAGACCTGAATAAACAAAGACCGAGTCCAATTGTATAGATCCAAAAGTCGACCCGTTGGATCTACCTTGTCAACGTTAATGTCGTACATCTAATAGAGCTGGTGCTACTGCGAATTTAGTTAGCCCAATCACTCTCTATTTTCTGGCCAATCGTTAATTGGAGTTCTGCTTTTGTTCTGCAAACTTAGCTGCTCAGGTAACACCTACTTGATCCATCTCTTGCCATTTTTGCTTGTGCTTTGCTCTGTTTCTTAGATGCTTTTCAGATTCTGCTAAACTTATGTCTTACTACCGTCAAACTTGCTATGCTTTCATTATTTCCTTCTTTTACTTTTTGGCTTCTCTGGTTTTCAGCTTTTTTTTTTTTTTTTCTTAAAATCATTTTTTGCTGCATAATTCGCAGAACTTGAAGCTCAAAGTAGAGTAATGCAGTAGCTTGTAGACTTGTATCAACTCTTTTGGGACAATTGAGATTACAAGATTTTTAGTGTCTGTTCTCCAGCTAACTGTTTGCCTATATTCATCGATTGTGAATTCGTTTCATACTCTTCAACTCGGGCCTTTTCGGCTTCTTAATTCGTAATTTCCTCAACATTTTCGGCCAAATATCTTTCGAAAACTGCAAAAAAGCTCATTTAGAAATATATTCTCCTACATAACCAACACAATTCTTATGCATTAAGATCAATAGCTCAACTGGGGCAGACCCTCTTTTTTGACTTATATTATGAATAGGCACGAATCCCTTGATATCAGTTAATAATGCATTAGTTATATGTATTATATGTAGCTCCTGTGCCAATGGCAGCAGCCTCTACGCCTGTCGATTCCAATGGAAGGGAAGAGAAGGTACCATTCAAGACCACTCTGAACAGCTGCATAGATGAACGGATTCGTCTCCTCAAGGAACTTGAAGATAAGAGGGAGACACTCAAAACTCAACTTAAAGTCTTAAAAAGCAAAAGGGACGATACAATGCAAAAGAAAATACTAGAGGCTAGACCTGGAAAGAAAGTGAGAAGAGAAGTTGGGAGATGGCTCAGCAACGTGCTCGCAGTTGAGGAGAAGATACAAGAAGTTGATAAAGAGATCGAGGCCATGTACTCATCCGTCAGCCCCGTTAAAGTAATCGACGATATAATGGAAGAAGTTGAAAATCAAGCAAAGAACGTAGCAAGTAATGAAACCAACATTCGTACTAATAATTTGGTTTTGTTGGGGCCATCAGCAGTTAATGGTGGAGCCATCCATAGCAATGATACAACTTTCCTTACTACTGCTACATTCAATTTTAATGACAATGGACAGAGAGATTCACCATCTTAGTATTACCATCACTAATGAAAAAGCTGCTGCTGCTGCTGCTGCTACAAAGTAGTTTCCCTTGCTGATTCTTGATGAATATTTAAATGTATAGAATACAATAGAAACTCCCTGAAAGTATAGAATGGAAAAAATCTTTATGAATATTTAAATATACTATCAAAATTCCTAAAAATTACAAAAGTCCCAAAACATAATATATAATATTATCATTACAAACAAATGAATTTATTGTGGCACAATCTTTGATAGGTTGTTAAAAACCTCTCTGTAGATTATGTTATTCGTATATCCATTCTCAACTTTCTCCATCTAATTAGATGTTAATATGCCAATACTTCTATAAGATATAGAAGATCAAAGAATCCAACGATAAGAGCCTTCCTCAAAAACCTTTGTTGCAGTAAAATTCGACGATAAGAGCCAAGAATTTCTTTGGTGGTAGCTTAATCAGGAACATATATGTGTTGCCTACAATGATCCGTAGTTGTTCTGGAAGACCTCCTGCTTCATCTACTTCCTATAATTGGACAGACAAACAAAATTACAGTTTGCATACAAAATTTAAAAGGGTTTTAATAAATCTAAATTTATAGTGTATCTTATCCTCTAGACCACTAAGTTCATGAGCATATATTTTTACTAATTTTTCTACTTCCCTGTCGAATAAAACGAAAACTATTTTTCCATACTCATCCTCAACTGTACTTAAAATTTCAATGAAGTCAATATGAATATATAACCTCACCAGTAACTATATCATCCAAAAATTAAAAATTACTTGTTACTGAATAATGTATATAAGGAGCAAAAATTGCACTTCAAACCATTTTTAGAGGCAATTTCATGTAAATGAAGTCCACGCGTCGGAGCTACCTAGTCAACGTTAACTTCTTGCTCTAAAAGAGCTGCCGCAGCTACTGCGAATTTAGCCCCATCACCCTCTATTCTATGGTCAATCGTTAATTGGAGTTCCACTTTTGTTCGCAAGCTCAGCTGCTTAGGTAACACCTGCTTGATCCATCTCTTGCCATTTTTGCTTGTGTTTTACTCTTTTTCTTAGATGCTTTTTAGATTCTGCTAAACCTATGTCATATCTTACTACCTCCAAACTTACTCTGCTTTCCCTGCCTCCATTATTTTATTCTTTTCCTTTTTGGCTACTCTGGTTTTCAGCATTCCGTCTCCGTTTTCCATTTTCTCCTTTAATACTGAGTTTTTTTTTTTTTTTTGGGGGGGAGTATTTGTATTTGCATTTGCTGCATATTTGAAGCTCAAATTAGAGTAATGAAGTAGCTAGTTATGAAAATAATCAAAAATTGACTCTTTATACTGTAAAGGTCGATGAATTTTTTCTGCAGAATTCTGTTTGAGCATCGGATCCAGCTTGTAGTCACCTCTTTTGGGATAATTGAGATTACAAGATTTTTTAGTGTCTGTTCTTTAGCTAACTGTTACCCTATATCCACCGATGGTTAATTTGTTTTATACTCTACAAACCCGGCCCTTTTCTGCCTCTTAATTCGTACTTTCCTCAACATTTTCGGCCAAATAAACATCTTTCAAAAACTGCAAAAAAAGCTCACTTAGAAATATATCCTCCTACATAACCAACACAATTCTTATGCATTAAGATCAATAACTCAATTGGGGCAGACCCTCTTTTTTTACTTATATTATGAATAGGCACAAATCCCTTGATATCAATTAATAATGCACTAGTTATATGTGTATGTAGCTCCTGTGCTATGGCAGCTGCCCCTACGCCTGTCAATTCCAATTGAAGGGAAGAGAAGGAACCATTCAAGACCACTTTCAACACCTGCATAGATAAACGAATTTGTCTCCTCAAGGAACTTGAAGACAAGAGGGAGACACTCAAAACTCAACTTCAAGTCTTGAAATGCAAAAGGGACGACACAGAGGAAAAGAGAAGACTAGACGATAGACTTGGAAAGAAAGTGAAAAAAGAAGTCGAGAGATGGCTCCGCAATGTGCATGCAGTTGAGGAGAAGATACAAGAAGTTGATAAAGAGATCGAGGCCATGTACTCATCCATCAGCCCCGTTAAAATTATCGACGATATAATGGAAGAAGTTGAAAATCAAGCAAAGAGCGTAGCAAGTAATGCAACCAACATTCGTACTAATAATTTGGTTTTGTTCGGGCCATCAGCAGCTAATGGTGGGGCCTTCTATAGCAGTGGTTCAACTTTCAATACTAATGCTACACTCAATTTTACTAATAATGGACAGAGAGATTCACCATCTTAGTATTACCATCACTATGAAAAAGCTGCTGCTGCTGCTACAAAGTAGATACCTTGTTGAAATGTTAATTCTTGATGGATTGTCTGTCAACTCTTTTATCTGTACCATATGTTGGTTGAATTCATTAGTGTTGTGGTTTTTCCTTTGATTTATGTTAGTTTGTATCACATTGTGATGGGATTGAATTAAAATCAGTGAATCTCAATGGTTGAAAAGCTTTTGTGACATCTCTTTTCCCAACAAAAACACCCTCTATGATTCTCAATTGTCATAGTGTTTGTTGCAGGATTCTCTGTATTGGTCTGCATTTCTAGGTTATTTCCTGGAATTGCAGTAGACCAGGTTCCCATTTCATAAAGCCAATTGGACGAACTTTGTCTTAAGAACTATTCTTTGAGTCAACTCTAAGTAGTCTTCAACCAATCTAAGCTGAGTCGGGTCTGTCTCTGTGTGCCCAACCAGCTATTTGCTTTGAAAGGAAGTACTTAATTATTTACTTTGCTTCACAATTTCAATATTTTTTTTTCTTCTGAAATTGGAAGGAATATAATCTCTTACAGCAAGCTCAGGTACTCTTCCTCTCTTTCCCTCATTTTATTCTGCTCTGCTCCATCATTTTAGATGCTTTTATGGTTATGGATCCTTCACGGTAGGGCAAACTAAATTTCATTACAATCATCCACTGTATTTCAGTCTGAGTCAGATACTCAGATCTAGATTTTCTTTATGCTGGACTTTACTGTCTGAGCTTGTCAAATGATTGTCACAGTTCACTATCTTCCTGCCATGAATCGAGTTATCAAACTATAAATTGGTTGAACTTGATTATGAGTAAATCTGAATAAGGATTTCATAGAAAAAGACGAGTCCTTTTTGTTTGTGTCTGGTAACTGAGTTAATAAATCCTTGGTTTACTACATTTGGGTAGGAATGGAGTGAATAAACATTATGATGAAGGTCTACGAAGAATTGGCAAATTGCAGTAGCCTTGAGGAAATCGGGTTGTTGAAGAAGAAACTAGAAATGGATGCTCCCAGGATGGAATCTGATTCCAATTCAGCTGTACAATTCAAGTCAACGAGAGATGTTCATGATCTACATCAACGTCTCAAGAATTTGACTCTTGAAGTGAGGGAACTTATTGCTCAAGGCTCGTTTCCTGAAATGATAACAACCGATGCCGTTACCATCTGAATAATGTCATGTATGAGAGAATAAAAAGCCTTATCACTACAAATGAAGGCCTCAAAATGATGTATCTTCAATGTTCATCACAATTACAAATGACTACCCTGTTTGTAAAACATATGTTCGATGTGATTATAAGAATAGTTTTCTACCTTCTATTGTTAGTAAACTCTTCTTCTGTTCTTCATACGGCAAATGAATCATAGTACATGTTTTTTTGGCTCGGAAATTTTTGTGGGACCAAAAGGAATGCTTTTTTTCATTAAAATAAATGAAACCACAAGAACCTCCACCTTGTTATACACTATTGCTCATGTAAATTTCCTGGAATGTTTTGGCTTAAGTAAATTAAAAAAGAAGCTTGCAGCCAAGATGGACTGTTTCTACCCTGCAAGACTTTGACCCAAAAAAAAAAAAAACCCTGCCAAGTTATTTAATTGACCTCGACAAATTATGAACTCCAATTGTATAAACCTCAAGTCCACGCGTAGTAGGTCAACTTTCAATTCATATCAGAGGTCCTACTGCGAATCAGGCTAATCATATGCTCTCTTCTGCTCTGAAATTTGAAATCCAGTGCTTAGTTTCTTCTTCTTCTGGAAGCGCCATTAAATCAGGCAGCATGGTCAGGTACCCACATATCTTTCTTTCCCCCTTGTTCCTTGTTCATTTAGATGGTAATCACCGGACTCTGCAAATTTGGAAATTTCTGCTGGAATAGAAACTTGTTCTGTTTCCTTTTTCCATCATTGCCTCTTGCTTAAGTTTTTGGGTTTCTTTTTCCTTTATTATAAAGATACTTTAAGAAAAGGAAGAAGAAGACATACAATTAGAAAATTTCTGGAAATATTCACATAACTTCAATGTGGTGTCTCGGATCTAAGCTCTCTCCATCTCTCTCTATTGCCAGTTTGAAAGGAATAGTGCTAGAATGACACTTTTTTTTTCCCTTGCTAAAGTTAGAATCAGAACACAGTACAAATATTTTTACTGCTGCTTCCTTTCCTCAAATAATGGTTACAAATCTCTATAATCATTGCCTTTATTTGGAATCACTTGTTCTGTTTCTATCTTTATTGAAAAGCAAACAGTTCGAGATATGTCTAAAATAGTTGCATTGGTGTTGTTAATCTTATTGATTGCCTGTTTTTGATTGATATGATTGTATGTAGCTCCTTGTCGTCGGAAGAATTCCAGCAAACGCTCAAGTCGTGCATAGACGGGCGCGTTGCACTCCTAAAAGAACTCGAAGAAAAGAGGACTCAACTCAAAACCCAACTTGATGTCCTAAATGGAAAGAGGCAAGATACCAATTCAAGAAGAAGACTAGAGGTCCGGCCCGGAAAGAGAGTGAAGCAAGAAGTCGACATTTGGCTCAATAATGTTAAAGATATTAACGAGAAGATAGAAGAGAGTGAAAAAGAAATCGAAGCCATGTACTGTTCATTAAGTCCGGCCAGAGTTATCGAAGATATATTAGAAAAAATGGAGAAAAGCTCAAATCATGGATCCGGTGAAGCGTCGTCCAACATTCGCGCCAATAATATGATTCTTGTTGGCCTTGGAGGAATCGGTAACACACAAATTAACAGTAGGGACTCAACTACCAATATAAATGTTAACTTGCATACTGGGCAGCAGAATGTTATACAAGAACTATCATAAGGGCTCTTATGGTTCAAGGTTATCACAGAGTTAACTACATGTTGTACACTGGTTTGGTTTTGATTCTTTTGATTATTAGACAAATCTTTAGTTGTTACATAATTCCTATCTTTGTAATGGTGATTCGCTTTGATTAATTATATGTTTAGTGTTGCAATTAGTGTATTAAAAAAGTATTAGTGCTCCATGATCAATTAAGGTAGTGAATGAAGTATCAAACTACAGAAATGTAGCATTTTAGCACGTGCAATCCCAGCTAGGGGAACACCGACGACTTTTTAACCCACAAAAAAAAAAGTATTTAAAGGTTTTCTGCCATTAAAAGCGTACCGACATCAAAGGGAGCAACTGATAGTGTTAACGAAGTTCAGATCTGGTCCAAAGTAAGCTAACCTTTCCGAGTTTTCTTACACTCTTCCTCTTACGAGCAAAAATTTCCGGTTTTCCCTCGTCTTCTTCATCACGACCAGAATCACTGAAAGAGAAAAGGTATATTACGTCTCTTCCTTTTTTTTTTTTTTTTTACTTCTTACGCTGTTAACCATGGAAAGCATTCAAGCAGGGTATTCGCACATATATTTGGCTTTCATAATTTTTTCCTCTCTATATTATTAATTTTCTCGATTTTTTTTCCCCTAATTTTTATTGAGATGAAGCATTTCCAATGAAAAGAAACAACTTGAATGATTCCACCTCCACCTACCATTCGATTCATAAACCAGGTGAATTAGTAACTTTCTGGTTGCTATGTTTCGTTCCTCTTTAAAGTTTAAAGGAGCTTGCTTTAAATCAATTTCAACTACAAAATTGCAAAAGGAGTGATAATCTCATGTTGTTTCGATTTATTATCAGAAAGCGCGAACAATCTGCTCGAAATCTACAGAGAATTAAGAGCATGTTCTAGCCTTGACGATGTGCAATCTCTGAAAAATAGATTGGACCCAAACAACCAAGAACCTCTTGCAACAAATGAAGATGTGAGTGTTGATAAAATGTACAAATACATGCATCATCGAGTGAAGACTTTGCGTAAAACAGTAACACAGCTTATTTCTCAAGGCGAATTCCATGGGATTACAATACGTGAGGAGTTATCTATTAAATTGCCGACAACTGAATTAGTTGGTCTACAATTTAAAAGCATTATGGATGAAATTGAGGCACACATGAAGAGGACAGAGTTCTTGGTAATAGGCATACATGGAATGGAAGGTGTTGGAAAAACTGCATTGATAAAACATGTTTATAATAAAGCAGTAGAGAATCCGAGCATCTTTGGGAGCGTGTATTGGATCACTGTGTCGAAGGATTGCAGTATACATAAATTGCAGACCATCATTGCTAGAAGAGTAGGCGAAGATGGTCTTATAGCAGAGGATGATGAGTCGATTAGGGCAGGAGTCTTGATAGAAGCTTTGAAGAGAAAAGAGAAATTTGTAATACTCTTAGATGACATGTCGAGTTATTTGGATTTGAGTAAAATAGGAATTCCAGAAAAGAATGGGTGCAAATTGATCTTGACGACACGGTCGGTCAATGTTTGTGCTAAAATGAAGTGCAATGTGATTTTAGAGGTGAAACCACTTCCAACAGAAGAGACTCGAAATTTAGTTGAAAATGTAGGTCATGGTATTCCTCCAGAAATAGAAGAGACTGTTATAGGCTTCAGGCAAGAGACAGTACATGTTAGCTCCATGGAACTGTCATGCGAAAGAGGAGCACGAGGATGATGATAAAGAAGTTGAACGGCTCGGAAGCAGGGCATAGAAAACATGGAAGTCGATGGAAATTGGTAAAATCTCATCTTCATTATATACACTGATATCTCTGACTCTTATATTCATACCTTTTCTATTCAACACTTATTCTTTTCAACCCTGTTATATAGAAACCAATGACGGGTAACTTTTTAAATTCACAGATTGAGTCATTTTTGTTCATGTCTACTACACTTCCTTACATTATGTGTCTTGCTGCATGTTGGTTTATTAAGATTACTCTTCTTGTCTTGCATCTTTCTTCTAAAAGATGTCCATACTTGTGCCTCTTCTTCACTAACAAGAGTGAGACGGACTGAAGAAGCTATAGTAGGCAGGGGAGATGCTTACAGAGAAGAGAGACGGACGTATTATGATTTAGTTGTAATTTCATTGGGAAAAAAAAAATATGTAAAACAAAGTATGACACGACATATTTATGAGTAAAGTTGAACCCACACTTTTTTACATTCTAAGAATGAAGCAAATCAACTGATTAAAAGCCGCTGAAGTGATGGTAGCAGTTGTCTCTTCAAGTGAGAGTTGGGTTAAAGCTCGAGTACTCCATGCAAATAATACCTCTGAGGATGTGTTGTAGTAAGGTAGTTGGATTGGTGCTTTCAAATGTCTTTGCAGCTTCTCCTGCTACAAGGGCTATAAGCATGGCCCCACCAGAAACAGTATGGTAACTGTAGAATAAAAAGAACTCTCCACGTTGATAGCAGTTTTCACTAAGACATCCAAATTATCTAGATCTTCCCCACAGAACACATACGGAAAAACCATTGCGACTTTATTTAGTAGTCCAAAACCTAGTCTTTCAATTGCGGCCAGCTTCCTTATGGGAAAACGCGGTTTGAATCTGATTTTCATTTTCTTCAGAACCCCAAGAGGTACAGTGCATAGGACCGTATCTGCTTGAAAAACTTGGTCCCCTGCAATGACCTCAACCCCTTCACTTCCATATTTTATAGCGTCAATAAATTTTCCATAGAATATAGGTACTCTTTCACATAATTCTTTAATCAAACTCCAATTACCTCCAGCAAGAAAGCAATGGTCCCCTCCCATTTCATACGGATCATATTGATCCCAATAAGCAGCTGATAAATTCGAAAGACACCCTGCATTTGCATATTGTATATTCCAAAATCGCCAGATGCCAATCAAGAAGTTGCCTCTCTTCACTGCTTCTTGCCACAGCATATAACTGCTTGAGTTCCTCCAAAACCGTTCCTAGAGAAATACTATTTGCAAATCCACCCATAACTTCTCTTAATTCCGAGACTTTGTCCAGTGACTTATTGAAGATAAACTTCTCTTAATTCCGAGACTTTGTCCAGTGACTTATTGAAGATAAACTTCTCTTAATTCCGAGACTTTGTCCAGTAACTTATTGAAGATAAACTCAAATCTTTGAATCGATCTCTTTTTCTATGATTTCCCCATCTGATCTGTATAAAGGACACTTATCTCTCAGCCCCCCACAACAATCATGGAAACATCTGTTCCTTCCTCGAGCATTTCAGCATTAAAAGACGGGGACACCCTGAAATTAATATATCCATTATGCAGAAGAAAATCATAATCTGCACTTATCAAATGTCCATACTCACTACTTACAATTTCCTTAATCTGTCCCTTAGAAAGCCATGTCCTCACATTTGCTCTCCACCTGCTAGTATATGGTTCCTTACGACTACATAATCATTTTGCTCTTTTTCGCCTAATTCTCTTACTACACCAGCTTGAACTTTCTCTTCGAGTAGATTATCAATTGGGAACCCTATAGACATTGCTATCATCGCCTCGGTTTCAGTCTCTTTCTCCAAATCCTCTCTGTTTCTATTCCACTTCTTAAATGAACCTCCTATTCGCTTCTCTATAAAATTCTCACCGTAGTTGAGCACTGGTGCCTTCTTTCTCAAGGATCTTTTCCTAATCGAACCGGTCAAAAGTGGGCTAGCCATTATTTCATGTAACGTTCTTATCCAACCCCAGCTAAAAAGATGAGATTGTGATACAATCAAGCAAATCACCTTCTGTCAAAAACCCAGCCTGATTTTCACTCTAGTTAGTGATTCAAACCAAAGAAACTTCATTCCTTTACAAATGTACAGAACCCTTACACAAAGATAAAGTGCTAAATTTGGTTTACACGCTCCTTGTGGTTTTCACAAACTACCACTGAATCGAGTCTAAAATGGAGTAGAATGTAAATCCAACAGATAGTTAAGTCTATGAAGAAGGAAAGACTCACCTTGCTGGTCTAAATCCAACCGTAAATAGGTACTGAAAAATGAACAAATTGGGGAAGTTGGAGCTTTTTTTTTCTCTGGTTCGGTCTTGAAATGGAGAAAATGTTCGTAAAAGAAATGATGCCAGAATCTTTTTGACAATCGGGTTGACATTATTTTTTAAACAAATTATATAAATTTTTAATTTTTAATATTTAATATTTACATATCAACCCCGTGATTGAACGAATTAGTGACAGCAATGATTCAAGAGGATTTTTATTTCCTCTTTTTTTGGTTATTTTGGCTTCTGTCTTTGAGACAGGAATTTAGGATTTGAAAATACCATGTAATGAAATTCCATTTCAGAATGATGCCACCAGACAAACCATTATTAAGAATTACACAAATCACAACATGATTTGGAATCAAACAGCATTGCTCTGCAGATATTTCTCAACAGCACTAATGTAAGCCAATGAAGCAGACATTGTCTTCAAGGGCATCTCAAGTTCATCTCTGTTTTCAGATACATAAGAAATCTTCAGATGAACTACATTCTCTTCCTCTCCAACTGCTGTAAGTTGGAAAGCAGTTGTGTAATAAGAAAACCCTTAATTCAAGCGGCCCCCTTCGATAACTTCCAATCCCGAATTGATGCGTTAACTCGTCAAGCTCCACAATCTTTTCCTTCTGATACCTTATTTTCTGTACCTCTAATAAAATGAAGAAACAATGAACAAGAAAAACCAGTTAAAAATCAAAGCCTTATCATCATTATCATTAGAAGAAGAAGGAGAAAAGAAACAGTACGAACCTGGTGTAAAAGCTAGGAAAAATACCGAGCCGAGGCTGCCATCTCCCTCAATCATTTCCACTTTCTGTACAAGATTTGGAATGGACTTTAGGCATCACATTTGGTAAATCTTTAGTCAAAGCTTTCCATATGGATTCTAAACCAACACTTGGTTTTGTTTCACCTTTCACTTCCGTTACCATTGTTGCAGCCTTGCAGGATGTTACAATCAGTAGGAACTTACGAATATTTATATGCAAAATGAGGAACTGCAGTCTGCAGTAAAGGACAGAGATGGCATCTTTTTGTTGCGTTGAACTAACTTGATATATTCCCTTTTTGTCTTCATTAAAAAGTTCAAAAAGGACTTCGAATGTAATTGAATCTATCATGTGAAACTATTTCCTTCCCCCGGGATATACACCCATTTGAAAGGCATTGGTGGGATCCTTTCCACATGGGGTCCACCAGCCCTTGCCAAACATGTTCTGACCATTTTATGTGGCAGTTTGCTTGCTGTTGATCATATACATGCTTGTGGTCTATGAATAGCAAAAATTGGGTCAAAGTTTAAACCAAATATTTAATAAAGTCAACCCCAACACAGCACAAGGAACCCTCAAGAAAAACCAATTTTCTCTGATAAGCAATCGATTTTCCCATTTGTAATCCAACCACGCTCACGTTCCACCTCAAACTTGAGCAAAATATGGAAGTAATCACATGCGCTTATGAATAAAACAAATACCAACTTTCCTACTTGTCCGAATCTATTAAAACCATCACAAATGAGATGGGCAAGTTGGGCAAGATCATACATTCATCATTCCACAGCCATTGAAGATTCAAATCATGGGAAGTACTTTAACCAGCAATTGCTTCTTCCTCGTTCTGCTACTCTTTATGTCCGGTCTGATCCTAATCCATGGTGCAGATACCTTAACCTGCTACAGCCGCAACAGCCGGTGTCTTTTCAAGCCCATAAAGTGTCCACCAGAATGCCCAAAGCAATCACCAACAAACCAAACCGCTAAAGTTTGTTATGTCAACTGTCAATCACCCGTATGCAAAGCCGAATGCAGAAGTACATACAACTATCTTGTATATTATTTATGTATAATAATATAAATAACTACTTATCAAGTTTGTTTTTGTGTGTATGATGATCACAGAGCGAAAAGCAAACTGCGATGCACATGGCTCAGCATGCTTGGACCCACGCTTTATTGGTGGGGACGGCATCGTCTTCTACTTCCATGGCAAGAAAAATGAGCATTTCACCTTAGTATCTGATCAAAACCTCCAAATCAACAGTCGTTTCATTGGTTTAAGACCAGCTGCCAGAAACAGAGACTTTACATGGATTCAAGCTCTTGGATTACTCTTCGATTCTCATACCTTCTCAGTCGAGGCTACCTTAGCAGCAACATGGGATGAAAAAGTTGACCATTTGAAGTTCACTTACAATGGAAATGATCTAGTCATCCCAGAAGGTCATCTATCTGCATGGAAATCTCCACAAAACAATCTCAAAGTCGAGAGAACATCTGATAAAAACAGTGTCTTAATCACTTTACCCGAGATCATTGAAATATGGATTAATGTCGTGCCTGTGACCAAGGAAGATGATAGAATCCATAACTATAGGATTCCATCCGACAATTGCTTTGCTCACTTCGAAGTTCAGTTCAAATTCTACGGCTTATCGTCTAAAGTTGAGGGAGTGCTCGGAAGAACTTACCAGCCAGATTTCAAGAATCCAGCTAAGGCCGGAGTTTCTGTTCCGGTGGTGGGCGGTGAAGATAAGTATAGAACTCCATCACTTTTGTCGCCGAATTGTAAGTCCTGTGTTTTCTCTCCGGCTGGAGTTTTGGACCGGAAAGACTCATTGTTGGTGGATTACAGTACAATAGACTGCACGGGAGGAGCTACTGGGGGGCATGGCATTCTTTGTAGTAAATAAGTGAGAAAATAAAAAATATTGTGCACACTACAGAATAAAAGAAGAATTTATTTTTATAACAATCATTACGAAGATTGCCTTCTTTCAGTTTATATGAAACTTGTACTCTGTTTTCTCCCACACTTTATTTTTTTTGTTAATGTCGTGGTTTGATGCAATCCTTATCTTGTATCATGCACACTCTCTGTGAATTATACATACAGTTAAGCAAAGAAATACTAATGTTTCCCATTCAAACGGGATCTATGTTTGTTTTTCCTATATTTCTTATTGTCTCGTAAGTTTAAACTTCAAAAACAATCCTGTTAGATTGGCTGGTATTGCTGTAACAGAACATCTACATGTTTCCATCCTGTGCTAGTAACAAGACGCTTTGAAGCAACCCTTTGTTGATTTTTTGAGCAACTTGCCCCGATAGGAACCATTCTTTTTTTCTTTAGCAAGTTACATCCTTTTAAAATTACTCCGTTTAAACAAAACAAACTTGTGGGCAACTAGTAGGTACAGCTGGAAACTGTGCTGTCTTGATAAATAAAGGAAAGATTGAAATCAGTTCAGCCATTTTGCCGACTTTTTCCACACACAGCATAGCTTATCAAGATGTCACTAGTATAATAACCTGATGGGGCAAGCCAAACAGGAGAAAATAAACAATGTTTTTATTCACTATATTCATTTCAGACAAAGACATAACGATACTCCCAATATGATTCATATCATGTATCCAGTGTAAACATTAGTATTATAATCCTCTAACACTATTGGGAAAAAAAAACATACAATTAGCCATAGATTGATTGACATCTACCACTAATCCGAATAAATCAACAGATAAAAGTTGGAGGTGAGAAAGTTCAGAACAAGAAACAAGATGTACCTGCCATTCATTCCCTAAATACAGTCTTCCAATGCTTTCTCAAAGCAAGTCATCTCTTTGACATCCGATATGAATGATACTCATCCCTTCTTCTCCTCATCTTCCCCTTGGATTCACTAGCTGAGAAAACACCGCACTTGTTGCGGCATCTTCTGTATCATCATCAGTACCAGAGTTTCTCCCATCAATCATGCTCACACTATTATCAAACGGCTCTAAGGTAGCCAATTGGATGGTTGGAATATGATTTGTGCTGTTACCACCTTCAGGCTCCAATAGTTGAGAAGAAGTTTCCTCAAGCTGAAGAGCATATTCCAGATTCCATAACACATCACCCATTGAAGGCCTATCAACCCCATGCTCAGCTAAACACTTCTCGGCTGTCTCTCCAAATTTCTTAAGAGAAGATGGATTAACCTTCCCCACTATATTCGGATCCATGATTTGGTCCAACATTCCCTTCTTTTGCCATGCCATGGCCCATTCTGCTATATTCACTTGCTCCCTTGGAAGAACAGGGTTTAAAGCCGGTCTTGTGCATAGAACTTCCATTAGAACAACTCCAAATGAATATACATCCGATTTCTCAGTAAGCTGTTGCCTTCGGAAATATTCCGGGTCAAGGTAACCAAAACTTCCCTTAACAGCAGTACTGACATGAGTCTGATCAAGAGATGGACCCGTTTTAGAAAGACCGAAATCAGCAACTTTTGCTACAAAATTCTCATCCAAGAGAATATTGGTTGTCTTCACATCTCGGTGAATAATGCTTTGAGATGCACCCGTATGAAGATAATGAAGCCCACGAGCAGATCCAATGCAAATTTCGATTCTTTGCTTCCATGACAGAGGTGGCAAATCTGTTCCGTACAAGTGACTCCTAAGAGGCCCATTTGCCATATATTCATAGACGAGAATCATCTCTGATCGTTCATCACAGTAGCCAATAAGAGAAACAAGGTGGCGATGTCTGAGCTTGGATAGCATTTCGATTTCTGTTCGGAATTCAGCAAGACCCTGTTCGGATCTTGGGTTTCCTCTTTTAACAGCTACTTTTGTCCCATCTTCAAGGGTTCCCTTATAAACCCGGCCAAATCCACCAACCCCAAGAAGTAGATTTTCATCAAACTTGTTTGTAGCATCAATGATTTCTTGAAATGTGAATACCCGGCCGAGATTGGAGGAAGCCAATGATATACAGCTTGCTGTACCACTCTTCTGGGAAGTAGTTGACATTTTTGTCATGGTCAGAGAGTTCCCATGTAAGGGCAAAGGCAGCCATGAATTCCCTTGGCTTGTGGTCTTCACCTTGTAGCCAATCAAGCAGTAACAACACAGACCGATTAATAAAACAGCAACTATAGCTCCAATGACAGAACCGATTATTATTGCCATCTTACTCTTCTTCGAAAGTTCTTGAGGAAGAAGACCATCAACTGATGATACACCATCCAAACTCCCTGCATGATTGCTGATCTTCATAATCTCCAATCCGTTTAAAGTCGCATTTGTGATGTCAGCCATTGTATCGGGCCCCACACTAACTGTCAAAGTATCCGAATTTGCCAAGTTGGAAACAAAGTCTTTATAATAAGGCACACCCAAATCACCAGTCAAAGATGAAAGGTCGAAACTTCCAAGAGCCTTATCCAAATTAATATAAAGATTGAAAACTAGGGTGTTTAGAGATTTGCTCACAATATCACAGAAATGTACTCGAACAAAGTAATAGAAATTTGGATCGACAGAGAAAACCCATGTCAAATTGAAGTTCACATTCTGTACATTTGCATCTCCCATGGCATCAGCAGTTGCATATACCCAATTTGGTGCAGTTTCTGGTGTAACAGCTGCAGGATATTTAATATTTGCTGGGTTGACTGAAACATTCACTGCAGAACTGTTCACATGGAGGTACTTAAAATCATTCTCCCAAGTTCTTCCAAGGGTGTCGTTTCGTGGGCTGATGAGTGGGCCGCCCATATTTAGTCGGTAAACAGTTTCTAGAGCAAGTAGCGAAAGACCGTCAAAAGGGGCAGATGGGTTCAAAGCCAATGCTTGGTCAGGAAGAACTTCCTCGGGCATAGAGACGACTTCAATTGCATTAATGAATGAGACTGAATTATTTGAAGGGATGAATGTAAGGGTCAAAGAATCAGAAGTGATATTGAGTGCATACTCCTTGAACATGTAAGAACCATTGTAGTTCTTGAAAGTGAAGTTGTTCAAGAGCACAAAATGATCGGTGACTACTGTTATTGAAGAAGAGGTCAAATTTTGACCTGAATTTGGAAAAGGGTAGAAATAGAGGCGAACCCAATGCCGTCCTGGACTCTGAATATCGAATTTGTAAGAGGCTAAGCCAGTGAAAATACGAGCAAATTGGTAAATGGGAGATGGAAAACTAGTGTTGGAACTGGCTACACTAGAACTTCCTTTTTTGAGAGAAAAATAGTCTGAATCGGGAACGAAAGTTCGACCTTGGAAGGTGACATTTTGTGAAGAACCACAAGAAACTAAGTAGTTATCAGTGGGAGTGAATGAGGCAAAGGATCCTAAACTGACAGACAAAAGAACAGAAAGAAGTATAGATACTAACTTCACTAGATTCATTTCCATCATTTCTTTTAACCCAGATCCTTACAATCTTGAAAATTAATAAAAATTCCGAATCCTCAACTCGAAGAACTGAAAATTTCTTAAAGACTAAGAATCCTAATAAACCAAACCCGGATCTACAAAACAGCAATGCCCAACTCAGACAACCTCTAAAATAAAGAATACACAAAAATTTCACTCAATGTTGAAAAAAATCCTTAGCAGTTCGGAAGTCCAACAGACAAAGAAGCCAAGGAAAAGAATTTTCTTTCTTTTTTTTTTTCAGTACCCTTACCTCACTCGAAGCACCGAAATTTCCAAAATGCGAAGAAATCTGCCAATAAATGAAGGGGTCTGATTCAAAGAGAAGAAAAAATAGGTGAGGTTTTCATTTAAGCCAAGCTAAGCTAGAGAGAAGAGTGCCCACGAAAGAAGAAGCTTATTTTATTATTATTTTTAGTGCGACTACTACATACCTTTCCAGGCTGTTGATTAAGCTGTCAAAGAAAGACCCCACATCAACCAAAAGAGAGAATAAGAGGATATGATATGAAACTTCTCAACCTCTTACCATTACCATGAAACAAAAAGAAGAAAACAGCTGTTTTTCAGAATGACTTTCTAGCCTGACTCTGATACAAGAAAGGAGCCATGAGATTTTAGGAAGCTGAGCATTTTTTTTTCCTATTCTTTTTATTAAAATGCTCGAGATTTGACAGATTTTGTCAATTTGTACCCAATTTTGCAATTTCGTGTAGATAAAACATTTATCTATTACAAGGTTAGAAGAAGCTAGAGCCACTCGCAACGGTTTTGCTTGCTTGCTCTGCTGTTATTACACGACAATTTGCAATGGGGGCCCGCTTTCACGCGGCCTTTGTTCAAGATACTTACACGACCTAGTTGACGGCGTAATTGACGGGTTTCTAAAACACCTGATTGTCAAAGCCTGGAAAAAAAAAAAAAAAACTCACTAATCACTATCGTTCTGTTCAATCGACGTGTCGTAAGGAGTATAGGACTATGAGTGAGGCGTTATTGTTAGCGTGGACGCGTAACGGAATAGCCATTGTCCTCTATCTAGCAGCGAGGAGGGAGAAGTGCCGTTAAGAAAATGACGGAGATGAAGAAAATTGGGGAAGAAAAATAAAAAATAAAATATAAAAGAAAAAAGAAAAAAATGGAAATTTCCGAAAGAAAGCACATGGCCACCAGACAAAGTGTCTCAATCAGATGCCAACGTTACGTATGAGCTGGACATGTCTAATTTTAAGACACTCTCCAAACTCGCATGAATGAATTTGATTACGTTTACGTTAATTTATTTTAATTACCATATGCTATCAAAATGCTTAATATTTTTCTATTTGCATAATTTTTCTTCTTCTTTGTCTGATTGATTTGGTGTTCTTATTTTAGTCAAATAACTTCCCGGTGCTTTAAAATTTCTATACTACTTTATCAAATCAATTCAAAATTAAAATAATTTTCTTAACAATTATCATATACTTTTATTCATATTAATTACTAAATTGATCATTTTGATCTAATTTTTCTTTAATTAATTAAATTCAATGAAATCAAAGATTACAGGAGAGCATTGGTTTTGGCCCAAACAAAAAAAAAAAAAGAAAGGAAAAAGGAGAGTATTGGTGAGAAAAAAGCCCAATTGTAACCAAACAAATTTGTGTATGCCTAACTAGGCCCATCAAAAAAAATTAAGATGATAAAACTCCAAGCCCAATTACTTGTTGCTCTTCTTAACGTGACAAAACTGACAATAATAATAATTGTGTTTATACAACATATCAGGTGTTTGACTGTTACTCTTCTTCATTGACCAGTCCAAAATAAGCAATCAAACTCTCGATATCACGACACACGACACCATCTCAAATTAGTAATCGTGTAAACGGTTAAAGCCTTAAAAAAATCAGAGGAAGAAATCTGTGTTCGCTCGCCGAATGCTTTCATACGTATCGAAACGACGAATTGAATGCACAATAAACTGACACGTGTGCCCCTGCCTGACGTCTCTAATCCACGAACACGGTAGTGCTTTTCACTATACCCAGAAAGGCAGAAAGCCAGCCAGCGTTCCCATTTTTGGCCTCTCCCCCGTCGTCTTTCTCGTCTTTCCTTTTCATTTTTCCCGCATGCCAAACAAGACCACGCTGTTACTCACATTTTTCCGCCTCCCCTCGCCCACACCGGACCCCATTTTCGTTCCTTTGAAACCTGTTGCTTTTACGCTTCCATTTAATGTAGGAAGCTGGATTTGAACGAACCGCGAGGTGGGTATTTCGTTATAACGTTGCTTTTTGAGTCTGGGATTTGAATTGAGCTGGATTGAAAGATGGGGGATGGGAAGTATGCCAAGGAATTGGGTGTGGCGGTTAGAGTTGTCCATTTGGCATGTTCTCTTTGTCGGAGAGTGCAAGAGGAGTTGGTTTCTGCCGGAAATGGAGAGGTTAAGGCTAAGGATGATGATTCTCCAGTCACTGTTGCAGGTATGTTGAGTTCGATTTTCTTTAAAATATGATATGTCGATATTTCCACGTTTGAGAGAATGTGTGGATTGCATCTGGGTAACATATAAATGGTGTGAAGTTGTAGAGTGTAGATGATAAGCAATTCAGGTTTTGAGTAAATACAAGTGTTAAAGTTGGTGATGCTTAGCCCTTGGGGGCAAATGCGACAGTGTACAGCACTTTTGGCCCTGTTGGAATGTTTTGCTAGTAAGAGAAGAATCTTATTCTCATTCCCATATAAAAGTTCAATTTGAGTGTTGAACCCTCTGTGAATTATGGGTCGAAACTGATTTCTTTATCGTCTGTTATGACGGATGGGGTTTTTGTATAACCAGTTACTATTGTTCTATAATCAGGTATGAAGAGATCGATTTTATACGATTTAGTACTTTAGTAGGTGCCATATTATTGGCCTTGAGGATGTGTATGTCAGCTGATACTTTGTTTGAAATAGGCGATGTATTGTTAGGCATGCTTATTCGATATGTAGTTTAATCGAATCATTGAACTGATTGTTTATTGAGAAGTATAGAAATCTAACAACCATGTAAAAGACTGAGGCATTTCTGTGATAACAAAACAAGAACATCTCTTACGGTTTTGCATTTGGTCTTTTATCTGTTATAATTGTGTTTATATGTATCTCAGTTAATGACTTTATTCCTCTGAATATCATTAATCAACAGATTGGAGTGTCCAAGCGATTGTGAGTTGGATACTTTCAGAATCCTTTGGGAGTAAAAACGTCTCAATTATAGCTGAAGAAGATGTGAAAACCCTCTCTAAAGCTGATTCAGTAGGTCTATTAGGAGCTGTTGTGAAGACGGTGAATGAAAGCTTAGCCAGCACACCCAAATACGGTCTTCCAGGTCCAAAAAAGCCCCTTGAGACTTTAGAAATACTCCAAGCAATTAGCCGATGCAACTCAATGGGAGGGCCCACTGGAAGACACTGGGTACTTGACCCAGTTGATGGAACATTAGGGTTTGTGCGAGGAGATCAGTATGCAGTTGCTTTGGCCTTGATTGAAGATGGGAAAGTTGTTCTTGGAGTTCTAGGATGTCCTAATTACCCGATGAAAAAGGAGTGGCTGAGTTATCACCATAAGTTTTATCAAAGTCTATCAGAGTTGTCCCCACCTGATTCTGACATGTGGGAGAAAGGTTGTGTGATGTATGCAAGGAGAGGCAGTGGTGAGGCGTGGATGCAACCATTGGTCCTTGGAGATAGGAAGCTTGAGTGGCCCAATTCAGCTAGGTTGATTAGGGTTTCTTCTATAGATGATCCTGCATTGGCTACTTGTTGTGAACCCGTTGAGCAGCAAAATTCGAACCACTCCTTCACAGCAGGAGTTGCTCACACCATGGGTCTTAGGTACATATATTCACTTATATCACTAGCGTTTTTTAGGGTTTATTTGGAAGGACTTATTTTTTGCCAGTTTATGTCCAAAGTGCAGTTTGGACCCACTGTTATCCAGTTTAATTGAAAAAATATGACTATGATTCATTATTCTAAATGCCAGTTCTGCTAAACATCAGTGTAACAAGTCTATTCTAAATTTAGGTGGACATTCAAACTGTAACGGTTAGATTGTGAGGTAATGATCAGTTGAAATTAAAAGGGAATAGCCCTCCACAATATCAATTGTAGTTGCATAATAAGTACTTGTGCGTGCTCTTTTTTTTTTTACTTATGGTCACATATCTTTTGACATCTAAAATGGCAGAAATCAACCTATGCGGGTATACAGCATGGTGAAGTATGCAGCCATCGCTAGGGGAGATGCAGAGATTTTCATGAAGTTTGCAAGAACAGGGTACAAAGAGAAGATATGGGACCATGCGGCTGGTGTTGTGATTGTAGAAGCAGCTGGAGGGGTTGTAACTGATGCTGGAGGTCGTCCTTTGGACTTCTCAAAGGGAATCTATTTAGAATGTCTTGATCGGGGAATAATTGCTTGCTCGGGATCAGTCCTACATGACAAGATTATTGGGGCAGTTTATGCTAGCTGGGATTCTTCTAATCTATGAGACATTTCTTCCATAGGGCAATTTTACTTCTTTTGTTCTAGTAAAGGCGCAATTTCACGGAGATTCTTGGAAGGTCTACAGGGAAGTAGTTGCTGTTACCTCATGTGCCTTCATAGCAGAGGAAAAAGTTTCTATAAGGTGGATGGAATTATTTTAGCACGTATTATAAAACCGAGCAACTTTATTCTCCACTGGTCTCTCATCCTGTTTATCGAGCCAATTGGAGACATGATCTTTCGACTAACACATGAAAACCCGAAATTCACAATATCCGAACGTGGTTGTGCTTCTTCAGCCAGATGAAGGGAGGTTATTTTCTTACCTTCCCAGTCTGATTGTTATTGTTATTTTTCCCCCTGGCTTCTATTTCCTTTTTCTCTTTTTTCCACCCCTTCTTTTTGGTAACAGAAACCAGAGTAATATGTTGTTTAGTTATTCTGGAAACAGAGTAATCTGTTTTCAAAAGTTAATACCTGCATTTTAAATTCATCTGCCTGACATATGATTATACGATGATAGAGACTGATGTACATAAGGCTGCATATATATATATATATATATATATTTATTTTATTTTAAAACTAGTAGAGAATGGGTCTAAATGCACCGACTTGGTTCTTATCATAGCACAATTTTTTGGTATATATCTATTCTAAATTTGACTTTTTTGTAGTCCTAATCTTGTCTGTGATGCTGGAAGTTTGAAAAAACGCATAGTGTTCTTAGGTGGATTGTACTAGTTTAGTGTTAGTGTTTGTTTTGAACACTAAGTCAACAAAACATCCTTGTTTTTAAAAACCCTTAATTATTAATAAATCCTATGATTATGCACGTCTATGTTTGGTTCTAATTCCTCCTATATGAATTATTAGTTAGTGGGTTAGGTAGTCTTTAGCAGCAATTAAGCACCCAAATTGGTCACCTTAACGTAACGCCTTTAGTTGTAGGTTTTGTGTCATCAACGTTATGAAGGGGTGGAAAAATATCTATAAATTTTAGTTTTAAGTATCTTGTGGTCTTTTGTATAAATCAAAGTAAATAATATCCTTAATTGCCCCAACAAATTACGATTATGATTCTCCCGACAAGTCATACTTCTCGGTTTTCATGACTAGAATCGTTTGGATCGGTATTTTTAAGGTGTTTTTGGTATTCACTTAGAAAGATCTGTAAACACTTTTTAACTTATGTCGGCTAACAACATCATTAATGTCACTAAACCATAAAAGTTAACAAAGATTGATGTTAATATATACTTTTTTGAATCTTAAGAGCTGTATTTATTTATTTTTATTATATATGTTGAGACTTTATCGTTACATAAATACACACAGTATATCTTGTAGTGTTACTCTATGATTATTGGTAACAGAGTAGTAGCACATCAGATAAGATAATGGTGTGATTAGAGTCAAAAAGTAATGGAACCGACAAAAATCAAAGTGATTAATTAATGAGCAGGACTTTATAGTATAGTTAATAATAATCAAGTGGACCAAAAATAAATACCTGCTACGAAGCTAAGCTAGTATTTATAATTATAAGTAAAACAGGGGGGGCCATTTCATAATTTTCGTAATTATTATTCATATGCTGTCTATACGTACAAGCTACGAATCTAATATGTGAACAGTCGGTCCATTTCATATAATAATAATAATAATAATTATTATTATTATTATTATTATTATCATTATTATTATTTTACGTTAAAAGAGTGGAAATATTTATCTTCAACCTGATTGGTCATTTTTTGAAGGGATTTCCCGCTTAGTCGTTGCGTAGGACCCACTTACTGTTTTAAACTGAAGCGTTAATTATGAATATCAGTGGCATATTCGTAAATTAAGAGGAGAATAGAGATTGAGAGTAACGTTTAAGACGTTATGGCCGGATATCAAGGGAACAAGACGGGATCAGATGACGAGTGTAGTAAGCAAGTCTTTTAGTCAACACTAATTTTAATTCATTTGGAAATAAATAAATAAATAAAATTAAAAATTAAAAATTAAAAATAATGTATTAAATATAGAAACCAAAAATCCTGATCATAAGTTCCATGTACATGATCTATATCCCCCCTCCCCCTATATTTGTATGTAATAGAAGTCCAAGTTCCAACCCATGATTTGCGGGCATCATCAATACACTAATTTTATATATATATGCATTCTAAACCCATATGGCCATATAGAAGAAAATTAAAAAAATAATAATAATAAATAATAATAAATAATAATTAAAAAGTTCCAAGTTACCGGCTGAGCCGGTGAGCCCTAGTGAAACCTCTCCCACTACCACCATCTTTCGTAGCTCCAGTTTTTCCCTATATCTATCTTCTTCTCCTTCTCTCTTCTTCTCACTTGAATTTATTTCTACTTGGACCCTTTTCTTTTTCTTCATATAATATAATACCAACCAGAAAGCAGAAGAAGGCGAAAGCAGCAAACTCCACTCGGAGTTTGCTTTTTTCTTTTTCTTCTTCTTCAATTTTATATGATTTCTTTACTGCATTATCCCGCGTTAATCGTCGTCAGATATCTTCAAGATTAGATACCCTCTCATGGTCAGTTACAGGTTTTAAGATCATCCACTCTTTCTCGTCTTTTCTTTTCTTTTCTTTTTTCTTTTTTGCCCAGAATTTTCTCCATAACTGATGGATCTGAGTTTCTGAGCTGATACTGCACAGTGCACACCTCCCCCTTTTCACTGTAAGTGAAACAATCAAATTCTCTTTTCTTCAACTGGTCTCTGTCTGAGCATTGCGCTTTCACTTTATCACACTTTACTTTTACTTCTCTCTGCTCTTCCCCCCCCCCCCCCCTTGCTTTCTCAGTAGCCAAACGGGTAATGACTTTATCTGTTTCTTACCTTTTTCCATCTGAATGGCAATTTGCAGGTGGTGTATTCAATTTCCCATTGAATCGCATAAGCCATCAGGTTTTTGCTCTTCAATTTAATTTTTGTCTCATTTGAAGAATCCAGACGCAAGGGAATGGGGAAAACCACTTGTTCAAGCAGAGATTGGACTCAGATCTACTCGATCTACGGCCTACATCAATGGCAAACCATAATCTTCCTCTTATTCCAGGGCCTCCTCTTCTCCGCCCTCTCCATCCTCTACCTCACCTACTTCAATCACATCTGCTCCTTCTTCCACCTCCTCCTCTCCTTCACCTCCATCCCCTCCGACTCCGCCCGTTTCGCCGCCGGCTTCACCGGCTGCGTCACCGCCATCTCCGCCATCTGCCTCTTCTTCGCAGCTGCCAACTTCGTCTACTCCTCTCTCCCACTCCACTATGAAATGGCCCTCCGCATGGTCAACACTGTCAACGATTGGTCAACGGTCAAACACGCACTCGACATCGGCTGTGGCCGTGGGATCCTCTTAAACGCCGTCGCTACGCAGCTTAAAAAAGAAGGCAGTTCGGGCCGGGTCGTTGGGCTGGACCGGTCCAAGAGAACCACTATGTCCACTCTACGAACCGCGAACTTAGAAGGCGTAGGAGAGTACGTCACGTGCCGGGAGGGTGACGCGAGGAGGCTGCCATTTGGCGACAATTACTTCGACGTGGTGGTATCCGGTGTGTTCGTGCACACGGTAGGGAAAGAGTATGGGCATCGGACGGTGGAGGCTGCGGCGGAAAGGATGAAGGTGTTGGGTGAGTTGGTGAGGGTATTAAAACCCGGTGGGGCCGGGGTTGTGTGGGACATACTTCATGTGCCCGAGTATACGAGGAGATTGCAAGAGCTGAAAATGGAGGATATAAGGGTGTCGGAAAATGTAACGGCGTTTATGGTCAGCAGCCACATCGTGTCGTTTAAGAAGCCTAGTCATCACGTTGTGGGGTCAGGAGAGGTCAGACTGGACTGGAGATGCTGATGTGGCGTACCGCAGTTTATCTAATATAATATTCATATAAATCCGTTACTAAACAATATGATTATAATACTTCGTACTACAAAAAAGTAATAATTTTGTTTAGAATATGGGAAGGCGAAGTTGACCCATAATATATTATTAAAAAAAACATGAAATGTAATGTTTCTGTGTGTTTGTGTTTGTGTCTCTGTTTGTGTGGGTTATGAGTTTTAGCTTTATAATCACACATACTCATAAACCAGTTGGTTTCTAATATGTAAATATAAATATATATATATTTAAAATTATTTTGTTTGAAAGGGTGTTGGTGATTAACGTGAAAGAGATGGCTGTTAGATTAAGGATAGCGATGGAAGGGAATTGAACTGGTGACAAATTGCCGTCTGTTGATAATATGTTCTCATTTAAAATATAATTTAACAGGAAGTCAATCCAAATTTGTACATTATTAACTCTAATGTGCCATTAGAGTTACCAGTGATATGCCCCGTGAACTATATAGTTAACTTCTTAGTTGTTACTTTACTATATTATGAGCAATATATTTTATGTATGTACTAGCCAATAAGTTTCTTTGTTTTTTTTTTTTTTAATTTGTTCACAAACAAAGAAATTTCTGTGCTTTTCAGAATAATTAATTTTAGACCTCACATCTTTTGGGCGAACTTATTCATGTACGATGCAAATATATTCTGTTAACAAAAGTTACTTCCATAATTATCATATATTTTAATTTTAAGTATATAATTTATTAGTATAACTACCTGCCATTCATGGTCCCATGGTCTAGTGGTCAGGACATTGGACTCTGAATCCAGTAACCCGAGTTCAAATCTCGGTGGGACCTTCTTTTTTGTATTTTCCTCCTTTTCATATCCTTATTAGTTTCTTTTCTTCTACCGTCTACTCTGTTTTTGGAGAGCCCAAATTATGCAAAAAATAATAATAATAATTCTGTCATGTAAAGTGTATACCTCCGACTAAACCAGACATATTTGGATAGTGTAAGACTAACTATAAAAATGTATCACATTATTTAAAATATTGAATTAATAACACGAATTATGATGATCGCTACATTACCGAATAACACGAAAAAGTTGGATCAAATAAAGAAATAATTTTCACTCAAAAGAAGCTGCTTACAAAGAGCACCAGTTTCACTTCTACAAAATTATCTTTCTGCTTTAGTTTGTGGAAATTGACATACCAACGGGAACAAAAAGGGAATGATGAAAAAGGTATTATGCAGCTGGACTACACTGTGTTGTACAAAGAAAGGTACAAAACTCCGCTGGGCAAGATGGGCCAAGTAAATATCCATTAACAATTAAACACCCTTTCAACTTGAGAAACTACCCAACTCAACCTAATTCAAACACCCTTTTAACTTGCCAAGGATCAGAGCATAAATACAAAAAAGGAAGAGAGCATATTTCTAGAGAAAAATCTAAGCGCAATAAAACTAGTTTAATTTCTATAGATTTTGACCTTTGATGAAAGAGGGGAAGTTCAATCCGAGAACAAGTAGACATTATACTTGACCGAGATATCTCGAACTGGAGGAGAGGCAATATCAATATAATTACGCTGGAATGCAGAAGGAGGAGCTAAGAGCAGGAGGCAAGACACAAACCAGGTGGGGCCCAGCAGGATTGCAGCTTATGTTTGTTTCATCAATATCCGGGAAACCGAGTTGAGGAGGGCGAACGTAACCCACCACCAGAGGCACACATAATATAGATATAACCAGCCTCGAACCTGACTTTGTAAGAAGATGATAAATATGAATGACTAATAAGATAAGTACAGCTATTAGACTAGCTATGTGATCTACTGGAGTGTTACTAACCTTGCTTTGTGGAGAGAGAAACATATCCTCTTTTCCTTCCCGCGATCATCCAATTTTGGGAACTTGCATTGACATCATATAACACCTCGTCCAGCTGCGCAAGTGATAAGTATTGCAGATCAGAGAGGCCAATGCCAAAATCAGTGCTAATTGTGTATGATTTTTCTTTCTCCATTAACATCTTCCCATTTTGACTTTCCAGAGAATTAGTAAGACACCCATCAGGTAGTGAAGAAGGGTGCTGAGACATCTTTGTCACTAACGACATTAACTGACATTTAGTCATCAAGCAATTTAACCATTCATGACTTACATATTGTTGAGAAATTTTAGCCTCCTCTGAATCCTTTAATCTTTCAATCCTCCATTTCATGGTAACAAGCTGTCCAACTCTAAGGCTAGTTGAAGGCAGAGAAATAAATCCAATAGCCAAGCAAGGATCAAGTACAGGCGTTTGCAAAACAAGGGCACTCCTGAAGATCAAGTCCTGTTTACCACCTTCAGGTCTAGAAGATTCCAGAACCACAGGTGGGTGTGCCCCCATTATTCTTTCACCTGAGATCCCATATCTGATGTTCAATATGCTATCTGGCCTCGGCATCTTAGCTTCATCTGCAAACCAAGACAAGTAAGTACAACTCTTTGATTTGATATGTCACTTCCAATATAATCTTTCTTACGGTGGCCATCAGTAGATGTTTTTCCATTGGAATGAAGATGGTCTTTTCCACAGTTTCATTTAAAATCACAGAATGTGGGGGAAAAATTGTGATATCAAGCCACTCAAAATGGTTAGGTGAAATGAAAAATTAAAAGATTTATAAGTGGTTCTCAGAAAACTTGAGGATGCCGGTCATTATGGTACAAGATACTAAGAGTACGTGTCTATCGATCTTCTACTTATAGAAGATCAGAAATTTGCATTTTTACAGGCATTCAGTTGTTGATACCTTCAGTGCTTGTCTTTTGCAAGCGTATACTAAACAGGATCCCTGCTCTAGACGATGGAGCAATAACAAGAGGAAAGAAGCCAGAAGTTGGCTGCCCTTCACCAGGTTTCGTGTGAACAAATCCCTCTTGGAGATCGAGCCAAGCATCATACACAGTCAATGTAGCCTTAACTTCTGAATGCATTATCACCTGGAAAAAATATCAGAGTGTCACCAAAACAACAGATATTTCATGACAAGAAAAGTTTGTAATCATAAAGAATCCATCATCAACTTGGAACAGTCAAATCTTCAAGACATAATACTGAAGGATTTATTTCATCTAGTCCACATAAAAAAGAATCTATCTATGATTGAATAAACTAGGTTCCTACTTTTTCTTTTTTCCTTCTATCTATGTTTGGTGGTTCCTAAAAGAGGATTACTGATGGTCAGTTCTCTACCCTTTTACCTGTGGAGAAAAACTTGAAATTAGTTGTAGCAAATCAGATTCAGTGTAGTGGGTTGGCATAGGTAAACTAGATGCACTAGATTGTCAGGATGTATCTTCTTCTATTTTCTTGTTAATGCTTTGTCTAGACAGGTACGAAAGGCATTCCTCCTGAAGGAAAGCTACTTATACAAGATTAAATTGAGAAAAAAAGAAATACCAGTTTATTTTAGTCATGCAATGCTTTTAAGTGTGTTCTATAAACCTCGGAGAGGAACAAATTAACAATACCTGCAGAAGCAAACTACCATTGTTGCATTTATCAGCAACACGTGTGGTCACATAGAAAGGGTCAGTGAAATGTACAGCCAGGGTACTGCATGATCAGGTAAGGTCATAACCCAGATGATCGAATAATAGGGCGCAAATAGAGATTTTGTGTGGAAATTTGATAAAATAAAATATAGAAAAACATGCCTCTCGAATATCTGGTTGTGGTATGCTCCGAATTCAAGTTTCAGTGCCATTGTTCTCATTCCATCCACAATGCTCTGTCTCTGGGAAGTGACTGCCCATAAAATACAACCTGTCAAGCATACATATATGTACAAAATATAACACATGCATACAAAGAAAATTTGTATATTATCTTAACCTGAATCTGATCCTCTTGCAAGCTTCTCACCAATAGCATGAACTGGAATCCACACAATAGAAGTAATGTTGCTTGCCCAATCTGGAAATTCTATTCTACCATCAGTGAGTTGCAATTGATCAAAATTATTATCAACAGCCAAGGAACCATTTTCATGAGGACCATTTGAGTTTGTCTTCTTAGAAGAACTCTTAGATAGATCTGCATAGCTTTCCATCTCAATTACATGCGGTTCTTCAATCTTCAGGCCGGGCCCAGTGTCAACATGCAAGACAGCACCTTTTAAGGAATAGTTAATAGGCCGTACAATGATCCCGACCCACTGAGGTTCATTTATTAGCAATGCAGATGAAATAGCTGCAGTGATATCGACTAGAGGTCTTGGTTTGAAAACCTGAAAAGGACAAGGCTTTATTAGATGAGAAAAAAACATGCACGCCACTCCGTTAAGAATTATCATGAAACTTCATTGGGATCTTGTACCACCATTTGGAATCCTCCAGATAGAAGATATATTACCTTCAGAATAGGTTTATTTGGCTTTTCATAACTCATAACATCATCACTATCAGCAGGGCCACTTTTTGAAAAGCCATGAGATCTGAATCTCAGCTGCCCAATCTGCCCAGTCATAACTCCTAACACATAAGAACCTGGTTTCTGGGGAGGTAGGTCCAAGGTAATGGTATTTCGACCAGGCTTTAGCAAAATAGTTGTGGAGCTTCTCAGGGCCTGAAATTCAGGTGAGAAAGATCAGCTACTCGAGATATTCATATTAGGTCACTGTTGAATGGAATGAAAAACTGTACAATTTGATCGGTAAAATGCTTGAATCATGATGAAATTGAGTAAAGTTATGTTTAAGGAGGCACACCTTAACACCTTCATCTGCGTTGTATGTGGCCATCAGTGTCAGACTCAGCGAATCAAGAGTTATATCATCGGAAAAACCACTCCAAACAGTTACTGACAGAATACCAGGATCACCGTCACATAATTCTAATGGAGGCCCAAGATTTCCCGAAAACATTATTAATGATGACACGTCCAAGGGCACAGGGTTTTTCATTTCACTGTGTGCAAGACGAACAACTTCGGCTTGAAATGCCTGGCGCTCCCTCGTCAAGAATAAGCCTTTATCTAGGGAAAGCAACCGCACGCAAGACGATAGGTAGCTAGCCTCATCATTGAGTATCTTTTGGCACTCTGCCAAATTTGGTAGTACTTCAGCCAATAAATCCTCCCATCCTTCACCAGCATAAAGTGCGCAAACCTTCTCATATGATTTTGCTGCTAGATCAAAGTTTCCACGCCTAAAACTGACAGCTGCTATTTCACCATCAAGAACAACTCCATGTCTTTTCCACCAGGATTGATGGTAACTATTAGCAGCACCTTTCGTCAGTTCCAGATATTTTTTCTGACACCACCAAAATCACGATTTGAGAGAGGAGAGGGGAAAACTAAGAAGTTGGCTTCCACGTGGTACTAAAGAATAAAAGTGAGTATCACTAATGATTTATTATCATATAAAAACAATGCAAGAAACTCTACAATGATGCTCCTTAGCAAAAACATGATGTATCATATCCATATTGTTCAAAACAGGCATTGTGAAGGGGCAGAAAAAAGCAAATTATCTCTCTCCCTCCCTCCCCGTGCGTGTGTATAGCATGTATAAATGTGTGCTTCCATTTTTTAATACCTCAAACTCCTCTACAGATGACAAGGATTTCCATAGATCAGGATCAGAAATTGTATCCTTCAGAGCATGTTCTGCAGCAACATAAATCTCAGCAAGTCTCATGGGACGATCAATAGAGGTTCCAAAGTTTCCAGGTGATGAGTTAGTGCGGGACATGGAACTTGTGTGAACTTTATTAGGGGACGTCTTAGACAATGCTTCTGAAACAGATCTGCCAACATAGACAACAGGCACGTAAGAACAAAAGAATTAAAAAATGGAGATAGCTTACTAGTTTCAAATCATATGATGAAGAAATTGAATATTCAAAGTATAGGCAACAAAATAGTTTCTTTAAGTCTTGAGTTTCTATTACCCATCATAAAAACCGGGGCGGCTGTCAAACATTTCAAACATACTTCCAGCAGAAAGCGAAGCCCTTCGCCGATTGGCCTCACGCAAAAGCACAGAAGGTTCAAGAGGCAATGGTTTCCGCTGAATACCAAAATGCTTGACTCTAGGCATTTCTTGCAGAACCATCTACATAGATAGGGAAAACAAAGAGAGCTTTATTGAAACCTCTCAGCTCCACTTTTGTAGAATAAGAACTTTGGCAGCACCTTTTAGCTAGCTTGACATATTGATCAAAACTAATGAAGACGTGTCAATAAGGAGTAATGTCGAAACACTTTAATATGAGCGCGACGGTAGTCCAAATAACTGAAAGCTCAAATTATAAGAGGAATAAAGATATTTTCATAACAAAAAGAGGAATCAAGATTGCAGCAATAGAGAACACATTTGCAGATATAGTCTACTGAACCAAGATGCTTTTTTCGTTAAATTGAACTCAAAAACTTGTAGAGATCTATTGACAAACTAAGTATTCATTATTTAAGGAAGGAAGTTCAAGAACAGAGTGGATAACAACTGGAAGATAAAGTATATCTGTATGGCTTTTGATAACGACACTTAAAAACAATTTTTATAAGTAACTTTCATCTCGCTTTTTACAGAAGGTTGCTCTATGTATACCATTCTTAATTTCTTTCGGGTTATATTGAAAAACTAAGTTTGCCTTTCGGGAAGGACTTGAAGACCATGTTTCTTACAATCTACTGACCTTCTCCTTTGTTATCACTTCAGATGAAGCATCAGCTGGAACTAAGGGCCAGATTGCTGGCTTTGGCCAAGGTAGCATGCTGAGTGAAGCGCTGCTCAAAAGAAAGGGAAATAACTTGAAAAATGTAGAGAAGATGAAAGGAAACAATCCAAATTACATGATTTGGTTGCTGAAACATTAGGAACCAAGCACTAAGGCTGCTATTATTATTATTATTATTTTGTTTGGGGGGGGGGGGGGGGGAAATGAATTACTACCTGTTGACAGGAGTTCTTTCTATATCCGTGCCATACCCAATTAGATATGCCAGCCTCATAAACTGCAAAAGTCAGAGTTGCATTTCACCATACAGCCTTTTTTCCATTCACACATTGAAAATAGAAAATAATTGTAAACCAGATGAATAACTAAGGCGTTCCATTCATTTTGAATCACAGAAATTTCACCTTTAACCTGCAGAGTGAGTGGAGATCACCCTCAAGGCGATAGAACTCCTTTTCAATATCAGGTGCACCAAGGCCATCACTATATTGTGAAGCAGTGGCATTGATTAAAGCTGAGCAAGCTGTTATTACCCAAACTTCACGCATGCAAAAAGGCAGGATACTCTGGGAAGAACTCAAAGAGCAACAAAAACCAGTAATCATTTTTATGCTAAACCCAAAAGAAAAGGAGAGAGAGGGAGTGAGATACTGCATGCAGAGCAGGATGAATGAGCGAAAGAGTAAACACCTCATGCATTGACAGGGCCTTCGAGAAACTTATTATGAATGAATAACCTCTTGAAGCAACTTCAAACGGTCGATTCAGCTTGAATAAAAGCTGTAAATGGTGACATACAGATCAAAATAGTATGTTTTTAGGGATTAATATTAAAAACCAAGAGATGAAGTTCAGGTTTATAAAGAAAATTAGCATGCCAACTAGAAAAAGTGAACATGGAATCTTGAGCAGAAACTTTGATGGTCCTATACTTTCACACAAATAAGTTTAATAATATTCTGAAATCTCTGTGAACTCTTTAGAAAATCAGCAAAGAAGCCGTGAATATGCCTAATTTTCAGTGTTGCAAACCTTCGATTGACAGGCAAACAAATATTGTCTGAATTCAAATTCCCTAAATGAGTCATCTTGAACAATCTGTGTCAATGGTTTGCTTCCAGAATTAAGCAATGCCGCTTGATCGTCACCATGTTCAACTCCTCCAAAATCCCTCTGTTTCCCACTCAGATTAACTGCAGATTGAATTAGTCCTTAACCCATCCTTTATTAAGGCTTTGACAAAAATGTCGACTAAGCTTTGACATAAAAGTACGCGTTAAACACCTGTTTCCAGATAGCAGAGCTCTAACTCGTCATACTCGCGCAAAGCATCTTCATGAAGTTGAGCCATCTCAAACATAAATGCCAAGCTTTCCTGACAGTGGGAACAAGAATCAAAACAATATTAAAAACTTTCATAATAAGCATGTATAATTCGAGGCATTAGTGAGGGTATATATGTTTATTGTGGAGGAATTACAAAAGAAATTTCATCATTCTGCCTTATGGTCGAGGATGTAAACTAAAAAGAGTCAAGAATTCTATTAGTTAACCAGGAATTTCCAATCCACACATTTTGAGAAATGAAACAACCTTCAAAATAAAAAAATTACAGAAGTTCCAAACAGGCATCAAGCGTTGTTCACTGAGCTTGCGTATCTCATCCTCATAAAACTGCACACGCCTATCCAATGTATTTCTTATGGACTCCATTATCTTGGACTCCAGGTCCTCCCAAAAATTGGGTTCAGGGGAATGTATATCTAGTATGCAGCACCTGACAGAAGTAAATGTTAGGAGCATTCAATGCAGGGTAAATGGATTAAAATATTATATCTAAGACTATATTAGATGGACTTTCGGACAAGAAGATATTAGTAGGAGAAATATCTGATATCTCAGTATCTCCAATACCCATGGCCAATGATACAAAATTATAAAATGGTACATATAATTATTGAGAGCATAAAAATGTATCAACTAAAATAATATAATTTAATCATTGATCAGGCTTACCTTTCCCTCTTCCTGGTGCTGAAGTCAACCTCAAGTTTGGCGTATACTTTTTTTGCCATTTTGGTTGCTTGGTCATTATTTGGATGAGCTTTAGACACAAAAACAATAAACCATTCACGCTCGTCATTTTGAACAATTAGTTTCAACCGTGGTTTAAGGATAGTCTTAAACTCATCGAGATCCTGAAAGAAGAAGCAATGAGAGAGAGGAAAATCAGATATGACTTCAATTGATTTAGGAAGAGGGAAGCACCATAAAAAAGTTGAAATACTAGACTTTGATAACAATTGGACAAGTTTACTGCAGTTCCATATTACCTCACAGGTAACAAGAACAATAGTTGCATAAGGTTCTCGAAACCAAAATATGTATTGTTCCTGTGGGAATCGACTACGAAGTCTTGCATCTGTTGTTAATATGAATGCAGCGGGCAATTTATCAACAAATACAGGATTACGAGTCTTGTTATTCAAACAAGCTCTTTTGAATGGTAACCTTTCCTCAAATCCACTCTTTACAATGGGCCATAAATCACTCACATCTTCAACTGAAAAGCAGCATATAGTAAATCTATTAGCGGGAACATAAAGCAGGAAAGAGAATAAAAGTACCATCAAGTATAGCAAATTATTTTGTGGATTAGAACACAAAAGACGTGCTAAATAAGACTTTTAAAGAGAAAGAATGAAATACTGCAAGTTAAGCAGAAATTAATCAGCGTTTGGCCGAAGCCACTGATGAATTTAATTCCGGGAGTATTAAAGGAACAACTACAAATTAATTTTCATCAAACCTAGAAGAAGGAAGACAAGGAAGACTTCAAAAGCAAAGACCAGTCCTTATTCAAGGTCCTATCACCTATGGTACCTCGAAGAAGGATAACTTCGCACAAAATTCCAACCAGTCAACCATATTAGATGCTTAATAAGCTTATATAGCACAGCATTTCATTTTGCTCCAGATAATTGATCAGAAATTTGCATTTTCATTATCAATTCTATTCTCCAAATTGGAGCAGCTCAAAAGTTTTCAGATCAGACCTGATATCCGAGCAGACGAGCTGTACTAGTAACAGAGAGTACATGTAAGTAGCTTAGCTATACTATTTAAGCGCATCACACTATTTCATAATTAATGAGCAATTTCATGCTCAAATTCTGTTGAAATCTTCGGTGTGAGTAAGTAACACCACGAATCGTTACGGATCAAAATCAGTAGCTCCAAAAACAGAACCAGAATCAAACAATAGAACTTAAGCTTAAATTTAACCAGACAAATATATATATATATATATATATAAAGGAGATTTACCAGCAATTACAAGGCGATCACAGGAATTCTTAATCGTCTCTAACTGAGCTAGAAAGCTAGCCATTTTCAATGTCTAGCAACCATTTCCAAATCACAGATCCACAGAAAGCGAACGAGGGATGGAGCGAAACAGAGGAAGATAGATTCACTGAGTTGTATTAACAACTGTGCTTTTCGCTCGAATGTGCTTAGGTTGAGATATTCACAGAGACCGGGGATCTAGTGTTTCGCGTCGTATCACGACCGATCAAATGAGATGGACCTCTGCCATCGTCAGATTCCCCAGACCGACCCTTTTTCATGATGTGCTTATTAATGTCAGCGGTGAATTTGTAATTAGTAATTAAGTGGAAGCCACAGTTTGTAACTTTGTACTGTCTCTGTAGCACAAAAACGGAGCGTTTCGCTGTCTTCAAAAAATTAACTAATTATAAATCCCTAATGACCTGTTTTTACGAGGAAAAATTCACAAATAATTATTAGTTGATCCATAATTCGATGTATTTAAATTCGGTTATCAGATAAAAAATAGTAATTAAATAAAAATAAATCTTAATTATTAACATTAATTAATTAGTTAAATTAAATAACTTATTTACTTTTCATATTTCTTTCTACAACATTAAAAAAATAATAAGTCGGAATCAAAATCTTAATTCTATACGTCAAGTAGAAGCAAGAAAATCTAGTACGTGATGTTTGAACAAGAGCCTTGAATTTTTTAATGGTTTAGAAAAATAAAACATATATAAAATACAGTTAAATAATACATCCACATAATTATCAACTGGACTGGATCAGATATTTCAGATTGTCATTCTCTCACCTCCATTTAGAACAATACATGGGCCTCCAATTCATGGGCTTTGATATCCTGACCATATGAATTGTAAAGGAAGGGCCTTTTGATGTCAGTTTTTAGATTATAGTGGGCCCAAAACTGATGGTTGGGTTTGTTTTCTACCGGGCCCTTACAAAAGTCAAGCCTCTCAATTATTTCCTACTTTTATAGATTAGCATTCAACTTCTAAAATATTCTCCGAAAGTTTTTTCTTTCTACCGCGCGCTCTATCATATTTATATACACCACCAATATTGACCAATCTAGACCTTCACCTTATATGTCCTTATCTCTACCTAGAAAACAACAGATATCAAATAGAACCGGATGTAGCGTATCCCGATCCCAACCACCACCGTATATAAAGCCCGCATAATTTAACGAACTGACTCGGAGAAACAACTGTCGCTCAACTCAGTTCCTCCCGAGTTCGGACTCAGTAACCATCAGCCATGACTTCCGTCCACACCATAGCTCCTCAAAGCTTCCTCTCCCTCTCCAAAAAGAAGGCAAAAATTCCTCTTCCAAACTGCATCTCGACCCCCATTTTGCAGGTCCCAGTTCTTTCTCAGAAAATCTTTTTCCCGACGTGATTCCAGTTAAGACTTCAGATTCTACGGATCTTCATGAAGGAGTGGCGGTGAGCCGAGAAGAGAGGGGAAGTGTAGATGGTGAGCTGGTTAGTCAGGTGGGCGGGTTCGGTGAGCTTTCGTTTGAAGGAGCGGGTGAGTTTCAAAGATTCTCCTCCTCCTCCTCCTCCTCTTCTTCTTCTTCTTCTTCTTCTTCTTCCTCCGGTGACGGAAGTGAAGGGGAAAGCGAAGATTTTGAAAGGCTGGTAGATAGGGCTATCAACGGTACTATTGTGCTTGCGGCGGGGACTTTTGCTGTCACAAAATTACTCACCGTTGATCATAATTACTGGCATGTAAGATTTCTTCTGTAACTTATTCAATTTTCATGTTCTTTTTTTATATCGTTGATGGGGATGTTCGTGACTATGGTGATGTTAGGAACGATTTTTTTATTACGATTGAAATCCGATTTAATGGAGATGACATAGAAAGCTGTGATTTGTATTCAGCTAACTCTTTCCATCTATGTCTTCCCTTGAATATGAAAGGGTATATCGTGTTAACTTAGGTCTCTGTTTTTATTCGGATTTGGAATAAAAAAAGTATTCTTGCTTTATAGGGTTGGACCCTTTATGAGATTCTGAGATATGCACCTCAACACAACTGGAGTGCTTATGAGGAAGCTCTTAAGTCAAACCCGGTACTTGCAAAAATGGCCATTAGTGGAGTGGTTTACTCTATTGGGGATTGGATTGCACAGGTTAGTTAGTGTATGTTTAAGATGTTTTTCTTTTGATTATGTATTTGATATGCCTAATTTGATACAGTATTCTTTGATAAATGTGTAGTGCTTTGAAGGAAAACCTCTCTTTGAGTTTGATCGTGCAAGAATGTTCCGATCAGGCCTTGTTGGCTTCACTCTACACGGTTCCCTTTCTCATTATTACTATGAGTTTTGTGAGGTAATCACTAACCCTTATCATTGTGTTTTAACTTCTAAGTATTAATTTCTTATGTACATACGGTAATACGGAAGAATCTGCCTCTGTTTTCAGGAGCTTCTACCTTTCCAAGACTGGTGGGTGGTTCCTGTCAAAGTATCCTTTGATCAAACCATATGGGCAGCAATCTGGAACAGCATATACTTTATTGTGTTAGGATTCTCGCGACTTGAATCCCCACTCAGTATTTTCAGTGAGCTAAAGGCAACATTTTGGCCCATGCTGACAGTAAGTGAACCTTCTCTTTCCTTCTACATCTTCATATACCCGCTGAGATTTTAAGCCAAATTTGAACCTGGAATATTGCTTACTCTCCATGTTATATATCTAGACCTTGGTTTTGTCAATCATAAAGGGATGTTTTTATCGTGGCCTAGGTGATGGTTTTAACCTATAAACAAGGTTTCAATTTCAATAGTACTGTTTAAATCAATGTAGACGGTATCTAAGGCATTATGCTAGTTCTTATTTCTCAGGAGAAAACTTAAATTCATTTGTGTTGGATTAGAATAAATATTATTGAGGTGTTTTACTTTGCATTTAAACTAAAGCTTCGAATATAACTTGTTTTGCAGGCCGGTTGGAAACTTTGGCCCTTTGCGCACCTCGTTACCTATGGGTTGATTCCAGTAGAACAAAGGCTCCTTTGGGTTGATTGTGTAGAGCTTATTTGGGTAACAATACTCTCGACGTAAGTTTCCGAAATTTCTCTGAAGATGAATAAACTTTTTACTGTTGATTTTCCTTTTGTTCTTAAGAGAGTACATAGGAGCCTATCATTTTTGGCCTATTTGAGATATCTCATATCTATATATGTGGAGATGAGATACCAAGGAATCTAAAATATTGACAAAGACTGTTTACATTTAGATGGCCATTGCTATCAACTGTCAAGCATCTCAATCTCTACAGCTAATAAGTAACTATGTTAGAATACTGATATTTTATGGCTTATACGAGTAGTCGTGACTTGATTTGTGTGGCTCTAATTGAAGTCTTTCTCAGGATCGAGCTACGCCATATGTCGTATTCAGTTTTGTCCTTTCCATATGTTCTTTTGAGGAAGCCAGTTGCTTTCCCTATCGTGCTATGTCCTGTTTTTTTTTTTTCAATCTAACATTGTTTTGTATTTTCTCTCTTTTGCAGCTATTCGAATGAGAAATCAGAAGCAAGAACGAGGGAGTTACCTGCAGAAACCGAGTCCGGCTCTCTACAATAGTCCCAGCATCCAAAACTCATCTTTTTATTTCTATACATGATATGTACATCTTTTGTTTGTATATTGATAAAGTTTCTTACATTTTTCACATAGTAATGTTATAGTAAAGATCTTGTACAGAAAATTTTTCACGTCGATATCGATATGAAGTCAATTAATTTCCAAAGTATTATGATAATGATTATTCATCCAAATATAAATTATTTGATCGGAAATTTGGTCTTTCATCTCAAAATTAATTAGTTATAAGAAGTGTTTGTTCATTTTTCTTAGATAATAATTTCTAAAGTGTTCGTTTTTTGATATGTAATATAATATTTTTTATACGTTCCTTACATATGATATTATTTTGAACTTATATATATATTATTTTTATATGTTTAGTTCAATTATGTGTTGCACTTAATTCTGATATCATAAAAAAATTTAAATTTTTATCTCAAAATTAATTGACAATTAAATGAATTAATTTATCTTTTTTATATATTAATTTATTATGTTCTCTTTCAAATATGTAATATAATATTCTTAACGACTCACTTTCTTTAATTTGAATGTATTGAAGGCAGAAAATTCATTCTTGATCTATTCATTGTTTAGAATCGGAGAACGGATTCCAATGCCTACCATCTTCCATGTAGAGGTGACAACAAAACGAGCGAAAATGAATTTCGTCCTTCTCAGTATACCTGTATTAACTAAAAATAAAAAGGAACCAGGCCAGACCTATTTTACTGTCTCTTCTTCCATATCTACTATGCCTACACTGTTACGCATTGATCAAGGCCATCCGTCACGCATCCAAGGGTAAAGAGCACATCCACGTAGGTTGCTCTCTTAATTTGTTTAAATGAAGCCGACCGGGTGGAAAAACGGCTAATTTTAGTTGAAATGAAGGTGCTTCCTACTTGAACATGCTCTCAGCTCTTGGATGCGCGACGAACGGCCTGGATCCACACATAGGCATGGAAGGTGGTAGGCATGAAATCCATAATTAGGGCTTATGAAAACTTGAAAGCACATATTTAGGTAGATTATGATGTAAATTTTAATTTTCCTTTTTTATAGATTCTCTCTTGAAAGTTGAAACGAACAAGAGTTTTGAAGATTCAAAATTTTAATGTAAATTTAAGAGTCAAACAAGCTAAATTTATTTCCAAACACTAGCAGATGAATATGAATAACCATGACATTGATGAAAACTTGATATGATTAATCAAAACTCTCAGAAACTGATCTAAAGAATTGATCTATAAGAAAAGTATAAACTATGCTCAAGATTAACAAGGCACTCTTGTTCCGTAGCCAATCTTCTAGAAATATATAGATGTAAACACAGATGAATTGATCCTTAAAGCCATAGACATATTCGAGAGCCTACTCGGAGTCGGCCGAAAATTCCACCAACGAAGGGTTAACCGACGATTTGGAGGTGACAATGCTTTCCGTAGAATCTCTCTGCTGGCCTGAACCTTCTTCGTCTTCTCCCGGCTCGCACCAAATACCCATGTCGGCCACACGGGACCATTCCTAGACGAGTCTTACACGTGCAAACATGCTTAGATATTTGCCTTGACGGAATACCCCGGACCTTTTCTCTTATAAACTGCCGTTCAGGTGGCATTTGCATCGTGTACTGAATCAAGGTGAATGAGGGTATTCAAATTTCCTAATGCAATTGTTGATCATAGAGACTGACAACTCCGGCGGAATAATGTGTGTATATTTATGAATTATGTGTGTTAGTTGGGTTTTGTTGGCGTAATTTTTGTTTTCACAGTCAAAGAGGCCGATCGAGCTTCACGAGTGTTTGACCAAATACTAAAGACTTGGCATATGAGAGCCACGCAGCCGCCGCTTCACCCCTGTTAATACTTGAGAGACGGCCAATTTATTTGACTAGGCAGAAACTAGACTTGGTCAAAAGTTCAGTCTTTGATCGCGACAACTTGGTCTTCATTAAAGATGCTTAAGAAATGTATGCATTCAAAAGATAAGAAGTCGAGGTAGAGGTAGTGTATGAACAAAATCATGCAGTCAACGTAGGAGAGAATCTATCATCTGAGACGGGAATAAAACATATAAGAGAGTATGACCCACATAACATATAAATCTCATATCAAATTTTCTCGGCTCTCATATACTTGTTATACTCCCGTATCGCATCTCACGGATCCATTCTCCTGAATCCTGATGTGCGGTCCTGTTTCTCGTAATCTGAACTTAAAAATTCGTTTCAATGTATTATACCATGTCCTGTCTTTGACAATTGATATTTATGTGTCTGATACAGTTAATGTCTTTTTTCCTTTCTCTCGTTACCATTTTGATTGAATACCGAACGTAGGATCGATCTGTATTATTCTATAGAAGGTGGTCCCATGGCTCAAAGAATAAGCAACCTGATCCACCTATTACCGTAAAATATATACCATCTTGACGATCATAATTAAGATTTGACTTTTTTAACTTTTCAAGTATGATGATCTATTAAGTCAACTAGCTAGCTAGCTAGCTGGCTGGCATCTTTTATATATATATATATATATCACGTTTTTCGTTAACATTGCATGCATGCTATAGCCTATGGGTATGCATATACATGCGTCCACACTCAATAGATCAATCATGCAAGTTGCCAAATTTTCTGGTTTGATTTGCAATATTATTATATTCATATATATATGTAAATGAGATACCCGTACAGGCTATAACGTTGAACTTGAAACACTTATCTATGATTAATGCTTTGATGAATATGACCTATAAATAAAATGACGACCAATATCAACTTCCCTCTTAGGGCAACGAAATTGTCATCAAAAGGTCAAAATGAAAAGAAAAAGATGACCATATTTTACCACGTCAGTGGAATAGTAATAGCTAAAGTGTCTGCTTAGCAGCCATGGCATTGAAAGTGGGTCTGAACTAGTGGTGTTAAGAGGGTTTGTATTCGAACCGAACTGTAGGGTACACAGACCGATTCACTTTTCAATTGATTCTGAAGTCCGAACCGTACAATCTGAACATAATCCAAATTCACTTTTAATATATAACATAATATTTCCTGTTACTTTTGTTTAGGTGTGAGATAAGCGGTTTGATTAAGTATCGTAAAACAATGGGTATGACGAAGACAAGAAAGTAGTCAAATCTAGAGCTAACATTGTGGCACCTAAGGCCAGGGGTGGGACCACATTTATACGGAAACAGATCAATTAGTCACATAAATATGAGAAACAAGTTAAATCAACAGCTAATCAATGCTTAAGTGAGATTAGTAGAGGTCTCCAGACTCCAGCCCTAGCTAGGCTGGGGATGATGATTATGATAAGCACATATCATTTAATATATATATATATATTTTTTATCTCTATTCCTGAATTAAACACTAATGATTCTAATTTTTTTCTAAAGTAGATTTGTACACTTTGCTTAGAAAGGAAAGTGTGATTAGAGGGTATTTAATAATTTGTGTGGTTTTAAGATAATGATTCCATTTACCTTAGATGTTGTGATGAGATAGAATGGTCCCAATTAGTCAACAAAAGAACAGAAGATAGAAGAAAGCAAGAAAAAAAAAAAAAAAAAAAAGGTGGGAATATACATAAACTATGTCATGTCATGAGTCCTAATGAATGAAAATGACACCCACCCTTCAAATATAATATACTGATCATCATAATCCAAGTTAAAAGCCTTAATTAGATTAGTTAATCAAGGTAGAAAATGTAGTAGTAAGAGGCTCAAATTCCTACATATTCTATCTTAATTATAAATATTAATTTAATATAATATATAAAAATTATGATAATATTTTAAATTAAGTGATCATAAGTATAGTAAAATACCTTAGTTGAAAATAATTTGATGAAAAGGAAATTAACTTTTTAGACCAAAATGCTTTTTAACTTTATAAGCACTGAGAAAGGCAGTGTTTTTTTTTTTTTCTATCTTGGCCAAAAGAAAGGCAAAGTGTTATTGGCTTGATGACTATCTGGTCACCTTGATTTAGAAAAATCCTATTGATTGGTTGTTACTTTGAAAAATATAATTTAATTTTTATTTCTTTATTTTTATTTAAGCTTAGTGTGGAAGCAATATTTTCCCTTCCTTTTCTTTTATGGTATTTTAAAATTATAATGACTTCTCACCTCAAAAATAAATAAATTAATTAATAAATAAATTTAAAAATTAAAATAGTTAATTTTTTTTTTTTTTGGAAAATTCAGGATGTTTCTGACAAAGCCATAATCATCATGTTCTTTTCATTAACTTTGAAGAAAATTCTTGTGGTGATCAGTGATGTTAATTAGTTGCCTTGCAAAAATGTTATGGACGACAGGTCAAATTGTAACTAGTGAATGACATCATCATGTGAAGTTAAAACTAGTTACAACTTGAAAATAATTTATAAATTAATAAATACACCTCTAATTATTCTCCATCAACCAATTCTTAAGAGATAATTTCTTATAAATAAATAATAATAATAATTATTTACTAAAGAAAAAAAAAACCATTAATCAAGCAACACCTGTTTCTGTAGCCAGAAGGTAGAAACCTTTCTTAAATGCACCATCACCCATTCCCAAAGTAATGCGTATACTTGAAAAGAAACACGATTCTCGGGTTTTATGGTAAATACCAAAAAGATACTTTTACAAGCACCATCTTCTTCAAAATGTAACGCAATATTATTTATAATATAAGCTGTAGAAATTAGAATATGATCTCTGTATACATGATATATAGTCTTTATATATATATATGTATTTATTTACTACTCCATACCTGTTTTATTTTTCTACATGAAAATCAAAACCTATATATTTCTTATATACATATATATATATATATATAGAGAGAGAGAGAGAGAGAGAGAGAGAGAGGCTGATCATCGCTAGTCACTAGCTTATCCAGAACTGGACACCTATGGAAACCTTCTAAATTTCAATGAACCTAGAGACCATCTATGTCGAAGATATCTGTACCTATGTATTCTAGCTAGTTCATCAATCCTTAATCACCAATCAAAATCTCAAAATATTTGAAAACTAACTGAAAAATATAATTAACCACTTACTATACACACTGTATGGTGATCGGAAACCTACGAACTAAGAGTACCAGTTCATTCCTTGCAACTGATACGGCAGCCGGAAAAGCCCGTCTCCGAGGCCTCCTTGGCTTGTCTGTTGGTGCATTAATGGAGTGGTTGTATCCTGAGGGACTTGGCTAAGCAGAGTTGCTATGTTAGAAGTAGCACTACTCGAACCTCCATTGATCATATCACGATGATCGCTGCTACCGTTGATCATATTCAACCTCTTGGTCGGCGAGGCGGGGTCCACTGCAACCTGATGATCACTATCGTCGCCGTTCCATGATGGAAGTGGCCGTTTCAGAGGAAGAGAGTAGTGAGACGTAGCAAGCTGATGATCTTTTGATGTAGTAGATAAAGACGGTAAGTGAGCAGACGACATGTCGTTACTGCTTATTATGACTTGAAGCAGATTCTGATCGTGATGATGATGGCTTTGATCGAACAATGCATCGTTAGAACTTGACGCAGTGTGGGAAAGGTGGTGATGTAGCTGATGATCTGTGCCCATCCTTATGGATGGCGGTATACCGCCGATCATCTCGTCCATTGACTCTAGGTCTTTGTCATGATGATCGACAGGCCTATGCGAGTTGTTCTTCTTGTAAATCCGACACAGAACCCAATCATCAAGCTATCATTCCAAAAACCAATAAGAACCATCATACATGATTACTACTATTCCATTACTTCAATTTCCAACAAATAAAACAAAATAAAATAATTCATTTATTAATATTTATTTACTTACTCGTAAGGAGTTCTTCTTGTTGCCAAAATCACAACCAGGTGGCCTATAATTAGCCTTATTCTCAGCAAGCCTGTATTCATGCATAATCCAATTAGTTTTAATCCCTTTAGGTGGCTTCCCTCCATAAAAAACCAGTGCCTTCTTTACACCAACTTTCTGATTCCCTCCAGTCGCCATCACTGGCTTATCCGTTCCGGTCGCCTTCCAATATCCAGATGTCGCTGCCCTATTCGGCCTCACCCCGTTCGGATACTTTCTATCCCTCGGACTGAAAAAATACCACTCCTGCTCTCCAAACGTAGCCTTAGCTGATCAGACACAAAAAAAAAACAAAAACAAAAACAAAAACATATTAAAAGATGAAGAAACAAAAACTAACCACCACCAAACAGTGAATATAATTATTTTTGGGTTAAGCAATTCTCTATTTACCTGGAAGCTCCCATGGATCAAACTTGTAGAGATCAACTTCTGCTATTATGGAGACTGGGAGAGGGGTTGACGTGGCTTTCTTCTTCAGGTAGTGGACCACCAGTTCTTCATCTGTCGGGTGAAATCGGAATCCCGGCGGCAGGTGCGGTTGTGGTGGGCTCGTAGATGAGTCAGTGCTCTCCATAACTATAAGCCCTGCCTGAAATATTGCTCAGTTTTCACTGTTTTTTTTTTTTCCTTTCTTTCTTCTTTTGAAGGTTTTATGAATCAGAGAGGGATCGAAGAGGTATCTGGCAAATGAAAATATCGATTTGAGTTGCCAAACTTCTCCTTTGTAAAATAGGCAGGGAAAAATGTGATCAGATGCGGTCGTGTTTTTGTTAGCGTTGGGTGTGGGGACGAATGGTGTGGTTACACGTCATCGAATTTAAGGTAGATTAATGACTTTGGCTATTGGATATTTAGTGAATGGGGGTAAAAATGGTGGGAGAGAAGTAGGAGATTGGAAGATGACGCTGACGCCAACTGGGAGTTTCTGCAATTTTGTCCATATGAAAATCGACGCGTGTTATTCAAAAAATCCTAAAACGTGACACGTGTTGGGAAGTGGTGTGGGGGCCACTTCCGACACTAGGCGACAAAACGATATTAGACAGATAAGTGTGGGGGGGAACAAGATTTTTGCTTAACCTGTCTGTCATGCTTTTGTTGCATTAAGATTTTAATTAAAGATAAATTCATTACGAATTGTCATCCCATGCTTATTTTCACGATCGGAAAAATGATAATTAGACTCTTACCTTTTTCGTTCTTTCTTTTTTAAGTGTGGGGTGTAAATTTTTATTTTTATTTTTATTTTTATATTTATTTTTATTTTTTACGGTAAATTTTATCATAATTATATATATTATTTATATATACTATATAATTAAATATATGATGTTGATATTATTAACTATAATAGTAATTTTTGTATGTTATTTGTACCTATATTATATACGTATAAAAATATCTAAGAATTTAATACATAGTAACCAGGAATATTGCATACGGATGCTAAGCATCAATTAATATCTAATCATGTGTGTAAAGGAACCCATTTTTATGATGCTCTCTTATTCTTTCAACTCTGATTATTTAAGTTAATTACTAATTAGTATTAGCCTCACAATATAATATATATATATATATATATATATATGTATGTATGTGATATTAGGTGTTGATACTTGATACCCTCTTTTTCTTCTTTCTCCTAAGGAAGAAACAACATGTGTTTGTACAATTCGAGAATAATATAATGTCACGATGTTGATTTATAAACAAGAGATAATCACGATGTGATATTATAATCTGTTCAATAATGCTATGCAGTGTATATTTACGGTTTCAAATTTTTCAATAATATTCATGAATATCATACACTACGTACTTGTTTTTTAAATACTTCCAAGAATAAAAATTAAACCAAGCCTGTGGGGCAGACCTGGTCGAGACCCGTATCCACGCCCGTGGCACAATATGATACCTGACACTGTAGACTTCCAAACCATACCCAAGTGCCTCAAATGCAAATTTCGGCTGGCACGGACACGACCCAATTTGTTAGAATGTCAGGTCGTGCTGGCCGAATTGACACCTCTAATCCAAAATAAGGTGGGAAGAAAGGATTGGATAGCGGGTGGGATAAAAGATCCGATATGTACCTTTGACCCGACAAAGTGACGGCCACGAAGAAAAAGATCACAACAGCGCACTTTCTAATTTCTACTTTCCACTTTCAACCTTCACAGTTTCCTAGGCAAGGCAGCGAGCTATCATGCACCGTTAGATGTGGCCGAAATCTACAAGGGGTTGAACTAGGATGAGGTGGACCCGAAGTGCTCGTTCATGAGGGCCCTAGGGTCCCACATACTGTCATATTCTTTAGGACACGACCAAAACCCAAAAATCACTACTTTACAAAAATCCTCACCAAACGGCTAAAAGTAATCAAGCTCAATTAACTGATTAGTGAATCACGCTTAGATGTATAATCAGTAGGTAACACCTACTCAGCAGCCTTTTCGATCTGCTTTCGCATCTAATTAAGTGCCCTTTAATTAATCAATCGCAACAACTAGTCAATTGGACATTGATATTTAAGAATGACTCAACCTGGTTCTAAAGACAGCACTATATGCTTTGAATCTGCATGCTTGATCTAAAGAGTAAAAGATAGCACTACGTTCTTCATAGCCGAAGCTGGTTTAGCCATGTGTAATTCTGTAACCCTTTAGGATAACAAGGTTGTTGTTCGGTCTATGACACTAGTGTAAAGCGATGCATTTTTTTAAAGAACAGTCACAGACTATTTACTGCGATAATTTGTAATTACGACGTCTAAATTTCACTACATAACGAATGCATTACATAATTATGACGCCAATCTATACAATCCTACTTTGACTATATATACAATCCTAAGGGATTGATCAAGCGATCAAAATTATAATTTTATGTTTAGTTTGATATTCATATCAGGTAGATATTAAATTTTTAGGACTACCAATAATTTGAGAATTTGATAAAAACTTCAAATTAGATTAGATATAACGAATGGAAGAAAAAAGTTAATTAATGATAAGGATTAACGTATGTTAGTTTATAAGCACGTGGAGTTTACATTTTTTTTGAATGATTCACTTGGAATTTAGAAAAAAAGTAACATAGTATTCATTATAGGTCAATGGGAAGGAGAGAACATGAAACATGTCGATCTGATTATCTCAGCAAAATCATATGGAATCTGTCAATTCAATATATATTGCATATTATATAGTAGTTGTGACATGATTAAATATAATTTACGTACCCAAATTTACAATTAAAAAAAAATAGTTGTGGTTATAGATCGAAGAAGTTTGTTGAGGAGACATAATTTGCAGGCACAACGGCGGGAACAATGGCAACAAACACTTCTGCTTGAAACAGAATTAGGCCAAAATGGTGATTAATCGTATGACTAAAACCTCTATTTCATAATCGGTTGGCTGCTGCCTCGACATGTTTTATGTTGTCAAATTTGCATGTCTCACACGTAACACATGAAGATCCCTTGTCCAATACTTTATGCCGGTTTTTCCAATTTCACCTCCAATTATTATTATTTTATTATATTATATTTTATTTTTATTATTATTATTTTTATCTCCGACCCCACGTGCTAAATATAATTATATTGTCATTGATTTTTAATTACCACGAAAAATAAAAATAATAAAATGACATGAAGCAATTAAATCTTGCTTGTATTTCAACGTACAAAAAGAATATTCCTTTTGCCTATAAACCGCACTTTGCTGTGCTCTAATTCACTCTTAATCTCCATTAACTTTCCACGTCATCAAATTTTCGTAAAATTTAAGGTAATTACTACATACGTATATTATTTGTTATTCACATGCAAACGCAATGTGTATAAACTATATATTGCTTTTGACAGTAGCCAGTGAAACTATAGGTTCCGACATTTAAATTTGTTAGTGGGTTAATTAATTTACTAAAATAACTCCTAAAAATAAAGTCATACGTATGGATTATGATAAATTTTATTGTATAGTCACGTTTAGGGCCCATTATACCTTAAACCCGGGCTTAGATCTATACTCGGCCCATAATATTTTCACCAACACTAAGTACTATGTGAATTATAAATCTTTCTTAACTTGCGATTAAAGTTCAGTATTATGAGCGTTTTTTCTTGTTGTTTGGTTATGGATCGATCTTGTCGTCAGTAACATTTTTTTTTTTGGGCCGATGGTAGGGGAGATTGAAGCAGACCATCCAAAGACCATCCAAGAGTCCGTTGGGCCTAAGCTATATTCATATATAAAGCATATAAACATACCTATTACCTACCTACATGGCTAAGCTGGTTTCTAACCAGCTCCAATTTTAACCATGGTGTAGAATCATATAATAAAATATATAATGTATTTTATTGAATGATTCTATCCATTTGAAAAATAAATTAAAAGTATATAGTGATTATAATATGCGTATATACGGGAATATATATGACGCAAGTGCGTGCGTATACAAGTAGTAGCTGAGACCGAAATAAACGTGTTAATCATATCTCCCATGATCTCATCATCATGAATCATAACAACGTGAAAGTTATGTTATTCTGGGTAACATCAATACAGCAGCAGACAGTTGGAATGCGAATTTTCTTCTTTCTTCTTCTCTCTGTAGTAAAAAAAATAAAAAATAAAAAGCTGCTTAATCCGGTAAACAGAAGACAACATGTGATCGATCGAACGCTATGTTTCAACACATATATATATATATATATATTCAATTCTTATTTTAAAGCCAAATAACATTTTAAACGTGACTAATATGAGTGCTATATTCAAATGAAAATTTTGACTGTTTTTCAGTTTCTACAAATGCTGCTAGATTTTGTTATCTCCTTCCAGTTCTCATGTCATTCATATTGTAGAGGTTTAACGTTGACTTATTTTGAAACCAACGCATCATGGATTGTTAATCAATCACGGTAAATTGACCGGGAAAGGGAAAATGATAGAAAATTGCAAGACACGTAAACTCATTCACTGGATTATAAATTTACACGTACACTTGTATATATAGTATTTGTCTTATGTGAATGTTAGTCCATGTTTTCTATGTACTTATTACGTAAGCCTGGTTTGTGAAAGTGAGAATATACTTTAGTGCATTAAAAGTATATTCTATACATTATACATGATCACGTGTTCTCCCGTCCAGTTATGTATTCTAATATAAGAAGCAAATACGTATATTACCTGCATGCCTTGTATGATGTACCACTATTGCCAATAGCTTGCACGATTCAAATAGTCTATCGATCTGTCTAAACTATGATGTTTAACTTTTATGGAAGGATTGACTGAGCAAAGAAAAAAAAAATTTAGTTTAAATTATTTAAAAATAATTAATATAGATCTTTCAATAACCAGATATAATTATTCCGAACACAAAAGCAAATCTCTTTATAAAGCATTTTAGTGGTCAAACATGCATGGCATAATCCTACCAGGAAAACCTAGTACATATTTATCTTAATGGAAATAATTGTGAGCCTAGCTAGGTGTCAATTGTTGTCAGACTTTCCCACGTTGTGGGGGCTTGAACTGATTCAATTGAACTAAATATCTTCATGCGGATAAGGATAACATGCTGTCTTTTGACACATTCACTGTTTCTGCTCTCCTCATCTTTAAGGTTGTAGTACCTTTTCTTTCTCTTACACCTTTTTCTCCGTTGTTATTTGACTACTACAATTATTGACGCTCTCGCCTTTCATTTTTTTTTTTTTTTAATTCCGATTAACTTTTACCGATACTTATAACGAAGTTATCGATTAACAGAACAGTTAGTTCCCGTTAGAATTTAAACTTTAATCAACTCTTAATAAACAAATAGGTAATGAGTCTTAATAAATCTTATATTCTATTTAATCAGGAACTTACAAAGATGAAAAAAAAAAAAAATAGCTATCTCAATCTAACACTCGAGATAAATTTAAAAAGTTAAAGGGATTTAAAGATTGAAATTGGATTTTAATTGAAAATGTAAGTAATGTTTAGGTTATGAAATAAAATAAATATATATTAAAAAAATTAAATCTAACTTCTAGATGAATGAAATGATTAAAAATAATTTATGTTTAATTTTGTTGTTTCAATGGACTGAATTAATTGGTATTAAAATGAAATGGTAATAAATAAAAGTATAATTAAATATTACAAGATGGAAATAAATGATTAAATAAAATAAATGAATTTAAATTGTTAAATATACTATACGGTAATAAATTAAATCTAAATTAATTATGCATCTAGAAAAATAATAGATAAATGACTTAGAAAAAGAAAATGAAGATTGAAAGTATCTTATCCGTGAATGATATATCCAAATTTTCATGCGGATGAGAATATGATACTTTAATTACTAGTACGAAAAATAGATATAAGAAAATAATAATAATTTCTGAATAAACAAAAAAAAAAGTGTCGAAAGACCGATAGAATTTTGCTAGAATTTTGTATTTGATGTTGATCAAATGAATTTTTTGAGTGATCGAAATGATAATTTTTATATTTCACATTGCTTGCTATTTATATGTAAATACGTTGATAACACTTTTATAAATAAGTCGAATTAGACATCTCACATTCCTTAATTATGATGTCACTACCTCATTTTGTAGATCCAGCACTTTTTTAGTAGGTTAATCGGTGATTTAACTTCTTGTCAAACTTAGCATTCATTAAGTGTAGGTTTATTGCAACCAATTCCTCTCTCTCTCCCCTTATATTTCGCCTATTTCTATACCTACTAAGCTGAATTTTCAGCCAATCCTCTTGCTTGGCCAAAAATGTTGGCCAAAAATTGGATTGAAATAGTTTATTTAATGCTCTTTTTGAGGAAAAATTGAATACACCACTAACTCTTTTATATTTGGCCGATTTTCCTAGCAATCTTTGGCCGATTTCATCATGTTTTGGGATCATTTTGGATGAGAGGTTATTTATCTTTTCTTCAAACGATTGATATTAAATATTGAGTTATCCATGTATAAGCGATCCATAATTAATTTTCATACCTAATTTACAATCCTTGTGATATTTGCACTTCTCTAAAAAAAATAATCCATAACTTAAATTTAACCAAGTTAAATATTATTCAATCGGTTATATTTCAAATTTATCCTATCGAAATCTACGTCTACTCGATCATATTAATTATTTATTTTAATTAATTAATTTAATTATAATTAATCGACTTATATTTAATTTAAATTTTATATTCGATTAGCATCAATAAAAATAATTATTTTTGCAATCCGTATGAAAAATAAATAATTAATAATAATCTAATCATACAAGGGGAGTGATTGTTGTACATGGGGTATAACAAAGTAGGGGACAAATTTTCATTTGGCTTCTTACTAATGTAATTAATTCAATCTAATTTCCTTCAATAATAACAAAATGCCCCTCCAATATTCTCTCTTCTGGAATCTACAGCTAACATATGTTAGCCCAAATAATCCCAACTATTTACATCCCAATCTCTAGCTAGGTCCTGATTCGATTCCCTCATTGCCTGAACCCGGACCCGAATCCGTTCATATTATAAACCGGTACCGAAACCCGTACGGGTCAAGCGAATTGGTCTGATCCTGACTCAACGAGTTGTTGGACTGAAAGAAGAAAGAGTTGTCATCGCGTTGGCTACTGATTCCACTCTGGACCTCCTCCTCCACCGCCTTCCCCGGCGGTGAATGCACGTTACAAAGCGGGGGAATATACATGTCACTAGCATTGTAGTTCATGATTTCCTGTGATTGGGCGTGGGCTTGAAATTGATTGACAGGATTGAGTTCGGGGATGGAGTTGAGGCCCGCCAGATTGGCCCAGTACTCAAAATTTCCCGAGCCCGGATTCTTGAAGTTGAGCTTCTCATCCAGCTGTAAGGTTTTAAGCGAGTTTATCCTCGGCAAAGCGAAGAACTTGTCGTCGATCTCCGGCAAAGACTCTAACACATCTTCCAGATGCGATGAAGACGACGACGACGAGCAGTTGCTTAACTCCTTGCTTGAAACGCTCGTATTGAGCTTCTCATTCGCGTTCGACTTCTTATAAATCCGACACAACACCCAGTCGTCCAGCTGAAATTAACGACACCAAACAAAACGACATGTTGTAAGAAACATGTATCGACCGACAGGAAAAGATATAGTCATAATAAATGTGTTTGTGAACATACCCTAGAGCTTCCTGTTTTACGGGAAGATTGGAGGAGACGATATTCATGCATGATCCAATTCGTTTTAGTTCCTTTTGGAGCTTTTCCGATGTAAAACACGAGAGCTTTCTTTATACCAACTGTACGTCCTTCAGCTGTTATGACCTTGTCGGTTCCGGTCGCCTTCCAGTACCCGGAACCAGCTACTCGGTTCGGTCTAGATCCGTTCGGGTACTTCCTGTCTCTTGGACTGAAAAAGTACCATTCTTTTTCTCCAAATAACGCTTTGCCTATTAAAACAGAGAACCAAATAGTTAGCTAACGTGATTCAAAATTAAACTAAATGGTGTGATCAAATTAAACATGTTAATTAATGAAATCTTACTTGGTAGTAACCATGGATCAAATTTGTAGAGATCTATATCACCAATAAGCTGCAAGCTAAAATGATGGCCGGCAACTTTCCGGCAAAGATATTGAACCAAAAGCTCCTCGTCTGTTGGATAAAACCGGAATCCCGGCGGTAAACTCAGCTCAGAAAGCGGGTCTCTCTCCGGCACACCCATTTCCGGATTCTTAAACAAAAATATGGAAAATTCAACACGAGAAAAGAGAGAGGGGAGAGAAGGAATCGAGAAAATCCAATGTCTAAAAGATTTCCTTTCTTAGGATGGAAGATAGAGCAGCGCTTATATAGAGCGGAGCCGCAGAGGATCGATGGGACCCAAGAAACACATCACCGTAGAAGAGAGACCACGTGTCCGCTAAAGTTCGATGTTATCATGCGGCCGACCTTATCTGCTTCGAGTAGGGACCACCCTTAAGGTGCATGAACCCGTCTCAGGGAAAAAAAAACGTTGAATAAGGTTTTACCATTCGGGAGTGATCGAGAAATCATAAGGACACGCGTGAAATAAATAACGATACCTTTTTAGGAACAAAACAGAGCAAATAATAGAACGCAGAAAAGCATTTTCCATGCGTGGAGAAAACCACGTCGACCCCGGGGGGGGGGGGGGGGGGGAGATAGGACACGTGACAACAGGTGGACTGAGTTAGGTTAGGGTTGGGAATTTTGTCCGAAAGGGTGGTGAAAGTGAAATGAAGAACGAAAAAGTTTGTGTAACTGTAGCGATAAATAGCTGACACGTTAGCTCATCTTCTAGCTACCTTGCTTCTAGTTTTGTTTCTCTATTATTATTTATAAATTTTATTTTCACTCGTTATCAGTCGCTAATCAAGTTTAGATATAGATCATTATAGTTAAAGTCTCTAAAGTAACTATTAATATAGTTTTGGTGGGGTCAAAGAGGCCACGTAGAAGGAAGGGTAAAGAGATTTGGTGGCTATATGTGACGATTCAAAAGTCCCGAATCTTCCCATGTGAAATTTAATTTAAATTATCATACTTTTTTTGTTTTTACTATTAATAGTAATTTATTAAAGTAATTAAGAAGGTGGTCAAGCTCAAATGTAACGACGACATAGAAGTTAGAAGATGTTTAATGCCACGTGCGTAGTAGGATAGCCAGACATATAGATTTTGGACGGCTGTGTGACTGTGAGTTTTGAACAAGAACAACGTAAGAAACAGAACAAAGAAGATCGCACCTACTTTGTTTTAGTTTTCCTACCATTATTTAATTTTAATTATGTTATTAATTATTGTTCTTGTTTCTTTTGGCACAATGTTTTTGAGTTTATTTGGTCAATAATGTTGTTGGAAGTTTGAACTATGAAAAAAGTAGAAGTAAAATGTTAATTGGCTGCGAAGCAGGAATTAGTTCATACTTTTAATACATTTTTAAAGTAAATTATTATTAATTTTAGTGTTGGGAAAATGGCTGCTTAATTTGCCGGTAATTACGCAGCAGATTTTTGTTTATTACATATAATTAGCATCAGCATAGTTGTTCCTTGAAAGTCTAACCAAGTCTTTAATATGATATATATATATATATAGTTACTTACATTACTATCTTTTTCTAGTCAAGACCGATCGATATGATATCATTACATGCACGAATGTTTCATGTGTGAAATGAGATCAAGTGTTTTGACTATTGGACCAAATGAGTTATCTAACTTCACCCACAAATATGAAGTTAAAAATTCAAACTGAGTGTTGAAATTGAAATTTATTCAATTTTATATTACTCAAGTTAGGATTAGTACGAACTTGTGTTGTTTAGATAATCTATTTTAAAAGGAGTATAAGCTAGCTAGCAAGCACTGGAGGGTTTCAGTACCAGAAATTTTGGGCTTGTAATATGTTTTTTTCTTCTTCCTTTTTTGACAAAACGTTCATTGACCTGGTTGAAGGAGATATGCATGTCAGCGTAACAACTAGGGTTCTAAATACCTAGAGGCAAGCTGGATAACATGTCACGAGCACACAAAACAGTGTTCAGAAAACTTTTTCCTCCTCGAAATGAAGCACTTGACAAGCTAAACTATGGCTGTCTAATTGATTAGAAGAGCTTAACTAATCATTAGTTGAGCTGTTTTCGTTATAAGCGAGCTAGCAGAGTGCGCCAATTGTGGAACATATCGATAATCCTACATGGGTCATTTTGTGCCACAGTGTTGATTGGAGACAATAGATGAGTTAGGAACAAATTGAAAGGAGGCATTATTGGATTTTCTTGAGTATCTATTCAAAGGGTCCGGATAGTACCGCTTCAGTATTCCTACTATTCAGATACTTGGGAGTAGATACTTCAATAACATTTTAAAATTTCTCTTGATAAAAGATCAGATAGATATGTTACATTTCTAATAAGATCGATTTGTTATATCTTCGTTACATTGAATAGGACGGTCTATATAATGAATCTCTTATGAAACAATCTATAACCAATCGTTAGTTTAAAATTTATCTTGATAGAAGACCAGATCAGTAATTGATAATCAACATCACGTATAACATATTGTTGTTACATTTCTACTAAGATCGATATGTATCTTCGTTACATTGACAGAGGAAGAAATGAAAAAAAAATATAAAATAATAAAAAAATTAGTAAAGAAGTATCGACCAATGGTCCTATATACATATATAAAATGAAAAACTAATTAATGAAGTAATCGATGACTGATTAGTATTTATGTTGATTATCTTATCATTTAATTCACCCTACTTATTGAATAGATCCCTACATTTCCAGCATTAGTAACAACTTCAGACAAGTGCCTACAAAAACATCATTTTTTTTTATTATTTATCTTAGATTAATATATACTATATCATTGAAGAGTTTATAATTCAAAAGTAACCAAATTTAAGTTTAAAACTACCCTTTGGATGAGTCATAGGTCATACCCACGGTGTTCTTAGCTTCTTCAAGGGCCCACTTGAATCTTTCAATCTTATGTAGCCCACATTTGCCATTGTCTGGGACACGAAGCTGATATGGCTTGATGTCACAAAATATAGGGATGATCTTCTTCTTAGACTCCAAAAGTAAAGCAAGTTCATGAAGGCAATAATAAGAGTCACAATAACGAGGCGAGAACAAAGCCACTCCTATTTCGCAATGCTCTATCGCACCATCAATTTTATCAAACAGTTTGTCGCCTGGATTCATGTTCGTGCTATCCAGAAAAGGGCTTAAGTTGTGCCTCAAAAGATGATCATAGAGCAGAGGCTATTGTTTTCTTTGCGTCTCTTGCATCTATGGTTTATGAGCACATCACTAAAGCAGTAGGTTTCTTGATGAATATTATTCATGAATGGATGCTGTACATATAAGGGGATGCCTTTGTCAATATATGGGATTGCAATGAATTAGGAATAAATGTTATAAATGCAGAGAGCTGTACAAGGAAATGAGTCAATGCAATTGTATGAGTCTAAGGGGAGAATCAAGTAGATGTGATATCCGTAATACGCACCCGCAAAATGGGCATCCCATCGCGATGGCGATTTTGTTGCGTAGTAACTGAAAACGTTGTCGATGGAGTGGTTTAGTTATCAAATCGGCAAGTTGATCTATGGTGCTGATGTGAGAGACAAGAACTAAGTCTTTTGCAATGAGGTCTCGAACAAAGGGAATATCAATAGCTATATACTTCATGCGAGAGTGCATGATGGGATTGAGAGACAGTTGGGTGGCATCAATGTTGTCACAATATAGTTGAGGTGGACGAGGAAAGGGAATAGATAATTTAGAGAAGAGATTGCAGATCCATTGAAGTTTAGTCGCGGCTGAGGCGAGAGCTCGATATTCAGCATCAGTAGAAGAGCGAGCCACGACACGCTGTTTGCTAGTACGACATGCAATGGGGTTAGGACCAAGAAAGTCGAAGAAGGTGGATGTGGAGGAGCGATCGTCAGGGTTATCAACCTAGTCAGTATTAGAGTAAGCCATAATATCAAAGGAAGGGGAGCAATGAATAAGATGCCCATGAGCGAGTGTTCCTTTCTGGTAGCAAAGAAGTCTCTTTGTTGTGGACCAGTTGGTGATACTGGGACAATGCTTAAATTGTGCCAATTAGTTTACCGGAAAGGCAATATCGGGATGTGTCAGCGTCAAGTACTGATGGACACCTATGAGTTGGCGATAGGCTATGGGATCGGCAGGAGATGAGCCATCAAGTTTAGTCAAGGGAGTCTTCGCTTGCATAGGAGTATGTAGGGGGGACGTGCACCATCTATATTGTGACGTTGCAAAATATTGGAGATGTACTTGTGGTGGATGAGAAAGGCACTTTCGGAGCAATGAAGTACTTCGATGCCAAGAAAATAATTAAGTGGATCTACGTCTTTGAGAGAAAACATGGTGCAGAGTTGACCCACAACTTTGGATATGAAGGTGGTGTTATTGCCTGTAATGAGAGGTCGTCGACATAGACTAAGAAGTAAACCATTATACCATCATGATGGTAGGGAAAGAGTGAAGCATCATAGCGTGATCGAGAGAACCTAAGAGAGAGAAGAGCTACAGTGAGGGCTTGATACCAAACCTGTGAAGCTTGTTTAAGGCCGTAAAGAGAGATTGGGGAAATCAATAAACATGTGTTGGATGAAAAGATTCGATAAAACTACTTGGTTTAGCCAAATAGACATTTTTATTTAAGGTACTATGAAGAAATGCGTTGGAGATAATGAATTGTCACATGAACCACCATTTTATAGTGAAAATAAAAATAATAATTTTGATGGTGACCGACTTAACAACCGGACTAAAAATATCATTATAGTTGAGGTTGGGCCGTTGGTGAAACCCATTCACAACTAAATTGGCCTTGAAGCGATCAAGTGAATGGGCCTTGAAGCGATCAATGCGCTTCCATTAGGTTTACGCTAATGTGAAATACCCATTTGCAGCTAATAATGTTAAGAGCAGACCAATTCCCATGTACCATGGCATAGCAAGGCATTAAATCTATCTCTCATGGCTTGTCTCCATCTTGGTTCTTTGAGAGCCTGCGAGACAGATGTTGGTTCATGCTCGATGACCAAAGGATGCTCCGTTGCTGAGTTCAGAGATTTCGGTTTGAATATTCCACGCATGGCACGTGTTTGCATAGCATGTGTACGAGGAGGGATAGAGCCCACCGTAGGGACATCAGTAGAGATAATGGGCGTCTGGGATGGATTGTGCGTGGGCGGCAAAGGAGTGGGCTGAGACTTAGGTGCAAAGTCGGAGTGGGTTACAGAGGAGAGCCCATGTGATGGGGAAGCAACGGAAGGAGGAACGTGGGCTTGGTGGAGTGGGAGATAGCGCAGCCTAGTGGTGTTTGAGTGAGGCATGGCATCTAAAGGAGAAGTGGGTCGAGAGGTGTTGGGTGGGCCTTGAGTGCTGGTGGACTTGATCATGCATCAGATTATCAAGTGAAAAATCAGAATGAGTAGAGGTTACCTGACGGGCGGGCTGCTGTGAAGAATGGGCCGTATGAGGTGGGATGGGCATGGGCCCAGAGCAACAGCATGAAGAAGAATTCGGCAATGTGGGCTTGTCCAGAAACTGAACTGAAAAATAGAAATACGTGTTCGGAAAATTTAACATGATTATAGGTCATACACTTATATGCCCTTTAAGGTAGAATATCCGAGAAATATACATGCACTTGATTAATATTAATGCGGGTACGTACTTTTGACCGTTAAAAGACTCTTGACCGTCAAATACGTTAGTGCATGTGAAAACCCTTCATGATTTTAGTTCTAAAACAAGGAAAGTCTCATACGTGATGAATATTTGAAATTTTCAGCTTTCCACGCTGTTATATCTGGGGAGCTCGCGCCGCCGCCTCAGCAAAAAAGAAGTTCCTCCAATCCTCTTGTAATTTCGCAGCAATGTCTTCTCTCCCTTCAGCTTTCGACGTTCTTATGTCTAGAGCTCTCCCCCGCCGCAGCAAAAAGGAAGTCACTCCAATCCTCTTCCGCCGCAGCAAAACGTTCGTAAAACGTAAAACGTTCTTATGTCTGGATCAACCAATTTTTCTGGATCCAATTGGGTACACTCGATAGGAATCGCGTGATTTGGCCAAAAAAAAAGCTTGACAAACCACGCTATTTTCTTGTGCTACCTGATCTGAGACCTAACTTTCGTTCACATGCTGGAATCTTTTCTCGAGGCTCGTTATTTTGGCTTGGTTAATGGAGTTGTGCATTGGTTTGCACAGGTACCTAAAGAAGGTATACATGTTATTCTGTATTTTAACCTTGCTAATGAGAAATTCGAAACATTCAGGTCTTATATGGGTGATGTTGTAAGCCACGGCTCTGTGAATATTAAGAGCATGTTTGGTTTCCTACGAAAGGATCTCTGGGTGTGATTGATACAGATTTTTCTGATTCACCTAAAGGGATCTGTGTGTCAGTAATGAAAAAGTACGGTGTTGGGGACTCATGAAGTAGATTGATCTTACCGATTAAAAACGTTGGAATGTATTGTGGTTGTGTAGAGCTTCTATTATGTGACGAGAACTATTGATACTCTAAAGGAGGATGTACTCTTTGCATCGGACAGTCTTGCACTGCTACGTTGATCGTATTGATCAATTTAGGATGAACAGATAATGTTTTGCAACCACACACTGAGAAACCTCATGTGTCCTTTTAGATTCTCTTTTTGTAAGTTTTTTTCAGTGCAGTCTTACATTATATGTATATATATATATATATATATATATGTGGTTAATAATGTTTTATTCTTCAGTTAATTATGTCTCGTGCGTGAGTGACAAATAACAGTGAGAAATTATTACATTACACCGATCACGTCAACATCTTCATTCATTACTTTTGACTGTCTACAATTCAACAATACGTATCTTCATTCTTCATTACACTTACAGATGAATAAGTGAAAAATAAAATAAAATAAAATAAAATAAAATAAAATAATAATAAAATAATAATAAAATGAGTAGAGTGAAAAATTAATTAATGAAACAATATATAACCACCCTACAAAATGAGTAGCTGATTAGTATTTATGTTGATTGTCTTATTATTTCGTTCATCCTAGATTTCATTCTTAATTCTTAATTTTTTAAGTTAAAAGATATGAATTATCTTCAGAATTTTCGATTATACATCTTCAAGTGATCATGATGGACCCATCTCCATCAAACTATTGATCACCCCATTCCCAGCATTAGTAACAACTTCAGACAAGTTCCTACAAAAACATCATTAGATTAGTTATGTACTATATAATTAAAGTGTTTATAATTTAAATGTAACCAAATTGAGTTTAAAATTACCCCTTGGATGAGTCATAGATTATCCCCACGGTGTGCTTAGCCTCTTCAAGAGCCCACCTGAATCTTCCAATCTCATGTGGCCTACATTTTCCATTGTCAAGGACACGAAGCTGGGATGGCTTGATGTCACAGAATATAGGGATGATCTTCTTCTTAGACTCCAAAAGTAAAGCTAGTTCATGAAGGCAAAAATAAGAGTCACAATAACGAGGCGAGAACAAAGCCACTCCTATTTTGCAATGCTTTATCGCATCGTCAATCTTATCAAACAGTTTGTCGCCTGGTTTCATGTTCTTGCTGTCCAGAAAGGGGCTTAAGTTGTGCCTCAAAAGATGATCATAGAGCAAAGAGGCTATTGTTTTCTTTGTGTCTCTGCATCTATGGTTTATGAACACATCACATGGAGGCCCTAGCCGCTGGATCCTCATCATCTGTTTTGCTTTGACCAATTGGGCTTGGGTCTGGTGGGAAAGAAACTGGCTAGACATGATCATGTTAATGGCTGATCGGTGCATGGTGTTATAGTTTCCCTGAAAACAATGTTGGAACTTGGACCTGTGTGTGTTGTTAATATGCAATGTTTGGTTTGTTTTTGGGGAAAATGTGTGCTTTTTCGTACGTTGTTGTACCTTGTTCTTATGATTATATAAGTGGAAATACGGAATTGAGACCTTGAATTTGTGAATCAAGAATGTTGAACTCTACATGGAAGGAAATTAAGTGGATGTTGTTGTTGTTGTTTTTTTTCTCATAATAGTAAGAAAATACAACGTGTTTGATTTGATTGAGCAAGTAAGGGGGGCAAATATTTGGTTGAATCAATATGCCGGTACGTACTTTTGACCATTAAAATTCTCTTGACCATCAAATACGTTAGTGGATGGATCTTTCCTAGAGCAAACAAATACGTGAATGTGAAAACCCTTCGTTGTGGTTCTAAAACAAGGACTAATACTTGATGAATATTTGACATTTTCTAGAAAGAAGTTTTCGTAGTGTAAGAAAACTTAAAGCGCGACATATTTTGTATATTATATGATATTTAGAAATTAAGATCGATAAAATAACATTTTCCTAAATTAAAATATAAAAAAACGATATTTGTGAATAAAGGGGCAGAACAAAATTAAAATGAAATAAAGGGGTGGATGTGTAATATATTCAACCCTTTTCTTGCACTACAATCTTCCCGCCCTTACCCTCAACATTTTCCGCGCTAAACCAAACCTTTCTCTCTCAACTCACTCATCTTCCTCTCATCCTCGAGCCCTAATTTCGCAGCAATGTCTTCTCGCCCTTCAGCTTTCGATGCTCTTATGTCTGGAGCTCGCGCCGACGCCGCAGCAAAAATTAAGTCCCCCCAATCGTCTTCCTCTCCCAAGAAACGTATTATGTCTGGCGCTCGCGCCAACGCCGCTGCAAAACAGAAGTCCCCCCAGTCGTCTTCCTCTCCCAAGAAACTTATTATGTGTGGCTCTCTCGCCGAAGCCGCAGCAAAACAGAAGTCCCCCCAGTCGTCTTCCTCTCCCAATAAACGTAAAACCATAGATTCCTCTACGCCGCCCAAAATTTATTCTTACGAGGATGTGCCAGCGGCGAAGAAACGATGTGCCGTTACTGATCAGGAGAAGACTTCGAAATTGAGGAGTAACATTTTGGAATTGAAGAAGAAGGGAAATGATTTCAACCCGAAATCAGTTGCATGTTGGGAGTGGAACAAAGGCGAACGGGTCCCGTTTCTATTTCTTAGCTTAGCTTTTGATTTGATTTCAGAGGAGTCGAGCGAAATAGTGATTACCGATATAGTTTGTAATACATTGAGGACTCTAATGTATACTACATCTGATGATTTACTGGCCGCTGTTTATTTATTGGCTACTAAGATAGCTCCCTCGCATGAAGGTTTGGAGTTAGGATTTGGGGATGCTTTGCTTATAAAAGTTATTGCTGAGACTTTTGAAAAAACTGAAGTGCATGTTCAAAAGCAATACGAGGTATGTTGAAATTGTGTATGTCGTATTAATGTTCTTTGCTTTGCTTGATGTTGTTATTGAACCTTCATTGTTATACATGCGATAGAAATTGGGTGATTTGGGTCTCGTTGCACAAGCAAGCACTAGCAAGCGGTCTCGTTGCACAAACAAGCAATCATATATGATGCGTAAAACTGATGCATTAACTGTCGTTGGAGTGTTTGATAGATTTCGGATAATTGCCAAGGTGTACTTTTGTTGTTATTTATTATTATTATTTAAACACGTGTGTTAATTCTTAATTTGACTAACCATCTCAATTTTATAGGAATCCGGTAAAGGTAGTCAAAAGAACAAGAAGAATCATATCAAGTTACTTCTCGTTGCTGCCACCGAGTGTGAACCTCTCTATCTCATTCGATTACTACAGGTTGATATATCTCTATCTCTATCTCATTGTCCCAGGATCTTCTTTTTAAATCTTTGTTCTTGTAGAGGAAGTTGCGAATTCGATTGGGTGAGGAGACTGTCTTAGCTGCGCTGGGACAAGCTGCTGTATATGCAGAAAAACACTCTACCCCACCTCTTCAATCTTCTTTGGAGGAGGTTAGTTAGTTTTCTACTTCTGTTTTGTTATTAGTTTAGTGTTCGTAATACTGGCTGCAGAAATGACCAAAAGAAAGTAAATTGTAAGCCTTTCACTCAAATCTTCTCTTGTTTTTGGCCCGACTATTCTTTAAAGGAAGACTCTAAAACATTATTATTATATCAGGCTGCAAAGATTGTTAAGCAAGTGTACTCTGTACTTCCGGTTTATGAGAAAATAGTCCCTGCACTTCTCACTGGTGGCGTGTGGAATCTCCCAACAGCATGTACCCTCACACCTGGTATTCCAGTTGGACCTATGCTCGCCAAACCAATCAAGGCGGTGTCTGAGATCCTTAACAAATTCCAGAATACAAAATTTACCTGTGAATACAAGTATGATGGCGAGCGTGCCCAGGTGACTCTACCTACTGAAACACTGTTGGGTAACAATTTCCTGCTAATTATATACTTTGACGTGCCATAACTTTTCTCACTGATAATAGATACATTATATGGAGAATGGTTCAGTTGAGATATACAGTCGAAATGCTGAACGAAGTACCGGAAAGTTTCCTGATGTTGTCATTGCAGCGTCAAGGTGGACTTTATGTCGTCGTTGACTAGTTATTGTTTTTATGCGATATATATTTATGCTTTTATATTTGTGTGGGTGTGTGGAACTTAAGTTTTCAGTTTCATTGCGTACCAAAAAATGTCCACGTTCTTTTGGAGATGTTCCAACAGAATTCTCAGCATAGCTTCAATAGGAGACCTAACTTTGTGATGAACTATTCTCATCTTTTGGAAGTCTTTATCTCAGAGAATTCTAAAGCTCTGCTCAAAGCGCGAGTTTCAACTTGATTGTATTTCTTCGACTTAACTAATATCTAAGCTACATTAATACGTGCTCAATCTACTGTATCTGCAGGTTAAAGAAACCAACTGTAACTTCATTTATTTTGGATTGTGAACTTGTTGCTTATGATCGCGAAAAACAGAAGATTCTGACTCTCCAGGTAACAACATGACATCAAAATCGATGAAAAATAGCATAGAACTGCTTTCATATTTTTATATATTATGTTTGACCTGCTATGCTCTATGGTCCGTAGTGTTAGGCTACTACGAAACAAAATACACATAAGATGGTGTTAGTAGAGATGCGTATGTTAAAATGTATGTATGGTAAAACATGAAATGGTATAATTAGAAATGAAAAGATTATGAGCTATCTAAGTATAGCACTCATAGAAGATACAATTAGGGAAAAACGACTAACATGGTTTGGTCATTTGCAGAGACGACCAAATTTGGCCCTAGTTTGGCAAAGTTTAGATTAGCAAGTAAGTGGATGGTGTAGAAAGAGGGATAGGTCGTTAAAAATGTGGTTAAAAGTAGTAAAAGAATATATCATAAATTTTGGATTAGATGATAATACGGGGGATTAAATGATAATATGTGAGAAGATCATATAACTTGGAGAATAAATATCCGTGTAGCCGATCCGAAAATATCGGGAATGAGCTTTGATGATGATGTTCAAATCGGATTATTCTGAAAATTATGAGAGCAATTATTTTTGAAATGTTAGCTTTTATGTGAAAGGTAGAGAAAAAATCAATGATGCGAAATTGTGATGGAGCAATGAAGTTATTACATTTTTTTCCTAGTGAATCCTTGATTGTTTTCTTGTATTGTTTCTGAGAATCTGGTCAATATACTCTGTATGCAGCTGGTAGAATTCTATAATCACTTAGTTTCTTAAGCAAGTTAAAAAGAACACTATCGTCGTGGATAACATTTTTTCACATTTTTTCTCATTCATTTATAACTTTCATTTATAAATCCATTAACCATAGTTCTTAGTGTTGGAGATCCTTCAGATTGATAGCAAGGTTCTTTAATCCCTTAGTTTCATGCAGGTCCTAAGTACTCGAGCTCGCAAGAATGTGGTTGTAAGTAAAATAAAGGTTCAAGTGTGCATATTCGCTTTTGATCTATTATATCTCAATGGGCAGGCACTTATTCAGGAACAACTGAAACTTCGTAGAGAGGTACACTTTTTTCGCCTCTGCTATCCCCAAATATTTTATTTTTCTATGAGAGTGTTCATTCGTTCAGTTCGTAGTTGTGAACCTTTTGCATTTTGCAGCACCTTTACAACTCTTTTGTTGAAGAACCTGGATATTTTCAGTTCGCAAAAGAAATAAGAACAAATGATCTTGAAGAGATAACCAAGTTTCTTGACACTTCTGTTGCTCAGAGGTGTTCCATTTTTCTGTTTCTTTTTCTTCCTCCTAGGTTTTCATTTCATGTTTTCCTCATTATATCAAATTAAATCAACAATTCCTCTTTGTTTGTAGCTGTGAGGGTTTGGTTATCAAGACATTGGATAGAGATGCTACCTACGAGCCATCCAAGCCGTCACTTAACTGGTTAAAGTTGAAAAAGGCTTACATGAATGAGTAAGAAAGATTAGAATACCTCTATCCATTTTTCAACCGTTCTTTTTTTTTTATACCTTTTATTGTAGTCATGGGTGATCTCTTTGCATTTCTAATTTTTGGTGTTTTTTTACATTGCAGTATAGGGGACTCACTAGATCTGGTACCAATTGGTGCTTTTCATGGCCTTGGGAAACGGACGGGTAACTTCCAAGTACTTACATGTAAAAATTGTACTTACATATCTCCTTGCGTGTCTATGGCACCATAAGCACCAGCTTTTTTAATGATTTTATAATCTCTGTTCTTAGGTGTCTATGGCACATTTCTCCTTGCTTGTTATGACAAGGTCAATAAAGAATTTCAGAGCATTTCCAAGATAGGTGGGTGCAATGTTTGAAATATTTGTTTCTTCTTGTTCTTCATTTATAGTATGGCTCTATTGTTGGTTCATGCCAAATATTGAAACATGAAGATTGATAGGAACTGGGTTCTCGGACGCACTGCTCGAAGAACTTTCTGCTAGTCTCTGTTCTAAAGTGATTCAAAGACCGGAGGTATGTCTTATAATTATCTCGCTGTATTTTTGCTTCTACTGATAAAATATATGTTCCCTAGTTAATTTTACTTGCTAAACTTCCATCTTTTTTTATTTTCTCAATTCTAGCCATCCTTTCGGTATGGAGCAATTAATCCAGATGTATGGTTTGAACCCACTGAGGTAATGCTACCATTGTTTCCCCCCCCCCCCCCCCCCTTTTTTTTTTTTTATTCTTTTTCCTCTGACGGTGTCCAGGTTTGGGAGGTTAAGGCTGAAAGCTTCACCATTAGCTCTGTATATAGAGCGGGAGTGGGCATTCTGGATACAAATAAGGTTCCCATTCTGGATAATGATAAGGTTTAACTTTAATTCGACTCGATTATGCACTCTGCAAGCTTCTCATTTCCAATACTCCCTTTGTCTTCATCATCTAATTCTCTAATGCTTTCTGATGAAAGGGCATTTCTCTTCGCTGTCCATGTCTTGTTCGTATAAGAGAAGACAAGGCCCCAAAGGAAGCCTCATCATCTGAGCAGGTGAAAAAACTCACCTACCCCTTGTTATTTTTTTATTTTTTCCTTATTAATCTGCGCTCTCTAACAAGTTTGAGTTATTGTTTACCTTTTAGGTTGCGGAGATGTATATTGCTCAAAATGACAAGTATCAAACAATCAAGATGACTTAGATTAGACCCAAAGGTTAGGTAGGCCTTGTTGTGCCCCAAAATGTGTTTCATGCAAGAACCTATAGAGAATAATGAGAAGAATATCTGAAATGATTTTGTGATTTATTATCTTTATTCGTTATAATCAATATTTTGTTCTAAAACATGGACTAATAATTAGATTATATATGATAATCTACCAGTTAACTATAAATTGACTTTGAATGATATCCCACGTATGTTTTATATACGTATATGTAGTTTGACTACACTTAGAATGAACTCGAAAGGAGTTAGCATTCTATACAGGACTATAACATATAGATGCTGCAGTGAGCACGTTATAATGAGAAGGCTTGCTTTGAAGTAATTCACGGGCATGCGATATTTAGTCACATCATTACAATTTACAGTAAGGTAGGCACCGCATAATATTTTGAATGAATTATTTATTTTTATTATTTATTTTTTTTAATAGACTATATTAATTTATCATAATTATATATATGATTTGAATATAATAACGTACCGTTCTATGTCATCACATATTCACATTTACTTATTACTAAAACATAGATGGATTGATAAACAAGTTATTGTTTAACGTTAGGCAGGGTAGTAGGCATGGTACTGCCGACAGCGTATCGGGATTCGGCTAGGCTGGATAAACCATGTTATATGAGTCAACGATCTGAAGTCAATAATTATATATTATTAATATTTACGATTATAAATTAAAATAATTATAAATTATTATTATGGGTTTATTGATTTATTAGAAAATAATGTCAAATGGACCCAACAACAATAGACTTTTTGTAGTCTATATAGTTGGCATGTACTTATCCTATCAACTTATGTTCATTATTAGTTGTTCATTTCTTTAATCCAACTACATGCATTATTTTCATATTGCTGATGAGTTAATCCTACACTTAACATAACCCATTACCCATATAATAAACCCAATCCTTTCATTATACTTTTAAAGTTGAACATCAAGTACTCCATTATGGAATGAGATTACTTATATACTCCCATCAAGTACTTTGAGATAGATGTTTTGATTTGTGTGTGAGAAAATTTAACAGAAGGGGAAAAAGGAGAAATTTATGTATCACTACTCACTTGTGATTATTCATGAGTCGGGCATTGTGATTATTCTTTGCCATCTTCTTCACTCCACTTGCTTTGACAGTGACGGATAAACAAATATGTATCACTCGCTCATGCGAAACCAAAACACAACAAACAAAAAGCTTTCTTTTTCTCTCTTCACTTGAAGAATCACAAGCTTCCCAAGAGGGGTGGACCTCTGAGCCTTCACCTACCATTTTATACATGGAACATCTTACCTTTCAATGTACTTATGACTCTTGAGAAATACAAAAATGGAGTAAATAGTAATTAAAAATAAAATAAAAAAGAGAGAAGAAAAGCAAGGAAATGGGGGAGTGGGTGAGAGGGGAGAGGAGAGAGGGAGGATGATTGATTTAAGTCGGCATTTCTTTTCAGATGGACCCACTTCTAAACATTTTCTGTAACTTACTCCTCTTCCTCTGCTTCCCATGTTCTCTGCTTCATCAATTTCTGCTGGCATTCGCTCTCTCTCTCTCTCTCTCTAGCTTACGTGTGGAGGGAGATTAGATTCGAACAAAAATGCTCGAATCCTATGAAGGAGCTTCTATGACTCCGGCCCTGTAATTCTCTCTGGGTAAATTCTCTCTGTATCCATGGATTTCAGGACCCGTCTTGATTATGCTCTGTTTCAGCTCACTCCTACCAGAACCAGGTCCCCACATGCATTTTCCTTCATTTATTCTTCATGGGTTCCTTCTACTTTTGAATATTTACTGCTTCAATGTTACAATTTTGAGATAAGATTCGTTTTTTTATTTATTATTCTACTGATTCTTCTGTTTAAACTGTTAATACCAGATGTGAGCTAGTCATTTTCGCCCATGGCGGTTCTAGTGAGAAATTAGCTTCAGGGCTTCTACAGCCTTTTGTTTCGCATCTCAAATGTGCTCAGGATCAGATTTCTAAAGGTGGTTACTCTATCACCGTTCGTCCTGTTTCTGGATCAAATTCTCCCTGGTTTACCAAGGGCACTCTGCAAAGGTGATACTATAATTTGGTTATTCGTGTGATCTATAATTCAACTTCTTAATTATCTACAAGGTGATACTGTTCTTCCTCTGTTTATTATTTTTCATACAGATTTGTGAGATTTGTCAGCACGCCGGAAGTTCTCGAGCGATTTGTGACTATTGAACGGGAAATTTTACAGATCGAGATTTCAATCCAATCTAGTGAACTGTCAAAATCAGAAATAGAAGGTATTGCTAATGCAACTTATATCAAGTCAAGATATGGTCAAATTCATTCAAAGTCAATACTATTCAATAAATTGAATACTGATATGTAACGGTGGGAAATGCAGCAGCTGCAGATGGGAATTTGAAAAAAACAAATGCCATCTCCAAGGTATGTTTCCGAGGTGAATTCATTTTCTAATCATGTTTCTTCGTTGAAGATTTTAATATTTGACCAAAGCTTGTATTGTCATGGGCAATTTTTAGTCGAAGGGTGAATCCGATGAAACCATCAATGATCCTGTGCCGGAGGAGAACTCAAAGTAATATATCATTCATCTAATTTGTTCATAGGTTAATTCGACTATATAGAGTTGTGTTATCCTCCCTATTCCTCATGCACTAATTGTTTTTAGCCATGTGTTATGGAAATAGGGTCCGTCTCCAACGGGTTCTTGAAACACGGAAGGCAGTTCTTCACAAAGAGCAAGCAATGGCTTATGCCCGTGCATTGGTTGCAGGATTTGAGTTCGACTATGTCGATGATCTTATATCTTTCGCCGATGCTTTTGGAGCTTCCCGTTTGAGGTGCAAATCAGTAAATGAAATTTTATAGAAAACGAACTGAGTCCAGTATGGTTTAAATCTGTTAGTGCTGAGAATGTTTCTTGTTTGGATACATATTAGGGAAGCATGCGTGAATTTTATGGATCTATGCAATCAAAAGAACAAAGATAAGCTTTGGAGGGATGAAATCGCAGCAATGCAGGCTCTCTCTCAGCCTGCATTTCCTTATTTGGCAACTTCAGGAATAGTACTTGCTGGTGAAGATAATGACCCGACGCTGAATCTTGACCCGCCCGTTTCCGATTCAACTGCAAGTCAGGGAAATTCAGATGTCAAACAAGGTATGGCTCATAGAAAACACAATATGTCTATGCATACATAAACAAATAATCTTCCCTGGAGTAAATATTTCGAGTTTATTATCGAAACTTATGCAGATGGTAATATGCCAAAATCAGGGCAAGTAGATGGGACAACTCAAATACCTGTTACCTGGCCAAATCATCCTCCTCAGTACATGCGTAATTTTCAAGGTCCTATGTATCCACAGATGGGTCCTTATCAAGGATACCCTTTTCCCGGAATGCAGATGGCTCCTCCATATTATCCCGGAAATATGCAGTGGCCTCCTTCAAATGTTGAAGATTCCGGTCTTCTCTCCGGAAGGGAAACGGATGATTATAAGAGTAATAAATCTCACAGGAACAAGAAGAAGCATTCTTCTAGAAAAGCACTCGAAAAAACCTCAGAACAAGATGGGTCCACCATTGAAGTTAGTGAATCCGGCTCTGAAAGTGATTCGGATGAGTACTTGAAGCATGATAAAAGGAAATCTTCATCAGAGAAAAAGGATCATAGGAAGCATGGGAAGAAGCCTTCTAGAAAGGTTGTGATCCGAAACATCAATTACATTACCTCGAAGAGAGATGGCGAAAAGGGCGGTAGTTATTCTGAGGGAGATTCATCTGAAGAGGATGGTTTCATAGATGGAAATTCACTCAAACAGCAAGTCGAGGAAGTTGTTGGGACATTGGAGAGAAAACACAAATCAAACACAGCAAATCGTCACAAGAAACAGAATGGTTCATATGATCCTACGGATCAGGAAATAAAAATCCCGGCTGGAGATAATTCCGAGGCAGAGAAGACAAATGACAGCTGGAGCACTTTCCAGAATCTTCTTATGAGGAAGGAGGACGATTCGGTTACTGAGGAAAGATCGTTTGCTTTTGACATGGAATCGAAGCAAGTACCCAAGCAAGTAGCAGCAAAGCAGCGAGAAGTTTCTAGTGATTCCTTTCTTATGACTGAGAGGAGCACGAGTAATAATGAAGGGAGAATTAAGGTTGAAAGCTTTGAAGAAGGTGATATAGTTCACCTTATAAGTAACAAAAGAGATGGTACTTATGAGGAAATGTTATTTTCAAACAGAATCGGAGAATCTGGGAATAATTATTCACATTCTCTGTCCAATGGTTCAACTGAATCTTCCATAATCAAACCTCAAAATGAGGGAGAGTGGTTCATGAACAACCATACAGATGATTCGACAAATCAGCATATAAACACAGACCATGATGTTTTACATGGTGATTACTCTTCCTCAGAAGCCAAAACCGCTTATCATGCCGAGAAAAGCAAGAAAGATGTTCTAGTAGACGACTCTTTTATGATTCAAGCTCGACCGGAAGTAGATGATCATCAGACAAGGACAGACATAAGTATGGTTTCTGACATTGTTGGAACTGAAAACGAGTATATCAGAAATGAAACTTCAAGTGATAACAAGGGTGAAGCACTTTTCAGCGGTTATGAACCGGACGATCTTTACATGATGCTTGATCGTGGGTCCCCCACTGAGCATGCCGTTGTGTCTTGGACCCCAGAGATGGATTATGAAAGCAATGTTCTGGCTAAAACCAATGAAAAAGACTCTTCTGAGGAAATGAATGGTAAAGTTCATGATAAGCTCCCAACTAATGAGTTGGAGAAGAATGGTAAAAAGAGTGGAGTGAAGGGAGGGAAAGTTCCGAGCAAGGATGCAAGGTCTAGGGTTGGAGGAGGATCTCTTGTAAAGGGAAAAGCGGACCCCATATCACGAACCAAGAGTTCATTTTCTGGAAACAGAAGCACAACTCCGAGGAGCAAATTTGAGAAGGTAGTTGACATAAAAATTTATCTTTCTGAGTTACTGATAGTTTTTTTTTTTTGGTGACTGATTTTTTATTCAGCTTTGTTTCTTTGTCTCACTTACCAATAGGAAGAGGAGGATAGAAAGAGAAAGGAAGAGCTAATGATCCGACGTCAGAAGAGAATTGCCGAAAGGAGCACTGCTAGGGAATTGAGTTCTACAGCTTCTAGAAAGACAGCAACAGAAGCTAACGCTGCTCTAACAACTTCAAAAAGTCAAGAATCTAAGAAGTTACAAAAACCCATCCTTCGAAGTTCCACCATAGACCGCCTTGCCACCGCCAAGGTAACTCCAAAAGTAGCAGCAAATCAATCAGGAGGAGCATTGGGCCCACCAAAAAAACCAACCTCTAAACCAAACAGTGGATCTACAACTACCGTAACAGAAAAACCCGCTACTAGTTCTGAGACCAAGAAGGTGACTTCAAACAAAGTCGCACCAACAGATGCAACAAATGGCTCGAACAACTCTAGTGAGATCCCCTCTTCCGATTCTAACAATATAAAGGATTTCGTGGAAGAGGCAGGGGCAGTATATTCAGCCGAACCGAGTGATACTAGTGTTGCTGTGCTGGATATTAAGGAGGTACACACTACATCTTCAGTTGAGAAGAATGATAGGAATTTCATCGTACAAAGCATTAATGGGAATTCAAACAGAAAAGATTCATTAGTGTCAAATGGAGATTTGGGGGCACAAAGAAGTGAGAATAAATTAATCTCGAACGGACAAGAGGAACATATTCCAAACTCACATGAAGATATTGAGGAAAATGGTAGGAGAGAAAGTCTTTCTCCAGTCTCGCCTGAGATTTCCGAGATAGAAATCTCGACCCCACCGCCAAGCAACGGGACAATCTCGGAACAAATGCAGCCTCGTAAGAAATGGGTAGGTGATGAGAACTCTCCTAAAGCAGCTAAAGGGTTTAGAAAGCTGCTTATGTTTGGCCGGAAAAACCAAACCACTACAGCAAGTTGATCTTAAAATTCTTATTGTCCTCTTAATTATGGTGTGATAGAAGAGATTGTGTTTAAATTCTAGTTCTAATTCTTTGCTCGAGGCTTCTGGGTTCTTCAGAGTGATGTTATCTTCTTGCAGACTTACGGCAACTCCAGTAGAAGAACATAGAGGCTCTCTTTATTCCCAATAAGGCATATTGATTGGTTTTCCGCCATGAAGTTATACTGTAATTTCTTTTACATTTTTATCTGGGCTTGCTTGTAAGTGTAATCCTTATTTGTAATTATGCCTGCCACCTTGTAAGATCACAATTCCTTGTAATAAAACATTTCACTTATATATTATTGTTATTATAAAGATGATAAGGACTCGGCATCACGCCGATTCATTTATGACATAGATCCCGAGCTATGCTGATCTGGATTTGGGTCCACGACCCATCGCATACAATGACTTGGCGCCGGATCATGAAAGCAGGTTCTTGGTCTCTACGTGAGATATTTTCTTGTGTTACACGCATCACGATAAAGTAAGAGTATTAAGGAGATCTGACCATCTGTAATGAATTAAGGAGATCGAAAAAGGTAACTGCCTTTTTCATGTGGTGGAAGCATCGTTTCTCTTCCCATACACATCTTCAGTGCCTAACGAGTTTCATGCTTTCTGTGTTTACGAAGAGATCCTGACCTCTCATTTTCAATCAAACAGTTAAAAATGAGCCGCGTGGAAAATGGAAAAATTAGCCCTTTTTTAATGGTTTTAACCGCAAGGTTCGTTAATATGAGATAGCACGGTATCTACCATTCGATGGGAAATGAGGGGTAAGGATCTCTTCGCAGACAGCGAAAGCATAGAACTGGATAGGCACTGAATCCTTAGATTGGATTTAGTGGACTCGCGTAGTCATCATATCAACCGTTCGATGGGAAATGAACGGTCTCGATTAGCCCGTAGGCATGAAAGGCAGGCATTGAACGAATCCTTATTCCAAAATTCCCCCACCGACAGTCAATCAACTATCAGAAACAGATCACGTGTCAGAAATTTACTTACCTTGGCCTCTCCAGCAACAGATCCTTTCACCTTAAATACCCAAACTATCCCTTATAAACTTAACTCCTTATTGACAAAGCAACTGTTGCGGCAACTTCTGAATGCCCAGCCGCATACCTATTTCTGTAAATTATTCTTATTATTATTTTTTTGTTTCTTTGGGTAGTTTTGGTATTTTACAGAGAAGGTAAAAGGTCCGTTTCTTTTACAAGCGGTATGACGTTGTTTTCATCTTCTAGTGCAATATATTAATTTGTTCTGTATTTATCGTTTTCTTGCTTCATCTTCAATATTTGTAGGTGCGCTTTTTTTTGTGTATTTAGAGAGAAGTAGTGTAGAGCGACAGAATTAAATAGGCAGCGAGAGAGGGAGAGAGGGAGAGAGGGAGAGAGGGAGGGAGGGAGGGAGGAGTAGATCTAGGGAAGCTCTGAAGCTGCGTATCTATGGCTTCCAAGCTGTTACTGATTTCCGTCTTCATCTTTGACCTCATTGCTTTTGGTTTGGCTGTTGCTGCTGAGCAGCGAAGAAGCACCGTAAGTAAACATACGCCATATTCTCTCTAGTTTCTTCCAAATTACGCCTTTTCCAACTTGGTTGCTATGATTCTGTTGAGGAATTTTGTTGTTGCTGAGAGAATTTAACAAGTGGTGGAACACAGTGATTTCGTTAACTTTTTTAGTAGGATTCTTCGATTTTCACTGAATGTGTGTGGACTTTGAATTATCGTTCCTAGCTCCATATGCAGTAAAATGCCAGATCTAGTTCTATCTTCCTTTTCTGAGAAAGTTGGCAAATCTATTGTTCTGTTTAAGAAGAAGAAGCTGAATCTTTCTCACACAGTAATTTTATATATTCAATACTCAGACGAAACTCTTCGAACAAGGAGCTTATTTTATAATTAACACATTAATGATTTTTTTTTTTTTTATGAAATGATCTTGATTGTCATGTTAGTATTCATCTTTTTTCTTGGAGATGTATACATAAGAAAGAAAATAAGATCTATAGATTGCATTCAAGATATGTAATTCATTTGTTTAGTAAAACTGCAGTATTTTGGTTCTTCGTGAGAAGAATAATCTTCCTGCATTAGAATAAAGATTAAGGAACCTTTCGTACCTTTCTTCCTCTACACTTGTGTTGAAAGCACTTCAAAGTTGAAGTATTGATTCCATTTGGAATGGATGGTGTGAGAACCTCGTCGGACGATTGTGTTTGATATATTTTATCTTCCCATAGATGAGATCTGGCTTCTGAGATTTGCTAATCTACTTTTATCTCTTTAATTGGTTACCTCTACTCTGCAACCAAACTATGGATGTTATTATAAGAAAACAGCGGCTGTCTCATAAGTCAAAAGTCAATGATTACACACCATGTATTAATCAATCAATAAATTATTATTATTATTTTTTTTTTTGCACATATTAGGAAAAATAGATCTGCTTCGTAGTTTCATGAGAGAAGTCTTGCTTTCATGCAAATCTAAGGTTCTGGAGGCCTGCTTGTTATGTTGTGATGTTCTAAATAAACATGTCTCATAACAGGCAAGAGTTGTCCCGGATAATGAAAAGAACTACAACTATTGTGTCTATGACTCAGACATTTCAACCGGCTTTGGTGTGGGTGCCTTTCTGTTCCTCATGCTCAGTCAGGTCCTTATAATGGTGGCTAGCCGATGTTTCTGTTGCGGCAAATCTTTGAATCCTGGTGGCTCAAGGGCCTGTGCTGTTGTTCTTTTCATCATCTGCTGGTAAAGACTTCACAAACTTCCCTATCCTTCATTTTTGCATTGATCATCTCTGTTTAGGATCTGTTTCTGAAAATTGTGAAATTTCATTTGCAGGGTATTGTTCTTCATTGCTGAGGTATGCTTGTTGGCCGGTTCAGTGACAAATGCATACCACACTAGGTTTACACTTTACGGAGATGATCCTCCCTCTTGTGAGACTGTGAGAAAGGGAGTCTTTGCAGCCGGAGCAGCTTTCACTCTCTTCACTGCCATAGTTTCTTCATTCTACTATGTTTCATATTCAAAGGCCCGAGGAAGCTTTCAGCCATACCTTGGCGAGGCTGCTGTTGGGATGGGAACTTACAAATGAGATCACATTCGTGTGTAAACACGACGATATCGAATATTTTAGGCGTGGATTGTCTAGACTGTCATCACCATTGATTAGCTCACTCCATTATTGCTTTTGGTATTGAGTTCATTCTCATAGAAGTGTTGGGATTTATTTAGTCAGTAATATAGCAATGTCCATAAAAGGTGTATTTTTGTGATGTCCTGTTTCCTCCTGTTTACAACAACTGCTGGGTATATTTTTTCCTGATTGGCATATTCCTATCAATAATATAATACCACTGTCTGTGTTCTTCTACAAGCTTACACCTCTGCTGACCCTAGTTCCACTTCCACAGTTTGCTTACCCTACGGACTGCGCAAGTTGATAACCATATAAAGTGAAGCCTCTGGTTTCAGTTTCCCGTTGGGCCTTACTCTATCAGAAGCCCAAATGCCCTCGATAGGCCCGTAATGATAAGCCAGACTGACCCATGCCCATACGACATATATACAGCTGGAAACAGTCTAATACTGACAACAAGAAAAGAACATCGACTATTTAAAACAAAACATGACAAATTCTTAATTGACAGCTAAACACTTTTATAATCTAGCAATTAAGACTTCGATTATGATATGTCTCAACTTGGTCACGCTTCCCCGGTCCTCTTATCAAAACAGCCTACACATTTTTTTCTTCCTCCCTACAATTAAAAATTAACAATCTCCTTAATCACTTCATTATCATTCTCTTACTTCACTTTAAATTATGGATTCCACCTCCACTTGTTCACATTTGCTTGCATTATCGTATCAAATGGCTTTGAAATCTTTTTTCAAAAGGAAAACCCGGATCATGGACCAAATCTTAACGCCGGCTGGTTACAGATCTCTTTTATATGCAGGCCAGTCAAAAGTTGGGTTTGTTTTTGTGTGTGTGTGTATATCTCGCACGTTTTTTAACGCAGTAGATAGGTTTTAGCTTAGCTTCTAAGCACAATGACAAAGAGGATATATGTATAAATGTATGTATATGTGTATATAGGTTGCAGACCTATAAGGGGTTTAGCTGTGTTTGAGAATTGAGATGTCTTGTAATGTGACTGGTCGCCTGAAAGTGCGTTCAAAAGGCTGAAAAATAGTTTGGAGGGGCCAGCCATTACCGCCGTTTAATATATGTGTTATTATCATTTGACTATATACTAGCTCAAATATACTACTACTCTACTACCATGAAACTAGTGTACCATTTTTATAGGTAATCTTAATAAAATATGCCAGTTTGAGATTGGGACATGAGAATCCTTATTCGAACACGAACTTATAGTTTGAAAAGAAATATATATGATGTAGAGGCTCATAATTTATGAATTCAATTGCTCATCATCCTTAGATAGGTTTGTGAAAGATTTGTCCTTAATCAATGACCCCCAAAAGGTAAAAGCTGAAAATGGGTTAATGGTAATTGGTCAAGAAAGATCCTACTAAGGTAACAAAATCATATCTAACGTCTTCTTACAAAAGCATTCGAACAATTTGTAGTGATTTCTTTACAAGACAACTTATGTGTCATTTCACAATAACAGGTGTATATTGAAATGCATGAAACATTCTCTCTCACACTCTCTAAGTGCTCGACTACATATTGTCCCTTTTTCACTTTCCACTCTCATTCTCTTACATAAAAGTAAACCTCATATTATCATATATATATATATATATATATATTATACACATGACATGAAGATTGAAGAGGAGCATGATGTAGTAATCTAATGGCCAACAGCCGGAACTAAGAATCTGTTGCTTCCACGTTATGAATAATAAAAATGGGATTTAATGATTGTAATAAGTATTATTATTATTATTATTATTATTATTAATAATGTTAAATGGAAAAGCATGTTAAATTGCTGTTATAAGTTTGACAAACTTTATGTATTTATATTTTAATCTAAAATTTTATTCTAAATGTTATTCCCCTTGTCATTTCAGCAAGAAGAAAATCAACTTTCAAGCTCAAACAGGCTGTTTGAGGAATCAAGGCACGTGCTGTGTGTCTTAATGTACATAGATTATCTGTTCATTGCTAGCTCATGATAGTATATCAATGAATAATTGTATTTAATTATTTAAAAAAATACAAAAAAAAATACAAAAAAAATACAAAAAAGACATGTACATGAGTAATAGGAAGGAGGGTTCTCAAAATATTGAAATAATTCATTAATAATAGATGTATATTTCTACACATAAACTTTGCTAATCCAAATAAATTCATTAATCAAATGAAAAAAATTATATATACAACTAAGAACGCCGCCTGCACACCGCCGCCTCCACCGCCCCCTGATCACATCTCTCTTTACTCTATCAATATCGCATTAAAAATATACGTAAAAAAAGTTTCCTTTCTTGCTGGAATTCATGAGTTAGCTACAGAACAGTACTACACCAATTCCATCATCAATTTAACACCACGTGATTGGGTGGTGAGTGATGATTGTAAATTCGTTTTGACTTTTTATCTAAGTATGGACAAATGTAAAATCCACCACCCCATTATTTCTAATGAGTTATAATATATATATATATAGTCCCTAAGTTAGGGACAGTTATATGAAAACGAGTGATAGGCTCAGCTGTCCATCAGCTAGACCTGGAACACACTCAGTCTTGGTCAAGATTCACTATGATCTTCCTCTTCACTGCTTTCCTAATCTATTTTTATTTGATGTTTGATCTTTAGTTCTTCATCATCCATGCACGATCGTGATTAAAACAAAAGGATTATGTACCAAAACCTACCTATGAAGAAACCAACCAAGGTATAGAAGAATAAAGATGTCTGGTCCCTAAAAGCAGTTAAAAGCATTTAGGGGGTTGTCTGTCACTCCTTCAGACTCAAGATAGTTATAGGCTGGCCAGTAATATGCGTAAGAAAGTTTTCAAAATTAAGTTATAAAAATGATAATAATTATTATATTTATAATAAATCGATTAATTTAAAAAAATAAATAAAAAAATAAAAAAGTCTTGCCCGTAATCGTGAATCCTCAAAAGAAGTTTGATTGAGAAAATATTGTGATAGATTTCAGACAAGAAACAGTGGGGGGGGGGGGAGGGGGTGATGTACATGTCTTTGGTCCATCCGTACCTGTCATCCTTGTTTATGAATCATTTAAAGTCCCATCATCTCATGTACTACATAATATCTCTCACACAAGTTAAAAACAAGTAAAAAGTTGGATAAATTAAAATAATATTATATATAATTATATTTTATTTATTTAAATTATAAAAATAATAAATAAATCATATTAATAGATTAATAATATTAATGGATGAATTTTCTCTTAATATTAGTAATAGTAAAAAGGCCAAACAAATTTTTATCGCTTGTTGGTTTATTTTCTTTCTCTCACTCCGACAATCGCCCACAAACCCTCTTACCAGCAGCATTGGGCATCGTTCTCAAAACATCCTCTCTCTCTCTCTCTCTCTCTCTCTCTCTCTCTCCTTCAACTTTTGATCTGAGTAAACCAAACCAGAAACCCACATAGTATTATTAGTTTACTTCCCCCCTCCCTCTCTCGCTCTCTCTCTGTTGTCCGGTTCCATTTCCCAATTCCACATATTATTATATATCTCTCCTCTCGCCCACCACAGCACAGTCGGTTATCGTTACTGTTGACTCGTAACGCCGGCGTTTTGTGAACCGGCAACCTGATCCGATCCCTGAACCGAGGCATCCCTATGGCAATGCCCGTTAAACGATGAGCAAGACCGGCGAGGAAGACGACGACGACGAGCGCTTCTACGAATCACTCGATCGAATAGTCTCTTCCTCATGCTCCTGTTCTACTTCCAATTCCGACGACGACATCAATTCCAATTCTAGCTCCCCCAATTATGTATCGGAGCGTCCCTTTCCAATCCCTAAATTTCCAAAGGGCGGCGTTTCCAATTACGACGTCTGGATCTCTGAGCCTTCCTCGGTTTCTGAGCGCCGTAACCGTCTTCTCCGCGATTTCGGTTTAAGTCGCGACTCTTCTCTGTCCCGTGTTAAACCTACTTCCGATGATGGTGATAAATCCGCCGGTGATTTTGGGCGATCAGCGTCCGATCACTCGAGCCGTCAACATAAGCGCACATCGGTCATCCGATCGAAATCCAACGGCGAAGCAAATGGAAGCAGAAACGCTGCTTCCGAATCTCCTCACGGTAGTGACTGTAATATTAGCAATGGTCAGTGTACTTCTTCTTCCTCGTCTGTTTCTTCTCCTTCAATTATTTCATTTCATTCAACCAATCAGACCGGTTCATCTGTAAATAATCGCAAGCCCTTGGCTGTTAAATCGAGAACCAGCAAGAGCGATGGGATTCCCCCCGTTGCTATTGCTGCTTCCACAAATAAACTTCCTTTAAAGAAAAATGGTCAAATGGGGAATGGGATTTCAATCGATTCCACAGTTTTGAATGGGAATTCTCATTCCGATTCATTGTCTGTTACTCTGGATTCTCTCAACAGTGAAGTTAGAGAAGATTCGGACTGTAATGGAGTTGATAATGTTGATGCTGAAGTATGCACAATTAAGGATCTTGATAACGGGAAAGAGTTTGTTGTCAATGAGATTAGGGAAGATGGAATGTGGAACAAGCTCAAAGAAGTGGGCACGGGGAGGCAGTTGACCATGGAGGAGTTTGAGATGTGTGTTGGTCACTCACCCATTGTTCAAGAATTGATGCGTCGGCAGAATGTTGAAGAAGGTAATAATGCTAATGCAGATTCAAATTCTAATGACGGTAGTGGGGGGAGCTCTAAGTTGAAGAAGAAAGGAGGTTGGTTTAAGAGTATTAAGAGTGTTGCAAGCACTATGACTGGTCATAAAGAGAGACGAAGCAGTGACGAGAGGGACACTTCATCTGAGAAGGGTGGTAGAAGGTCGAGCTCTGCAACTGATGATAGCCAAGATGTTTCATTCCATGGGCCAGAGAGGGTAAGGGTGAGGCAGTATGGAAAATCATCTAAAGAGCTTACTGCGCTGTACAAAAGCCAGGAGATTCAGGCTCATACTGGGTCTATATGGAGTATTAAGTTTAGTTTGGATGGGAAATATCTTGCTAGTGCAGGAGAGGATCGGGTCATTCATGTTTGGAAGGTTGTGGAATCAGAGAGGAAAGGTGATTTGTTGATGGAGAAAGCAGAAGAGGGGAGTTTGAATCTTTTGCTTTTAGGCAATGGGTCGCCTGAACCTACTTTGTTATCATCAAATATGGATAACCTGCCAGAGAAGAAAAGAAGAGGGAGAACTTCCATAAGTCGGAAATCAGTGAGCTTGGACCATATTGTAGTGCCAGAGACTGTTTTTGGTCTCTCTGAAAAGCCGGTTTGTTCTTTCCAGGGACATCTTGATGATGTGCTTGACCTCTCATGGTCCAAGTCTCAGGTCAGTTCATTGGTTGGATATTCTGTTATGCTTGCTTTTTATCTTCTGGGTTTTGGTCATTACCATTTTTTTAGTTTCCTGTGGCAAGTTTAATCTCGGCCGTCTATACTGGTATTTTCTCATCATAGTCTGGAATATTACTTGAATATATCCGTTTTGGTCTTATTAACTCCTCGTTCTTTTCAAGCTGCTGAAATGAAGGATCATTTTGAAAATTAGATATAATCCTACACATTGTAAGGGGAGGCATATAGTCATTTACAGTTTTATTCATTTGAGGCATGTAGATAGTGGCTTTTCAGTTGGGTCAGACTTAGAGTTTTGCAGTGTAATTTTTAGTAGCATTTTGTAAGATTGCATGGCAAGGTAATTGAATTTCGTGGATAATCTTTATATCAAGAGCTGAAGAAAATCGAGTGAGAAATAACTCCATAGGGTTCTTAGGAATGTTCTTGTAGCAAGGATGATGGGCTTAATGGGGGTTATTGTAAACATAGATGATAGGAAATTGGGACGACATGGAAAATTATTGTAACCTAGGCTCTGGGCAGCATGACATGATTGGGGGAATTCTCATATTTTTCAGTTTTCTACTAATCAGTAATGAAATTTGTATGAGAGTTATTCTGTAAAAGAGGCTATTCAGTACCACCGGCTTAGATTTTAGAGGTGGCTTCTTTCTGGTGAAATTTTATGTGGACCTATCAAGAGGTTATAGGATAAGTTCAGATGGTTAGAGGTGGCATTTTCTGGTGCTATGCTATTTTCACCTCTTTATGTGAATTTTCTTTAATGCAAGATAAGACAGCTTACGGATATCCAAGAATGATTCATCTTTTTCAGATAGCAGCTGAAAATAGAGGGTCTCAGTGAAGGCTGTCTCGTTTTATCATTCAGTCACATGCTAATTCTGTGTCAAGTTATATATTGTCGGTGCTTAACGTCTGAAACAACTCTTCATAATCCTATCAGGAGGTTTCTTGGTACTTGCATTATTATGATTATTATAGGGCACTATGAAGTTGAGATGAATACACTTTAACTGAGCATCCTGGAATTTGTACTGATTTTTCTTCACAGAAATTTGATTGTAAAGCATTTTGTCTTTTCCTCAGCATTTGCTCTCATCTTCAATGGACAAAACAGTGCGGCTGTGGCATATGTCTAGCAAATCTTGTTTGAAAATATTTTCACACAGTGATTATGGTAAATCCATCTGACCCCCTTGAACCCTATTTATTGTTCTGAGGAGAACTGATTATTTGTTGCTGATAACACTACTTTTTCTTGTATCTATATCAACACAGTAACTTGCATCCAGTTTAATCCAGTCGATGATAGATACTTCATTAGCGGATCTTTAGATGCTAAAGTTCGGATATGGAGTATCCCTGACCGTCAAGTTGTTGATTGGAGGGATCTGCATGAGATGGTCACTGCTGCTTGCTATACTCCAGATGGTCAGGTAATTCCTTGATAATTTCACATTATACTTTGTACAAGAAGGGGAAAAAAATGAGTTTTTTTTTTCTAAAAAAAGTGTTCGTCCCATCTTGAAGGGTGCTTTGGTTGGTTCACACAGGGGTAGCTGCCGTTTGTACAATACATCTGGTACTAAATACTTCCTGCCTTATGTTTGTGTGCATATGCTTGTATCCCTCACCATTATTTATAGTTTCTTTCATTGTTGATCTCCCCAGAGAACAAATTGCAACAAAAAAGTGAAATCAATTTGCAGAACAAGAAGAAGAAATTTAATAAGAAGATCACTGGTTTCCAGGTATCTTGAGATTATGCATTTAACTCCTTATATGAAAACAGAAATACTATTTCCCACTTTTACTTACGACCCATCTGGTTCTTTCACATCTCAATTGCACTGTTATAAGTTGAAATCCCATCCTCTTTCAGTTGCTGATCAGTTTCCAAACACAGTTTGCTCCAGGAAGCTCACCAGAAGTACTCATCACCTCTGCAGATTCACGCATCCGGGTTGTTGATGGCATCGATCTCATCCACAAGTTCAAAGGTAACAGCAATTTTCTTCCACCTCAATCTTCTCCATATCCCCTAACAATTTTCCATTGCCTAATATAAGGCCTATGTCTGATTTCCAGCAGGGTTCCGAAACACAAACAGCCAAATCTCAGCCTACCTCGCAGCAAATGGCAAGCATGTGGTCTCTGCCAGCGAGGATTCTCATGTCTATATCTGGAAACAAGAAGCTGATCCCCGGCATAGTCGGAGCAAAGGAGTAACTGCCACAACTACGTACGAGCATTTCCACTGCCCGGATGTCACTGTGGCTATCCCTTGGCCTGGAGTAAACGACACATGGGGATTTAAAGATCCTCATTCCCGAGATGAAGAAAATGGGGTCGATGAAAGTTGTGATGACATGCCAGTTGCCAATCACCCTCCAACACCTGTCGATGCAGCTAATAACAATGAGGGTACAAGGCCAGCTTCTGGCTGCACCAATAGTCCACTTAACGGAACGATTTCTAGTGCGACTAATGGTTACTTCTTTGATAGAATCTCTGCAACTTGGCCGGAGGAAAAACTTCTCAGGAGAAGTAGGAACCGGAGCAGCCCTCGTGTTAGTTTTGATGTCTCTAATGGAATGAATCAGAGCATGCCAGCTTGGGGGATGGTGATTGTGACTGCTGGGCTTCGAGGCGAAATTAGAACATTCCAGAACTTTGGATTTCCGGTTCGAATTTAAGAGGTGGAATAAGAGAAGGTTTTTACAACTGGGATTGAGGGGTATAGATGGTTGTTTGGGGGGGACTTGAATTGAAAATTCTGCAATTTATTCCCCCCCTCCCATGAGTTTGGGCAAATATGTACAGCGAAATGTTGGGTGAGAATTGTAAGATTTTAAGCAGGGTTTGCCCTTCACTGATTTCCCTGCGCTTGTGCTCATCGGAGGTAGAGCAAGAATCGGTCCGATGAGTATCAATGATAAAGAAATTGATGTCCTTCACAAATGCTGAAATTGAAATTTTCCATTTGGTTAATGTTTGCTCAATTTTTTCTGGAATTACTAGGAAACTTGTGCATATTATCAAAACGGAAAAACACGATCTTTTAGAGAGCAAGAAAAACAAGGCAGCCCAGAAGATAAACGTATATACAGACTCATACCCGACCCGGTCCGACCTGAGCCACGGTCCAAGGCAGAGAAATGTGGACCACCTCCCTCACGAACACTCAAGATATCGTTCTAAACTCAAGATATCGTTTTAATAGCATATGCTCACGAGCAGGGCCGGCCCTGGGTAAGGCCACAAAGGCCCATATCCTAAATTTTTGGGCCTCAATTTTCTTTTTAATTATATATTTTAAAATTTTTTAAAAATATATATAAATAAGAGTTATTTATAAAAAAAATATTAAAAAATATATAAATAAGAGTTATTTATAAAAATATATAAATAAAATAAAAAGTTTAATAATTTATTAAATTGTTAATTAACTTAAAAATTAAATAAAAATTCATAATAATTAATATAATTTATGAGGTCCCAATATTTTTTTTTAATGAAATGATTAGAAATTTACAATTACTTTAATCAATTTTATATCTCAATACATAAATTTGGATATCATTTACAATAAACCGTAAATTGAATCATAGAGAGCGAGGGCAATTTTGGATAATCAATGGGTAAATCTTTTCCATTTATCATGAAAAGATCCGCAAAGACAACTCCTCGTTAGATTAAAATGAAAATTTTATATTATATTGCTTGAAAAATTATGATACATAAAAAAAGACCAATAATATTTATTATATAATAAATAATATTTATAATTATAATTAATAATAATAATAATAATTATTATTATTATAATTATAATAATTCGAAAATAATCCTAGAAACCATTGGGCAAGAGGACCATCCTTTCCATCTGCAGCAGCAGCCAGCGGGCACACCCAAACGCCCCATCATTTCAGACCTACCCATAACTTTTGGGTTTGGTCCATTTGGATGATTTTGGAGAGAGTTACCAAAATATCCTTCCTTCCTTCCTTCCTTTTAGGCTCACTACAAACATATTTATAAAAAAAAAGTGATATAAAAATATCAGTTAGAAATCTGAATCTCATGCGCTGATTGGTTGAATCAAATTTGAGTAACTGCAAATAATCTTATCCCCTCTACCTGTATCAAATCTGCCTATATAAACTTCACATCCATTTTCCCATTACTTAAATTGTTCCATATCTAATCCACTTCAAAACAACAAAAACAAAGAACTTGAAACGATCCCAGTGCAGCTTGAAACGATCCCAGTGCAAACCCTTTTTAATGGCTCTCCAGGCTGCATCCATAGTTTCCTCTGCTTTCTCTGTTCCCAAAGAGGTCTCTGATCAAATCCACTTTCTTGTATATTTATCACCAACCCAAAAGAGGTCTCTGAACATGTCTTTTTCATTTTGCAGGGAAAATCTAGTGCAGCTTTCATGGATTCCAGTGTGTTTGGAGTTTCATTCTCTGAACATCTCAAAGTCGAATACGGCTCCTCTGCCTTGAAGTGCAAGGTAATGTAATAAACTCTTCTAATGAGATATCTTTTCTTAAATTGTAACCAAAATCTAAAAACTCATTTTAATGTACTGAATGCAGAGAGCTGGAGTTGTCAAAGTCCAAGCAGTAGCCACGACAACTCCGGCAGTAAACACAGCTGCACCTGCAGGAAAGAAAACTCTAAGAAAAGGAAGTGTAATAGTGACCGGAGCATCTTCCGGCTTAGGTCTAGCCACAGCCAAAGCACTAGCGGAGACCGGAAAATGGCACGTCATCATGGCCTGCAGAGATTTCCTCAAGGCCGAAAGAGCTGCCAAATCAGCCGGCATTTCAAAAGAAAACTACACCATAATGCACTTAGACCTCGCCTCACTTGACAGTGTCAGACAATTCGTGGACAATTTCAGACAATCCGGAAGACCACTTGACGTGCTCGTCTGTAATGCTGCTGTCTACTTTCCAACAGCGAAAGAGCCCACATTCACAGCAGAAGGGTTTGAACTTAGTGTTGGAACTAACCATCTAGGTCACTTCCTCCTTTCAAGATTATTACTCGAGGACTTGAACAAATCAGATTACCCGTCAAGACGACTCATCATAGTTGGCTCAATTACAGGTATATAGTGATTATATCTATCATCTCAAATTTTTCAGTTGCTAAATTTGATGTTTGTCTTAAAATGGTTCAGGAAATACAAATACATTGGCCGGAAATGTACCTCCAAAGGCTAACCTGGGAGACTTGAGAGGGCTTGCTGGTGGGCTAAACGGGCTTAACAGCTCGGCTATGATCGATGGAGGGGACTTTGATGGGGCCAAGGCCTATAAGGACAGTAAAGTGTGCAATATGCTTACCATGCAAGAGTTTCATAGGCGTTACCATGAAGAAACTGGTATTACATTTGCTTCGTTATATCCAGGATGTATTGCTACAACTGGGTTGTTTAGAGAGCACATTCCATTGTTCAGACTTCTCTTCCCTCCATTCCAGAAGTACATCACTAAGGGCTTTGTTTCTGAAGAAGAATCTGGAAAAAGACTTGCTCAGGTAAATAAATAAGTGAGAGTTAACTTATTTATTGTAATTTTACAATGGGAATGAGTCTTAAGTGGTGGGTGATTTGAATGCAGGTTGTCAGCGAGCCAAGCTTGACAAAGTCAGGTGTGTACTGGAGCTGGAACCAGGCTTCAGCTTCTTTCGAGAACCAACTGTCTCAAGAAGCCAGTGATGCTGAAAAGGCTAGGAAGGTGTGGGAAGTCAGCGAAAAGCTTGTCGGCTTGGCTTAGTTTCAGCGTTTAGACCAGGGTGTATTCTGAGTGCAATAAATTTCTGGTTTCTGAAACGGCTTTTCAATGAAGACAAATTTTCCTGTTGTAGTATTGGGTTGCCTTGTAGTTGTTGCTAATAAAAACAGACGCTCCATTTCCCAGAGTGCACATCCTTAATATTTACATCACCGCCTAACGTCTCATACAACACGTTTGTGCATTATCTAACAAAGAAAAGACCTAAATTTCATAAGCAGGAAACTGTGCTGATGATGGTTCAATCATGTCAAGAAAAAGGTAGGCCATTCCTCCAATACCTTCGAACAGAGAATATGGGCGATCCCCTCCATGTAGCTTCCCTACTTGTATGAGTCTTTGTGCTCTATCATATAGAAAGCAGGCAAATGCTTTGGCTCTGTATAGGTATTTTGCATTACCAGTTAATCTGTATAGTGCAAGAAAGACATAAGTGTTCCCACTAATCCCATGACAGATTCCAACTCTTTTAAGTAGACCACGGTTCCAAACCACCTCCCCTGCATCCATAGCCGCTTGCAAAAACTTTTTATCCCCAAAAACCTGGAAATTAATACAGTAAGAAGTACTAAATCGCTCAAGTCTTATGGTGAAAATGGTAAAAGCCCAACAATATTTACCTCAGCTGCTTTGACAAGGGTGAGAGCAAATCCAGGGGCTCCATGGCACCAGTGAACAAGCCTGTCTGATTCACTTCCTTCACTAGAAGGATAATTACCACTTGGAAACCGGTTTTTAATCATGTAATGTAGCATGCCCTTAACATCCTCGACCTCATCTGGTTTGAGCTCCATACCCATTAAGCTGTGCATGATTCCTGCCAGACCATGGGCTGCACCCCAGTACTTCTTTCCATGCCATTCATACATCAGAGGACAGTTTTTTCCTTTTTTCGCCTGTAGTCTGCCGGCCTTGATGATGTCATCCACAATTGATCTCTACACAATTGATTTTGGATGTTAAGATCCCCTAATTAAACATAAGCCAACTTTTCATTTAAGTGTAAAAGAATGTCACTAACCATGTCATTAGTAGGTATTGTGTCTCTACCGATTTGGCTGTTTAAGAATGAACATGCCCAGATGAATCCTGCCCTCCCATAGAGTAACTCATTTGGCAAATCACTAGGCAGCTTGATCTGTATGAACAACCCGGGAAAAAAGGGTCATATCAAATACTAGATCAGGACAAACAACACAAGCACCTTACCTACCTCTTTGAAATGCGCTAAGTAGCGGTCAAGTAGCCTTTGATTACCAGAAAGCTTTGCTGCAACAGCGCCCAGAGCACAAACCCCAGCACGTCCGCAAATAAATGACACTCGCCTGCAATACAGATGTGTCATAAACAGAAACCATGTCAAGCTAAAAGTGCTAAATTATAGCTCACAAGGAAACAGTGGAAAAGCAAGGATGCTAAACTAGTCCAACAACCCAATCAATTTAATCAGAACTTGAACAAATCTCAAACAAAAGGGTCATAAGGAGGGGAAAAGAGAGATAGAGAGAGTACCCAGAATCTGAAGAAGCAGAGTCACAAGCCGCGACAATCTCAGAGCATAACTTGAGATCATTGTCATTATTGGTAACTCGGTAAGCTTTAAGAGCCAAATAAGCCGTCCCTAAAAGACCAGTATATAGACTATAATCTCGCACACGCTTTCCACTCAGTTCCCACGTCTCCCTCACCACCTGATACCCAAAATTCATAAACACCCATATAAATAAAAGCCACCAAATTCACGCCGATACAGAAACCGGAGAAGTGAGTACCGTCTCCTTAAGGTGCAAAACTGAGTTTTTCAGTTTATCAGAAAGTGCAGCGTAGGGAAGAGAGAGAAGTTTTGTGAGCGTGTCTTTTCCATGTTCTGCTGCTTCTTCTAGCTCTGCCTCATCTTCAGCCATGAAGTCTGGCATTTCATTCGGGAAGAACCGGTCCGTCATCTCTCTCTTTCTCTTACTCCAGTTACCAGAAGAAAAGTTCGGAGCTTTTTCTGGGTTTTTTCCGTCTCTTTGGACAACAGTCTGTTTTGGTTTGTTTTTTTTAAGTTAATGAGCTTTTAAACTTAGACAACAAGGACCTTATTTTTGTTCTTGATGGCTTTATGGTATGATTAGAGAGAAATAATGTTTAAGGACCAAATTAGTAGTTTATTATTCATTATTGTTCTCAGCTGCAGTGTAAGATTCTTCTCACTGAAAACCAAGTTTTTAAATTTCTTATTCATTGATCTCACCGCTTCTGTCTGAAAAGATAAGAATGAAGAATATAACACTTCTTTTAAAGAGAAAAAAGAGATAAAGACCAAATCTAAACCAAAGGGCTCTCTCTCTTTCACATTTCTCAAGCTAGAACTACGCTTTCAATTTTAGAAGCTTCATCCATGTATATATATATAATCATTACATTTGATTTATAGGAAAAACACAACATACAAGATACAAGGAAATAGAAAATTAGGCAAAATGAGGCAGAAAACAGAGAAAACAGAGTGTTCATGAAAAATCTAGTGTGAGGAAGAATCCCATTCCATCCAATTGGCTTCACTTCCTCTCCTTGGAATGCTATTAACCCTTGTGTACACGTCAACTTTAAAGTTTGCCCCACACACTGCACCTTCACTATCAACCCTTGGCATTGCCTTCATCTTGTTCATTGGATGCTCAAAGCTCATCAAACCTGCCTCGCTATGAAACATACATCCTGCATAACAAAAAGATCCATCATTTTACCATTTTCAGATCAAACCCATCTCAAATCTAATACAATTCTTTTCCAAATTTTGAACTAAATTAAACCTTCTTTTTTTTTACCAGTAGGGAAAGGAGCAAATGATTTAGCACAACCCTCTTTAATGACCTCCAAATCATCAGATATAACCACAGATCCATCAGCTGCAATTCCCCAATATAGCTTTACTCCACCATCAGCTCCCTGCACCTCAACATCATCATATCACAATCCATTTCTATAGATAACCAAAACCAATAACTCATATTAAAAATAAAGTGTTTAACATACCAGTGCAGCAAAAACAGTACCACTCTTGCTATCATAAACAACAAAGGCAAAGCTTCCATCAAGATCCTTGATAACTTGATCGGCCGGGTACGGCCCCCGGTCACGAAGAGTCCGATAAGCTTCGATCACAAACAAGGCTTCATTTGTGCACTTTGACAAACCATATTGCTTGTTAAGTGAGCATAGATTGTTTAAGCTTCCCAAGAACAAGCAGTATATATCATCAAATCCACAGAACAACCTGATATTTCACACTTTTATGGTCCAAAAATCAAGCAAGAATCTTTTAAGATATATTAAGGAGGATTGGTTAAAAGGTGTTACCTTTGGTGAATTGAGTAGGGGCGATCTGGACGTACATAAGCAAGAACAGCAGCATTTTCAAAGCTGACAGAGAAAGTGTTTTCTGGATGATGAGATAGAAACTCTTTTAGAGTTTCTTCTGGAAGTTTAGGCTTCTTAGAGCTGTTATGAGAGGCAGGGCTGTTCAGCTCTTCAGGTGGGTGAGCAAATGCTTTATGAAAAATGGCCAACATATTCCTTGAAAACTAAGCTTGTGATCACACTTGGTGTAGTGTTTTATCTCTTGTGTCTGTTAGTTTCGATATGATATGGAAATGGAATGGAGGAGCGGAACTAGGGGTGGTGTTAGGTGTATGTAAATGTGAAATGTCAGAAATGGTGGGGTCAGTGGGGTCCATAAAGGGTTGGTAATATTATCTATCTGACTGCGAGCGTGGATCTTAGTGTGATGACCGATGAGGATAAGGATTCTCGTACCCCGTTCTTATCTTCTTTCAACTTCCCCCTTTTTCATTGTTTCCCTATAATTTAACCATTTCAACACCACCACAAGAAGGACAAGTTGATTCCATCGGACAAGTGTTTAACTATACAAGAAAATCCACGTTAAGCTAGATATCACTACTCTGTTTTACTTATTTAGTCATGTAATGGGCTGTAAATAATTTTCCTATGACTTAACCAGGTGATGTCGTTTCTGATACCGCTATACACTTACAATCTCATCTTTATTCAACGGATACAAAACACCCATACTTTAGCAGGAACCTCAACATTCGACAAGCAAACACTTGATTTCGAAGTAGTCAAAACAAGAAAGAATCATATCCTTTTTTTAATGTCTAAATTTAGATAATATTGACAAATGGGACATGGGATTTGGTATGGGTATAGTTGTAGGAATAAATAAACAGAATATACAAAACATAAACTTGTATTGCAAAACAATATAATCAGTGTATATAAAAGTGGATCCGAAACAGTATATAGAACTGAATAAGCAGTGAAATATACAAAGATATAAATTTTATAAAATTAAAATTTAAACCAATATTTAGATCGTATTTTCTGAGATTTGTTATACAATAATATTATTAAAACAGATTTGTTACCTCTTGTCAGTATTAAAGGTTGAATAACATCTGTTTTTCAAGATAATAAAGATCAATAGCAAGAGCACACTACTAAAATTATTCTTACGAACTCAAAAACAGTTCGAACTTTATCACACTGAAAATTTATGACTCTATAGAAGAAATGAAAAACTGAGAGAGATGATTATTTTTGTTGTATTTTCAAGTAAAGGAAGAATGCCAATATATATATTCATGAGGAAAAAAGAATAATATGAATTAATCTAAGCAATTTCTAAAATCAATTCATAATTTAATTCAAACTTAAATTTGATAAAACTAAAATTTAAACTCTACCCTTTAATCTTCATACGTTTTGCATAAAAAAAATTTATGGAGAAAAGAAAATAAAAAGTAGGCTAGGGCGAATCGGGTCGTTTTCCGGCCGACATTCAATACGTCCAAGCCCGAATCTAATCGGGATTTGCACCCCACCCTTTCTACTTTCCAATGTGGGACATTTTTCTCCTTTTATTTTTTTTACTTCAAATCATTCTAATGAGTGCATTTTGAAATTCAATTTTTCGGTCACCTATTAATCATTTTGAGTATATTATATACCAATTCAAAACTTTCACTGAGGAGAACCTGAATCAACTTTAACACTTTACTTACATGAAATAGGCTTCATTCAAAATCGAATATAAACATAACATGTTGAAATATTTTTTTTCCAACGATAGCCATTTAGATACGTGCTAAACCAAAACTCATAGTTATGACAAAGCCAATGTATTTCTGTCAATTCTGTGGGTATATATTCAAAAGACTTATCATACCACATAGTTTCATTGTGTTTATCTGATTGAAACCTGCTCTATGGTGGATGGTCCTGGCTAGGCATTCCCACTACCAAAACCAAACAATCAAACTTCCCATTTCTTCAAAATGTGGATTGGACCATATGGCAGTTACTGCTATAAATGTTTAGATAAATAGCTTTCGCTTTAATCTAGCATGGACCATCATGATTATTGATGAATATAGATGTTCTTTTTGCAGAAGGGTAACCTTCACACTTTGTAGTAACAGGAGATTTTTGAAGGGTAGACACAAGGACAAGTATGATGCATTTCAAAGCAAATATTTTCATGTCAAAACCCCCTCAGAAGAAGAGGTGTTAGATGACATATCAGTTATACAAATAGCATCACTGAACCAGCATAGTTAGATACTGTAATGAGACCAGTGCTCAATGAAAAATTCCCTATGTGCTTGCTCCATGATCATAAGCTATACAAAATAACTCCACACTGAACCGAAAAAGTACGAGATTTTACAGAGGAAAGTAAAGAGCGGGACTCGAAAAGCGCATTAGCTGTAAGTAATATCATCACAATACAAGGTCCTGAAGCCACCTCTGAGAAAATATGCTCCCCCGTACAATTATCAGATCCCTTCAAACTTCGGACAGTTTAATATAGAAAAGTCGACACGTGAGATTTTACTTGCTAATACTACATTAGTGCAGATTCTTTTCAGCCGTGGTAGATTATACAATGTCAAAGACTTTAAATTAGGCAGAGTGAATGAGTTTGTATCCATTCCTTCCTCCACTTGTGCATCTTCATCGTCCAATGATACTGCTATTACTTCCTCCAACTTCGCTCAATTCATAATAGCAATGTCTTCGAGACTATGGAGGTTCCTTAACCACCTTGTCGGGAACAACTTCCTCATCTTCGGACATTGACTTACAGAGAACTGCTTAAGTTGGGAAAACATGGTAGGTGAAACCAAAGAAGAAGAAAATACATACTCCATCTCTTCACAAGCAGAAATGACAAAGGTCTCCACATAGGCTGCATTTTTCAATGCTGAAACATCACACAAACTTCTCATATCATTGCATGCTTCAATATATAGCTGCTCAGTGCTTTTAGGCATCTCCACTCCGGTTATGTCACAATTATCTAAAATTACAATTTTCTGATTTCCATGAAAGTCATCTCTCCTACCATGCACTTCATTGAACATTAGCAAGTTTGATACAACGCTATCATGATGTGTCATATCCGTGTTCTGCAAGCCGAAACTCAAATCTCAAAATGAAGTTGCTGGGTCCGCTGCACCTATCCATGTATCTTCCATATGTTAAGTTCTTTGATGTTAGAAAAACGGGCATCCAATTTTCCAACTTTCTTAACCTTATAAGAACTTCACTAGGAGTTGTCTTTAGATAGCAACCTCTGAAACAAAGGTATGTCAAGTTGATCAACATCTGCAAACCTTCTGGGACTTTTGTAATACCGGTATATGAAAGGTCTAATATGCTTAGAGCAGTCAAATTTGCTAATGCTGGTATATCTTTTAAAGCTTTGCATCCTTTAAGTAACAAACAAGTTTAGATTCTCTGAAGATAGAATTGATTTCGGCAACACTTGAATCGGCTTCGAGACAAATTTAGAACCTGAAGTCCATGCTGTTTCTCCAAGAAGAAATTGGGCCACCGCCTTAGATTGGTGTGTTGTAGCAGCATGACTGACAGTCGACTCTGGGGATATGCAAGGACTTTCTAAGTTTTGATTGTGCATTAAGGAAATGCACTCAAGATCCTCTGTACATTCTTCCTCATTGGGAAAATATGTCAAATTAACACTTGTTTTGACCAGGAATCGATTACCTGCAATTTGGATAGCCATATCTCTTATCAGATCATGCATCTTCATCCTCTTATGCCCATAACAGTCAACAGATTCAGTCAACATGCAAGCTCGATCAAGTCTGTTCAACATGGTATGACCTTCATCGACCATTTCTTGCATGTTTTTCCATTCTACCAAATAATTTCTTACCGATAAGCAGCCAAATTAATTCCTCTCTTGGAATATCATAATCTTCAGCATATAACGCACAATGTAAAAGACACTGCTGCAATATCGAGCTACCTAAGCAATCATAGCTCAGTCTCAGTACTCGAACTACATCCTCTTCGATGGCTGCTACCCCTGCTCTTGATTTTCTCAAGTTGTTTAATACACTTCTCCATTCTCTGATGTCATCATAGTTTCTCATGCTTCTTGCTAATGTAACTACACCAAGGGGCAAACCTGCACATTCCTCGACCACAAGCTTTGCAATATTTTGTACCGAATGTGCAATCTCCAATTCTTTATTCTTAACAAATAAATCCCAAGCTTCTTCCTTTGTTAAAGGATTTACTTTAATAATCTCGTCACAGAACATTTGATTACAAATATGTTTCCATCGAGTCGTTAAAATCACTGTACCTCTCCAGTGAAATGATTCCACACATCATCTAGAAAGGTTATAAACTTCTTTTTCCTCTCCAGTGCTTGTGTCAACAATCCTGCCCTTTTCAACTGACTCTCCTCCGGCGACAGATCGATCCGCATATACTTTGCTAGGTCACTTTGTAGTTTATAAATATTGCAATATTTTGACACGGTGATCCAGTAACCAGATCCTACACCTTTTTATACTTCATTATAAGCATGTGTAAGCAGTGAGGTTTTCCCAACTCCTGGCATTCCCCACAGACTGATTACCGAGACATCATCTTCCATCAAGCATGTTTGAATCTCGAGCAGGCTTCTATGAAACTCTTCGCCTACTATATCTATTGTTGGTAATTTAACAGTTTCATGTACATCAATTGTAAGCCCGTTTGAAAATTCGCCTTGAATAACAAGTCTGTTCACTTCTTTAACCAACCGATTAGCATACATGCTCACATTTTTCCCAACTTCTCCCTTGATATTTGTAGACTTGAATTCTTTATCTGGATTGGCTTCTTTGTTGCACGTCTCTTCCAGTTTCTTTCTCAGATCTTGCACTTGCTGTTGGTTTTCACAATTCTCTAACTCTTTGTATATCTTAATCATGCTTTCAATGTTGCCCATGTGTGTATGTACCTCCTATATATCGAAACAACATCATCAGATAGTCAGGCAGAGAAATTGGACAAGCAAGAGCAAGAAGTTTACGTGACATCTCCATTAAAGCAGAGGTTACATGTGTATACCCGGTCTGGCAGTTGAACAGTTACGGTCTAATTTCCTTCTGAGAACAGAGGATCCTTCTTTGCGTAACCCGACCTAAAAGAATGATCCAGAAAGATAAGACTAGGTATACCTTAACACTAGGACTAGAGGAGTTAATGGGATGATTTATTGACAGATGACGAAAAGATAAGGGGGGTAGGTGGTTTAAGAAAAGGAAGCTTCTTAATCAGTGAGTACTGTAGGAAGCTTACTAGTCAACATCAACTATTACTGCAAAGTTTTTAACGATAGTATCTCGTAATACACTCTTACAGTAGCTATATCTACTCAAAAATCGATGTATAACGTAAGAATGCAAAGAAAAGATAAGACATCAAAACGTGAAATTGTCAACATGTTTTTCACACTCACTCTTTGTATGTGGAAATTTGATGACATGGGTTATCTATGGTTACTCGTCATATGCGACGACAAACAAGAAACGGTGCAAATTTCTTCCTCCTTCCCTGTTGCCTTGCATCTTGCAAAAAGTTTTATCTGAGAGCATGCTCTGAATTTGATGTCTTAATCCACGACAGCAAGATTCAGTACTGACCACGAATCAAGCATATGGTGCAATCTTGGCATTGATTCCATTTGCTTTACATTAAAGTAGACGTGGAAATCATAAGGTTGTCCAAATCGGTACAGTAGTATTGGTTGTCAACTTCAAACAAATAATGTGAGACCAAAAAAAAAAACATCAAATTGCACAGCACCATCTTTACTTAGTTTCACTTCCAAATGAATATAATGTTGTTTTAGAAGGCATGAACATTAGAACATGCTTCCCTGTGTCTCCCCGGTGGTTTAGCTAACTAAGTTAAACCCGATCACAACATGTGAAATTATTGCTTACTCAGGAATTATGTCAGCCACATTAACTAATTTCCTATCTGCTCACTAAATCCAGGATTAGTGACCTTATCAGCCAGCTAATAAAGTGCGTCATCAACCGTGAACTTTTTGTGGACGTGTCGATCTTAATTGTTAACATCAACTTCTCTTTTATGTTTTTATCCAAAACATATGAAATAATTGTAGTGCAGTTGTTTCTCGTCACATCATTGCCCTTGTAAGAGTTTTGATTGGTGCTCTTCGATTGTGTGTTGGATACGGATTGGCTACTTTTGTTCATTAGTTTTTCTTATACCTAATACAATTTCTGTTATGTGAGGCCGCTTAGCTCAGAGGTTAGAGCCGGGAGGAGCTCGATTCAGATCGGGAACTTGATTTGGATCGAGAATTCGATTTGGACCGAAAACTATAAATAGAATATTGGTCTCTAAATTTTAATTCAAATCGAATACTGATCTCTAGATTTCAGATTCAAATAGGTTATGAATGACCATCGTTATTCGTCAACATTCAGAGAAAAAAAAGAAAAAAAAAAGTCATAACTGTTAAGAAAATGAGAAAAAGAAATGATAAAATATAGTTAATAAATTAACTATATTTCAATCGGCGTACATATTTGTCTTTTTCTTATGACATGACATGTATTTTAACTATTGAATTTATAATAACCGAAATTTACGGCAAGACATACATGGAGGGATAAAACAATGATTGAATCCACTCTCAATAAAGTTTATGCTCTTTTACTATATACTATTCGAGAAAATATAAATCATAATGAAACTATTTGATTATGTTTTAAGAAAGTTTTGGAGAAGCTCGAGTTAGGTGGCTCTACAACTAAAAATCGAGTAAGCGAAAAAAATAAGCTACCTCAAGTTGGAAAATAGGAATAATAAGATATCAAAGTTTTATATTTGAAATTTATAGAGATTATTTTTTCGGATTAATCAGTCAATTTCAAAATAAATAAATATTAAATTTTAACATCAAATTAAAATTTAGATAAAAATAAATTAAATTTTAATATTTATGATATTTTAAATTAACATGAATATCTTTATAAAAATACAAATGAAAAAAAGAAAAAGAAAAAGAAAAAGAAAAAATGTTTGGCAAATAGGCTAAATATATAACAAGAGGTATAAATGAATGGATAGCATATCTGGATTGATTGAATCTGGGAACTACACAATGCCAACATTACCTACTTATTACTAAATTAAAATGCATATGCTTAAAATAATATCTTTAGATTATATTCTTACCTGAAATTTAAGAGAAAAATGTAGGAGGATCAATTCTTAAGAGGGAAACAAAAGTGATCATAAATAAGAACGAAACAATGTCCTTCAAGGCTCATGCAACAAACATCTTGACAATAACATGACATACTCTTGCAGATACAGACACTAATAATTTAACGTAAGAGTAAACAAATAGGTAAAAATGCAATGAAATGGACCGTCCCAAAATTAGCACATGAAAACTACAAGCACCGAACATTAATTTCATAAGAAATAAGAAATAAATATTAGGAAAATAAAGTAATGACATTCTACCATCCTTGTTCTCTTGCTTATTAATGTCAAGGACCCCACTTTTGCTCTAATACGACAAGTTACACAAAGTTAACACTTTTCATGTTGTAGGACAATTTTTGCATCTTTTCTCAAACATAACGTTCTCTTCTATATATTTATAAATACCCCCACTTAAATTCCACCACATATATTCTACCACCTCCCAAAATCACCGTCCACCGTCGCAACCACCACCGCCGCTTCTGCACCATTCTAACCGATCCCAGCAAAGCTTTCTAACAATCCCTTAGTTTCTCTTTAATTTTTGCATGGCAGTGAGTTTACAAGCACATGATATATCGGACCTCTGCCTGGGAAAGCCAGCGCTGAAGCCCCTGTCCATCGCCTCCACCATCTCCGACGCCTTGCTAGCCTTAAACCTCTCCGAAGACAACTACATCAGCGTCTGGGATTGCAGTCACTCCTCTGTCGCTGATGATGACGATGATGATGGCTGCAATTGTGAGTGCCGATGTGTCGGAAAGCTCTGCATGGTGGATGTGATTTGTTATCTCTGCAAAGATGAGAACTTGTCGTCACCTTCTGTTGCTTTAGAAGCACCTGTCTCTGATATCTTGCCTAAGATTCCTGGTCTCGTTATGCATTTGGATCCCTCTGCTAGGTACTCATCATCATCATCATCATCATCATCAACTTGGATATTTCATTATCGGGTTATTTTTTTATATTTCTTTTAATTATTTACTTTTAAAATATTTTCACTTCTTACCTGGGTATTTAATATCTTTTCTGCAACATACTTATTTTGAAAAAATGGGAGTTTCTGACATTAAATTCACTGACTTTTATATTAAAGTGAGCTGCAGTTACATGCTTAACTAAAACTGATTCTGTTTTTTTTTTCTCAGCCTATTAGAAGCCATTGATCTGATCCTTGAAGGAGCACAAAACCTGGTAATACCAATCAAGACTAGACTCAACAACTGTACAGGAAGAAGAAGACACAAGCAAGAACCGATCAACCAAAACGGTGTAAGATTCTGCTGGTTGACCCAAGAAGACATAATCCGGTTCCTCCTCAGCTCAATAGGCCTCTTCTCTCCAATCCCATTCATCTCCATCGAATCTCTCGACATCATCAACACTAACGTTTTAACCACCCATTACCACTCCCCTGCCTCCTCCGCCCTCAAATCCGTCTCTCAATCACTCACCGACCAAACCTCGGTCGCCGTCGTCGACTCCGGCAGCATTCTAATCGGAGACATCTCACCCTTCACTCTCGCCGCCTCAGCTGTTACCTGCGGCGAGAACTCAACATCTGCCGCCATAACCACCCTCTCCTCCGGTGACCTCATGGCCTACATCGACTGCATGGGCCCATCGGACGATCTAGTAAGAGTTGTTAAGGAGAGGTTGAAGGAGAGGAACTTGGAAGCTATGATTGAAGAGCTTGATAACTTGTCGTCGTGTTTGATGTTTTCTTCGTCGGGTTCTTCCTCGTCGTTGTCTTCGTCGGACGAGGAGGCAGGTAGTACGAGGTGGTATGGGAGGTTGAGAAGGAGTTGTAGCTATTCGGCGAGGAGCGTGAGGGGAGCTGAGGCTATGGTTTGTCATCCATGGAGTTCGTTGGTTGCTGTTATGATTCAGGCGATTGCTCATAGAGTGAATTATGTTTGGGTTATAGAAGATGATTGCACCTTGGTCGGAATCGTAACCTTTTCTGATATTTTGAAGGTTTTTAGAGAACATTTAGCGAGTATGGATTAGGAAGTGATATTATCATATTGGGTCAAGCTTGCTTTTTTGGACTCCATTTAAAAATAAGATAAAAGCATCGTAAGTTCGTAACATATAGATCAGCTCATAACATATAGTTTAACTCGGCTTTTTGTTGAAGAGGTCGGCAGAAAATGAGGCCAGAGAAATTTAGTACCAAATTATGTTATTTTGACATGAATCTGGAATCTGGAATCTGGAATCTGGAATCTGGAATCTGGAGTGTATACAGAGAAATTTGCCACGTGCCTGAAAAATGGTATCTATGATGATAAACTAAATCTATTGTGAATCAACTAGAAACATCTCTCACAAAACAGAAGCAACAATTGGAAAAATTGTAAACTATGAATAATAACACTTCACACAAAAGCAAAAAAGAGGGTTTATGCAAGCAAATCATAAAATAAAAAATAAAAAAATAAAAACTTGTTATACAACAATACACACAAACTCAAAACTTCCATCAAACTTCTGAAACAGAATTGACATTATCTTCCTCATCAACCAAGTTGTTAGCAAATATCTCAGTTGGTTCAAGGCAACTTCTCAAGGAATCATGCCCAAGTTGAGCTCTTTCGTTGTCTCCAAACCCGAAGATTCTTCCCCGGTTAGTAACCACCACAGTATGGTACAGCCCTGTACTAATCTGAGAAACTTTGTGAGCTCTTAAGCTATCAAGGACACGTGGCTCCATCACCTTATCGGACACTCCCCTGTCTGAAAACCCCAGGCTTCCAAATCCCATCCATCCAAAACCATAAACCATACCAGTATCAACTAGCACAAAGGTTTTCCTTTTTCTTGCACAAACCTACATTAATTAGAGAATTGGGTTCAAAGATCATGGACATACTTTGCAAACTCTATTAGTAGAAATAGAAGTGACGAATGAACCGAACCTGAACAGCAAGGTGGGTCTTCAGGCCGGTCAAGAGAGCTGGAGTGGTCTTATCGATCTCATCTCCATGACCCAATGCACCACAGTAGCCTTTTCCCCATGTATATACCTGAAACCATTATATAAATAGAGTTTTAGTAACGGGTTTGAATAATTTTGAGACACTCAATCTAAGCGTAATTGGTAAAAACACAAGTTTATGTTGATTTGAGAAACTAACATAACCACTGGAATCTAATGCCACAGCATGCTCATCACCAGCTGAGACAGAAATTATGTGAATACCCTTTCTGTTCAATGTTTGGATTCCTCGTGGTTGGTACTCATTTTGCTGCTCTCCGCGGCCAAGACAGAAATTAGACCCCGACCCGAAAGAGTATAAGGTTCCTTGTTCGGTTACTGCCAAGACATAACCGGGACCCGCTGCAATTTGAGACACAGAGCCGACTCCCTTGAGAAATTCAATGATTTTGGGAGTGGGTCTGTCTAAGCTGTCTCCATGACCAAGCTGACCATGTGTGTTGATCCCACATGTATAGACATGGCCTTGTCTTGTTAAGAACACTGTGAAATTATGCCCTGCGGAAACCTTGAAAGAAAATGTTGGTTTAGTAAAATAGTAAATCATCTTCACCAAAAATTTTTTAAGGAAAATCAAGCCTAATTGGCTACAGGACTCTACCTGCTTGCAAGGAACCCCATTTAATGCTTCAACAAGTCTAGGCCTAAAAATGGGGCGGCCTGTGTCTCTGTGCCCGCAACAGAACGAGGAATTATCCCCACAAGTGAAAACCTGAATCATTGATAGGACAATAATTAGTGATTATGGAGGAGAAATGACTTAAAATGCAACTAGTATCTTATAAACTCACTATTATCACACAAAGCTACTAACCTCTCCGGATTGAAGAACAAAAGCGGCATGATTATGAGAAGCTGAGACTTGTACCACATGAGCAGAAGATGGGAAGTTTATTGGGGAAAATGACACATGTTGAGTTGTTTCAGGACCATGACCAAGCACCCCACATAAACTCGAACCACATGAATATACCGATGACTTACTGATCAGTAAAGTATGATATCTTCCAGTCGCAATCTGCATCTGTTTATAATTTTTGGGAAAAAAAAAAAAAAAAAGCTAGTAAACATCTATATAATATTTTAACCACTTTCCATATCTATTAGTAAATAAGACAAGAGAAAATGGTTTATAGGAAATAGTACATCTCCTGCCGAGGTTTGAACGATGTTGGAAGATTGCTCTACAGATTCTAGGAATCTTAAAACCTGTTTCCAATTCCCGTTACAACGGTCAAAGAGTTCTCTTTGAGCATTCTCACTCATTCGAGCATAACTAGTGTGAGATGTACAAAGCTGAAATGCTGCGAAATCAACTATTGACCGGAACTTATGAGGATACAGCCCATGACTCACTCCAAACATCTTGGAAGTCAGCTCCAAGCAAATAAGATCATTAGCGCTAAGCCGGCCACATGTCAGAATCTCTAACATCAAATGTAACGGAAAGTCCTCCATTGAAACAGACCGAAATTGATCCATATTCTATTTTCAACTCTAAATAAAGTAAGATGATATCAAATCCTCCCTAAACAACTTCTCACACAAATTCACAGCTAAGAACCTCAACCCAGACAGTGAATGATTTCGAAGATAACACCACGAGTCCAGTGCGAGGAAGGTATCAAATCTTTAGACGAAATTTCGTGCAGTTAAAGAAACATATGAAGAACACATCAGAAGGAAGAAAAATGTAGGAAATTGAGTACAAAAAAGGGGGTGCGGATGAGAATTTCAGAGGTGATAGATACAGTGATTGGAAATAAAACATCAGATGGGACAATTCACAAATCACACCCACACGTATTATTAAAAAGCTCAACAAAAAAAAAAAAAAACAGAACAAAGTAAAGATGTTTTCCTGCAAAATCGAGTGAAAAACCAAACAAAAGATGCAGAAAATTGTCCCAAATGAACCGATTAATTTTTTTTTTAAAAAAAACTAAACTTTTAGCAGCAGATGGTGGGTGAAATGGAGAAAATAGAAATGTGGGTTTTGGATGGATTCGAAATTGGGATTGTAATCAAGTGGGGGAGAAAAAAGCATATGCTTGGAGGATTCATACCACGAAAATGAAGAAGAAAAGGAAAGCTTAGAATTTACTCAGCACAACCTTTTCAGTGCCGATCACTTTCTCTCCATCCCCACTCTTTTGCCGAAAGGTTCAAAATTCAAGCTCAGATCAGAACCCTTGAGCTCAATAACTTTAATATTTAAAATTTGAAAAAGTCAAGAGATTCATTTTTATTTATAGTAATAACGAAGATCTAAACTTTCCCATTTAGAGAGAAACAAAGAGAGAGAGAGATAAGATAAGTGGGGAACAACTAAAAGCAAACCAAAAAAATTATTATTAGTTTTTTTTTTTTTTTTTTTTTTCACATTTTACTTTCTATATTTTAATTTAATTTAATTTAATGTAAGACTTTGAACTAAAATACTGGCCTGGTCATATATGTATGCCTTAGTTGCTAAGACTTTGAATTATAAAAATATAAAATTAAGGGGCAGTTGTTTGATTCTCCAAAATAAAATAGATTAAGTAACGAGAATAAGTGAAATATAATTTATGATTTTCATTATGTTTCTCTGTTTATAGAAATATATTAAATTAGTAATAAATAATAAATAATTTATTTTATTTTCTATATCTAATAAATAAACTAACTTGCATAAATAAATAGAGAATTTTATTTCCACGTTACAAGAATAAAAATACATAAATCATTCCTTATATTAAATAATGATTTAATATCCGGCGACCCAACATGTTATTGGGCTGGTCCATATCTCAATTACTTATGGTCCTAACTTCATTCTCGTAACCACAGAGGCCCATAGCCCAATTACTTGTGGTCCTAACTTCAGTTTCGTCAACCTCAGAGCATACGTCGGTCCAATAAGAACCAACCGCAAACCCGATAGCCCGCGTAAATATCTATCTTCTTAACTTGCACACATAGAGCTTCTTCTCTTGAAACCCTAACTTAATTGCAGAGGGGGTTGGGTATCCATCTTCTTTACTGCTGGAACTCAGAAGCAACAATTAAGCAGTGATGGCGAAGAATAAGGAGAGGAAGGTGAGTGTGTCTGGGAAGCCGAAGCATTCACTGGACGCGAACAGGAAAGATGGGAAAGGTGATGCTCGTAGCGGCGCCACCGTCCGGCGGCTCAAGATGTACAAGACCAGGCCTAAGCGTGACCGGAAAGGAAAGGTGCTGAGGAATGAGTACCAGTCCAGTGAGTTGCCCAATACGCGAATCCAGCCTGATCGCAGATGGTTCGGTATGTTGAAATATAAATTGCAATTTACTTTGCTTTTTCTTCTGGCTTGAATTGGCTGGAAATAAATCTTCTGTTTGTGGGGTGATGATAGAGATCTTTGTTATTGAATTTTAGTGGAGTGATTATTTTTGGATGAATTTTGTAGGGAATACTCGTGTTGTGAATCAGAAAGAGCTTGAAATTTTCCGAGAAGAGCTACAAAACCGGATGTCAAGTAGTTACAATGTGATTTTGAAGGAAAGGAAACTTCCATTGTCTCTCTTGAGTGACCACCAGAAGGTAAGGAGACTTATAAGGCATGGTTGTCAATTTGTCATATTGATTTAGGTATCCTAAAATAGTTATCTCTTGGGATGTTTAGCAGTTAAGATATTTATTATTTCTAAGTTGCTATCTAGAGATGAATTATTTGTTGAAGACTGTCAAGTTAATTTTTATTTGGCCCTTTGTTCCTTCTGTTTATGCTCATTTAACCACCAATGCTACCAATTCTTAAACTAGTTTTTTTTCACTTTAAAGTTTGATCTGCTAATTTTTTTTAAAATATTTCTGAAGCAAGCCAGAGTTCATCTTCTGGATACAGAGCCCTTTGAGGATGCATTTGGACCAAAGAAAAAAAGGAAGCGCCCAAGGCTCTTAGCTGCTGATTATGAGTCGTTACTTAAGAAAGCAGATGGTTCTCAAGGTAAGGTGCTATTCTTCTTGCTTTGCATGATTGGTTCATAAATTGCTTTTATTCATCACGTTTTCTGGTTGACCCTTCTTTTCTTATTTTGAAACCTGGGTCATAGAAACTATTTATTTCTAGTTATCACATATTTGACTTTGCTTACATCTAAATTTTATTATGCATGACTTCAATTCTGTGTTCAATAGATGCTTTTATGGAGAATCACGCTGATTATGAAACAGCAGAAGGGATTGAAGAGGATGGGGTTAGGGACCTAGTTCGGCATACAATGTTTGAGAAGGGTCAAAGTAAACGTATCTGGGGTGAGCTTTACAAAGTCATTGATTCTTCAGATGTTGTTGTCCAGGTCAGAATTTTCCCTTCAATTAAAAGCATAGAAGTTTTCCTTATTGTAGTCCATTCTCACTTGTCTTGAAATGTTACGTTACTTGATAAATCATCTGGTTTATAATTCTGATTGAAGTAGGATCTGCCTGTCTTTGTAGTTTATGAAATTATACATTTAGCTTTATTTCTTTTTTCAACTGAACGCTAATCCCGTACAGGTGTTGGATGCAAGGGATCCTCAAGGGACTAGATGTTATCATTTGGAGAAGCATTTGAAAGAGCATTGCAAACATAAGCACATGGTTCTGTTGCTAAATAAGGTTGTTGAATGTCTTGAAATGGGTATTTTATTGTGAGTTTACCAGGTTTTTTTTTATTATGTTCTTAAGTCTGTCTACTCGAGGATTAATGGTTGATTCTCTCTCAGTGTGATTTGGTTCCTGCTTGGGCAACAAAAGATTGGCTTAGAGTGTTATCTAAGGAATATCCAACATTAGCATTTCATGCAAGCATCAACAAATCCTTTGGAAAGGTACCTATTTGTTATCTTTTATTACATAGCTCTAAAATTTTGGTGTACTATATGTAATTATATGTTTGTATAAATTACTAAGTTTGCTTTTTTTGCTATAGGGTTCTCTTCTATCGGTGTTGAGACAATTTTCACGGTTAAAAGCTGACAAGCAAGCAATATCAGTCGGATTTGTTGGATATCCCAATGTTGGAAAGTCCTCTGTGATCAACACGCTGCGGACAAAGAATGTAATACTTCTCGTCTAACCATGCTTCCCTTGTAATTCTATTGACAACACTACAATTGGATTTCTGATGTGCTTTGTTAATCCGATATGTTTATTAGGTTTGTAAGGTCGCCCCTATCCCTGGGGAGACCAAAGTGTGGCAGTACATAACTCTCACGAAGAGGATATTTCTCATCGATTGCCCTGGAGTTGTTTACCAAAATAGGGACACTGAAACAGATATTGTGCTGAAAGGAGTGGTATGTACTCTTTTTATGGTGCATGGTCTGTGGCTTACTTTCCCTAATTCCCTGTTTGTTGGCCATCAATGCATACAATATACATTCATCCATTTTCAAAGCAACACATACTATTTCCGTAAGGGCATCTAATAACCATTCTTCTATCTGTTTTCTTATATACTGAACCTTTCCCATAATATTTTCTTCTGGCACTTGCCCCCTTGATTTTTGTGTCTGGGTTGCCATCAGTTTGATTGATTAATCATATGTGCCTTTATCTCCAGGTCCGTGTCACAAATTTGGAGGATGCTTCTGAACACATAGGAGAAGTTTTGAAACGTGTGGATAAAAAGCACTTGGAAAGAGCATACAGAATAACAGAGTGGTAAGTAAATCATCCTTCAATAAATGTTCCTGGTCTTTTCAGGGAAAAGGTCTTAGTAAAAAGACATAAAAAAGCTACTCGTCTTTGTTGTATGTTTCTTAGGAAGGACGAATATGACTTCTTAGTTCAGCTATGCATACTGTCCGGAAAATTACTAAAGGTAACACCCTCTATATATATGTATATATTTAAATCCTTGAATATGTTCCGTCCAAGGTATCTTAGAAATATGCATTTCCATTGGCTGTTTTATAATTGGATAGGGTGGTGAACCGGACTTAACAACAGCAGCAAAGATGGTGCTACATGACTGGCAGAGGGGTAAAATTCCCTTCTTTGTCAAGCCTCCTCGAGAAGCAGCTGCTGCGGAAGCTACCAAGGAGGAATCTAAGGATAATGATCTGACCAACGATGCTGGGGTTGATACCAGCAAGGCATCAGCAGCTTTTAAAGTCATTGCACATGTCGTAACATCTCAGCAGGAAAGAAGCATTCCAGTTCAAAGAGATCTGTTCAGTGAAACTGAGTTGAAGGGTGAGGCCTCCTCCAATCAAGCCCCCAGCTCTGAGGATGATGACGAAGATGAGGATGAAGCTTCCGAAAAGTCTCCCAGCTCTGATTTTGCGGACGAAGACGAGCATCCTGGTACTGAATGATGAATCCAGAGAGATAATATCAAGCTTTTCGATTTTAGAAAATAAGTTGAGAGGGTTGTAAAATTTTGACACTTCGTATGTAGCAATTTTCTTGGTTTTGAAATCTAATACAAGCTCAATTTATTTGTAGAGTATGTAACCCAACAGTTATGATGCGTTGTTTTGCTGTTATTCTATTGTTTAATGAAAGCATATTTTGTCACCTGAAGAAGTCCAAAAAAATAAAGAATTGTTTTTCCCGATGTGCTATGAAGAATTTTTTTTGTAAAATCCTGTCCCCTAAAAAATTCCTATTCCAAGACATAATGAAAAGGATAATATAAAGGATAGGTAGAGAGGTAGTGATTCAAGTCATAATCTTAAATTACGGGATGAGATATAATATATTATATCAAAAAAATACATCAATCTTAAGAATTTATAAGCTTAATTATGGATCAAACATAATAATAAAAATGATTAAGTTGTGTTTTTTATTTTGTATTTCAATTTGAAATTTTGTTCTTGTATATCTAGATAAGTATGTATCTATAAAAAATATCTGCATATAATATCTTTGTATTCTTCTCAATTCTTTTATTTAAAGATTAGCCGATATAAAAACTATTAGCCTCATATGAGTTGTGTGAATAAATGATTATTTGATAATGAGTAAGAAATATCCATCTTTCTACTAAATAGTATGTATTTAACTCATAATTCACTAGATATTTTTACTAAATTGCTCTCGGTTGTTCACTCATTTGATAACAAGAGTCATTTTTTAATAAATAATCACTATGAGTCAAATTCAATAGAATTTTATCAATATTTTTTCTATGAACTGAACCAATAATTCTCTTTTTTTATCATCAATCGAATCACTTTTTCAAGAAAGACGAGACATATAAATTATACAAATAAAGAGATATATTCATTGATAAGAAAAAATATGAATCCTAGGACTATTACATATATAAACTTCATATATTCAAGAGAAAATTGGTAAATGATATTTGATAGGGAGACATAATTATCATGCTTTGTCATGAAAATGGCAGCAGGTTCAGAATCCAGATACTCCCCTCCTACGCCAATCTCTCCACAATATAAGGCAAGGTATGTGGATGAATACATACAAAACGAGGGTGTCTTATTTCAATCAATGATGTTTCCAATTTCCAATATCAGTCAACCTATGATATTTACCACCATTTTTAACAGTTGGGAGTATAATTCTCAACTCAAGAAACAAAACCCTTTATTTACATTATTACATTAATACCTACAGCTGCCATGTAGTATGACTAAACCAGCTTAGACCAATCACGTGTCTAAGTTCGAATCGGTGAGAAGATTAATGGGGTCACCTGTGCTTGAAAAAGAAAGCGTAACCAACTGATTATTCATGAATTTATGGACCATGTTTGTGATTTCATATTTTATAGCAAATTTAGTGGGTTAGACCAATTCATGATTTACATATTGAAGAAGAAGGAAAGTCAAAATATAAATTAAAATAGTCAATAATTTACAGACCATGTTGGCTTGTCGGGACACACGAGAGAATCAGATTGACAGTTCCTGCATATGCATGAGCCCCGCCTGTCACGTAATTACAGAGAAAAAAAATAACGTTGGAATTTCACTTGACATATTCCTTCTTATAAAATTGTCATAGAATCAAGAGATGAGGGGAGTCTGGCTTCGATTATGCAGGAAGGGAAGTACATATATATATATACATATATGATAGTATTTGTTGAAATAAATGGATCAAGACTTGAAACACGTAACAGATACGTTTTCCAAAAAACGATATTTTCACCCTCCCAGATTGCTTTAGGTTACTATGAAAATAGTTTTCGGGATATGACAAGCTTTTACAAAAGATCACAAGCAACAGTGAAATTTTGTTATGGAATATATTCGGTTTCTGACAGTACGAAAACTGAGAAGAAGATTGATCTCTGGTTCTCTTCAGGTTTCTCTTATTTATAGGCAAATTTTGGCACCTGTTCGTGAAACAGTATACTGTTTCACAAACAGTCACACTTCTTTGTTTAAAACAGTTTAACTGTTTTAACAGTCAGATATTTGAATTCCCGAAATTCAAACTCTAACGGTAACTAACCGTTTTAACTGTCAAACGTTGAAGTAGTCGATCAACCACCGCATGTGGCGGCTGGCCGCCAAGTGCCAAGTGCCAAGTGCCAAGTGCCAAGTGCCAAGTGCCAAGTGCCAAGTGCGCCTAATAAGCGCCAAAAGCGCCTCACGCCTCACGCCCACGCCCACGCCGCGCGTGCGAGTGCAAGTCTCAGCAAAACCCCAATACTTAGTTATTATTACAAATATTTACTATTTGCAATTACTTATAAATGCTTAAAAATGTTTCTCCCTTTCCAATATGGGATGCATTTAATTGCATTTATTAAATATTTTTTAGGCTTTGAGTCTTTAATCCATTTCACTTTAGCAAAAAAAAAAAGTCCAACAGTATTGAGTTATGATAATGAATACGTCAGAACTATTATTCAGTAAATAATTTACGTGAATTTTTAATTCAAATAGTCCATGATCAGGTTAAGCACATGCAAAAGTGGGTGGTTGGAGTGTAGAAGAAAGTGACGAAATTTTTGTGTGTTGTAATCTTGTGAATGAAAAGGTCAAGTCAAGTGGGTTTGGTTCTTGCCGTTGATTGATTCTAAGTACTCTCCCCAATCAGTGGAGAAACTCTTACTACCAAATACCAATTGTAATAGTAGTTTTTTGATTTCTTTAAAGCTGAAAGCAGAAAGATGACAATCCAAAAAATACTGCTTTAAGATCTCTCTTCTTTAGCTTTAGTAGTGCAGGTCCACCGCAGTCCATGCATTTAATTTTTTGCCTTTTTTAAATAAATAATATTTCTTAATAGCCTCGAAGTTTAAAAATTACAAGTCTTGTTCATTCATGTTTTGAAAAAAAACTATTATTAATTTTTTTTTTTTCGTGGTAGTAGTGATACTAGTATTTGTGCTTCTCCCAGTCTGTGCAGTGGCGGTTCTTCGATCCCCAAGGCGCAGGAGTTTTAGTTCACCCGAGAAGAAGCTCGAGAGCTGGGCCCGTCTTGAGTTTCCGGATTTTGAATTTGTTGGAATCTGCTATTGCTTTGCAGTTCATTTGGCGATGTTCTTTTAGAGCTGTTTAGATCGGAGTTGAATGGGAGTTCTTTAAGAGCTGTTTTACCCACACACACAAAAAATGTGAGCTAGAAAGTTCAGAGTGGAAAGAAATCTCCTGAACAGAGACAGAATCAGAGGGGGAGAGGGAGAGGTCAAAGCTTTCAGTTACTTGGATCCATCTTCATGCTCTGATGACAAGCTACGAGCAAGTTCATCGTTCTGCTCAGGTCTAGACAAAAACCAACATTTACAGTTTGGGACCGAGAAAAAAGTTTGTTCTTTATCCGAACTAAGCTGTTCTCTGAACTGGGTCCTCAAGGGTGACAGTAAGTTATATTAGTGGTCCTTTTCTTTGCTCTATTTCTATAGACAGTTGTAGAATGTAGGAAACTGGATTAGCAGGGGATAGATCTCATGAGTTGAGAACATTGGCCTTTGATCTGTATCATTAAGAATATGAATTTTTTTTTTTTGTAAACTGTTAGAACATGGCTGAAAATGCTGGTGAAATGCGATCTTTGGCTTTGACGCCAACTTGGTCCGTTGCCACGGTTTTGACAATTTTCGTCGTGGTTTCGTTGCTTGTAGAGCGCTCCATTCATCGTCTAAGCTCTGTAAGTGATTTGTTTCTCTGTTTATCCTTTAAAGAATCCTTGTTGATTATTCATCATGTCGTGATTAGTTTCCTTTCTTTTGATTCAGTGGTTGCAGAAAACTAACCGAAAGCCCTTATTCGAGGCAGTAGAAAAAATGAAAGAAGGTAATTGGCATCAGTATTTGGTGTGCGGATGATTGAATAATCTAATTGAATGACACTAAGTGTTCTAACTATTGTGTTTTTGTCTTCCAGAGTTAATGCTGCTTGGATTCATTTCTCTCCTTTTGACTGCTACATCAAGCATGATAGCCGACATTTGCATTCCATCAAAGTTCTATAATAGTCCTTTTTCTCCATGCTCCAAGTCCGATATTGATAAACAAATTGAAGACAATTTATCCCGGGAACGGAAATTGTTAACAAATTTTGCTCCACCTCACTTGTTTAGAAGGATGCTGAACGGTGTGAACAAAAACACCTGCAAAGAGGTAAGTAAAAAAGAGTCCTGACTTTCTTTTAATGAACAAATCCAACTCACCATCTTTGGCTTTCTTGTGATTCAACTGTTTCCCATCTTTGCAGGGTTACGAGCCCTTTGTTTCATATCAAGGTCTTGAGCAGTTGCATCGCTTTATTTTTATAATGGCAGTCACTCATGTGTCTTACAGCTGCTTAACAATGTTGCTTGCAATTGTGAAGGTTAGACTAGTTATTTATATAATGGTTCTCTCTTCTTTCTTTCTCTCTCCCTCTCTCTGTTTTCTGTTTAACGTGTGCAAAAAAAATCAGCAGATTCACAGTTGGAGGGCATGGGAAGATGAAGCACACATGGACAGGCACAATTCCTTGACTCGTAAGCTCTAATCTCAATTTCAAGGACTAAAACTCAGTTTCCTTTAACCAGTCTATGGATTGATAAAATCAGTTCTTTTTTTTTTTTGACATAGACATCACCAGAGAAAAGACATTGCGGAGGCAATCAACTTTTGTCCAGTATCATACTTCAAATTATTTTTCCAGAAATAGCTTTATTGTCTGGGTGGTAAGTGTTAGGCTTAGCTCCTGAACACCCACCCCCAGTTGTGTGCATATTTCATACATAGTTGTAGAGAAATGACTTTAGTTCTGCTTTTAAAATATGCAGACATGTTTTTTTCGGCAATTTGGAAATTCAGTGGTTCGTGCAGATTACCTCACTTTACGGAAGGGCTTCATCATGGTATAATTCAAGTAGCATTATAATTACTAGAATAATTTATTATGCTATTTTGGATATTTATGCATTTTTTCTCTTTTTTTTTTTTTTTTTTCTTGTTCTTGGCAGAATCACAACCTGACCCTGAAATATGATTTCCACAGCTATATGATTCGTTCTATGGAAGAAGAATTCCAAAGGATAGTTGGTGTGAGGTTAGTGACAAATATAAGTATGAATGAATGAAAATTGCTTACAGCGAAAATTATTGTGACTCTTCTTTGATTGTTGCATTGATTCATGTTTTGCAGTGGCCCGTTGTGGGGATTTGTCGTAGCTTTCATGCTGTTTAATGTAAAAGGTATTATAATCGCATTCTAGGGAAACAATTAACAAGGACATTTCTAGTTATTTGTTTCTCATCATCGGTCTTACGAATTTGCTTAAGCAATGGTGATTTTCATTCATGTCTAAATGCAGGGTCTAATCTATATTTCTGGATAGCAATCATTCCAATATCTGTAAGCTTCCTCCCTCCTTCCCTCTCTCTCTCTCTCTCCTACTCTTGCTCACACACGCACACATTTGTTGTGGTTTGATATTACTTGTTTGCAGATTGTTCTTCTAATTGGCACAAAACTTCAGCATATTATTGCCACCTTGGCATTGGAGAATGCCGGTGTGCCTGCGATTGGCACTGAAGCAAAGCTTAGGCCTCGAGACGATCTGTTCTGGTTTAAGAAGCCTGAACTACTCTTGTCTTTAATCCATTTTATTCTTTTCCAGGCAAACCCTCTAGTCTTGTTTCTTTCAATTTATATTGGAATAATAACATTTGACAATAACAAGAATTTCCTCGCACTCTTCCCTTTGTCAGAATGCATTCGAGCTCGCTTCATTCTTCTGGTTCTGGGTATGTCTTTTGGTTTGTCTTTCATTATTCAATTCAATATTAATTAAGTTATATCAATTCTTCTAATGATCTTTGTTTTGCCTGCTTCGATTGGATTACAGTGGCAATTCGGTTTCAATTCCTGCTTTATTCGGAATCATATGCTGGTGTACATAAGGCTGATCTTGGGGTAAAGTTCACTCCTGTGATAATCATCAATCAACCCTTGTTCGAAAACTATATTAATCACAGATCGGCCTTTCAAATAACTGTAATTTCTATAGGTTTGCAGGACAATTCCTCTGTAGCTACAGTACCTTACCTCTTTACGCACTTGTTACTCAGGTATATTAGTACACAGAAATTGTCTTCTTTATATTAGTTTATGATGTGGATTAGATTTCTTGCATCACTACTTTGTGTCTATTTTCTTTTTCAGATGGGAACCAACTATAAGGCAGCATTAATTCCACAGAGGATAAGAGAAACAATTCACGGGTGGAAAAAGGCTGCTAGGAGGAAGCGAAGGCTCCGTGTTTTCATCGACGATTCCACTACAATCCACACAGATACCGACACATGTACGGTGATGTCATTCGAGGAGTATGATGATCATCAGTTTATCGATATTCCAGAAAATGCCACCGGTCCACGCACCGTAATCGAGCTACAACCATCAGCTTCTGCTAATGAAAATTCAAGTCGAGTAGGTACGCCTCTGCTCCATCACTCTGCTTCTGTCTCTTCTCCGATCACACGTGATTTTCAGATCGAAAGTTCCATGAGATGCTCTTCTATGCCTCAAAGGAGAGAGAGATAATTATGCTAGAGTTGGAAAAGTTCCAGAGTTGTAGGAATGGAAATGATATGATAGTTTCCATGTAAATTGTAATATGCGAATATAGAGAAAATAGCATAATTATGAGGCAGAACAAACGGCATTTATTTGAAAGTGAGCTTACTGTTTAAGAAGCTCTTATTACAAACTGCAGTTTTGTTACATTTTCAAGTCGGGGGTTACATTTATTTTGGATCAACCCCTTGGGCCTTTTGGGCCTTAATGTAATCCGCCTTCTTGGGCCATGTGTAGGGGAATAGGTTGACTACCCATTTTGTCGGGTTGTGGGGTATGCATAGCGGGAATGGGCTCATTGTTTTTACCCATTATTGCTTTGAATCTATCTTCCTTGGTCATGTGCTGGGAAACAGGTGCATTAGCCATCATCGTGGGCTTTTGTGGGGCCCAGTATTTTTCTGGAAAAATGGGCTGAATAAGTGGAATAGAAACCTTTTCTCCAATGTAAGGCAAGGGCCCACCTCTAGGATAGAGAGGTTGGCAAATAATGGGTTGGGTATACGGTGGGCAGGGGCTGTCTCCCCAGTGAGGTGGCTCATTTTCAGGTGGATATCCACTGTCACTTCCGGATCCATACCCATACCCGGACCCGTATCCTCCAGAACCAGTGCCAGTCCCGATACCTACACCTTCACCCCCGGAACCAGACCCAGAACCAATCCCAATACCTTCACCAACACCCATCCTGGAACCTGACCCACTGCCAATCCCAATATCTTCGCCTATGCCCTCTCCAGTTGAGGCCATGTTCTCATGCATTTTGGAATGACGTTGGTCCATAAGAAGCTTATTTGCAGAGGTGAAGCTTAAGCAGATAGACAATATAAGACCCAGAAAGAAGACACATCTTGATGATGTAGCCATGTTTTTCTAACAAGTATGGTTATGAGTTTTCAGGTGCTTTGGAAAAAGATGATGTGTTTAAAAAGTGAAGGTCTGGTTCGGTTTATATAGTTTTGAAACTTGAAGGTTGAGGAGAATTGTCATTGCAATGCAAAAGCATGAGATGTGTTGTTGCTTGTTTGTTTCTTAGAATCCGGAAGTCATGATCGGTTTGTGACAAGCTAGACTTTGCTTGAGAAACGCCAAGTTCAAGCTAGTTTGATTTCTTAGTCATTTAAGCAAGAATGACGTGTCGTTTATTTGTAGACGACTTGTAGTTCCCAATAGAAATCATAATAAGAGTACCCATGACTAATGGGGGCCCATATTTAATCCTGAATCGCATGGATGAGATGCTACATGTCGTTTTAAACTCAAGGTAACACTTGAAAATAACTATATTATATAAAAATTGTGCTTAAAGGAATGTAACACAGCAGAGAGAGATATGACAGGAGAGAAAATTCTACATAGAGCTAGTTGTAGTATCATGGGGAAGGTGGTGTGAGTCTCTGCATCTCATTTTGGTTATTCAGGGTTTCAATGAGAAGTGGAGGAGCATACCTTGCTGTCCCCTGGTTTTCTTCGCTATCCTGGCAGAACGACAAGATTATTGTTTCAATCGACATCACTACCACTCCGAAGAAAAGAGTAGCAACCACATACCCAAAAGCCCAGCAAACCTACACCCATTTTTTAGCCACTATCATTGCATAAAGGACTACATTCCAGAAAGCTTGTAATGATGATAAACGTATTATATATTGGACATTTTACCAGAACAGGGAAGAGGGGGGAGGATATCTTGTTATGTGCTGATCTGTATCTGTGAGTATCCAACATGAGAAAAGCAAAAACAGCACTTGACAGACTGACACATAGTTTTCCGAGGAATAATATAACGTCACCAATCACATTCACCCTTCCGATCCGAAGTATGTTGTTCATTATCAGTTCCGTTGCTATTTCCGATGCCTTGCAGAAGCTTTTACCCGTTATTGCAATCTGTAGGAAATATAAGAACATATTTCTGAAAAAAACAAATTTTTAAAGCAAATATGTACCTGTTTTCTGATAATTTTTTTTTTCTAGATTTTACCATGATGTAGGCATTTCGGTTTGATGATTTGATAGTCCATTCGACACATTTCAAGAATCCCTGAGAAGAATGGAATGCTGCCTTTCCTATAAAGCTACTGGGTTCAGTACTAGCAACTTTAAGTCTGCGGCGAATTGACTCGAGCATGAAACGGATCGATTCCACAAATGATACGATGAGCGAGCCTAGAGCCATGGACCCAAGGCTATATCTTGCAAGCCGCTTCATAGAGGAGAAAACAGGAAGGAATGGAATTTCTGGCTGCATTAAGAAAAATAGAAAAACAACGATGAGGAAATCAAGAGTGGACCCCACAAAGTTGTTCCAGCACTGTTTGAGACACTTACCGAGGTTTCACCACCAGCCCAATAATAGGAGGCAACAGAACCAGCAATGACAGTTGACGAGCAGGCAATAAAAAACTGACTTGCCCAGTAACATCCGAACAGGTGGAAAAGTATGGCTATGCCAATATGAGGGGTGTATTGAATGCTATAACCACAACAGCGATCACAATTCACCCGTTTTGAGACAAGATCATAAGCACAACAATTCGAATTGCAGTTATTCTGGACAACCCGACCAGAACTAAAGAGATGGAGAGCAGCAGATAACCAGAACATATAGAAAATTGCAAGGATCGCATATGGTATGATAGGAAAAATAATAAGGGCTTGAACCTCTCCAACGACCTTTGCTGCCACCTGCATATAAATCTAAGTGTTAAGATTTAAAACTAACCCTTTGGACATGTATCATGATACAGCATAATTACTTGCCTTGAGAACAGATGTTGCCATAAGGATACGCCGACTGATGGCAATAGATGTAAGAACAGAAATAGCCATAATAAATGTCATAAGGACAGCAACAGTTTGCATATGATTTAGTTCCTGAAATAGGAAAAAATGTTTTAACTATAATATTTAGACATCATTGAAATGTGAAAGAGATCAGTTAATTAGATACCTACCCTCCCGAATATGTGAATGTAAGGATCATGCTCTCCAATGATGGGGGATATGGCATCATTCCCAATCCATCCAGCTTTTAAAAGCAGAAAAGGTAAAATAGAATCAGCATTTCTAATAATTATGGTATCCATAGAAGATGAACACAAATCAAGTTTGGTAATATGAAAAAAGGTATACACTTTACTAACCTTTTAAGTAATAAAACATAGTGACTGATATTATGAGAATATTAAAAGTTGCAACTGTTATCCAAGGCATTGCAGCAACAAAATGTCGAATCATGAGAAGCCAAATCACTGCCAAAAATAGTGGCAAAATACCTCCACAAACAATCAATACTGGCCATGCCTTACCAATATCAGCCATGTATCTCTGCAAATACCAGGGTGGGGGGGGGGGGGGGGGGGGAGAGGGAATGTTAAAAAACATAACAGCATAATAGTATCAAAGAGATAAAGAATGAAATATGCAAATACCTTTAAGACAGACGACCTGGCATTAACAGCCTTATGAATGGACTTGTCGATAATAATATCTTCATTGATGTTCACTCCACCCATCTGCTGCCAATGCTTTAAAGATACATTTGATGGCCGAGCAACAAATTGACAGTTCCAGTAAGCTGGGAAAGAGAAGTTATTAAGTGTGAAAAAATAACATAACAGAGACTTATAACTACATATCAAAGAATCAAGTCATGTAATATAAAAATAGATCATAATGAAGAAAGACAGACGAAAACAAGTCAGGGAAAAACAAGTGTCACTAACCATTTACACTTGGAAATATGACAGGGTAACAAGGGCCCTGAAGTTGAAGAGAGGCGTTTCTCATTTCAGGCGTAAGAAACTCAAAATAGTCATAGTTCCGGTCAATCCAATCATCCATTGAAAGATGAATGTCACCTCCTGGATAATCACAGACCCAGTTTAGAGAATCTTCAGAAGGGATAGGGCAATCCATCAAGCATATACTCCGTGCATCTGCCAACTTGAATTGGCTGTCCTTCAGGCCACTTTGATAAACCTGATTAGGATTTAACCAATATTTAAGCTCCAATTCTCGTAGACCAGGATTCGCATGCTCATCACCACACAGATTTCCTTTATAGTCTAGCCCATAAGTAAGCCTGGTAAGCCACAACAGAAACAGTAAGTTAACATACATTTTCAGCTTTAACTCCACCCAAAATCAAAGAAAATGCATCATACACAGATTATATGAACAAAAAAAAAAAAGAGAAAAAATCTTATCTTTTGTCCGCTAATACTACCAGCCTGATATGGTTAATTTCGCTAACTTACTATATCAGCCGAGGCTAAGTGCTAAAACACGCTAACTTACTATATAGCCAAAATAATAAAAACCCATCACAGAAAGCTAACCTCTGCAGCAAAAAAAAGAACCCATTTGTGAGGCACTGCTTAAATATCACCGTCAAGACACATAATAAGTAAAGAACTAAGAGTACCCACTTCAGCTACAATGGAGTAAACAAAAAGTGGGGGAAAAAGTTAGATTCTTTACCTCAATGGGTTTCCTTGGTTGAATCCGAAGCTGGAGTTAACGATCATAGCGACCCAGAAAGCAACAAAAACGACAAGAACAACAACATCTCTGCATTTCCTGTTGTGTCTTATGATCCCACCTACTTCATTCCCATCACTAGATGGATACCTCCCTATAACTGGCCCCAAAGGACCCCTCATCTTCACCAAAACACAGTTCCTGCTTCAATCTACAGCAAGAAGAAGATGTAATTTTGGTAAAGGGAAAAGATTTAGGGACAATGGAAGGTGCAGTCTGTAGTAGGGTGGAAGCCAGAGGGTCTGTGTGTGAAAGAAGCTCAGGAAAAAAGGGCCAGAGAGACTTTAGATGCGGAATATTTTTTTATTTAATTACTTTTTTAATGTTTAATATAACAACAAATATTGTTTTCATGTAAGAATCATTGTCAAGACAGACTCAACTGGCTCGGCTTATACTTTACTAAAATATTGTTCAAATGGGGTTTAGTATTATATAAAATTTTCTTTTACATGATGCTAAACTGACCCGCTATCTCAGCAAGCGCTTTAAGCTTTTACCAATAAGATCGAACCCGATATTTTAAAAATTTTTGGGCTAAAAGACCAACGCTTGCCATATTGAGCGGAGCGAAAAGAAACAAACCATTATGGAAGAATGTATTAATTAATAATCAGAATCAATTAAACTGTTGTTTGAACACAGGAATTCTGTCACTTAGCTGAAGATAATATAGGGCACAGAACCTTTATGCTTTTCGTACAGTTGCCTTTTTCTTATCAGGATCGTTGATAACTGTTGCATAGTTTTCTAATCTTAACGATAAGGACAATCCAAAGGCGGAGAAGAATCCCAGGTCACAAAACTTCAAGGTCATGGTTTCGAAAAGCTCTCTGCTTTTGGGTTTCATACATGCAAATGATTTTGAGACCAAATACTCAATTCCGCAGTGGAAAATGAAAATCATCTTCTTCTTTTTTTTTTTAATTTTAGGTTTTATCAAGTTGTCTTGTGATAGACAATTGCAACTTAAATGCAATAACCCGACCGTTTGTGTCTGAACATACTTTACTACAAATGGGTAGAACGTGATATGGTTTCTGATCAGCAAACTCTTGATGGGTTCCTCTGTTAGCAAAGTCAGACTCCAATCAATAAGCTAACTGTACCGTCCTTGATTCACAAAATTGACCACCCAACAATACATGGAGATCTAATAATAGATGGTGACCTTTAGACTCAAAGATACCTATTGATATGAATTGGGTTCCTCTGTCAATTTCCTCCTTTCATGAAAACAGAAAAGTTGCTGACTTGGTCTCCTGAAAGGCGAGCAGATAAAATTCTGGCTAGTTTTTAAGCTACTGGTTACTACATCGGAAGCATGTCCGAAGGGGTTGTCTGGGACTAATGGATATCTCTACACACGCGCCTTACAAATTGATAATAGTATGGAATAAAAAAGGATTCATCCTTTAGCTCTCAAGTAATGGCTATTCAGAGTTCACATAGCAACATCTGGGTCCAACCTCCTCTGGATAGCGGCTGCAGCCTAGTAAAAATGGGAACATCTCAATAAATAGCTCTGAGAACAACCGGGAACTTAGGGCACAGGAAAATCAAATTTGTCATCATTACCTCGAAGTTTCCGAGCTTGTATTGGTATGCCATTTCCTCCTTTAGCCGTGCTTGCTCTTTCATCGCTTGCGCCTGGAAATTCACACACATTTCAAACAAGAGAAGTAGATTTGGCATGGATTAGGGTTGGAAGGGTAAAATCAAGTTTCTAACTATTAAGGATGAACAAAACTAACCATTCCTCCCTGCATGCTGCGTTTCAAGGCTTCCACTTCTTCTTCCTTTTGCTTTTCACGTACTCGCATCATCTCTAGCCTGAAAGGAAAAGATTTCGAATAAGCCAAGAGATTATAGTACTACTTAGCTTTTTTTTACGTCCTTTTTTTTGTCAAAATCCTAGAAAACATCATGAAACTAGAAGTGATTCATATAAATCCATATTCATAAAAATGATCCCCCCTAATCTGTCCATCATACAGTTACATATGAGGAAGAAGTGCAGTAACATATGCACTAATGACATACCGACGCTGTTCTTCATCATTGAAGACAGTTCGTTCTGTTTCATGGACCTTCTTGAAACCTTTCTTCATTTCTTTTTCCATCTTGCGGCAGTGATAAGCATCGAGGTTATAATACCTGCAATAAATAACATTATTTTAATATCTTGTTAGCTGTGAATGCATGTATCAGGTATCCTATTGGGGTGGATAGAAAGATAAAATTACTTGACAATGATATAGCTACACCACTACAGGAGGATATAAGTAGCAATAAAACTGGTTCGACAAAAATAACCAAACGGTGACGTGAAAATATAGACATCTTTCATACCAATGCCTTCATGGTAGACCTAACATAATCTTCATAAGCAAGAACACAACCTCTCAAAATAATATGAACAAAGATACCATAAGAGAAACTGACAACCAAGAACCTTACTTTTTAGAAGGAAAGGTAGCTGTGTTGTGATCCTCCATAAACCTGTTCAAAGAATCACCAAAATAGTATCTAAGAAATTGAGGGAAAAAAAGGTAAAGGAATATATTCACCGATGCTCTCTGCTAAGAAGTTACTATCTACAGTTGCCGAGTTTGTGAACTTACTGCTTGAACATCTGCTTCTCTTCCCAATTAGGCAAACTTTCTAGGTTTATCTGTCAAGAAACAAACACGATTCCATGTAAACAAAGTCTATACGAAACCAGAAGATTTTTTAAATCAGGATCATATCAGTTTCAAATTTAGAATTCAAGTTTAAAGTGACTATGACACAAAAATTGTTCGCATGTGAAAAGGTTCGTGCAATGATATATGACAAAACCCTCACCAGATGCATTCAAAACAAGAAAGTAGTAACTTGCACTTGTAGACATCAAAGTAGCAAGAAGAAAGAAAAGAACACGTATCAAATGTGGCATAAAGTACAAAAATACAGTAGAATGACGTACCTGTTTTACTTCAGCCAACCAAGCAGTAAATTCAGGTCGCTTATTCCTGTAAAATGAAAGCGAAAAGAGTGAAAGTGGAAGATAAGCAAGAGGGCCATAATTTGGGACAGAAAACTCACAAAAATAGAAACACAGGTTTCTAACACTTCAAGACAGACACCACATACACACTGTGTAACTGAAAATGTTAAGGAAATACTCATAAAGCAACAAAATGTAGAAGTTCTTTTCTTTTCCTATTAGCAACTATGGCATCAAAGTAACAGAGAGCAAACTGTATGAACAAACCATAAAATGTCTTATTTTTTTCACACATTGCAAATTTGCAATCCACAACATCTTCTGATTCCAATATTCAACACTCCTACTGAACCAAGTATTTCTGAGCAATAAATCAGAAGCCTTAATTTAGAAAAGAAAAGTGATGATGCCAAGTTCAGATTTTTCCTACATTTCAACAAAGTATAGAATATAGATAAAAACAAACTTCAATTACCACATATCAGTTTCTCGAATAATCCCATATTTTCCCCATGAATCTGTGACGGCGCCTTTCTTCCCTTTCTCCTTCTTCTTTTCCTTCCTCCTCTTTTCCTTTCTCTTCCTCTCTTCCTCCCTCTCTTTCCTCCTCCTCTTCTTCTCCTTGTCTCTTTTCCTCCTCTTCCTCTCCTTCTCCTCCTCTCTCTCTCTCCTCCTCCTCTTATCCTTTCTCTTCCTCCTCCTCCTCTCCTCCGCACTCTCACTCTCCTCCTCCGAGCCTGAACTCACCGTATCAGAACGTGACCGAGCTGAACCCGACTCAGAATCCGAGTAGTCATCATCTCCCGAATCCGATTCGTCTTCGCTGCTGTATCGCCTGCGAGGTTTTCGCTTTTTCTCACTTCTTCCCTGTTCTCTTCCCTCTTCCGAATCAAAACTTCCTCTCGATTCACTTCTGGTGCTCCTATCCTGCCTTTTCTTTGATGGACCTCCGTTTTCCGCTTCTTTTTCTTTTTCTTTCACTTCATCGGCAGGTGTCTCCCTCTCTACGGGAAGCTCACCGTCCCGATCCTTCGCCATTTTCGTTGAACACAGATTTTCAGCCCAGAGAGTGAAGGGGAAGAAAAGAACTAGAGTCCAGAAGTATAGAAGTGGGCCTGGAACGACAGGCCGAATAGCCCAAAAATATAAACCTCGCGAACCTGACCCGGACTCATGCGGGTAAAAACTCGTTGACGTGTCATCCAGAGTTGGTCTATGACTAATAGTGCCACGTCAGAAGATCCTACAGCAGAGCAATCTACCCGGCACGCCAAGTGTCATTTTGCCGCCAGCCCTGGAAGCTTCTAAATCCCACCATGATTCATGCGAGTGCAATTATAGATATTGTGCCACGTTGATAGGCCGGTCGAAGGTCCCACAACACTCCCACTAATTTTCATGAACCCATGGCTGGCCCACTTTTTCTTGCCTCTCATGATAAGATCGAGTTTGAGATAAGCGATCGTAAATCTAGTCAGATCCGACGGAGAACATCTCCTGTTAGTTCTTCTAGATGGTCATAACGGAGGACAGACATGTCATATCAGAATTTAATACACTTCGATACCTACTAATTAAAATTAAATATAAAAATAATAATATCCACACTCATAATATAAAATTATTTTTCTTCCTAAATTAAATTGTAACGATAAAATATTTTAAATTTATATTAAATTATTAGATATATATCAATTAAATGAATTTTATTATAACAAAATTTAATTTAATTTAATTTAATCTTTTAAAATAATCCATTATATAAATCAAACTAAATATAAATAAATCATTTAATCTAAACTTATTAAATAAATAAAATTTCACATTTTTTAATAACCCATTATTAATTTAATCTATATAATTATTATAAATTATAAAATTATATATTCATAATTATATCTTTAAAATATTTATATTTAATATATAAATTAATTTATCTAAGATAAAAATAAATATCTTATAAAATCTACTAACTTTGCCCCTACCATATTACAATATCCATCTTCTTCTCTCTTTGCTAAGAAACCAAAATTTCATTTTCTCTGTTCTTGTTTTAAGTTCGACCTGTCTGCGTTTCAGTGTTTGCCGTCGTCGTCACTGCATCTGCTTCTGGTCACTTTCACTTAATCGTCAGATCTCTCTCCTTCTGAGGCTTCTCTCTGATCTATCTTCCGCAAAGAATCAAGCTCTTTTAACGCATTCTTCGGCTTCTTCCTCCACGGTATGGTTTTCTTCTCTCTGCTCTTTCTTGACCTTCTATGTAGGTGAAAAAGACTTGTTCTTTCATTTTTTTCTTTTTTTAAAGAATTATCCGGAAATAGTTCAGATTTGACGAATCACGAAAGTTAGGTAGATTATTGTTTGGAGACTGCATCAAAATGGACTCATATCAACCTAGGTCTGTTCTTACATAACTTATTAGGGTTTACCTGTATTCAATTCAAGCAGGCACTTGTCCGCTTTTAGATAGCGGTTTCTCTTAGATTCCCCTAGATTCTGAAGGTCATACTATAATGAATAAAAATTATCCTTTTGTGACAGAGCAGTATATGGCTATGGCACACAACTTCTTAGAGCCTGCCTCACGATTCCAATCTGGTGGAGAGCTTTCTCACAAGATGAATTGGGAAACCACCTCATCTCCTGCAGCAACAATCTCAGACAATGACAACGGCTGTTTTGATTGCAACATTTGCTTAGACTTGGTACATGATCCTGTTGTGACTCTATGTGGGCATCTCTTCTGCTGGCCATGCATTTACAGATGGCTTCAGGTTAAAATCTCACCTGATGAACCAGATCAACACCATAAATGCCCTGTCTGTAAGGCTAACATTTCCAACTCTTCTTTAATCCCCCTCTATGCCCGTGGAAATTCTGAGAAGAAGAAGCCCCAATTGGATATTGTAACACCGCGTCAACCCCTACCTTCTTCTGGGTTGGACACCTTGACCACTTCCTCCTCCACATCATCTTCTTCGCATCCAGATTTTCTGCACTCAAATTCACAATTTTCTCTTTCTAACCCTTATGGTGCATTAGCTCCTAATGCCCCTCGTCGAATTGGTGGAGATGCAGCAATGACAAGCTTGTTCAATCCAACAATTGGAATGTTTGGAGAAATGGTTTTCGCGAGGATGTTCGGTAATTCAGATGGGAGCTTATATCCACACCCTTATATAAGTTCTTATCCTTCGGTGGAGAATACTAGTCATAGGATGAGAAGGCATGATATAATAAAGCTTGACAAGTCACTTAACAGAGTTTCCATCTTTCTTTTTTGTTGCTTCATTCTTTGTCTTCTCTTGTTTTGAACATATTCTTGAATTATGTATGTGTAGAGATCGTATGTTTTATAACTGTTTGCAGAGACAGATGTATATCTTGTACTTGTCCATGTTGTTTGGAATTTTGCAGAGACAGATTCATTCTCTTGAGATTTCTTCTATTTATGTGTGCATATAAAGTTAAGACAGTTTCAAGAGTTTAATGAAATGTTATTCCTTTCATAAGCTGCTTTACATAACTATCTGGAAAAGCACTCGGATATTATGACGTTTTCAATAATTTGAACTAACTCGCAGCTACAAATTGTATTGAATTACTTGAGTGGTGATAAGCTATCGAGCTCTAGCAATAAGATCTTCCAATTTGTTCTTTTTCATTCTTCTCGGCCTTCTCGCACCGTTAACCGATCGAAACACACAGAATATTGAAGTTTGCTGCATGTTATATGGTATTATGAGTATCTAGCTAGCTATATGGCAGCAATGAACAGCGAAAAAGTGCTATGAAAAGCAATACAATACGTGATTATACAGACAGAAATGAGAAAGCAATTAGGAACGTAGTAGTTCGCACACCCAATTTCATCTGCCAGATAAACACACACAGCAACTAAACTACTCGCTGCTTCCTCTCTCTTTCATACCGCTCCATTGAAAAGTCTTCCATGCAGTTCCAATCGCGTATGTAAATGATATGCAGCCGTCGTCGTGATCACCAAGATCACGACATACACCTCATCCTCATACATGACTTCCAAACACGACATGTTAGCAAGTTGGTACGTAAAGCGGGTCGTCGAATCGGACGATCTTATTGCTAAAGCTGGATACCGTACGTGATTACAGTGAAAGAAATTACATTGCATACTACATAGTACAGTACACACTATATAATCTGCCATCTACTGCTAGATATATAAGGCACACGGATAAAGCAACTCCGACGCTCCTCCTCTTTAATTAATTGAAACTGTACGTATAGCTTGATAATTTCTTCCATCCTGGAGTCGATTTCCTGGGCACGTTTGTTCAAACCCTTGAGTGCCATTATATGATGTAAATAAGGCTTGTTGTTGTAACGATCAAGAGCGGGATCAGTAATCTCTACTACTTCCTGCTTCCTCTCTCGTTCATCCTGAGCCATTGATTCTTGGGGTTTTCAACAATCGCTCTAAACGTTGTGGAGTTTCTTTTTTTTTTGCTCTCTTGTTCTTTGCAGCTTCCTTCAGCTGCTTATGGAGTTGAACACCAGCACTAAGCAATGCTGGTCCAGTTCCAACGGCTGCAACCGCTAAACCTGCAATCGCTAAAGTTGTTTGTGAGATTATTCTTGATTATTGTTAATTTATTATTATTAACTCTCTCTCTCGGATAAAACTGTGACGAAGAAGGGTACGTACAAATATCTGCTTTTTATCGAGACAGGAGGGAGTTGTTACCCGGAAAAAGTCAAATTTGTATGCAAGTAGGTACGAGGGACGAGAGGGTCGAGTCAACGCGATAGGAAAAGTCAAAATTGTATGCATTAGATCAATATTTCCTCCCTAAGGAAGGATTAAAGAGGAAAGATGGATTTACTGCATCCATTTCCTCCCAGTAACTGTACCAGTCGCTGCGAAGACCCAAAACCTAAATTTCAAACGGGTCCCCGAAAATTGACTATGGAAATTTTGGCGGGTCAAGATCTCGAACCGACACCATTCATATCTCTAGTCCAAACCCTACCGCCCCGGGAGTTGGTACTTAAGCCGGTCATTTTAAATATAAATAGTAATTATTATATATAATATGATATTAAAAATTTATGACCTTGTAATAAATTGATTCATTTTAATTTTATATATAATATTTATATCACTATATCATATATCACATCAATTTACGTATAATTAAGATAAATTGATATATATAAATACAATTACTCCTAAAAAATATCTTAAAATAGTGGTTGATTAAGGTCCCTTCCGATTGACTATCCATCCCACTCTCCAGATGCTGTTCAAGCGCCTGTTAAACAACTACTTGAAGAGGCAAACAAGCCCTAACCGGCCCATTGGACCTTGGACGCAGTCTAATGTCAACTCCAATAATGTTGGGCTACCCCAGATGAACATGAGATATTGGGCTAATGCTTACAACCCCGATTTCACGCCGGGCCCAAATTTGGTAAGCATTGAGGCTTAGCACACGCAAGGCCAGAAGTATGCATCATTATCGCCCATGACATGTAGTCTTCTTCGTCGTAACCAGGATAACTAGCTACTTAATGGAACTTCCCAGCCGCGGGATGAACTCCAAGATTGTATAAGTTTTTAGGGCGTTCAAATCAGTTTTTTTATAAACAATTTTTAATTTAATTTAATTTTAGTTAATAACTTTTAGATAATTTTGTAATAAGTTATTTATTTTTATTTTTTATTTTTTATTCTTTATTTAATAAATAAATAAATAGAAGAAATAAAATATTATTAAAATAGAAGAATCATTTGAACCAAGTTAAATATAACTATCGGGATATTTTTACAACAATTATTTAAATTCTCAAAAAATATAATTAATATAAATATTTAATTAATATGAATGTTTTTATAAATTTATTATATATAATATAAATAATATTTGAAAATATAAATAATAAAATAGTATTAATAATTTATTATTAAATATGATAAATTTATACTAAGAGTGATCAAATCCCCAACTTGAGACTTTAGAGGACCACTAGAAAATGTCTAATTGTATTTGTTTAGATCATTAACTAAACTGGACCAGTTAAAGCTAATAATTACAGTGTACAACTAGATTCATCAATATACTATTACTTTTTTATTTTTTGGCCTAAAAGACTTTACGTCGCAAACGAGATCCGTCCAAAAAAAAAAAATTTTGAAAACTTTTATTTTAATATTACATTGAATTAATACTTATAAAATAATAATTTATATTTATACTTATAAAGCGCTAAGATACCTTACATGTGAAAACAAGACATGTCCTTAAATTCTTGGATCCTAGCATCGATTTTGATGACTTGTTTCTGCATACGTTTGAGTGCTTTCTTCATTTTTCGAGGTTTTCTTCTTTCGTGAACGAACGTGGTGATCAGATGGGTATGATTGTTTTCTAGTGCATCATCATACCACTGAAGACAAGATTCGATCATCTTTATTACTTCTTCAACTCTTCGTCGTTTATCGCGTACACCTTCAGAAGGAATTTCTATGTTTTTTGTGTCAATCACGAATGCTCTTAGTGTTTCTAACAATCTTTTCAAGTATTCTGGATTTTCTTCTTTTGATCTCTGATTATTGCGCTGCAATCTGTCCAACGCCTTAAAGACCTGAATCGCTGCTGTCACCCATGCCGCTGCAGCGGCTGCGGCTGCGGCTGCTGCGGCTGATACCGGCTCTGTCATAGGTACAAATACGTAGGTACAAATATCTGCTTTTATGGTTGTGAAGCCTAATATATAGATTATAGATACAGGAGAGAGTTGTTATGTTGGAAACGTCAACTCTTTATGCAAGCAGGCACAAGGGAGTCAGGGACGAAAGGGTCATATGATCAAGTGACAGGAAGCTTCTCTACAAGCACTAAGAAATTTATCTCCTTCCACGATTTTTTTTCACGTTAAGAAAGGATTAATCATAACTAATGAATCAGAATAGATGTTACAAAGTTACGGTATAGTAATTTGAGAGGATTTCTTACCTAGATTCAACTCTTGGGAAACGTGTTTGGAATAATAAAAAAACTATTAAAAATTATTTAAGATTATTTTTTATAATTATTAACTTTCAAATTATTTAAAAAAACAGATAAAAATTAACTTTCAAAATTAAAGCATACGGCTCTTTTTAAGAGAGTTGATTTAGTTATTTATAATAATATTTAAGTAATTTATTTTGATTTAAGGATTAAAAAAATATCATGCGATAAAAAAAATGATAAAAAATAAGTTGATTAAAATATAATTAATTTATGAATTGTATTTCTGTACAGTTACGATTAATCTTTTTTTTAAATACAATGGTACGATCGAGTTGCCAATTTACATCGAGTTTTCTATCTAGATCGAGTTTCCAGTATAGAAACATATTTATGTATGAATTCTTCATATATTGGTCTGTGCATCTCAGACTGACATATGAGATTTCGGTTTGAGATACACAGACCAACATGTGAAATAATACATCTCATACAGACATCACGTCAATCTGTAGATCAAAAACTTGATCGTATTTTTATATTTTTTAGAGAACTTTACAAGATTTAGATCAAAAAATATTATATTATATTAAATCTCGATATTAAAAAAAAAATAATAAATTTTTAAAAAATAAAATAAAAACTGGGTTTAAAAATCTACTCGGTCAGTAAATAAAGAAAATTAAACTTAATTTAAAAAAAAAATAAAAAATATCGATCTAAAAAAAATATAAAAAAAACTCAATCAAAGTGATTTTTACAGCCGCCGGAAGATAAATGACATGCACCTTATCCTCATACATGACTTCCAAACATGAGATGTTAAAAAATTACTTTAGCCTGATGATGGAAGTAGTTGGTACGTAAAGCCGACAGCGGGTCTCGCTGTAATTACTTTGGCCACCCAAAAAAAAAGAAAAAAAAATCATTCTAATTACTATTTGTATTCTCATGAACAGCAGCTTCCGTGTTAGTGAGTTGAGTTGATAATATTAATTAAATAATAATATATTAAATTTTATTTAAAAATAATATATTAATTTTATTTGATAATTTAATATTTTATTTATTTAATAATATTAATTTATCGAGACGTTGACTGATGCTGTTAAAATAAATGAAACAAGACTTGAAACACGTAACAGATACGTTTTCCAAAAAACGATATTTTCACCCTCCCAGATTGCTTAGGTTACTGTGAAAATAGTTTTCGGGATATGACAAGCCTTTACAAAAGATCACAAGCAACAGTGAAATTTTGTTAAGGAATATATTCGGTTTCTGACAGTACGAAAACTGAGAAGAAGATTGATTATATGATTCTCTTCAGGTTTCTTTTATTTATAGGCAAATTTTGGCACCTGTTCGTGAAACAGTATACTGTTTCACAAACAGTCACACTTCTTTGTTTAAAACAGTTTAACTGCTTTAACAGTCAGATATTTGAATTCCCGAAATTCAAACTCTAACGGTAACTAACCGTTTTAACTGTCAAACGTTGAAGTAGTCAATCAACCACCGCATGTGGCGGCTGGCCGCCACGGGCCGCCATGTCGCAAACGTGCAAAATGCCAAGTGCGCCTAATAAGTGCCAAGTGCGCCTAATAAGCGCCAAAAGCGCCTCACGCCTCACGCCTCACGCCTCACGCCTCACGCCTCACGCCTCACGCCTCACGCCTCACGCCTCACGCCTCACGCCCACGCCGCGCGCGCGCGCGCGAGTGCGAGTCTCAGCCAAACCCCAATACTTAGTTATTATTACAAATATTTACTATTTGCAATTACTTATAAATGCTTAAAAATGTTTCTCCCTTTCCAATGTGGGATGCATTTAATTGCATTTATTAAACATTTTTTGGGCTTTGGGTCTTTAATCCATTTCACTTTAGCCAATAGGAAAAAGTCCAACAATCCCCCACTGGATAAAGTGTAAATGAATTAACCTGTCAGAATCTTGAAGACGGTGCATATGCATGAAATAAAGTATCTTTCGATTTGAACTTTACCTTAGTGTAAGTGTCACAAAGTTCTGTCGAAATCCCAGGTAGCTCAAAGCTTTGAACCAGTTATTTCATATATGTGACAAAACCGGTGATACCACACACATAGACACTCATAATTCATATATTCCATATATATCTCGCTTAGCACTATTATGGCCTTGTGCTCATCCTATTCATAAACTTTCTTAAGAAAAACTCTAATTCTTATGAGAGGCGGCACCACCTCTAAGTTTATATAGGTGAAGTTCTTTTAGTATCTTTGTTACATTTAAGATACTTATCACTCATAGACTGAACTTCATTAAGAGTTTGACAAACTCAACCCTCGACTGTAACAACCAGCACTATACATCTTAGATAGGGCCATCAGTTTAGTGCTGAAATACTATCCACTTATCAATGACTTGTTTTTACCCTTTGAACTTAATACTAGTCATTTCCTAGTGTTAAGTTGGGTTGCCGTCATTGGTGGATCTCTTAACTTAAGAGTTTCAGTCCTATCCCTCTAGATGTATACTTTACCAATTCTCTTGAAAGAGGTTTGGTAAAAGGATCCGCTAAATTTTCACTTGATCTCACATATGTGATGGCAATAATTCCACTTTGAATTAATTGTCTCACATAATCATGTCTAAGACTAATATGTCTTGACTTCCCGTTATACACTCCGCTGTATGCTCGGGATAAGGTGGCTTGACTATCACAATGTATAGATATAGCAGATACTTGTTTTGAAGTAAATGGAATATCTAAAAGAAGGTCTCTTAGCCACTCAGCTTCTTTCCCAGTTGCTGCCAAAGCAATGAACTCGGACTCCATGGTTGAGTGCGTGATGCATGTTTGTTTCTTGGAACCCCAAGAAACAGCACCACCTCCAAGTGTGAATACCCAACCTGTAGTAGATTTGTTATCTCCTACACTTGATATCCAGCTTGCATCTGTATATCCTTCGAGTATAGCTGGGAACTTTGAATAGTGGAGACTTATTTCCTTGGTTTTCTTAAGATAACCAAGAACTCTACTAATTGCCTTCCAATGCTCAATGCTCGGATTGCTAGTAAACCTACTTAGTTTACTAACCGCAAATGATATATCAGCTCTTGTGCACTGTGCAGCATACATGAGACTTCCTATAGCACTTGCATATTCAAGTTGAGCCACTGCTCTTCCCTTGTTCTCAACAAGTTTTATACTTGAATCAAATGGAGTGTTTGCCTCCTTGAACTTTAGATGACTAAACTTATTAAGTACTTTCTCAATGTAATGAGATTGACTTAATATATATCCCCCACTATTTTGCTTCACCTTAATACCTAAAATGGTATCCACTTGTCCAAGATCTTTCATCTTGAACGTGGAGAATAGAAACCTCTTCGTTTCTGTTACACCCTTCATTTCATCACTCAAGATTAACATGTCATCAACATAAAGACAAACAATTATGATATAGCCATCACAAACTTTTGAGTATAGGCATTTATCAGCATTGTTATGTCTAAAACCATTTGAAAGAATGACAATGTCAAACTTTTCATGCCATTGTTTTGGTGCTTGCTTCAAACCATATAATGATTTGACTAATTTGCACACTTTATATTCATTTCCTGGTAGAACAAAACCTTCCGGTTGTTCCATATAGACCTCCTCATTGAGATCACCATTCAGAAATGCAGTTTTAACATCCATTTGATGAATATAAAGATTATGGATTGAAGCTAAGGCAAACAAGATTCGAATAGAAGTTATTCTAGCAACAGGTGCATATGTATCAAAATAATCGATACCTTCCTTTTGTCTAAAACCTTTGGCTACTAATCTAGCCTTAAAAGTTTGAAGAGTGCCATCAGTATGATATTTCCTCTTAAATATCCACTTACACCCTATTGGTTTTGAACCGGGTGGTAATTCAACTATTTCCCAAGTATGGTTAGATATAATTGAATCCATTTCATCATATATTGCCTCTTTCCAAAAAGCATAATCTCTAGAAGACATAGCTTCCTTATATGTTTTGGGATCATCTTCAATTTGAAGAACTATAGGAATTTTCCTAATGACCTCTTCTCTATTACCTTCCACCAAACAGAAAGTAATGAGTTGAGAATCAATCTCATCAGATCCCAATTCTTTTCTTTTTCTTGCTCTTTGGCTTTTACGAGGTTCAATTGGTTGCTCAACAACCCTTGAAGGTATCTCTATTTGAGATTCTTCAATATTGGTAGTGTTTTGAGAATTATTATCCAAAGGCAATAAGTTCTCAAAAAACTCCACTTCTCTAGATTCAATTATTACATTAGACTCCAAGTCTAATAGCCTATAAGCCTTGCTGTTTATTGCATAACCAACAAATGCACACTTTATGGCTCTCGGACTCAATTTAGTCCTTTTAGGATCTGTGTTCTTGCAATAAGCAAGACACCCCCACACTTTGAAATAACCGATATTCGGTTTTCTTCCTTTCCACATCTCATATGGGGAAATTTTACTCTTCTTCAAAGGAATCCTGTTAAGAATGTGACATGCACCTAAAATAGCTTCTCCCCACAAATTGTTAGGTAATTTTGCATTCAACAACATAGCATTAGTCATTTCAAGAAATGTTCTGTTTTTTCTCTCGGCTAAGCCATTTTGTTGAGGTGTGAAAGGGGCAGAGCATTGGTGTATTATACCATGCTCTTCACAAAATGCAGAAAATTCATTTGAAAAATATTCTCCACCCCTATCACTTCTTAAGATCTTAATCTTTCTTCCTAGTTGATTTTCAACTTCGGCCTTATAATTTTTAAATGCAATGAATGTTTCATCTTTATGTTTAAGTAAATAAACATAAGTATATCTAGAACAATCATCTATAAAAGTTACAAAATATCTTTTACCTCCTCTTGTTAAGATGCCATTCAATTCACATAAATCACTATGTACTAAATCCAATAGTTGAGATGACCTTTCAACACTATGAAAAGGCTTCTTAACCATTTTTGATTTAGTGCATATTTCACATTTTTCGAAATTACTAGTATCACATGATATTAGGCCACATTTAATAATTCTGTTAATGGTACTAATGCCTATATGTGCAAGTCTATCATGCCACAATGAAATAGAATTTAAATCAATCATATAAACAGAACTACTAGCATTTTTATTATTAACATCATTGTCAATAGTACATAGTTTCACCATCCCATCACTAGAATAACCCTTTCCAATGAAAGAGCCATTTTTTGACAAAATCAACTTCCCGGATTCATAAACAGATTTGATTCCGGGTTTCCCTAACAAATCACCACTAATCAGATTCCTGTTCATATCAGGAACATACAAAACATTTGCTAGGGTGATCTTTTTACCAGAGGTGAAGATCACTTCAATGCTTCCTTTGCCAAGTACCTTGGAACGACCTTCATTTCCCATTTGAATCTCTTGTCCATTTCCGACTTCATCAAAAGTCTTGAACAGTGATCTGTCATAGGAAACGTGCACAGTTGCACAAGTATCGTACCACCATCCTTGAACTTTTCCTTGGATAGCATTGATCTCGCTCACAGTAGCGATGATCTCCTCATGTACGGCATTCACTTTGCCATTCTCGTTTTGTTTCTTTCTGAATCTGCAATCACGAGCAAAATGCCCAGATTTGCCACAAACAAAACAAGCACCCTTTTTCTTGTCAGTTTTGAACTTTCCTTGATCCCTCTTCGGACCAAGAAAATTCGTTTTGTGATTTTTGCCCTTGGGATGGCTAGGCCTTTCTACAGCATTGGCCTTTGAGGTACCGATATCGGTTTCCTCCGCTTTCTTGTCTCTAGTCCGAGATTCTTCCTCAATACGTAGATGCTTTTTAACCTCTTCCAAAGAGTAATCTTCGTTATTGTGAAGAATCTTCTTCCTGTAACTTTTCCAACTAGATGGCAGCTTAGCAATTATAGCACCAACTTGAAAAATTTCAGGAAGTATGACTTTTACAGCAACAAGTTTATTAACAATAACTTGTAAATCATGAATCTGATCTAAGAGAGGTTTTCCATCAAGCATTTTAAAGTTAAAATACTCAGATATTAAGAATTTTTTAGTACCTTCCTCTTCTGCCTTGTACGTGTTCTCCAACGCATTCCAGATTTCCTTTGCAGACTTTGTATTTGTATAGAGATCGAACAGACGGTCAGATAGAGCATTCAGAATGTGTCCCCGACACATAATTGCATCCTTGTCCCTTTTTAGTTTCGCTGCTTTGATCTCTTCGGTATCATCTGGAGAGGATTCTGGAAGTGGTTGAAGGTTAGGATCCAGAATGTAATAGATCTTCAAGGCAGTGAGCAAGAACTTCAGTTTGTCTTGCCATCGTGTGAAGTTTGATCCATCAAATCGATCAAGCCTCACAAGATCCTGGTTCATCAGCTTTATGGTTGAAACAGCAGTCTCGGTCTCCATTGCAGAATATCGTTTTTTGATTGTTAAAATAAATGAAAGAAGACTTGAAACACGTAACAGATACGTTTTCCAAAAAACGATATTTTCACCCTCCCAGATTGCTTAGGTTACTGTGAAAATAGTTTTCGGGATATGACAAGCCTTTACAAAAGATCACAAGCAACAGTGAAATTTTGTTAAGGAATATATTCGGTTTCTGACAGTACGAAAACTGAGAAGAAGATTGATTATATGATTCTCTTCAGGTTTCTTTTATTTATAGGCAAATTTTGGCACCTGTTCGTGAAACAGTATACTGTTTCACAAACAGTCACACTTCTTTGTTTAAAACAGTTTAACTGCTTTAACAGTCAGATATTTGAATTCCCGAAATTCAAACTCTAACGGTAACTAACCGTTTTAACTGTCAAACATTGAAGTAGTCAATCAACCACGGCCAGCCGCCACAGGCCGCCATGTCGCAAACGTGCAAAGTGCCAAGTGCGCCTAATAAGTGCCAAGTGCGCCTAATAAGTGCCAAGTGCGCCTAATAAGCGCCAAAAGCGCCTCACGCCTCACGCCTCACGCCCACGCCGCGCGCGCGCGCGCGAGTGCGAGTCTCAGCCAAACCCCAATACTTAGTTATTATTACAAATATTTACTATTTGCAATTACTTATAAATGCTTAAAAATGTTTCTCCCTTTCCAATGTGGGATGCATTTTATTGCATTTATTAAACATTTTTTGGGCTTTGGGTCTTTAATCCATTTCACTTTAGCCAATAGGAAAAAGTCCAACAGATGCAACTTGCATGCATGTAGCTATTGACCATGAAAATTAATAATCATTTAATTTGGTCGAAAGAAATACGTATACTAATCGATCCCAACTCAAGCGAACAAAAACAAAGCCCGCATTCAGACAATAATACAAGACTCCAAAGAGGTCCAGCATTCGGTCTAAAAATAATTTTAAAATATTACGTAAAACAAATTTTTAAATATATCGAGTATCTTATAGAACTTATATATAATTATATGAGTTTTTATATTAATATAAATTTTATTTTAATAATTTTAATATAATATATATTTTACCTATTAAATTTACGACATATAAAAATAAATAAAAATAAAAAAATAAAAACTAAACCCGTTTTCTATCTAAACCCTAGTAAGCAGCGAGGTTCAACTCAAAATTTCCGCGCAGTCTCAATCATGTAGATTTGTAAGTCGTCGTCTGTCAAAAAGTCAAACCTATAGTACTACTCTACGTGAAATGCACGACACATGGTGGCCCATTTCGTATACACCTTATCCTGGTAACGACAATTATTCAAAGTGTATTAATTTATATTCCAATAATTTTTTTTTCTTTTTTTTTTTAATTCTTTTTAAAAGGAATATTCATGCATGCATTGACTCGAAATGAATTCCCAAATTGACTAAGAATACCGGAAGCTACTTCCATAACTGCAAAGTCTAAGATTGTTTAATTACCCTTTACCCCCATTAATTTGCCAGTCCCAAACACTTCCTTAGATGACTCTAGCTAGTAGCTAGTAGCTAGATTCATCTCTTTACCATGAACTGGCTAGATTAATATTTATAAGATGACGTAATATTTAATATTGCTCAAGAAATAGGAATTTGCTTCTTCTTTTTTTTTTTTTTCTCTTTACATATGATATGAAGTTATATTGATTTTATTTGGATAATAATAAAAATAAATCGTGTTAGAGGATTTTCATAATCGAGAAGTAAACTAGACAATAGAAGTTCAGGTACAATTAATTATAAAATATTATACTATGAATTTACTGATTTTAACTAAATATTCAAATTCGGCTAGATACACTTGTGATTCGAAGTGACGAACTCTATGTTCTCCATCTGAAAAAGCACTCGAATATTATAACGTGTTCAATACTTTGAACTAATTCGTAGCCATTGATTTGTGTATTCCCTCCTCTCTCGTTCATCCCGCCCTACTGATTTTGCACTAATCGGATCTATTAATCAAGATATGGGTTCAATTTCGGAGCGATGAAGATCTGTGTTCAATCCCAGATCTATTGAGATGGAACCTGAGATCTCCACCGATTGGAGATGGAACCCGTATCTCGATTGATTTGGGATGAAACCCAGATGAGAGGGAGGGAGGTGTCGGAGAAATGGATGCGGTACTAATGGCGGTAGCCGCTGCGATGGTAACAGTAGCCGAAATTAGAAAATCTAATTGAGATTAAAATATTGTGCATGAATAAATAAAAAATAAAACTTAATTTAAATAAATAAAAATAGAATAAAGTGAAAATTTCAGGATATAAATGAAATAATTTTTTTAGAAAATATGATAATATGGAATGATTATTTAATTAAATGGATCTAAAAGCGGAGGCGGTTGTTGGTAGCACAAACAGAATGGTTGGCCGAGGTGGTGGTAAAAGAAAAAGTATATCAAAAATAAATTTATAATAATGAAATTAACTAAAATATATAAAATTAAAATTTTGAAATTAAAAATATAAATAAATATTGAATTTAAAGTCAAATTTTAAAACAACTAATATTGCCCATGATTAATTTTTTCAATTGTAAGCGAAAACTCGATCGTATTACGGTCTTTTCTAAAAAATTCGACCAGACTCAGACCGAGAAACGTTATATTATATTAGATCTCAGTTCAAGAAAAAAGAAAAAAAATTTGGGAAGGAAAATGAATAACACAATATAGAAATAGTAATCGATCTGTGAATGAATAAATTAAACTCGGTTTAATAAAAGTAAAATATCTCAGTATGAGAATGAAGCTCGATCTATAAAAAATAAAATAACTTAATTTAAAAATAATTTTTATGTATTACGTAAAAAAAAAATTAATCTATTGAGTATCTTATATGACATATATATAATCATATAAACTTTTATATTAATAAAAAATTAATTTTAATAATTTTAATATATCACATATTTTAACAAGCCTTAGCACTAATTCTTACAAATTTATTATATATAATTATAAATAATATTCGAAAATTTTATAACACATTCCGAATTGAAAAGTTCAAGTCAAATTTGCCACGCAGTTACAGTCGCCGCCAAGATAACGACATCCACCTTATCATCATACATGACTTCCAAACAGGAGATGTTAAAAAATTACTTTGGCCTGATGATGGAAGCAGTTGGTACGTAAAGCCGACAGCGGGTCTCACTGTAATTACTATTTTTATTCTCATGAACAGCAGCTTCCTTGTTAGTGAGTTGAGAAAAAGGAAATAATTAATTTCGAAATTATAAGAATATTTCGAAAACATAATCGTAACTCGTACGTAGTGAAGAAGTTAGTTTGATTCAACAGCTTGACTAGCTAAGAAAAGCAACTTGCATATAATGTTAAGTTTGAAGATGTCTAATTGTCTATGCATGTGCTTTACATCCTAATCATCAACTCAGCTGGTCCACCGTGAGCTGATAATCATAATATATATAGAGTGGGACAAAATTAGTATACCAATGCATATACATGTACGGATATAATACTTCGTTAAAATACTTGCACGATTACGATTGTAAAATAAGAGGAGACTTCATCCTTTCAGGATACGGTAATATGACGAGTATAAGTTTATTTATACGGTAATATTAATGATAAATCAATTAAAGTAATTATTTATAACTATTTATAATTTATAATAAATGATAAATTAATTAGTATAATAATTTTTTTCAGAAGTGATGTTCCAACTAAAATCTTGCATGCAGTTCCAATCGCGTATGCAAATGATATGCAGCCATCGTCGTGATCACCAAGATGACGACATACACCTCATCCTCATACATGACTTCCAAACACGACATGTTAACAAGTTGGTAGGTAAAGCGGGTCGTCGAATCGGACGATCTTATTGCTAAAGCTGGATACCGTACGTGATTACAGAGAAAGAAATGAGAAAGCGATTACATTGCAAAATACATAGTACAGTACACACTATATAATCTGCCATCTACTGCTAGATATATTAGGCACACAGAAGTGATGTTTCGGCCTACAGTCCATCATGGTTATCAACTACTATAAGACAACCATTTGAGTGCATTGAGCAACCGATCTAATTAGATACTTGCAATCTATAATATCACACAAACAAACAATTACGATACAATTGATCAGATAATTAAACGCACAAATATACGCCCCCTCTTTTTTTTTTTTTTTTTTTTAGATTTTTCTTTTGTGGCCTGATGATCATGGAAGCTAAAAAAAAAAAAATATTACACACAGAGAAAGGAGTACAAATTAAGAACCATATAACTGAACAATCTCGTCCATCCTGCCGTTGATTCGCTTGACACGTTTGTGCAAACCATTGAGTGCCATGTTCTCTTTGTATTTAACTTTAGACTTATTCCAGTAACGACGAAGAGCCTCTTCGATCATCACTATTACTTCCTCCCTCCTCTCTCGTTCATCCCGCCCTATTAAGTTTGAACTAATCCGATCTTCACTCAGACTGCCGTGAAGAGTTGTCAATAATCGCTCTAAATATCCAATCTCTTCCTCTTTCCTTCTTTTACTAGTCTTTAAGGAATGAAAATAATACAACGGCCGTACCAAGGCGGTTCTTATTGGTCCTACAACACTCCTCGCAGTTGCTGCCCCAACCGCTACTCCGACGATAGCCATATTTGCTTCCCGTGTCAAAACCATTCTTATAAGTTACAGAATTTCAGTAGATATGCTAACATGAGCATTCTATAATGGTGGCTACAATTATATAACGTTACAGCAGTTGTACATAAGAAAGTTTACATGACGTTGACTGATGCAACTTGCATGCATGTAGCTATTGACCAAGAAAATTAATTATTTAATCATTTAATTTGGTCGAAACTAATCGATTGCAAGCAAACAAAACCAAAGCACTCATCCAGATAAGAAAACAAGACTCCAAAACGGTCCAGCTAGCCTATACTTAAGTGACATGCATGCACGTTTTCCAGGAATTTTTTGATAGAATATTCTACCCACCAATATTATAGTTTTGGCCAAAATCTTATCTTTTCTTTACATTTTTGCCACTTTCATTTATAAATATTTTATCCAAAAAGAATATTCAATATGAATGCATTGACTCGAAATAAATTCCAAATTGACTACGAATACCGGAAGTTGCATGCTTCCACGTTGGAAAGTATAAGATTGTTTGATTTATGGTTGACTAGAAAATTCGATTAGCATTTTAATAAGATAATTTACTTAGAAAGATTTTATAATATGTGATATTTATAAGATTTTACAATCGTAATCGTGCAAGTATTTTAACGAAGTATTATATCCGTACATGTATATGCATTGGTATACTAATTTTGTCCCACTCTACATATGATTATTAGCTCACATGCATAGAGTTGATGAGTTGATGATTAGGACGTCAAGCACATGCATAGACAATTAGACATCTTCAAACTTAACATTATATGCAAGTTGCTTTTGTTAGCTAGTCAAGCTGTTGAATCGAACTAACTTCTTCACTACGTACGAGTTACGATTATCGTAAGTCGTGACATTGGATATACACACACACACACACATATATATATATATATATACACATGATAATCTGCTGAATTTGTGGGAGAGCGAGGTCGATCGAATGGATGGTGCAGCTGAAGCATTCGATCCATCTGGAGTTGGAGGAATTTTAAGCCTGGGGGTAGAGTCTTGGAATATTTTTCAGTCGTACAGGAAGAGTAGGAGACGGAAAAAGGAAAATCCTGGACGTTTAGCGCGATTGCTGAAAACCCTAACATGCAGTCTGGAGGATAATAAGGCAAAATCAATGGGGCGGGATGAACGAGAGAGGAGGGAGGCCGTAGTGGAGATGATCAAAGAGGCTCTCGATCGTTACAATAACAAGTTTTATTTGTTTCATCGCATGGCACTCCATGGTTTGGACAAACGTGCCGATGAAATCTTCTCCTTGATGGATGAAATTATTCACTTATACGGTCGTTGATTCATTTGTACTTGTCTCTCTCTCTCTAATTACTGGCTTCGTTTGTTGTGTGTTTATAATCTCCCAGACTAAAATGGCCTTTTCCAGTACTTTTGCTCAAAAAGTGATTAAATCCTTCACTTTGTTTAGTCCTAGTTAAATCTTTTCTAATTTACAAGCCATATTTTTTCCTAAAAATAACTAATATGAATGGTAAGTGAAAGGTTTTAATTCAATCAAACTGCCATGCATATAGCTAGAAGGTTTACAAGCCATACGTAAATTTTTAAAATATGTAAATTATATGCTTACTCTTATTTATAAATCAACCCGTCAATATATTTTATTAATTCAAATACTCCTCAATCACTTACAGTAATCATAGAACATTTCTATGTAATAATTAGACGAATGAGTATTACTCCAATCAATAAGATCAAGTCATGTCAATAACTTTTTTCAAGTTGACTTCAAAATGAAAAGTCACGAATTAGTTTAAGATCTCATAGTGGGTTGGTTATATCATAAAATTTATATACAAATCTAAAAAATATATAAATTATGTACTGGGTCTCATTTATAAGTTAATTTAAGGGGCTCGTGAACACATTTTATTACTAAATGTTGATATAACTCGTGAGACTTGATCTCATTAAAATACACCTAAATCACTTATAGTAGTCATATAATATTTTCGCTCTCACCGAGAAAGATCTTGTTTTGCATTTTTATGAAGCCACCATCCAAGGACGAAAATTATAGATCGCCTACATTTCACATCTCCTATATATAGCATTCTGATTTCACCTCCATTATAGATTGCCTATATTTCTCACATCTCGTGTTTGGAATTGGAAGCCATGGAATTATTGTAGGAGGAAAACGAAGGTGCATGTCGTCTTCTTGGTGACAACGACTACATAACATTTGTATACGCCATTGGAACTGCGTGGAAATTTAATTTGAGTTGAATTTTTCAATCCCCAAGATTTTAGTGAAAAAAATTATTATACTCATTAATTTATCATTTATTATAAATTATAAATAGTTATAAATAATTACTTTAATTGATTTATCATTAATATTACCGTATAAATAAACTTATACTCGTCATATTACCGTATCTTGAAAGGATGAAGTCTCCTCTTATTTTACAATCGTAATCGTGCAAGTATTTTAACGAAGTATTATATCCGTACATGTATATGCATTGGTATACTAATTTTGTCCCACTCTATATATATTATGATTATCAGCTCACGGTGGACCAGCTGAGTTGATGATTAGGATGTAAAGCACATGCATAGACAATTAGACATCTTCAAACTTTAACATTATATGCAAGTTGCTTTTGTTAGCTAGTCAAGCTGTTGAATCAAACTAACTTCTTCACTACGTACGAGTTACGATTATGTTTTCGAAATATTCTTATAATTTCGAAATTAATTATTTCCTTTTTCTCAACTCACTAACAAGGAAGCCGCTGTTCATGAGAATAAAAATAGTAATTACAGTGAGACCCGCTGTCGGCTTTACGTACCAACTGCTTCCATCATCAGGCTAAAGTAATTTTTTAACATCTCGTGTTTAGAAGTCATGTATGATGATAAGGTGGATGTCGTTATCTTGGCGGCGACTGTAACTGCGTGGAAAATTTGAGTTGAACTTTTCAATTCGGAATGATTTAAGAAATTAGAAATTCTGAATTTGTGTGAGAGCAAGATCGACATACCTGAAGAATGGAATTAGGAATTGGAGCACTTGCACTTAGGGCAGGATTTGGTTCATGGCGTTTATACAAAGAAGTCAAGAAGAAGAGGAGACAGAAAAAGGAAAATCCAGACCGTTTAGAGCGATTGTTGAAAACCCTAAGATGCAATATGACGGATAAGGCGAAATCGATGGAGCGGGATGAGCGAGAGAGGAAGCAGGAAGTAGTAGAGATGATCGAAGAGGCTCTTCATCGTTACAACACTAAGTCTTATTTACTGGAAAGCATGGCACTCAATGGTTTGGACAAACGTGCCCAGATGATCGACTCCAGGATGGAAGAACTTTTCAGAATTTATGGTTTTCGATAATTAAAGCGGAGGAAACGAGTTGCTTTATCTGTATGTTTGTCTAGCAGATTATATTGTGTGTACTAAATACTACGTTCCTAATAAAATGATTTCTCATTTCTGTCTGGGTAATCACGTACGTATGGTATGGCTTTTTCTAGCACCTTTTTTTATGTTCTTCATTGCTGCCATATAGGTAGCTAGATACTCATGTACATAACATAACATGCAGCAAACTTCAATATTGTTTATGTTTAGATCACTTAACGTAGGTTAAGAACAAATTGGATGATCTTATTGCTAGAGTTCAATAGTTTATTATCAGTCAAGTAATCCTACTCAATTTGTAGCTGCGGATAACTAGTTCAAATTATTGAATACATTATCATATTCAAGATTTGAAGTGCTTTAGTTTCCAGATGGAGAACATAGAGTTCTTGACTTCAAATCTCAAATGTATCGATCAAGCCGAATTTGAATATATAGTTTGATATTCAACTCGACTCGACTTCGTATGCATCCTAATCCAAGCCAACAAATACCACAACCTCCATTAATATTTCCGAGTTTACTTATCTCCTAAAACAGGTTATAATCAAAATCCTCTAAGGAAATTTATTTTTATTATCAAATATCAATATTATAGTTTACAACGTCATAATATATAATGTAAAAAGGGTAAATATTAATCTAGTTCATGAACCTCTAGCTAGCTAGAGTCATCTAAAGAATTGATTTTTCTCGATCAATAGCTACGTGCATGCATGCATGTATACCTAATTAGCCTGTTTTATCAGTTTTTGTTTATTTTTCCTTAGTTTTGTACTTCGGTTTAAATCTTTCGAGTCAAATTAGCCGGTATTCGTAGTCTAGATTTATTTTTATCAGTTTAGGATTTATTAACTAAACGAACTTTTGACTACTTCAAGTATAACTCTAACAACCCAACACATGCATGTCACGTAAGTATAGGCTAGCTGGACCGTTTTGGAGTCTTGTATTCTTATCTGGATGCGTGCTTTGTTTTTGTTTGCTTGCAAATTGCAATCGATTAGTTTCGACCAAATTAAATAATTAATTAATTAATTAATTATCTTGGTCTATATAGCTACATGAATGCAAGTTGCATCAGTCAACGTCATGTATTAAACGTTATATAATTGTAGCCACCATTATAGAGAATGCCCATGTTAGCATATCTACTGTAATTCTGTAACATATAAGAATGAATGGTTTTGACACGGGAAGCAATTATGGCTATCGTCGGTTATTAGCTCTACATATGATTATTAGCTCACAGTGGCACAGTTGAGTTGATGATTAAGATCATGTTGATATAAATTGATCAAGACTTGAAACATGTAACAGATACGTTTTCCAAAAAACGATATTTTCACCCTTCCAGATTGCTTTAGGTTACTATGAAAATAGTTTTCGGGATATGACAAACCTTTACAAAAGATCACAAGCAACAATGAAATTTTGTTATGGAATATATTCGGTTTCTGACAGTACGAAAACTGAGAAGAAGATTGATCTCTGGTTCTCTTCAGGTTTCTCTTATTTATAGGCAAATTTTGGCACATGTTCGTGAAACAGTATACTGTTTCACAAACAGTCATACTTCTTTGTTTAAGCGCCAAACGCGCCTCACGCCTCACGCCTCACGCCTCATGCCTCACGCCTCACGCCTCATGCCTCACGCCTCATGCCTCACGCCTCACGCCTCATGCCTCATGCCTCATGCCTCATGCCTCATGCCTCATGCCTCACGCGCGCGCGCGTGCGAGTGCGAGTCTCAGCCAAACTCCAATACTTAGTTATTATTACAAATATTTACTATTTACAATTACTTAAAAATGTTTCTCCCTTTCTAATGTGGGATGTATTTAATTGTATTTATTAAATATTTTTTAAACTTTAGATCTTTAATCAATTTCACTTTAGCCAAAGAAAAAAGTCCAACGGATCAAACATGGACAAATACACATCTTCAAACGTAACATCAAATGCAAGTCGCTTTTTGTTAGCTAGTGAAGCTGTTGAGTCAAACTAACTTCTTCACTGCGTACGAGTTACGATTGTCGTAAGTCGTGCCATTGGATATACATGATAATCTGCTGAAGAGATTATTTTTTTTGATAACATCGATTTATCTCGTATACAGATTATAGTGGAATTCATTTTATATTATTTAGAGATAAAATTTGTAGTTAATTTATAAATTAAAAATTTTATTTTCTATATAAATTATTTAAATTATAAATTATAAATTACAGACTTCCAATAGATATGCTAACATGGGTATTCTATGGCTACAATTATATAACGTTACAATAGTTGTACAGAAGAAAGTTAATACATGACGTTGACTGATGCAAACTTGCATGCATGTAGCTATTGACCAAGAAAATTAATTATTTAATTAATTATTTAATTTGGTCGAAAGAAATACGTATACTAATCGATCGCAAGCAAAGAAAAACAAATCCAGACAAGAATACCAGACTCCAATGGTCCAACCTATACTTACTTGACATGCATGCAGATACATCTTTGGGTAGAATATTCTAGCCACCTATATCAATCGATTACAACCGTATACATATGACTAGTGTCATGATATGGCCGTCCACATGGCGGACCCAGTTTTGTCACATGCAGTCCCAACACGTCGTCGTCGTCGTCTCTTTCGTCTCATCCATACATGATTTAAACTTACCTTAAATCTCGTATTATAAATTAATGAACTAACAATTTTAAACTCCCCAAAAATAGTCATACTCCATGAAATTCTCCAAAATTTTCACTAACAGCTCGTAACTTCCAAAACTTACAAACACAGTGTTGAAAGACTATAATTCATACAAATTAACATAAAATAAAAATCACATTCATAATGCTCACAGTTCATCTCCATATAAACTAAAGTAAAAAATTTATTTTAAAAAAAGCATCAGTTACACTGACCATTTTAAGTTCGGTGCGGTTTCATTGATGGTCATCACCAAATCGGTCGGCGACCGTGCCAATGGACAGATTCGGTCGGTTTAGCGTCTGTGGCCACCGATAGTCTAGTGTCAACTCCAATGGTGTTTGGGCTGCCCCAGATGGACATGAGATATTCATTGGGTCAAATTGTAAATGGCGCAACCCCAACAGCACCCCAGGCCCAAATGTCTAGCATACATCATTGTCGCCTCATGGCTTAGTATCATGACAAGGCGAAATGTCTCGATCTCCCTCACATGCAAACTGTCCACGCAATTCCAATCGCAAATGATACGTAGTGGTCGTGGTCAACGACATGACTAGCTAATTAATGGAACATGCGTGTAATGTTAAAATTTGAAAATGTCTAATTATATATTTGTATAGTATTTACATCTGTATTAAAATATTATAATTTAAAAATAATATGAAAAATTATTAAAATAAAGTTAAATAAAAGCTAATCTAATTTGAATATCTTATAAATTTTATTTACATTTTAAAAGATATAATAAATATAAATATATAGTTACCCTGATGCGAATTGTCAAACTCAATAGCAACCCATTGAACTGATAAGTACAATTTACAACTAGATCATCAATATACAATTACTTGACTTAGAGAGCTTTCGGTTATTATTGGTGTGTTTTCAAATAGAAAAGGTGATTAATAAAAATTAATCTGAAAATTAATATGAGATTAAATTACAACTTTTCATCTTCATACGTTTTTGCATAAGAAGATGAGGAGAGAAAAGAAAAAAGAAAATCATGAAAAAAAACAAAAATGTGTCAAGGTAAATCGGGCCGACATTCAACCACCAAAGTGCGGGCACTCATGAGCCAAGCCCGATTTAGTCTAGATCGGCACTCATGCAGACACACGTAAAAGAGAACATTCTAACTTATATTTTATTACTCATTAACAAATGCGCAATTCTATATAAGCATTCTCTCACTTGTTTACATTTCCAACGTGAGATAAAATTTTTCTTCTATTATTTTTCTTTTTTCAAATCATTTCAATGGTTATATTTTGAGATTCAATTTATTATTCACTCATTAATCATTATGAGCATACCATATACCAATTCGAAACTTTCACAGAGGAGAATCCGAATCAACTTTCACCTTTTGTTTACACGAAATGGGCCATACTCAAATTGAGTACAAACATAACACGTTGATATACTAATTTCCAACACTTTCTTCGTTTCCTGATGTTTTCTGATTTTGTGCATGACCTTGGTGATCAGATGGGTATGATTGTTTTCTATAGCATCTTTATACCGCTGAAGACAAGATTCGATCAGCCGTATTACATCTTCAACTTTACGTTGTTTATTGAGAAAACCTTTAGAAGGAGCTTCTATGTTTTTTGTGTCAGTCACGAATGATCTTAGTGGTACTAACAATCTTGCTAAGTAATCTGGATTTTCTTCTTTGTATCTCTTGCTGTTTGTAGTTCCTTCCAGTAGCTTATAGAGCTGAATCAGAGCTGCCATCGATGCTGCCTCTGCCATTCTCTCTAGCTATCTCTCTCTCTCTCAGATAAAAACTATGAAGAAGAAAAGAAGAAGGGTGCATACAAATATCTGCTTTATGCACGTTAGTTTGTCAAAAAGCCAAATAGATTGAGACAGGAGGGAGTTGTTATCTTGGAAAAGTCAACTTTTTAAGCAAGTATGTAGAAGAGACGACTGACGAGACGAAATTAATTTGATTCAACAGGTTGACTAGCAATTTAATGCAACTTGTATGAGATGTATATGATGTCTAGTTGTTTATATGTGAGCGTGCGTCGATCGTCTCCTAATAATGATCTCAACTGGACCGCTGGGCTAATCTTAACATCTATTTTCAACTAAGTATTGTAATTAACTCTATCTAGTGGCTGTATATATATAATATGCACATTTTCAATTAAGTATCATCGTTTCATAAAATCCTAGAGCGGGGTCAAAATTAGGATATCAATGGCATGTACATGTGTTAAAGTTTGTAGTTATCCACATCTTATGGTTGTTCGGTGTTACGGTGTATATATGTAGTCGGGGCAATATCTTCCTCTAAGCTAGCTTACGGTTTATATCTGTAGACCAATTGTTATATTGCTTAGTATCTAGATCTAATAACAATTTGCAACTGGATCATCACTAAGCGATTACTTGACATTTAACTTAATTTCGATGAATATTGAAAGAGGTAGGAGGGAATCTTCTTGACGTAATACGGGTCATGCACGACCCATATTGCAGCGAAAATAGGCCGTGTCCTTAATTTCATTGACCCTACCATCGATTGTGACGACTTCTTGCTGCATACGTCTGAGTGCTTTCTTCGTTTTCCGAGGTTTTCTGATTTCGTGCATGAACATGGTGATCTGATGGGTATGATTGTTTTCCAGAGCGTCCTCGTACCCCTTAAGACAAGATTTGATCAGCTCTATTACTTCTTCAACTCTAGCTCGTTCATCAAGTAAGCCTTCAGAAGAAGCTTTTATGTTTTCTGTGTCAATCATGAATGATCTTAGTGTCCTGTTCTTTTGGTCTCTGATTATTATTCATTCCGTCCAGCAGCTTATAGAGCTGAATCAGAGCTGCCGTCCATGTTGCTGCAGCAGACGCTGCCGCTGATACCGGCTCTGCCATTCTTAATTGTTATTAACTCTCTAGCTAGCTATCTCTCTCTCAGATAAAACTATGAAGAAGAAGGTACTTACAAATATCTGCTTTATGCTCGTTAGTTTATCAAAAAGACATATACACAGAGACAGGAGAGAGTTGTTATCTTGGAGAAGTTCCAAGTTTTTATGTAAGTAGGGGCAAGGGACGAAAGGGTCAGGACAAGGTGATAGGAAGTTTCACTCGTGCCAGGACGAAAGACTCGGAAATTTCTTTCCTTGCATATGGTATCGTCATTAGAATATTTCCTCTTTAGAAAACGAGTAATTATAATTGAATTAATCAGATTAAATGTTACAGTATAGTAATTAAAAAGGGCCAACATAAAGTTACAAAGAACCATTGATTCTCCATGGAAAGCAAGAGAGCAACATTATGACCTAAGCTTTTGGGGCTCTGCTTCTGTCATCATCATCCCGGCTTCGCCTTCCACGCTTCTTCTTTGAACCTTTTTCTTTACTGGATCCATTTTCCCCATAACTGATCACCTTCCCTACTTTCCCATTTGCTTTTATCTTCTTCTTACCGGACCTGTCCTTGGAAGAAGATTTTCTCTTCTTACCAGAGGAGGGTGTGTTGGAATCTTCAACAGCACCTTTCCCCCTAGGGAGTGGTTCTTCTTCGTCAAACTGCCAATTGCACAGAATCTGTTGCGGATCATCATATTGCGACTGTATGGGCTCTCCTGCTCCGGGAAGTAATGTATTAAAAGTCATTCCCCCCTGGGACCCACCTTTTCGCTCTAGCAAGACTCGGTCAGGTCTTATTATGGTGCCAAGAATACTTCGGGTGGGTCCTAGAGCTGTAATGATCTTAGGATTTGTCAAGGTTGTGTAAGCCATGGAGAAAGCTGATCTAATCTGATAATAGTTGAATGAATTCTTTCCAATGTCATTCTCGGGTGCTTGTGGGTCCTCAATGGAGATAAGGAATGGTCGTGCTTGGTTTAGGAATCTAAGTCAAGAGGGGAAGAAAAGAAAACGTGAGGAAAAATGGGAACATAATTTTCAAACAATCACAAATGGAGCTTGAAATGATACGATATGAAAGTCTCTCCTTCCTCATGGAGTTCCCTTTTTCTTGCTAAAAGCAAAAAAAAAAATAAATATATATATATATATATATATACCCTCTGCTACTCTTCGAGAAAAATGTGCCTCCCCCATTGCACGATACACCAACATCGGAAGTGTTCAATTTGCGGCCATACATATCAAAAAAATGCACCTGGTTTCCAAAACAAGTTAGATGAGATAATATCTTTCCTTCCATAAAAATTGAGATGGGAGACATAACCACAAATATGATTTTTTCCGAATGCATCCAATCACCACATCTACTTATCTTTACATGTCCTTTTGTTTTATTTTACTTGATCACAGCCGTCACGGTGACCATAATAACTTACTTTCAATGGATCCATCTTATACTACAGTGTGTGTTTCCATTTTTATATTTTACAATGAAAGTGATTACTGGTAGTTAACATGCCATGACTTTCATGAATCATATGTGCACATGCTGCCTATGCGGCATGCACTTTAATGATAGTATCCATATAGTAATACGAAGTTACAGAATTACTTACCAAAAGAATTCCCAAGTTTTGTTCTGGAGACTGGCACCCATAGTGACTCTGAAGAAGTATTTGGATTAACAGGAAAAAAAAAAATTCAGTAGAATAAAAAAGGCAGCACGACATTTTTCTAGTCATAAATAGGGCATGATTGAGTTCTTAATATCTTATGAACATGCTCTTCCAAATGGTTTTCCAAAATATCTGACAGTTTTATATGAAAACAAATGCTCCATGAGCAAGGTTTTCTGGGGCTAGTTGATGTTTTAGTGGCCAAGCTAAAGTAATAGAGGAGGTTTTTTTTAAGTAAGATTACCAACCTGCAACATTGCCAGAAGCATTGTTAGTAGAGCATAAGAACCTATTCCACCAGAATATACCTGCATACTTTCAATAAAACCTGGATTAGACAGACTGGCCATAAAACATTATATCAAGCAAAGGCAAGCAGTTTCTCTCTCTACAACAAGATGCATTAGAAACTCATACCTCATTTAGTTCTCTCTGCTGTAAAAATACTTTCAAAATCAAGCACAGGGGACGCAATGGAGGCCAATTTGTTGCTATATCCTGGAAAGAAAGATACAATGTGAATCAGTGATTGATCCTAGAAAACAAGATAATTGAAAAGTGGAGACCAGAATCAGCCTATAGTTTAAACCTACGCAAAGCCAGATGCAATGTGATACTTTCTACCTATAGCTCCTCAAGAACGCAAAGTAGTAACACCTGGTAAGAGCTAGCTATAAACATATAAGCATCATTTTAGAAACTGGAACAAACCTTTATAAAATCAGCAGCCTTGGGACCATTTTCAACATCAAAACTGTAATGAAATAAAATATCATCACATAGTGTTTCAGATGTTAAAAGAAATTGAAACCAACTGAAAAGATAGACAGGAAAACCTTAAGTCGAAAGCAATGCCACTTTTCCTTTCCACAAATTTAATAATTGGAACACGGGCCTTGCCAATAACCTGCATGATTAACAGCACATTAGATAGTGATCCTAGCATCAATAACAAATCTAATAAACCATTAAGAGTTTTAGGTAAAGCTTTCAAAGAGGCACACCTGGATCTTCTTTGCAACTCCCTTTTCGGAGAGAGCCCTCGATAGAGCCCGCAGACCAAGTTGTGGATTTGGGATACCTGATCCCAGAATAACAACCTACAATTGTTAGAGAAAATACCACTACTTAGATCACTAATTAAAATCTATTTACTACAATAATGAACATGACATTGTATCAGAGTAAAAGTTCCGATCATCAGATTCTTCATTCCACTGGTTAGTGTCTCTTAACATAACATTTTCCCTTCCAAAAACTCTGCATTCTTATCAACGACCAATGAGAAGAAAAAGACTTACGTCAATGTCACTTGTTGGGAGATAAAGGCCCGTCTTGAACGATCCAAAAACTTCAACCTATAGAGAAACGATTGTAAACACCCCATTATTGCATTCATTCTTCTAGGCGGTATTAAAAGATCAGTGAATATTATTCAAAAGAAAATGAAGGAGCATTTAATCATACATTACAATGGGGCCATATATGTTTGACAACATGAAACACACTTTCTACAGCTCTATTGCGTGAAGCTTGTTCTTCGGGAGTTGGTGACAGAAATTCACAGAAATCAACTATCTCTAAAAAAAAAAAAAACACAACAGAAAAGATGACTTCTCAAAGTGTATTGTAGAGAAAGAAGATTAAGTCTTGTGGATATTGCTGAACTGAGAGTGCAATAAACACAGTTCGAATAAGCTAAGAACAATTCTGCCAACGTAAAAAGGCACGTCTTCAACTTAGAATCGTATCGAATTTCTGGAATTGTACCACCAAAGCAATTCAATACCTTTATGCAATTGAAGCATCGGACTCCTAAATCTACTGTTGCCTCTGAACCATCCTCTCTCGAGCACTGGTTCGCTCTCCCGAGCCACCAGCTTAGGCGTGGCAGGAAACGGAGAAGGCGGAATCTTCTCCGAGTTATCTGCACCGATATCAAGAGAGAAGAAATCCGGAGCAGCGGCCTCGGTCGGACAGTCGTTGAGAGTGGACAGAGATATCTTGTTGCGGAAGACTGAGTAAGGCTCTGGGTCATCATACGGTGATGATTTCTTCTCGTCGGTTAAGGAAAGTGGGCTTAGGGTTTCGTAGAGAAAACTTTGGGCGGCCTCTTCCTCCATGGTTAGCGGCGCGGTAGCAACCGAGCAACTAGGTGAACAGGCTCCCAAAGGTCGTATTTTTAACAGACTAATTACGACGGAATTTTATATAATTTGAATAAAATTCAAAAAATCGGAATAAAATAGGATTAGGAAACATATAATATGAATGATTTGAGATTATGAATCGATTTGGTTTAAAGATAATATCGATTGAATATAATTACTGATGTTATTCGTAGGCTGTGACCGATTGTGTTAGCCCCATCAATTATTATTCTTAAGAGTATAGGGTTCGGGAAAATTAGGGTTAATTTATAAATAAATAAATATATATTTAAAAATTTATATCTAGGATCTTTATACTAATTTAATTAGCTTAAGACTAAAAATATTAAATAAAAAAATTCAAAATTTTACAATTTTACAATTTTTTTTGCCGTCATTATTTCTTTTTTTATCATTTCATTGAAAAAAAATTGGAACTTAATTAGAAAAAAATTATCTAAAATTTTGAGAAATTTTCTTAAGAGTAAAAAAATGTGTTGATATGTTAGTGGAACTTTTGTGAAATCTAGGAATACTAATAATGGTGATGAGAGTTATACTGCTTTGATAGATGCTTGAGAAACAAACAATCTAAAAATTATTACTTGGATTAATAATTCTGCCAAGCATTCTATAGGTACACAGTTGACGAAGTATGAGACAATAAATGAGGTTTGGGATTATCTAAAAAGTTATTCACTTAATAAAATTTTGTAAAGCAGTATCAATTAGATAATGACATATGAGCTCTTCAACACAAGAATATAAGTATTCAGAAGTTTTATTCTACTATAGCAAGCCTTTGGAATCAATTGGCTCTTAGAGAATCTGTAAAATTAAAAGCATGTGATGCTTATATTACTTATAGAGAGCAACAATGATTAGTATAGTTTTTAATGACACTTTGCAGTGATTTTGAAAGACTTAGAAGTTCAATTTTATATCATTTTCCATTTCCTCCTATTGACTCGGTTTTCAGTTAGTTACTGACTGAAGAAATATGTCTTGTCTTATTTTGAAAAGGGAATTATTTCTACTTGTAATCCTTCTATGTTAACAGTATATTCTAAGTCACTCTATAATAATCAAAATAGGCCTTACATAAGGGTTGTCTTCGACGAGTGTAGAATTTGTAAGCAGAATGATCATTGGAAGGCTCAGTATCCTAAGTTGAGACAACATAATTAATCTCAGTAGCAATCTCAAAGTTAGAAGCCTGACAACCAGTCACAATTTAATGTTCATAGACCACCACAGTCTAATATTGCAATAGTAGTTTTATCAGACCCTTTGACTTTGGCTGAGCAATTTCAGAAGTTTATCTCCTTACAGCCACAAGCTATGTCTACTTCTTCTTCTGTAAATCAGTTGCCTCATAGTTTTTCAGGTATATCACATTATGTATGAATCTTAAATTCTGATGCTTCACATTATATATCTCAAGATTCTTCATCTTACTTTTGTGTCTTTTTTGTCTTCTATTTCTGTCATGACTGCTGATGGCACTCTTATACCTTTAGCAGGTGTTGGTTATGTTGTCACACCTCACTTATCTCTCCCTAATGTTTATCGCATTCTGAAACTCACATTAAATCTTGTTTATGTTGCTCAGTTATGTGATTATGATAATTTAGTCACATTTTTCTCTTCTTCTTGTTATGTGTAGGATTTGCAGTCTCCAAAGCTGATTAGGACAAGCCGTAGGAAGATGGGACTAGATATTTTGGATAGGTTAAAAGTGCCAGTTGTTGTTGTTGCTAGTGGTAATTTATCTTCTTCTTGTTTAAGTCATTCTTCTAGTTTTTATTTATGACATTCTCATCTAGGTCATGTTCCGTCTTCTCATTTGAGATTTTTGGCATCCACATGAGCTTCATGAAATTTTTTAACTTGTGATATCTCTAATTGTCGAGAATGTAAACTAGCAAAATTTTCAGTTTTACATTTTAATCAAAGTATTTATGTTTCTTCTTCTCCTTTTTATTTGATTCATTTATGATAATATGAGAACCTTCTTCTATTGCCACAAAATGAGGGTCTCGATATTATATTTCTTTTATTGATGATCATATTCGTTATTTGTGGATTTATTTAATGAAATATAATTCTGAATTCTTTAAGATATATACAACATTTTGAACCATTGTTAAAACTCAATATTCTGCTATTATCAAATGTTTTAGGTGACATTTGGGTGTGGAATACACTTCTAATAAATTTTGTGAGTTGCTTGCCTTAGATGGAACTATTCACCAAACTTCGTGTATGTTGAAACATCTCGTTCTCTCTTATTGTCTGATTCTGCCCTTAGTGGGTTTTGAGGTGAAGTTGTTCTTATTGTTATGGGTTTGATTAATACAATTTCATCTTCTTATATTTAAGGTTTTTCTCCTTTCGAGAAGTTGTATGAGTATGCCCCTAATCATTCTTTCTTTAGAGTTTTTGGTTATACTTGTTTCATTCTTTGTCTTAACATAGAACTCAGTACGTTATCCTCTCGATCAACTATTTAAATCTTTATCGGTTATGGTGAAGGTAAAAATGGGTATCGTTGTTTTGATCTAATAACTCATAAACTTTGTGTCTCGTCATGTTATCTTTCTCGAGCATATACCTTTCTTTTATATTCCATCCACTACTCATAATTTGATTAAATCTGATCTTATTTGTATATATCATTTTTATGAGGATCCTGATAGTTTGTCGTCTCAGATTCCTAGTACTTCAAATACCCATTCTCATGTTCTTACCACGTTACCTTTATATTATACTCGACCAATTCGTATTGATCATTCTACAGGTACTGACACTTTACTTTCCGATATACTTGAAGCTCCCTCTTCTCCTATAGTCCCTCAAGCTTTGTCTGAGATTGTGGATCCACCTCTATATCAACCCATACACATTCGTAAGTCCACAAAGTTACTAGATTTTGCTTATTCTTGTTATTTTTCATCGCTTACTTCCTTTTTAGCTTTTATTCATTGTCTCTTTGAGCTCTCTTCTATAAAGAGGCAATTATTGAACTTCTTTGGCAACAATTTATGGATGAAGAACATTTTGCTTTGCCTAAGACAGGTACTTGAGATTTGGTTCCTCTACCTCCTGGTAAGATGGTTGTCCTTAGGTATATAAGATCAAGACTAATTCTGATGGATCTATTGCGCAATCAAACCGTCCATTCTGCTTTGCCTAAGACAAGTACTTGAGATTTGGGTTCCTCTACCTCCTAGTAAGAGTACTGCACTATTGTTGGGAGCTTGATATATCTCACTACTACTCGTCCATATTTTGCATATGTTGTTCATGTTGTTAGTCAGTTTGTTGTTTCTCTTACTATAGTTCATTGAGCAGATGTTCTTTGTATTTTACGGTATCTTCGGGGTACAATCTTTCAGAGTCTTTTACTTCCATCCACCTCTTCCTCGGAGTTGCGTGCATACTTTGATGCTGATCATGGCACTGATCCCACATATCGCAAGTTTGTTAATGGTTTCTATATTTTTTTTGGATGATTCTCTTATTTTTTGGAAGAGTAAGAAACAATTTATTGTTTCTCAATTTTCAACTGAAGCAGAATATCATCTTATGATATCTATTACCAAAGAGATTGTTTGGTTACGTTGGTTACTTGCAGATATGCGAGTCTCTCTTTCTCATCACACTCTTATGTATTGTGACAATTAAAGGTCTATTCAGATTGCTCACAACTAGGTTTTTCATAAACGAATTAAGCACATTGAGGTCGATTGTCATCTTACTCGTCACCATTACTTTGCCCTTCATTTCTTCTTCTTTGCATATTGCAGATTTTTTTACTAAGTCATATTCCATTTCCCATTTTCATTTTCTAATTGGCAAACTCTTAATACTTATAACTGTCACATCGTGAGTTTGAGGAGAGATGTTAAAAAATATATAATTATTTTGTTTTATTATTTATTTATGGTAGAATAGCCTTTTTCATTTTCATATCTTTTCAGTTTCATTTATTTAGCCATATCTAATTTTGTTTGTATTTGATTGTATTATGCAGTATCAATAAAACTCTAACATCTCTTATTTTTTATATTTCCCTTTATTTTTTTAGATTGTTTCCCAGCTCCCAGCTCCTATATGTTATAAAATCAATGAACAGATATCAAATTGCGTCGACTGTGCGATATGCTTGGAAGAATTGCAGAAGATGAATCTTGCAGAGTTTTCTTGGGTTGCAAGTACATGTTTCATACGGAATGGGCTGAGGAATCGGCCGACTTGTCCGATTTGTCGGAAACGAGTTATCAATACATGATATGAACACAAACTTCTTGTGTATATCAGATTTTTTTACTTATTTATTTGATTATTTTTTTTCCCACAGGATTATAGAATAGTTTATCAGAAAAAAAGTTCATCGGATTTTACTTTCGTTTTTTCCTTTTTCTCATTTTCTGATATGATTGGGTTAGACTGGAAGTTCATAAAAAACCCAGAAAACAGAGGAGACTATATCATAGAAAATGAAAATGGCCAGAGACTACAAATCTATAAACCGATTAAAACTAAGCACAGAGGATCGGACAAATGACAATAGTAAGTTGTAGGAAATGCAATGATAAAAAAGATGAAAAATTGCAGATTCATTCATAGTTGCATTATTTTTTCTTGAATGATTTCTTCGTTACTTTTTTCCTCATCGACTTCATTCTTCATCATCAGAATCATCCTTCCCACCAAACTTTCTTTTCGCAAGATCTCCGTCAGAGTCATCGGTAGTATAATCTTCATCGGAATCATCATCACAATCATCGTCATCATCAAGATCATCATCACTTCCACGTGCTTCAACTTGTGAGAGGTCGTTCAAAGCAAAGCTGAAATCTTCAGCCAGTTTCCTCTCATTCAAATCAAGGATCCCGATCCTAGACTCGAATCCACCGTTTGAAAACACGGACTTGGATGAAGACGAAGGAGTTTCTGGACGCAGGTTTTGATCTGGAAGCCATGGTTTTTGGAATGGTTGGGATAAAGGAGCAGCGAAAGAGCAGTTGCGAAGAAGGAAACTGAGAGAGGTTTTAGCCTCTCTGAAGATCGATCTGGCAGCCATTTTTGTGAAGCGCGTATGAAGGGTTTTCCTTTTCCTAATTCTTCCGCGAAGGAGGCTGGCAGAAGGATTTAAGGGCTTATATAGCCACGATGGGTTTAGGGTTTAAGAGCATGATAATGACTTTTGTTCTAGAAACTACGCGGCACGTGGATACATGAACCTTTTTCTTTTCTTCGTTCTCCTTCAAAAGTAACAAATGCAACAAACTGCATTAGAGATCTTAACTTAAATCAGAAAAATACTCACATGGATCTGGTCTCTCTCTTTTTTTTTTTTATAAAGATCGCCCAACTTCGAACACAGTTAAGGATCCGTATTTCATCACTCATCATTGGGACATTAACATCTTCAATGAGATCACTCATTAGTATTTGCCCAACAATGTGGATTAAGCTGACATTTTCTCACATCAGAGTTTATTTACATCTTACTATCTGTTTTTCTTTTAACAGTTTATTGAAACGGTAGTCCTTATGTTAGGAAATGAACCAAAGCCCAGAGTGGCAGAATCCCAGATGATTGAAAACAGATAGATACCAGATTCAGCTTTCAGAAAGGAAAAAAGAAAAAAGGCCAGAAGCAGATTAAAAATCTTTTCTTTTTTATGGTCGCATAATATCCAGAATCACATACAAAAACTTGATTTAGCTCAAGAAAGGCTAAAAAACAAGAGAAGATACATAAAAGAGATAGAGAGAGAGAGAGAGATTTTACTCTTTACTCTTTAGCACTGCTTCTCATTCTGTAGACGATACGGCCCCTAGTGGAGTCATAGCGGCTAACTTCAACCCTAACCCTATCTCCAGGCAAAATTCGAACGAAATTCTTACGGATTTTTCCAGAAATGTAGCCGAGGATAAGATCTTCGTTATCCAATCGAACCCGAAAAACACCGTTTGGAAGAGACTCGACAACAGAGCCTTCATACGTCCATTTCTGCTCCGAGCTGTCAGTTCTCGGAGATTTCGCCATAGCAGTAAAACTGTTGGCATGGCAATGGATATGCTCTTTGATAACCAGGAGGGGATTCGGTGAAGAAGATGGAGAAGAGGGAAATAAATTGGTTTTTCGGTTTAGAGTGAGAAGAGAAGGTAGAGAGGTGGAGGGAGGGAGACATTTGGTATGGAGGTGGAGTGGGAATTGAAGGGAAGGAAACGAGTGTGAGCTCGACATTTTTCTCTGGAGAGGAAATGCGGGACTGTGGATGGGACGACGATGGGTCTCTCATAATCAAAATTATTAGGATTTACATTTTTTAAATATTTTAAAATTATGATAAATTTTTTATAATTTTAATGTATTTTTTATTTTTTAAGAAAAAAATTAGGGTAAAAAAATTAAATGAAATTAATTTAAATAAGAAAATATATTATTTTAGAAATAAATTTTGATTATTTAATCTTATGAATTTGATCGAATCATTAGGTCAAATTAATGATTTAAAACTGGTTTATTGAAAAATTTTAATATTCATTATAACATTAAATATTTTGAAGTCCACAATAATTTATATAAAAATTGTGGAGTTAATTGTAATTTTTTTAAATAAAAATGGAGACTTTAAAGTTAGTTGGAAAGTAAATTTATGTTTTTTCGTGGAATCAGTTTCAAAATTTTTAAATTTGATTAATTTATAAAATAAAATAAAAAAAGAAATAAAATATTGACTAATTTTATTTTTACTATTATTTATATTTTTTATTAGAATAAAAAGAAATAAAATTTCAGTTAATTTTATTATTATTATTAATTTATTATTTTTAATAATAATAAGTAAAAAATACAAAAAACAAAAAACAAAAAATTTGATTATTTTTCTATATTTAGAAATATTAAACGTAATCTATACTAAATTGTAGTACTTAAATTGCAACTACTATTTTCTGCATAAAGCGGTCCTTTTCTGCAACTAGTACTTAAATTCCTTTTCAAGTGACCTTCTCTACTTGCTTTTTCGCCGGAGCAACATAGGGTTTCGTTCCTCTCAGAAGTGAGGTTTAATTTTATTGAACAATGTCGCAATGGAACAAGGTTTATGTGAGGAAGAGAAAGCGTTCTGATAATAAGGAGGAGGAGAAGGAGAAGGGGAAGGAGTTGCAGAAACAGAGTTTATGGTCACCTGAAACTCCGGCGAAGAGCATGCATGGCCGGTTTGGGGAAGTTTATGGTAGAAGGATGCTGAAAAATCCGTCTTTTCTCGTAACAAGTTCGAATCGAGTTGAGCCCTCTGTTGTCTCTGGCCACATTGAGTATCAAAACCCAACTTTAATTCCAGACAGTGAAGTAACTTTTAGTTTGTTTGAGAATTCAAACACGGGTACTTGTCAGCAGGATTCTGAACTAGTTGCAGATTGTTTGAGAGAGAAACCCACCGATGTACTATTACTTCAAGGTGAGCGAGTATTTGTATGTTGATTATTATCCTACTCATCGTGTGAAAAAATTATGATCTAAAAATACGTTTTTTATTTATTTATTTTTTGTAATGTAGTTGATTCAGTAAGAAAAGAGGGTGTAATTGTCAATGTGGATGATTTGGTAGTAGTAAGTGAAGAAAAAGAATGTCAAAAGATGGTGATTATTCCTCAAGGGAATGAGGAAAGCACTATTGATTGTTCATTGAATGAGGATTACAAGAGATGTGAGCAGCCTAATTTTGGTTCAGAACTGCCTAATATTTCAACCCCAGAACAGAAGAATCCCAAAAGGAGGCAGCACCAGAAAGCTAAAAGGAAAATTTATAGACCTAAAGTTCTAGGTGAAGGAAGAATGAGAAAGAAATCGGAGACATCTAATCCTAAAACACCAAAATCTGTAAAGATGAAGAAATCTCCTAAACCGAAGACGCCTAAGCCCGAAACACCAGACTTGGATTCTTCAAAGAAAGTGGTCGAAACGACTCCTATCACTCCCATCTCAGAACCTATTGCAAAGAATCCTGCCCCGCCATGCAGGCGAGCTTTAGATTTTAACAGAGAGCACTTGGAAACAGAGGATGGTCAAATTGGTGAATCTCGAGATAATACTAGAAACAGAGGACTGAATTGGCCGACAAGTTCCAAGAAAAAGAGAACCGTGATTCGCAGATGCATCGAGAAGAAGCTGGTCTTGGGACTTAAGTGCTATCAAACTCAAGTGAGGCTGATCAATTTCAAAAAAGGAAAAAGGAGTCGAAGAATTCGCAATCGAAACTTCTTTGCTGTATACAAGATTTCAAAGAGCAACCGATTTTCAATTCTCCCTCAAAAACGTGCTGATGAATGTCTTGGAACTGAGAATTTGGATAACAGTGGAGGTGCCATTTTCCTTAGCAGATGTTAAACCTCAGGATATTCTATAGATGCACGTAATTTCATTTCAATTTCATACCCTTAAGCTGACATAATCTGCATTTGCAGAGTTTAATGTGAAAAGTGTAGGTGAATGCTGTGATGGATCATCTGGTTTGTGTCCAGAATTTTACACTGATGGAAGATCAGCTGAATTACCATCTGCATCAGCAGGTATGCGTGTGTGTAGTTCTTGTTAATCCCAAATTATTGAGGAAGTTTACAAAGAAAATTTATTTGCAGATAATGTAGGAGGAAATCTCACAGTAAGAAATGTTGAAATGGGATCCTATCCTAAGTGCGAGTTTCAGAATGAAGGAAGATCAATGGCCAAAGATGATACCTCCTTTAAACGAGGAGGTACTTCTTTTGAGAAATGATCACTTTCCACCTTTTAAATCAGGATTCAAGCACCATGTAATGAAAATTATATTTATTTGCAGACAACAACGAGTCACGGATTGACATGGGACAATGTCCAACTATGTACGGTTGTACCCACTGGTCTTATAACCCAAGCCTACAGGAGTGTGATTTATTTCCTGTTTCACATACACAAGGTAAGTTATTTCACAGATAATAATAATATTTGATCCCTCCCAATAGGCATATAATACTGCATTTTCTTTTCTTTTCTTTTTTTTTTTTTTTTTTTTGGGTTAAGGAAAGTGAAAATCTCGCATCTACTGTCTACTTTTATTCAGAGTCAACTGCCATGTTTGCAGGGAATGCTGAAGCAACAATAACAGAGATAAGATCATCTCCTGCTAATCCAGAATTCCATATCGTGGATAATGAGTTGATTTTGTCAAAGGAGGTCTTATGTCTTGCTACTACAATAACGAGTATGTTCCCTTTTTCTGAAAGTTGCTTTGCGAAATGATTTGTTCAATATCAGTAGGGTGTATAAATGATACTAATCATACTTATGACACATAGAAGTCACTTTGGATTTGGCTATGTGCAGGTCCATTGGAAGAAGTAATAGAGATTCAAAAACAAATAATTACGTATCTAAAGGACAGTGGAAGACCCCGCCATAGCCAAGAAGAAAAGGCTATTGTTCTTCGCACCAATCAAGGCATAGTAATTCCTTTCAGGAATTCATTTTACCCACCTAAGAAAAGAAATCCAAAGGACAAAGTTGACCTCAACCCAAGGACCTACAGAGTTTTGCAGCTGCTAATAACAAATGAATTATGTTTTGGAGAATCGGATGCAGAAAAGGAAACGGAGAAGTGGTGGGAATATGAGAGAGATTTATTCCAAGCAAGGGTACATTCATTCATTTCTCGCATGCATGGAATTTTAGGTACTGTTTTATACATTAGCTTTATTACTATCATACTTGCTTGCCTAAAGAAAAGTCATACCTAACTGCAGAATTTTGATCGTGCACAGGTGATAGAAGTTTCTCACCCTGGAAAGGTTCTGTTGTGGATTCAATTGTTGGTGTTTTTCTTACTCAGAATGTCTCTGACTATCTCTCGAGGTAAAGTTTTAGAAGGACATTTATGATAATAGTGATTTAATACAAGTTATAATGCAGTTTGACAATAGACTTTCTTAACTTGTTATTCTCCTCCTTAGTTCTGCATTCATGTCGCTTGCTGCTAAGTTCCCCCTCAAGTCTGCTACCTGCCAAGAATTAACTGGAAGTAACACAGAATATGTTGTGGTCAAAGATAACTATAATATGTTGATCGAAGATGCAAATTCAATTCATAAATGTCCTGATACATGTGTGATTCAAACAAATGATGGGAACCAGTCTTTCTCCTCATTTAGCTTATGTATGTCTTCAATCACAGAACCGCCCTCTCAGTCTTCCGTTTCTCCTACCAATATAGAAGCAGATTGTTCCAAAATCTCAGATGATTATATGACAGAAAATATAGCAACCACTGCAAATAAGCCACGAGAAAGTAAGACACAAGGAATTCAAGAAGCAATAGATATGGCTAGATTATTTGAGAAGTGTTCTATATCCCCGAAGTGTAGCTTCGATGAGGAAAATGAGATGAGAAAAAGTTCGGACATTTGTAATTCTCATAAAGGAGGAAAAGAAAATGACATCCAATCTGATTCAATGCTACTTAACTGCCTCGAAAACTTAGATGATTGTGGAATGGGTAGTGAGGAGAGTAAAACACAAGCTCCTCCTAACAATGATGCCAACAAGATGGAATGGAAAGAGTGGGAAGAAAAACAGAGAGATCTTAAAGAACAACAAATGTCTCCTGAAATAGTGGTCGATGACGATAAAAAGGTGAAGATGGATGGAGAAAACAAGGTAAAGGAAGTAAAGAAGGAAGAAATTGACTGGGATGCTTTAAAGCAAAAATGGGATCCATTAAGGAAAATGTACTCCAATGGCGAACGAAGAAGGAAAGATCATATGGATTCAGTAGACTGGGAAGGAGTTAGATGTGCAGTACTTAGTGAGATTACCTCAACTATTAAGGAACGAGGCCAACAAAACATCTTAGGAGAAAGAATCAAGGTCCTTAATTTATTTCAAAAATAGAAAATAAGCATGTTGTTTTTGTTGTGCTTAAAATTATTTGTTTATCTATTGCAGGACTTTCTTGATCGCGTATACAGGATACATGATAGTATTGACCTTGAATGGCTTAGACATGCTCCTTCAAGCTATGTAAAGTAAGTCCACTTTCTTAGAATCCCTCTCACATTGATATTTCACAAGTTTTCACACTCAAATTTTGTTTGCTTTAAGGGAGTTCCTCTTTGAAGTTGAAGGACTAGGGTTGAAAAGCGTTGAATGCATACGACTTTTGTCACTTCAGCACACTTCCTTTCCTGTAAAATATTATAATTTTACCCGTTATCATGCATTGAGAAGTTTAGAGCATATGAACTCACTTTTTACTTCTTTCTCCTTCAAGGTGGATACAAATGTGGCTCGAATAGCCGTACGACTAGGGTGGGTCCCTCTTGCACCACTACCTGAAGAGGTTCAGATCCATCTTCTAGAATTGTAAGTACAACAAACAATAAGAAGCACCATCAATATTATCAATTAATCATCAAAATAGTCTCTAACATTGCATCTATTTAGGTACCCCATGATGGATTCGATTCAGAAGTATCTATGGCCTCGTCTGTGTACCCTTGACCAACCAACACTGTAATCAATAATTAACCCTGGTTTTTGGGAGGCTTTTTCTCTTCAAACTTACTTTTATAATAATACCCATTAGACATGTTATTACAGGTATGAGCTACACTACCAATTGATAACCTTTGGAAAGGTATGCCATTTAGCTTCTTATGCACTACAATTAATTCATTAATTTGATGTTTGTGCTTTGGATCCATAGCAAATAAATCCTTATTAATTTGCAAATCCAGGTGTTTTGCACAAAGAAACAACCAAACTGCAAATCTTGCCCAATGAGGGACGGGTGCAGACACTTCACAAGTGCTTGTGCAAGGTATGGATCACATTTCTTATGCTTTTTTTTATTTTTATTTTTCCTTACGTGACTAATAAAATTTTGAGTCTTCATTGCATGTAGCTCAAAGCTTGCTCTACCTGGACCTGCAGACAAGAGTATAGTAACTAACACAAGTTCAATAAGCAACACGGCCATCCATAGCCAAGGTCCAATTACGAACCCAACAGTGATGCCACTTGCTGTGTCCAACTACTCCAATCCGTTTCTAGGATCAGGGTACTGGACCAATAATAGTGAACCAATCATCGAAGAGCCGATGATGAATCTAGTCATAAACCTATTGTTGTTCCAAGGGACTGGCTTTGGAATCTACCAAGGCGAACGGCATACTGTGGAGCCTCAACAACAGCAATTTTTCGAGGTACGCAAATGCAAGAAAAAAAGTAAATGATTCGCTTTATTATTTGTCCCCCCTTTTATGCGTATGACATAATCTTCTTGCTAATACAGGCTTGTCAGAAGAGGAAACTCAACTGTGCTTTTGGCAAGGTATGCAACTTCATGTCCAAATTACTTAGAGATGGTAACTACTTGTTAGGGCTTGATATGTCGGGAGTTATAGATAATTACTATTTGTTCCATCAACTGTTGAAAATATTATGTGTTTGGGCAGGATTCATTTGTATTAGAGGATTTGACAGGAGGACGCGATATCCCAAACGCCTTGCACAATGGTTGCACCACCCGACAGCTAAAAAGGCAAAAGCCGATACGAAGAGTGAGGGAAGATTCTAGAAGACCTTTTACACCTGAATACAGGATGCATACACAACACAACCCACATTGGGTTAAACTGTGAAATACTAGGTAAAAAAGAAGAAAAATACTTTGAGCTTCTCAAACAACTAAGACGGGTCACCATACCAAACATTATGGTATGGTGATCCATCTTAGTCGTATGAGACACTAGAGTCTAGACAGTTTTTGTAAATGTAATTTATCAAATTATCCACTTCAATATCAACTACTGCAATGTAAATAGCGAACAACAACAACAGAGTGTCTTATCTTTTCTATCTTTCTAATGTTATTGCAAATGTAGATGTTGGGTTTAGAACTACGGATTCTGGTTTTCATATGTATGACTGTCGTTGTCTTCTCGATCAGAACAAGCACACAACGCAACAACAAATTCACGAACTCGAACAAAAAGATCTCACACAAAACTAGGGGCTAATTGAAATTGATTCTGCCTTAAATCAGTAGTTGAGGGAAAAAGAGAACGAGTTAATTAACCTAAGCCTATGAGAATAATTAACCTAAGCGTAGGCGCTGGTTCAGATAATCGAACCCTTCACTTCATTGCCAGGTTTATGTCGTAATGACGCTGGAGGAACAACAGCTATAGAATCATCCTCATTAGGCGTGGAAGAAAGGAATTTCTCGCAGTCCGTAACCCCAATGCGTGTAAATTCTTTGACAAGCATTCCCATATACGGCTGCAACGACTCTGTAAATTGCATTCCAAACCTGTAATCTACATCATGTGGATGACCAAATCGAGCATGATCCATAGATCCTTTACATGCTGTCAGAATATCACGAGCACAATTGCAGAAGTGCCCAATAACAAATTCCTCGAAATGCTGCATTCAAAAAGTAGGAGTTAGATGGTGATATACAGAATTTCATAAATGATAAGGTCAACTTAAAATACTTTCTTCTAAGTCCTCATTTATATCGATCTCATTCTGCAATTGTTTTGCACCATGTTCGATATAAATTAAAACCTGAGCCAAATAATAACAATTCTTACCTTTGGAGGCCTTTGCATTTTGTAAATCATTGTTTTCAGAGATAGAGGATATATGCTGTCATTGTACTGTTGGGACTGGACTTCACCAAGTGGAGTCCCACTCTTACATGCATATGCAGGCTCATTAAAGTAAGGCTTTTCATTCAAGATTAAGCCTTGAATGGAGACCAGAACTTGTAAGATTGTTGATACACCTGGCAACCATTTCTCATTATTGTTTCCGGACCAGGTATTGAGTAGACTGAGGCATACTTTCCCACAGCTATACAAGTTTGGATTTAGTCTGAGGCCACCAGCTTGGTAGTAGACCAGCTGCACAAAAAGCAATTTCCTAGATGACAAAGAGTTATATATGAAACTGGAATTTTATTGATAGAAAGATCTGCACGTACTGGGGGCACGTTAGGATAGCCACTAGGGAAAAGAAAATCGAAGAAAAAGAGGCCATCCTGGTAAGGAGTACCCTCCGCTCCAACAATTACAGCCCTCAAAAGATCCATCCTTGCTTCATACACGCGAACAAAAATAGTATCTGTTGAACATAACGAAAAAGAAAGAAAAAATAAATTATCTTTTTTATAGAGAAAGTATAGACTAGACTATATTTAAACAACGTGTTCCAGAAATCTTGAAAGCAAATTTCAGCAGGTTAACCAAATGGTGAGTCGTGAGAAAGGAAAGATCTGTAGCCAATAGTTACCACGCAATGTAAAAACAGCTAAGAAGATTCACCTGGCAAACCGTTCTCCAGAATCTTCCACTCCTCCTGAATTCTCTTCGTCCACTTCTTTGAAGACTGATAGAAAGAGGGAAAGTATCTATAATACTTTAATTTGAAATGAAAATAGATAAAAAATCGTGCACTACATGTTCAGTCCAGTACCTGTTTCACTGAAGACTCACAGCTGGCATAATGATGGTCCGAATGATCTTCAACAGTATCAAATTTGTTAAACTGCATGTACTTACCTAAAATTTCATCCATATTCCCACCACAAATTGGTACAGGAGGTGTTGTTGAGCTTCCCTCAGAAGCAACATTCTTTCGCTTTCGGGCGAAATCCTGATCCGCAGAAAAATTGTCCACAACTTCTCCAGGGGGGAACTGAAGAGGATCAAATGCATCATATATACTTCGACTTGAATGTGCTAAATTAGGAATCTTCTTGGGTTTGAAAGACTCCTGCCAAATGGGCATTGTTGATCCTGTTCCAGAAGGGTAATTTGATGTTTCTATTTGCATTAAGAGTTTTGAGAGATCTAACTGCTGCTGATATGTAGTAGCGTCTTGCTCCTTTAAAATAGCAGGGATAGAATTCATTGCATCCAGTTGGGTAACTGAAGTCAATTTAGTTGAACTATTTGACATAGCTTTCTTCCTTTTGATCCTCAAAGGGTCCAAAAACCATAGATTTTTGGATAGAGATGACCCGACACCAAAAGAGGGATCTTTTGAATATTCCTTATGTTGCCAACCACTGAATTTCTCCCTGTACAGAGAAGCGATAGATTTTTTCTTACTGTGACCAGCTTGTGAAGGTAACCGCGTATCAACTCCAACAATATGATGAATAGCATCTCTTTGGGTTTGCAGGTCTGAACTATTGACTGAATCAGCCTCCAAATTCAAGAGAGCAGGCTCTGACACACATGAAGAGGAAGATGGGGTATTTTGATTGAGACCTACAGAACGTGATTTGATTTGATTCTCTGTATACACTGAACTACTTCCAGCAACTGGCTTAATTATAGTTTGAGTGGATTCGGAAAACCAAGGAATGGGTGCCTCTACTCCAGGAGGAATATCCATGTGATCAAAATGGGCTTGCAACATCGAGTATTCATCAACATCAGTGGTATCTTCAGGTAAAAAATTAGCGCACTCATCGTCATTGTAAGGAAAATTAGAACTATGACAATAATTCATTAATTCGGCCCCATTCACAGCAAGACCAAAAGAACTGGGTAAGGATTCCTGCAAGATGAAGCTTTTTTAGATGCATATTCAATAAAAATGGATTGTAGTTGTCTCTAAAAGATACGGAACTTCAATCACAAACCTGCAATTTATCGTCATCACAGTTATCGGAAAATAACACTATTCCCTTTCCTTTGTTGCTTCCGTCAAATTTCTCACAAATCAACATGGCATCAGCAGGATCTTCATTGTTGTCAACTTCAGCTACATCCTTCGCAACAATCTAGAAGGGGGCAAAAGGAACCATTGAGTTTAAAAACACAGAGATATATCAAGATTCAATAATACATCCTTTCGGATCCCAAGTTAGAGAAACAAAATGTAAACGTAAATGAAAACACACAATAGTTCTATGCACTTCCAAATAATCAGATGGACTCAAAACAGGGGTAGGGAGCAATATATTCATCCAACAAGAATCTCGAAGTGTACAACTTTCCAAAACAGAGAGCTAAGTTTTAACAACCTGCCACTCCACAAAACATCATAACAAACCAACAACTCTATGGCTCTCTATCCAATAAGCACAGAAATTGATAAAATATACAGATGTACGCAGTTCATAATCTTCGATACAAATAGAAAAAGATAAGAAGAAGAAGAGAATATATCATTTAAACAATAAGATAACACAATTAAGTAAAGTTCGGCTCTCAATCACAACCAAAACAGGTCATAACTGGAAAAACTATACGATCAACTGTAGTTTTATGAAGTACACTGCCATAATCTATCACATTCACTAATCATATCCCTAAAACAGTCTCAAGCTTCCAGGTACCCTGCAAAACCAAAACTAAGACACTGATTAACTTAGCCAGCAAAAGATCGTCATGCCTGTCCACTCCAATTATCACTCCCCACTCCTGTAGCGGCAAATTACTTGAAGGATGAAAAAAGATAGAAATCGAGTACGTAGAAAAGCATAATTGAATCAAGAGCATCAGAGTTGACTTAAATCAATGATCAATCCATAGATACTACTGATCAAGATGCATCGATAAGAAGAGAATTAGGGGGAAAAAAAAATTGCTTATAAATTTGATGAGCGAAAATTACTAAACCTGTTTATGTTCGAGCATCTTTGAGGGCGGGATTTCGATCACCTCCATATCCATTACTATCGAAAACTACTCTCCTCTGCAAATACCACTCTACTCTGCTCCTCTACTTACGCGAATAAAGACACGATTTTCGTTTTAGGTAGACGTCGGCGGCTGATAGCTCGCGCCAAAACGGCTCGCGCGGTTAATTAACTAATCGGCGATTTATTAGATTTTATTTTCGGATTATACACGTATCAATCACGCGTATACACGTACGTATGGCGTAATTAATTCAAGATTAATTCTTAATTACCTCCGTATTAATGCCATTGATCTTTAAATACATCTTTTCGCCGTTGAATACGGGATTGTTCTAGTTTTTATAATCTGATAGATCAATCGGCTTTATCGCTTCGCGCCTAATTATGGAAGATTTGGAGTGAGCCAAACGATGGTCCACGTGTGTGAATCATATGGTGATCAGGTGATGAACGTAAAAGGTAAGAATCTACTTGTTTTTGGTTCTATGTAAGTTCGGGTACAGATCATTGTAGCCCAAACTTGGTTCGCAAGGCAGATAAATAAAATCTTGTTTTTGGTTCTATGTAAGTTCGGGTACAGATCATTGTAGCCCAAACTTGGTTAGCAAGGCATATAAATAAAATCTTGAAGCTACAGTATTGACCGAGTCGATTGTAGCTCATACCATCCTACGGTCGATTGATCTCTAGCCCACCTGGTCAAGGCCTGACCAGACCAGGGGCAATAGAAACGGCCCATATTTTCTTTTGTTTATTGGGCCCATATTTGTCATAACTGCTATAAGATTGGTCGGCATATTTTTCCTTTTTAGTTTTTAGTTTTTTTAATGAAAATCTCTCTTTTACAAAAAGCAAACCAATGAAGATAATAAAGCTTTGACTTAGACAAGTCTTCTCGACACAAGATATGGCCAATGTAATGAAGGTGACATCCACAAAATTAGTGAATTACAACGTCACGACCAACTAGTGGACCAAAACATGAAACCACTCATTAATTTTCAGGGTATAACTGCTCTTGTTGTCACATATTAGTTGACTAGTTTCTCACTTTTGGCAATTTGTCTTAACTATTTAGGTTAATCTTTTCTGTTTTAATTATTAATATCTGATTAGTTCTTCGTTTAACTACTAAATTACTCGAGATGGATATGAGTTTCGTACTTTTGATCACTGGATTACTAGACCTGTAAGAAGACAATATAAATAAAGTGAAGTAAATTAATAACATAAGAATGATACCTTCCGGGAAGCAGAGGCAATCTTATATTACTTGCTGCTTTTAGATTTGATCCTTTTGGAGATAAATGAGAATACCAAACATCTGTACGATTAGAAGTTGTAGAGCATCTGTTCTTTACGATAGAAATGACATGATATAAAATGTAAATGATAAGGATCACATTGATCCAAGAAGAGAATGTGGTGTGCGTGTGTATGTCTGTGTGTAAATATCTCTATGAGAGAGCCTGTGATAAACCAGGCTCAAGCCATAACCATCTTCTCTCAAGTGGGAGAAGAAGAAAAGAAAAAAAAAAAAAAAGCAGTCTCTTTCTATAAAAGGAGAAGAAGATATGAAGTTGACATGAAGTTGACATGAGAGGAGGGTAGCATGCCAAGCACAACATGCTCAAGATTCCCCATTGGACTTGCCTTGCCAGACCCATACTCTCTTCTCATGTCCCTGCTCTATAAATAGAAGCCCATAAGCAAGCCTTGTAGATATAGCAATTCATTACGAAACAAATTGCAATTTCTTCAAGTTTTAGTTCAATTTCTTTGCTCATATCATCATGTCAAGCAAGTGCGGAAACTGTGACTGTGCTGACAGCAGCCAGTGCGTGTAAGTGTTTCATATTCCACGTTTTCCAATTTGGTTATGTTATGATTATAATTTATAAGATATGATGTTCAAGCTTCCATGTCGTTGCTTAGATCATGAACATGTTCGATCTACCAATCGAAAGGTTGTTACTACCTATAACTAATTTGTGTTTTTCGATTTAACAGGAAGAAGGGAGACAGCTATGGTGTGGTCATTGTTGAGACCATGAAAAAGTAACCGATCTATAAGCTTACTAAGATATGATACTTGCAGATAATAAGGAACTGTTAAACTCAAGCTGATAATTCCGGATATTGTTGTTTGTTTCTGCAGCTACAATGATGTGGTCGTGATGGATGCTGCAGCAGCCGAACACAATGGCAAGTGCAAGTGTGGAGCAAGCTGCACCTGTGTGAACTGCGCATGCGGTCATTAAGCAATTAACCATAAGTCGTTAGTTGGTTTCAAGTATGTGAGGGTATTGTAAGTCAGTAATAATGTAATGAAATAGTGAATAACTTTGTGTCTCTGCAGTTATGCTCTTTAGAGCAAAAGATATGTCCTGTATTTGTATTCTGTAACCTCTGTTTTCCTGTGGCGATGTATTGTTAAGTGGAATACTACTACTAGCATATTTGTTTGTGCAGTGCTTTTGTGCTTGTCATGGCTCTATTTAAGAAACTCACATGTATTACAAAGAACACCCGTTTTGCCTTTCATGATGATGAAACATAAGGATAAAGCAAAGTTCATACGAATCGTTACGAAAGAACGGATTAGGAGCTTGTAAATAACACATTTTTGTTAGTAAAATATGTACAAAACTTAAAAAGGCCTTGTCGGAATTTAGAACAATCACTTTGGATACTTTTCACCTTAAGATTACAAGTAAAACTGTATAAACTGCATGTCTGCATCAACTACACCCTTTGAAATGTTATTTTTCCCAGTTTGTGTGTTCCTAAACTCATTTTTAAACCTAGCAATCTGTGAACAAAGGAAAATCGTATATCTCTCAGTGCGAAGGCACAGGCAATGAGCTTGGATCCATTTAGCACAAGCTTCTTCACCATTTTGCAAAATGCATTCATCTCTCAGCTTCCTTGTGTCAGGACAAACACAGCATGTCTTATTTTTCAGTTTAGATTCTGGGCCAGGATTAGTGGCTGCTGCTAGTCCCTGATCATCTTCTTTGGACCCTTGCAGGCCTAGGGGAGAGGCAACCTTTTGTTCTTGCAACCCATCCATGATCCACACAATTCCTTAGAAAAAATATAACACAAACAAGGAAGCCTTATTATTAGCCTTGTTGCATTATGCAATAAGAAAAGATCAGAAAACTCTGAAGATAAAATATTCCAGATCTAAGGCCCTATTTTTAAAAGTTTGTAGGAGTTAAATATGAATTTGGTCTAAAAATGCAAAATAGTTTGAGTTTGTTAAAGTAACAGTTTTCTCGAGTTTGTCTCGTTTGAGTTGAGAAATAGTGTTACTCCAAATCTAATGCTTATATGCATAGGATTATCCATGAGAATTAATCTCTGATGGATCTAGTTCAAAAGGTGCTCTCTAAAGGAGACAGTAGTACTACTGCTGCTTCAACGCCTGGAACTGATGCAAGTTTAACTTGTGATGAAAAATAGAGTAAATAAACAAAATACTGCTCCAGTTACCAACACCAACAAGATGAAGTTTTCAAATTTTCCAGCTTCACTTTTAAGGATAGGGGATTGGGAGGTACTATATATATAGATTTCATGCATGATCAAATAATGTCTTGTTCTTTAAGAAATTACATGTTTGATGTTTTTTTTCCCCTTTTGTGACAGTACAAATCAAGAACTGAAAGTGATTTAGTAATCAATATTTACTTTTCCAGTCATAGGCTCGTCTGGGAAATGCTATTTGAAGATGGGCTCAAGCGTAAAATCGAAATTTCATGGTCAGACGTTACCATTTTGAAGACAAATTTTCCGGACAACGGATATGCTACGTTGAATGTGATGGTATGTATATGTTTTTTTGTGGATAAAAATTGAATCTGATGATCATTAAACCAGTTTTTGGTTAATTTGCAGCTATCAAGACAACCCTTTTTCTTTAAGGAGTGGGACCCCCGACCAAGAAAGAGGTCCGCATGGGAGGTCATACCTGATTTCACTAATGGCCAGGCTAGCTTACTCAGGTTACTAGTATGATCATCATGTGTTTACTTTTCTAGACATAGTTCTATAATTAAATTAATGTTTACAATGATTATGAATGACTAATCTTCTGTTAATGTAATATTATTCAGTCAACGTTTCCTTCAATTCTCGAACGGGCAGCTACTAAGCAAGTATTTCAACAAGCTAATCGAATGTGACGAGTGTCTTAATCTCTTAAGCCGAAAACCATAAATAGTAATGGACTCTCCTCATTTGGAACCGGAATAATCGGGTCTTCCCTGTTTGAGAATCCGATACAGCATTCAGCAAGCTATGATAATGGCTGTGACCGAGCAGAGAATAAACATGAAACAGTAATGGACTCTCCTTATCTTGGACAGGACGTGATCGAGCCTTCCCGGTTTGAGAATCCAATACAACATTCAACAACCTATGGTCATGGCTATGATCGAGTAGAGAATAAACAAGAAACAGTGATGGATTCTCCTTACTTTGTGCATGACATGATCGAGCCTTCCTGGTTTGAAAATCCAGTACAACACTTGGTAAGCTATGATCATGGCTATGATGGAGCAGAGAATAAACAAGAAACTGTAATGGACTCTCCTTACTTAGTACAGGACATGATCGAGGCTTCCCGGTTTTAGAATCCAATACAACATTTGGCAAGCTATGGTCATGGCTGTGATCAAGCAGGGAATAATTATGAAACAGTGATGGACGCTCTGTATTTTGGACAGGGCATGATCGAGCCTTCCCGGTTTGAGTATCCAATACAACATTCAGTAAGCTATGATACTCTTTATTTTGAACAGGACATGATAGAGTCTTTCCGGTTTGAGAATCCAATACAACATTTAGCAAGCTATGATCATGGTTATGATCAAGCAGATAATAGTAATGCATCCAGTAATTTCCTCGACCAGGCCCCGGCTTATTCTCAGTTAATGCCGTTTCTCCCTCCCACGTGATTGGCTAGAATCTATGGATTACACTAATGCGGAGATTAGACTAGATCCGGATCAGGAGAATAATATAGACAGAATCTCTGATAACAATAAGATATCAAACATGTCAAGCGGAGATTCAAGTTATGAGATTTTTCTCTATCATCTCCCTCGAATTTCATCTGTCCCGAAGCTGTTAACTTCAGAAGCCTGAGGCTGAGAGAGTACTTGAAGTCAATTTGTCATGTTTATTATATATATTATATCAGTAATTTATATTTAGTGCAGTGATATACTAGTTGTAAAGCTAATCATACATAAATAAATAAGCTGTTTATTTAGTAGCTCATGATTAGAAACATAGCTTAAATTATGTAGACCAGATTCAATGATGTGGCATGCCGAATCACCATTCCATGTCATCATAAATAATATAGTTTATTATTGATACAATGTTCGGAATAGATTTGTAGATGAAGTAATCATGGTCGATGATTTTAAGAATTGTGAAAAACCAGAACTTTTTCTGCAAACTATATGTATTTTTGAAATTTGAATCATGCTCCTTTCATTACACACTCTCTCTTGCTCTCTCTATCTTGTGTCCTATCACACCACTTTCATCCTCCTCCTACTTTATCTTGCTCTTCCTGGAATTATTTATAAGCTATAGCACTCGATACACCATATTACCCCATACATATATAAATATATATGATGATGGAGAAGAGGAAGGTTATGATGCAAGAGACTTGAAATATATCCCTAACATAATTGAATATAAATCCAAGCATCAAAATTTTCTCTTAGGCACATCATCAAACAGTTTATGGACAAAAACAGAGGAGACACAGGAATTAATTAAAATGTTGATGTATATGTTGATGACTACTTTCTTGTACTGTTCTTGTAGTAATTTAAGTTTATAGTCATGGGTAGAGAAAGCAGTTGAGTTTTGCTTTGAAGTTGCCATTTAATGATTTATCCCTCATCTGTCAATTGTAAATTACTAAAGCTTGATTCTTGTGTTTTCTTTTTCACCAATAATTTTACAATGAACAAAGATTGAAATTGCTATAGGATCAGCAGTGCCTTGCTTAGGGTTTTATACAAAGAAAAAAGGGGCTCAACGAAGATCCAACATTCGGGAATGGAAACAGTTTCATCTAATTTATAATGGGAAGTCAGAAAAGTATTACAATGTCTCAAAAACAAGTAGCTATCTAGAATAAGTAACATCAAGGAAACCAAATTGGATGCGTATATGTATTATATATCATATCAAGGGATTGACAGAGAACTTCACTTACAAACCCACTATGGGCAGAATTACATGTTAAAAAAACTGGCCTTAGAAAAGATAGAAAAGTGAGTAATCCTCTGCCTCCAAGTTTCATACTTTCTTCTTCTTCACCCCTTCAATCTGAAGGCCAACAATACATGCAGAAACAGATCCAATTCTATGTGTGAAGAATGCTGGAAATGTGTTTCCTTATTAATCATACTTCTCCCTCCATGAATAAACAAGAAAGAAAACCCATGAAAGGGCCAATGTGATATCCCCTACGACATGTCTAGGCCAATCTCTGGAAAGCACTTCAATCTTCCTCTCAAAGTAAACTCTCCAAACAGCCGTGGAAATATGCAGCAAGAAACAACCTTTGGCGAAAAAGCCTTGAAATTTTGTATCCTTAACACAAGCAACCATGACCAGAAGGAAGCCGATTGCAAACAGAAGAAGACCCGAAAAGGAATCGGAGGTTTGAATAAGGAGCTGATCATGGGGTGTGGATCCTTGAAGCTTACTTGCAATTTCATGGCCATGGCTAAACTCATAGAAAGTGCTTGATTGAAACATCATTAAAACTCCACAAGTGAAAGCAATCCCAGAATGGAGCAGACACATTAAGAAAAACCCAGCTGAGCCCATTGATTTCAAGTTTGAAAAGGTTAATCCTTAGATCATTAAACTTGAAAATGGCTCAGACCCTAATCAAACAAAGCTCCAAAAATCCTCTGCCTAACTTCAAATATATTGTTTCTAGTGAATACAGAGCAAAATCAATAAAATTGAACCCATTTTTTCCTCAAGAGGAGTGGAGCTTAGGATCTCTAGATCAAGAATATAGGTTTAAACAGGAAACCCAACACAACCCACATTTCAAAGTTCAATTAAAAAAGAAAGAAAAACAAAAAAGTGAAAAGCTCTGATGCAATATAAAAGAGGATTAATAAAAAAAAGGAGAGATGCAGGAAATGTGGAAAACCTTGGATCCCAAACCACAAAGCCGACGCCTACGCAACAAAGTGATATTGGAAATAGGGTTCTTAATGGGGGAAGAGGAAGAGAATGAGAGAGGATCAGCGTGGGAGGACCAAGTATGGAAGGGGCATTAATGGGGTAGAGTTATACTTCCAGCCTGTGGAATGCAGATGGGATATATTTTAATTGTATTAATTATTATTGCACGTATCTGGATTATTTGGCAAGAAGGTGCAGGAAAGGGAAGCGGTGGGCTTGCTTTGCTGCCTTCATTCATGCTCTGACCTCCATCCCCACATTCCCTCCCTCGCCATGCTCGAATCGCCACACCACACCGGTATTTTTTATTTTTTATTCTCTCTTTTATTTCTGGGATTTTTCACTTGCTTGCTTTCTCTTTCTGCAAAGCAATTTGACGTGTTTCTGGATCTTAGTCCAATGGCCATACGGGCAATTTTCATTAAGTCCAAAGTTTGATATCATGTCGACAATTTTTTTTTTTTTTGGGTGCACTCATTGAACGAATGAATCTTGTGGGTAAAAATCACACCTTTTTTAATTCTAAGATCATGGGCAAGTTGCTGAATATGGATATCCGTTTATAATTTCAAGATAGGTTTTTTTCTTTTTTGTTTTTTCTTAAAAAAAAAAAAAAAGAGGTTATAAATTTGTAATAAAATGCCGTACGTGTTCCCTGTAAGCTGGACAGTAGCAAATGAGATAATGTGTGTTTTATTTTTTATTTTTATCTTCTTCTTACCTGTGATAGGCTGTAATATCTTGTGATTTCTTCACATAATACAACAAAAACCAGGTTCATAATATTCACATAAGCCACCCCTTTCCGGCTATATAGGAGTGCGAAAAATATGGGAACTTAATTGGCAAAAATGAATATACAACAAATATGAAGTAATTAGATATGAACAAATTTGGTTCGATCAAAATTGGCAAATCATCATCTTTCTCCCGCCTCCTTCCAATCATGCTTACATGAACCTAACTGCATCCTTCAATTCCCTGGTGTATAACTCGAAAGTTGAATTAAGAACAGACAAAAATTTTAGAATGGAATCTTATCTCTTCTACTTCCTGCAACAACTTTACGGTGCCGTCTTGAACCCGGTTTCTTATCTCCTCTTCCTCTCTTTGGAGGATTTTTCTTAACTGTAGGAGTCTTCACAGAAATATTGCTGGCATGCAATGCTGGTGGTAGAAAGCGAATTACAGGTGGGGGCGGAGGCGGCATGTTTTCCAGTAACTCTCTGTGATACGACTGAAACAAAAAAAAACATTTAAGGAAAAAAGAATTACCGTGATTTATTGTTAGTGGTTGAATTTTGGTGGTTTAAAGAAATTCAAACCTGGATCACAAAATTCCGCCGTTCACAGTCTAGGAACATATTGACACTCCAACCAACTCTTGCCATTATCTTATCCCTGACAGTAGAAAAGCTCAGCTGATCCCGGGAAGTAAAGCGATCAACCTCATTGAACCAAAGACAGGTGAATAGGTTTGTGATGGGAATGTGCTCCCTAATTATGACACAACCCTCAGGAACATCTGAAGAAAAACATACAAAAAAATTATTTAGAGAGAGAAAACTGAAATTGAAGACAGAGATGTCAAATATGTAATAATGCATATACCACTAGTTATAGGAAGCTTTGCTGTGGAATATGGTGTTAACCCCTCAGTGACATAGAAGTCGATCTGCTCATCAATGGACGAATTTGAATATTTTCCTGCAGCTTTATTAGCTTCAGCTTCTTCAAAGACATCAAATCGTTTGTAATGTCTTGAAATTGCAAATGTAGCATTCTGGCGCCACAAGAACCTGAAGAAAAATATACTCCTTAAATTATCTTTTATAACATTCTGTTGTATTAGAGATTCTAATAAGGTTTATGTACCTCTCGAGAATTTTATATGGATCCACAACAAGCTCGAGCTTTCCATCTATCCATATTGAAAATCTAATGTTAGGGAAAAGCCTGTGCAACAGAAGTTTCGGAACCTGCAAATGAAAATGGTTTTGGAAAGTCAAAACAAGTTTTTTCAAACACAAGAATATCAATAGAAGAAATATTAGCTAACCTTTCCATTACGTCTTGGATCAGCATAAGGAACATTATGAACAACGACAATTCTCCATAACCCTACTTTCTTAGTGCCGTTTAACAGACTAGAATTTGTCATGTATGCTTCCGTTTCTTCATCAATAAACATAAAGAAAGGAACATTTTTCCTTGCTGCTTCACTAATTTTCTTCGGGTGTTGTATCAAGTCATAATTTCCTAGAAAAATTCATACATCAAGAAAATAACCCACACACTAGAGTAAAGTTACAAGGCAAAGAAGACCAATTCAGAGTCCATCACTATACCAAATATGGCTGATGCAACAATGACATCATGGAACTTCTCCAACTCCATAAGATCATCTTCATCAATGTCAAATCCACTTTGTTGACCAGGTTTATTTCCCTTAACAAAGCTAGCAAAATAGCATGCAAGAAAGCAGAGCACGAGAAATTAGTTCAGGAAAATAGTTTTCTGAAATTACTTTGCTAGAGCACGAAAATGAACCATCACGGAAGAAAATAATACAAAAAAAATAAGACATACCCACAATGCACAGACATGGATTCTTTGATATCAAAATAATCATTCCTCTGCTTTAGAGAAGGATAACCACCAAAATCCGACCCTTGATGTGACTCACTTGTTGTTGGATTTTCATCACGTGCATATGTCAATTGCTGAATAACTGGAGACTCTGAAGGCAAACTCGGCATACTAGCTAGAGCCTCTTCAGCAGGAATATAGCATACTGGACATGCTGGCAAAATGAGCAAATGAAAATGAACGACACAGCAAATAATTTTTATGAAAACTACCTGTAATCATATATTTAAAAGGCAAGAAAAAAAAAAAGGAAAGAAACCATCAATCTTACGTCGCGGTCCAATCAGTTTTCTAAGTGTTGGAGGAGGGGGTGGAATTGTGAAGTTTTCACATGGATGCGGAGAGATACGAACAGCAGAAGCATGATCAGAAGGTAGAAGATGACGTTGTGATCGATTTTTCACTTTTACTGGAAAGAATGGACTTCTAGAATCCTTTAATAGTGTGTGTTCATAAGCTGGCATGTTTTCAAGTTGAGTAGTGTTCACAGTGGTATTCTCTGGTTGGTCATTATCACAAAAGCAAACAACCATGAGAAACCATTGAGTCCTCGAGCACAAAATCATTAGTAAATGACTCAATCATAAACACTAACCGGAAAGAAAGAAAAAAAAAAGGGAGGGGGGCAATGAATAACAGACCTTTACTGATAGTGAAGGAACCAAACACAAAAACGATAAGAGCAAGGACAAGCAAAAGGAGCATTGCAACCTTCTTTCTACCAAAGTATCTGCAAAAAAAGACGAGAAACCTTTCCTTCTCCCTAGTACTAGAAAGAAGCATCTTTGAAGTCTTTCTGGCAAGTAATTGCGAGGTTTGTTGTTGCAACGATCCATAACTACCAGTTCTTAGACCCAATGACTCTCTAGTCATTGTACCTTAAAACCCACTGATCCGGGTTTCATCTCCTACTATTGTTTCCGAACAAAAACAGGCTCATTTACAAAAACTCTAAAAAATTGATCTGGTTAAGAGTTCAGTCCAACGTGCTTACCAACTCTTGATCTTAGAATGATCCAATGAACCGAATCCAATGCTTAGAACACCAAATCAGTCTTCAAATTGACCGATTCAAACCCAAAATCCTTTTTTCCTTAAAGACTCAAAATCAAATCCTACCATCAAAATCCAGGCCCCAGATTTCCAAAAATCACTCTAATCATCACATGTTCGATCCGCTAAATCAATGTAGTCGATTCGCATAAACCCACATTCAAGTTCACAGTCCAATCCAAACCAATGAATCAAAAGCAGTTCAAAACTCCAAATCGAAATTCGAACCCGGAATAGAATTCCCAAAACTTCGAAACCCACCAATCAAATCGCCATTAACGCGAAAAAGGACAAACAAAACAAAAAAGAAAAGAAAGAAACACTCAACTCTTCAATCTATTAAAAAAAAAAACCCAATTTCAAAATCCTATTTGCAATCCTGGACAAAGATAAACAAAACCAGACCTCTGCGTAATTGCAATTCGCGTCGTCTCTTGCACAGAACTCCACGTTTTCAAAAACTTCAATTTTCTCCCCTTTTTTTTTTTTCCCTTTTGCTCGAACTCAAAGCCACATGGAAATTCGGAATAATGGAGTTTATGTTCCAGAGCGAAATTCATTTAGTAGAGTTACTTGTGACTTGCTGGCTTACCTTATTATCTTAATTTTTATTTATTCGGATACCACTCTTGTCAAATTTACTCGTAAGTATATTTTTCTTTCGTTCCCACCATACAGGTAACGTTCCTAACCAAAAGAAAGTAAGAAATTTTCAGCTATTAATCCATTTATTTTTATGCGAAAGAGAGAATCTTTGCTGATTACTTCTTACAAGTTGTAGGTTGTAGGCAGACCACTACTGACCACGACTCTGTCGACATTAAATAATGCCAACAAGCAACAAGTTATGTCCTTTAACGAAGGTCAACTAAGAGTTGATCTGATCTAAATCACCATATTAGCCAAAATTAAGATTTTAATCACTATTAGTTGTCCATCAAGACTTCATGTCGGTTTCCACTCAACGACACGACATCTCAATCTATCATAGAGACAAGCCCATGATATTAAACAAGGGGGTCCCAACATCATACGAAGAGCGTAACAAGGGAGAAACAAAAACATCATATGCATATTGTCTCAAGGGGATACCGTCATATGAGAACTACAAATACATAACATAACATAATGTCGTGATCTCCAAATCCAAATATATTTATATATAATCCGTGTCTTTGTAGAGAAAGACGAAGAGGTTGAAATAGAAACCAAAGTAAAAAAGGAGTGAGGAAACATTGTTGGATGAAAAGTAGACATTAAAATTGAAAAGCACAGGGTCTCATTTTACAACTACAAAAGGGGGGCCAAATAAATAAGTATGGTCCCATATCAATCTGTCTTTGTCTGAAGAACCAAAGGCACAGCCTTGAATTTCATGTGTTCATCATTATATGGATTTGGTACTCTCATAATTCTTATGGATATAGATCGACAATATAAAATGTATAGTATTAAGTATAAAGTGGGCATTTAATAAATAAAATGACAGAGGGATGGTAAATGAATGCAGCTTCACCTACTGACATTAAAAGGGAGGGAAGAAAATTATAAACTGAAACAGAGGTAGATTCAATGTCTTACCATGCACACTCGACGTGAATCTTACGCGCGGTTAAATGCTTGAAACTTGGAAATTGTATATGAATTAGACGGAAAAACAAGTCTCTTCTCTTCCCTTCACTTTGAACCACTTTCTCTCACTAAAACCTGTAGCGAGCTACAGAAGAATAGGACCTTCTCTCTCTCTCTCTCTCTCTTCGCGACAATTATTATTGTTTTATCATCACTTTCTAAAAAACAAATAAATATTTTTAGTATTTTTTCCGGAAGTCACTGTGGAATCTGAGTGACTACCCAGATCCATGTCTTCGCCTTCTTCCTCCTCCTTTTATATATCATAGATAGATAGATACAGTAAAGTTTCTCCTCTCCATTTCTCGTTCCATTGCTTCTTTTGCGGCTGCGTGAGAACGGGGACTCATTTTTGAGGTATTTCTTATAAGCTTCTGTATAAAAACGAAAGCTTTTATCGAAAAGGTTAACGTCTAACAGAGTTCGAGTCTGTGATGTTCACAACTGTGTTTGATCTAAAATTATGCAATTTATTTAGTTGCTTTAGGAAATCATAGAGTGCAAGAATGTGATTTTTTGTGAGGGCATTTTTTCATTTTTGTTGGGTTGTGGTTGCTTTTTTTTTTTTTTTTTTTGGCTAGTGGTATAGCAGCTCCATTTAGAGATGAGCTGAAACTTCAAGGCTTTTGCTAAAGAAAATCTCTTTTCATTTTGCTGTTTTTGAGTTTGGTAAATAATGGGGAAGGAAGATGATGGGAAATGTATTGCAGAATTGCAAGATTGAGTGAATAATAGATTCTAAACTAGGTTGCTTAGGGTGGTTGTGGTCCATAATGGGCTGCATTTGTTGCAAGCCCTATGCTATAGAAGATAGCAAGGAAAGCAGCCCAAGGGCAAGAGCCTCTTCGACCAAGGCCTCATTGGACCTACGGGTCTCAAGACTCACTTCCTTGAGGAGAGAGGAAGCAGTTCATCAGCCTAAAGATCGGTGTGAAACTAATGAAGGGAGAGGAGCCATTTTGATCAATAAGCAAGTGAACAGGTCTATACGTTCACAAGGCGGTGACAATTTTGAAAGGAAGAGGGAAAAGATGGAGTATCATGCACTTGCTCATTATCCTGGGGCAGGTAGTATTCCTAAGGCTACAGAAGGTGAACAAATTGCTGCAGGGTGGCCCCCCTGGCTTGCTTCCGTGGCTGGAGAAGCTATCAAGGGGTGGTTACCTCGCCGAGCTGATTCTTTTGAGCGGCTTGATAAAGTATGATCCTTTATTGAGTTAGTTTATAAACTCTTCATATGGAGTGATCATTGTTAGGATTTGGAAATTGACCTATTAACTTGAAGTATTGAACAATGATTGTGCTGAGGAGGTGTTGTCTTAATTTTGCAGATTGGGCAGGGAACTTACAGTAATGTCTATAGGGCTCGAGATCTTGATCAGAAGAAAATCGTTGCTTTGAAGAAAGTGAGGTTTGACAACCTCGAGCCAGAGAGTGTTCGTTTTATGGCAAGAGAAATTCACATTTTGCGCCGGCTTAACCATCCAAATGTAATAAAGTTGGAAGGTCTAGTCACGTCAAGGATGTCTTGCAGCTTGTACCTTGTTTTTGAGTACATGGAACATGACTTAGCCGGGCTTGCTTCTCACCCTGGTCCAAAATTTACAGAAGCACAGGTACCAAATATTACAAGTATATTCTGATCTTATTCTGGAATTCAATTTTTGAGTGTTTAAATCTTTCATGGGCAGGTCAAATGTTACATGCAACAACTGTTACGTGGATTGGAGCATTGTCACAGCTGTGGTGTTTTGCACCGAGACATTAAGGGTTCGAACCTTCTAATTGATAACAATGGCATATTGAAAATTGCGGACTTTGGTCTGGCGAGTTTCTTTGACCCCAATCAAAGTCAACCACTGACCAGCCGTGTTGTAACCCTTTGGTACCGACCTCCAGAGCTTTTACTCGGAGCCACTTACTATGGGACAGCTGTTGACCTATGGAGTGCGGGTTGTATACTTGCTGAGTTGTATGCCGGAAAGCCTATCATGCCCGGAAGAACCGAGGCATATAATTCTGTTATCTGCATTTTTTAACAGAAGTTTATATTAATATAAATTACTGGAGCTGGATTTTTTTGCTGTTTTTTATAGGTGGAGCAGTTGCATAAAATATTCAAACTTTGCGGGTCCCCTTCTGAGGAATATTGGAAAAAGTCAAAGCTGCCTCATGCAACTATATTTAAGCCACGACAACCCTATAGACGTCGAGTTGCTGAAACGTTTAAGGATTTTCCTGCGCCTGCCTTAGCTCTTATGGAGATTCTTCTTTCCATTGATCCTGCTGATCGTGGATCTGCAACTTCTGCTCTTAAGAATGAAGTAAGAAGTCATGATGAATTAAGTACTGTGCAATTATGCCTTTATGTGGAACATTATCTAAGTACTTGGTTGCCTTTATTATAGATCATGCCTCTGTTAATGTTATACATATGCACAATCCTACTCATCTGCATCTTTGTGTTGCTTGTTTAGATGGGGCTACCTTGAAATATGTGATATATTTGGTTCTTTGTTGTTTGACCATAACACTTTTTCTGTTCATGGTTTCAGTTTTTTACAACAAAGCCATTTCCTTGTGATCCTTTGAGCCTGCCAAAGTATCCTCCCAGCAAAGAGTTTGATGCAAAACTGCGTGATGAAGAATCTAGAAGGTGAGTTGATGTTGTGGTATAAGTTAAGAAACTACATGATTGATGAATTATCCTTTTAACTTGATGTTCATGTGATTCCATAACTTGCTTCTCTGTGCACTTTCTCTTCTTAAGTTACTGCTAATAACCTTTTTTTTTTTTTTTTTTTTTTTAAATTTCGTAATTGTATTTTCCCTTCCCTGATTAAAACTGGCAGACAAGGAGTGGATGGAAACGAGGGCCAGAGACTTGACCTTGAAAAGAGAGGAACACGAGAATCTCGAGCAGTCCCTGCCCCTGATGCCAATGCTGAATTAGTATTGTCAATGCAGGTAAAAAATTTCCCAGCATATCTTCTGATATGCATTTTTTTTTTTTTTTTTTTTTTTGTTACATTAACAAGATGGTTTGGGCAAACTTATTACAGAAAAGACAAGGTCAGTCTAATTCCAAAAGCCGGAGTGAGAAGTTTAACCCTCATCCCGAAGAAATTGCTTCTGGATTTCCAATGGATCCACCAAGACCTTCCCAAGCTGTAGAAGCAAGTGTAGAACCTCATGAGCATCATCCGAAGAGAGCCTCCCATTCCGGCCCACTTGCTCAACGAGCTGCCTGGATGAAGCCCAGTAAGAACCCAGATGATGCTCCCAAGATCTCAACTGGGCCCACAGTGTCAACAACAATGTCAGAGTTAGAGGCAGCAAGGAGAAGCATTTTGGCTGATGATCACAGAGAAAGGTCCAGTTCTTCACAAGCAGAATCTAAAAAAATTATAAGTAGATTCACTGGATCTTTCAAGGAATCCTCGGAACTACAGGACCAAAGACAGCTCATGCAGGGTGTTCCAGGTTCTAATAAGAAAGATGGGAGAATCACTAGCAAAGATCCAAGTCTTGTAAGCATTTTCTGCTCTTTCTCTTTTCAATATTAATTTCTTTTTACGTGCCTAATGCCACATCCATTATCCAGATTGGTTATGGATCGAAGGGTCACAAAATTCACTACTCGGGCCCCCTGTTGGTTCCATCGAGCAACATGGACCAGGTGTTGAAAGATCATGACCGTCAGATCCAAGAAGCTGTAAGACGAGCTCGCCTCGACAAGGCTAAGGTCAGGAAGATTCAACTTGAAGAGAATCAAATCTCGTCCAACTCATTGATTGTTTCTGGTCGTTGAGCCTGTAAAGTGAGGGGCCGGGTGTGGTGTGGCGCTCTTGATACTGAGCAAGTTTTTTGGGCCTGTGGTTTTCTTGTACAGGTGGCATTCATATACTGGCTGGAGGCCAATTTGAGCGAACTTTATAGATATCCCGAAAACTCCTCTATCAAGCAAAATCTATCGAGTGTATTTTTCATTCCACTTGAAGGCCATTATTGTAGAAGAGCATGTTATTAGTCTTAGTACACTGTAAAAAAAAAATCATGGGAAATTTTTGACTTATAATATGTTGCCTTCCTATTCAGGAGATGGTTTTTGTAAAAAGTCAATTTATAAGTCAAATTAGATTTGACTTATAAATTGATTTTCATCTTTCAAAAAATGAAATCGTTTTTCTGATTTTTCTTGTGTGTGTGAGACTTTGAAAAACGTTCAAAAACCGGAAATAGAGTACTTTTTCCTAGTATTCTGATTTTTCAACTATATAACTGATTTTTCTACTATATAACTGATTTTCCGATATGTTTTCTTTGTAATCATCACGAAAAAGGTCTCTTCTTTTTCTTTTTGTTATCCAAGAACTTCACAAACATTGCCAAGAAAGTACTTTAAAAGACCTGCAATCCCAACCACCTTTCTTTCTGTCTATAAATCCTGGAGGGATCTCGTTGAGAAATTTAAAATACTTTCTTTGCTTTTATAATCTTCTTGCTGTAACATTGATATGCAATGTGACGGACATTGTGGACCAAACAATCAGAACCTCTTACTACAAATGGGGCCATGAAAAATTCTGAAGTAAGAAATGTACATATCAGGATACCATCTCTAAGTCTCAACTACCATTCCAGTTGGGTTATTCAGCAACTACTTTTTCTATATCTTATATTTGGTCAATAATGGAGAATGAAATTAACCATGATTTTAAGTAGAGAAGGATGAAAGAGCTGGAATGAATGAAATATATAGGAATGGAAATTTTCCTGAGTGTATACTCTTCATTGAATGTATAAGTTCTAGATAAATACAGTCTAACCAGATCTGAATAAACCGGTGCTATTGCGGCTACTCCTCCCGATTTATCACGTATGCAATAGAAGAATGGCAATCTCTTCCCCTAATCACCACCATGGCAATTCACCAGGACTGCTCGTAGCCGACACTAACCTACGAATAAATCTTGCGATCGAACACTTGTCCTTCTTAATTCTTCCCTGTATATGGTTCCTTTATCATTCTCTTGTCCAAGGACCTGTTTCTAATCTAAGAAAAACTGTCTCCCTTTCTCCTCGTGAAAATAATAATAAAAAAAAAAACGAAATCTTCCACCTGCTGCAATCTAGAGCCTCTAATCAAACCTTATTTACACTGATTCTGACCGAGCTTAGCTACCAATGCTAACCTAGCAACATTACGGCTCAGTCTCTGAGCCCCTGGGCCCGGTTTGATCTTCGACTGGTCCACAACCTTGGAGCATTTATGATCACCCGCACACCAACCGCCTGGAGTGAACCCCTCTTTCTCCCTATGAAGCAAGTCATTGTCAATCTTGTCCAAGACAGGGTCATCTTGTTTGAACTTCCGAGCAAATGCAGCACTGCTTGCAATCATGCTCCCCGTATCATTAAGCGAGAGAGTATGAGGGTGTTGCTTGGGGGGGAAATCCCAAGAAATGTAGTGCAAATCGCTATTAACAGCTGTCTTAACAAACTCCGGCGCATTGCATATGACAGTTTGGAAATAACCTTCCGGGGAGGATACGAAATTTGTGTAGTACATTAGAAGGGTCCTGGGTAAATTGTCCCAACCCCAAATAGTGAACTCAACAAAAGATCGTGACAGAACCATCCATGCTGAACCTGCATTGAGACATCAGGTTATAGAGATTCCTGACCTAATTCTGCAAAGAAATTTCTTTTTTTCTTTTGAAGGTACAAAAATATATATAGGTATTGGATTAAGTAATACTAACCAGTGAACAGCTTGAATGCTGTAGGTAGACTTCTTCGAGGATTGACCCAGAATATATCAGATTTGGTATTCGAGTACAAACCGGGGTCCACCATCAATGGCATTGCTCGTTTATCTCTGCAAGATTAAATTGATTTCGAATCAGTCATTAATTACTTTTTAAATATAAATTTATAAGCAGAGTAGAAAGTTAGACAGTGAGTAAGTGCTCACGCTTTCCATCCTAATTGGCTCGTATGCTCGATGAAATTCAGTTCTCGGTCTAACTTTGAAAATGTGTAAATAAGATCTGGCCATCGTAAGAAGCAATAGTAATTTAAAAGAATGAAAAGTATGTATATATAAATTTCTTACCAAATTTTAAGGTTAAGTAGTGGAAGGCTAACCATCTTGAGTGACAAGAGGATAATCTGAGGCACTGAGGTTGATGAACCAATCCCAATCTTTACTCTTCTTGAGTAGAATGGAACAAGCATGGAGAGTATTAGCAACCATGGTGGGCCCTCTATAAGTAACCATATTAGATTTTTTGATCACGAAAACATTCCCAATCTCAGTAAACATTGATTCATTTTCCACCCGAGAAACCAGCTCTACCCTTTCTTCTACGGGTGACTCAAGGTCCAAATGAAGTACGTACAGATTTAATGGATGATACAATGCTTTAAGGGTTCTCCAAAGTTTGTTTAAATCACCTTTTGAACCGGACACTAGATAAGCAAAACGGGGAGCGGTCGAAGAAGGTGGCGGAGGAGGAGGTACTACTTTTGACTCGACAAAAACCGGGCTTGTTTGGTTTCCGGAAAAGTTAGATGGGAAAATTGAAAAGATTGAATTGATTGAGCTTAGTGAAGAGAGAAGACCCATGTTGAAAGAAGCGGCAAAAAGGAATATGCATGTTAGAGAGCTTATCACAATGGGAAATAACCATCTCTTCTCCATGTTTAGGGACTCCATTCGGATTTTCCGGGTCCCTAAGAATCTCTCAGCTGATGAAAACTCACAGTGGAATTAAGAAAGCCTGAGAAAGTCGATCCGCAATTGGAACCAACTATAGAAAGAGAGGAGAAAAAGGAAAATATCATTAGAATTAGTTAGGTGTAGAGTTAAGAAATGATTCTACAATAAGTAGAGTAATACCATAATCAGCCTATATTAATTCTAAAAAATGGAATGTTAGGTAAATGAGGAAAACAAAAAAGATATATAATAGACAAACATAAGAATCATCTAAGCAACAATTTGGACTGAGCTCTGTAGCCAATAAGCCTGTAAATGAGGAATTTTTAGAATCAGATTCCATAAAAATGGCCTGTAATTAGTATTTTTAAAATTTAAAAAAAAAATCATGGCAATAAATTTTGCAACAATCCTGAAAATGATCCCAAATAACGTAATGATAAACCCCAACCTGTACTTTCTATACTTAGCCATAGTCACAGTAGAAAAATCAGACCAAACAAAATTCCTTGTAGAGAATCAATAGGAGAAACAACTGTCCAGCATGAGCAGACAAAAAAACAAAATAGTAACAAATCCTGGCAAAATGAACACAGCTCAGATGAGAAAACCAAAATCTCAACTCACCCAGCAAAAGAAAAGCCAGAAAAACAAATCTCAAATATTTGCATTTGCAGATAAGAAACAAAAAAAAAAAAAAAAAAAGTAAAGAAAAACTAGCATACGACTAGAGGTAACTACAAATCTCAAGCTGGAGCTCCGAAATCAATGGAGAATAGACGCATAAAGTAGAGCAGAAGCTGAAAAACCATGATTAGCCAAGCAGAAACTCATAGCTCAAGCTAAGGAGAGAGAGCGAAAGAGAAAGAAGGAAGTAATTAGAACCTGAACTTATTTTTTCCTTTTTTCGATGGAGAGCAAATACCTTTTAAACACGTTCGGGAAGACAAATAAAGAACAGAGAAGAAGAATAAACTAAAAAAAAAATAACAAAATAATAATAAATAAAAGAAACCAAAGTACGTGACGTGAGGTCGGGTCGGGTCGGGTCGGTTTGTTTAGAGAAAAAAAAAAGGGTCTTTCTTTGCGTCTCTCACCAAATTTTAGGCTTTTCTTTCTGTATAACTTGTTTTTTGTTGGGATTTTCATTTTTTTTAGTAATAAAGACTGTAATTTCTTTTTACTAAGTAATTTTTTTTCCAGTTTATTATAATATTTTCTTGTATGAAACAACAAGGTTTTGCTGTAACAGATAATTTTGTAGGTGAGAGAAGCTGATGTAATTAATAGATATTTAATTTTTATTAATAAATCAAAATTAACCGGTTCATAATAAAATATCGAGTCAATCTCATTATTTTTTATTTTCAAGTACCGACACGGCAAGACACGGTTTAATTTAATTTAATTTAATTTAATTTAATTTAAATAAATGATAAATTAAAAGTTTACTAATTATTCTTCCACATGATATCAATAAGGATGCTGATCTAATCAATACTTAATATTAAGGTCGTGACAACCCTTTTTATTAATCATCGATCACTTTCTTATATATATATATATATATATATATATATATTTTTTTTTTTTTTTTTTAATTATATAAATATTAAATAAAAATAAATCAATATCATAATAACTCTTCCACTCATTTTCGGGATTTTCTTTCATATAAGAAGAAGACGACAGAATGATTCAGCGTTCGCATTTTAGATTCCATTTTGGAAATTACTACTAATATTTAATGTGTATGAGAAGTTATATTACTATATAGTAAACTATGTGATTAGTCAAGATTGATTTGTACGGTACAAAGAGTAGAGGTCGGAGGCACAAAGGATTGCAATCACATGGTGACGTGATCACTTACATAATCATCACCGTAGCTTCACACGAGATCCTGGCCGTCGGATGGGAATATATTGTTTTTCCGATTGTTCATGTGCAAAGTGCAACTGCAACCCCCCCACGTCCAATTAAATGGGGCACACGTTATTTGTCCACCAACTTTTTTTTTTTTTTTTTTTTTATATAATTTATTGTTTGGTACACATTGATTAATGTTGCAGTAAAAACTAAAAAGGATGTATATGATTAGTGCCGGCTGGGCCGGCCACAAAATAAAATTGGATTCATCAATGATGTCCCACTGTTAATATAATGGGCTTGGATCCATCTTTTGGAACTTCATAAACCCAACCCAAATCAGGGGGTTGTTATCTTCTCGGCGGTGGCAAATGGACTGCAAATCCATTAGTCTCTCAACGGCTGGAAGACTCAACTCTTCCATTGGGCCTTAAAGGCGGAAGCCCAAATGTTATGTAAAGGTTATTTGAATATGTCTTGGATTCTAAATTTACTTACCTAACAACTTTAGTGGTTACCAAAAGGGCAAAATATCTTTTACTTTGATGCCGTAAGTGCTCATGTCATAGCCTCCTCCTAAATTGGCCACAATTGACAAATTCATTCATTCATATTAATCCATTATTAAACGCACGCGTACAAAATGTCAAAAACACTCTCTCGTTAGGGGTATTTATGTAATCTCACCTATGTATGTGGGTCCCACCAAGTTTTTTGGATTTTATTTTACTGCCGGATGTCCAAACGCGTCCTTATCTTATGGGACCCACATTTCCACGCGTTAAATTTATTTTGTGTATATCGCCCAGAAAGGCTCAAATACAAATTTAATGTATATAATATATATTGAAGAGAAAAATAAAAAATAAAAATAAAAAATCCAAACAATGTATATAATATACATTCTACATGCAGTTCGACCATCTTCAATTATACGTATTTTACACTTAAATCTAATATTTTACCACGTGTCTTCTTACAAACCAAAAAACTAACAACTGGGATTGAGCGAGATGAATTAAGTGTCGATAATAACTGTTAATTAATCTGGATCGGTCGGAATACGTGGAGTTGAAAACCGAATCCTAAGTCCATGTACAAATTGTACATACTTTTACAGCCTCATATGATAATTAATATCAGCTTAGCTATTAATAGAAAAATAATAAAGGATTAAAAGAAAGAATAGTGAAAGGTTTTGGTTTTTAGGGTCTAATCTCAATTAAACATAATACTAATCATGTATTAGGAAATTATATTCAATTTGTTTTCGAAATAAATAGAAAAATGTAATCCACCTCCACCTAAATATATAAATATATAAATATATAAATATATAAATATATAAATATATAAATATATAAATATATAAATATATAAATATATAAATATATAAATATATATATATAAATATATTTCCTCACTTCTCTCTTTCGTTCTTTCTTTTTTTTCCGTCTCTTGGAAATAGGAACAGAGAAAGAGAGAACGAGGTCCGACAAGGAGATCTGAATCTTTTGACCATTTTCTTCCTTCTTCTATTCGCAGGTTTTAGTTTCTAGAACTCGGAATTGAGGAAATATTCTCTGAGTTTGAACCACGGTCTTCTTCTCTGTCTTCCCAAATTGTTCCTGCCTTCCTGGTAAATCGTTTCATCATTCCTTTCCCGTCTGTAACGCCGTTTTTTTTCCCTTTCTTTTTCCCATTTTTTAATCTATTTTTGGCTGATCCATGCTGATCTAGATTATTCGGGTCCAAAAGCATTGTATTTGGATCAACTTTGTTACTCCTTTGGATTATAATTGCGATCGATCCTTCTACGATTTGTTGCTTTCGGTTTATCCATTGATTAAGACGTTAAACGATTCTGATGCTTCGCCAAATTTTGCAGTATTCAATTTCGTTTGTTTAGAATTTGGGTTTGTGACACGTGATCTGGATTCATTACATTGAATGAATGATCTGTTAGGCCGCTAGGGTTTTAGTTTCACATGCAATGCACCTATTGGTTCAATTTTATGCATATTTGTTTTCATTTGATTGCTTTATTCGTTGAGAGATCTGTTTGAAATTTTCGAGATTTTTTCTTCAACCATTGTGTTTAAAATCTTATATGTTTCATTTTTTTCTTTGCATCAGGATTTTAATTTCACTTAGTTTTGAGCTATGGGTGTTGAGGTTGTTGGATTTGAGACAGTCCAAGGTCCAGTGGATGCTTTTCCGGTAGAAGACAATTCTGCTCTGCATGAAAAGGAAAATGGGAAATTGGATCAAGTTCCCGGGCTTGGGCTGGATGAGCCGATAAAGTTTGGTTCTCATGGAGATGAACCAGCTAAAGAGGAAGCAAAGGATGTTTCAATCAATGACGTCCCTAAAAATGCGGTTGATGAGTGGCCTGCACCAAAGCAGATTCATTCTTTCTATTTCATAAGGTGTCGCCCATACGATGATCCAAATATAAAGGCCAAAATGGATCTGGTCGACAAGGATATCCAGAAGAAAAATCAAACTCGGTCTCAGATCACTGAAGCACTAAGGGCAAAGAGGGTAAGTACAAGAAAGCTCATCCTTGATTTATAAATGATGATAATACATTTTAGATGAGATTATAGGGAATACAAAAAACCAACCTAATTCCAAGCCACATGAATTCTGATTTAGGTGAGTGTTTAATCCTTTTTTCGTCTTGATGCAGTCGGATCGAGCAGGGTTGATTTCTCAGATAAAAGCTCTGAAAGATGACAACAGACAATTTAGAACAATCATGGATGAGAAAATTAGGGAAATCGAACCTCTTCAGCAGGCTCTTGGCAAGCTCCGGTCTACATACAATGGTGGTCGGGCTGGTGGTTTATGTAATTCAGAGGAAGAGCTTAATGCCATTGTAAGTTTGTTTTCAAGCTTTAGAAGTTCTTGAATTTTTTGGGTTTATTTTGTCGCACAGAGACTCCTACTTGATGTCTCTTCTTTTTTTATTCCCAACTGACTTGGGATTGGCACAAACAGATCGAGGGCCTGCAGTACCGAATACAACATGAAAGTATTCCATTGAGCGAGGAAAAGCAAATTGTGAGAGAAATTAAACAGCTTGAGGGGACAAGGGAGAAAGTTGTTGCTAATGCTGCTATGAGAACAAAGCTTCAAGATTCAATGGGTCAAAAAGAAACCATTCAAGATCAAGTTAAAGTAAGAAAATTCCAATATCAATTTCATATCCCCCTTATGATATTTGTAAATTATTTACAAAACATGCTAATGCAGCTTATAGGTGGTGATCTGGATGGAGTGAGGAAGGAGCAACAAGCAGTTAGGGGCAAAATTAAGCAGCTTGATGATGCATTGAAAGTTATAGATCAGGACATCAAATCCTACCAAGATGAACTGACGGCTGTGATGGAGAAGAGGGACCAATCCTATGAAAGCATTCAACAGCTGAGAAAAAAGCGGGATGATGGGGTTAGAGTTCTACTGTTTAATTGCCATTACTGCTTCGACCATCTGCATTTGATTATATTTTCATCAAGGAGTCACATAATTAAATTACCTCTTCTTTTATGATTTATGATTAAGCAATATGAACTCATCTTCATTTTTTCTTTTCTTCTCAGAATTCCTACTTTTATCGAAGTCGTACTGTCGTCAACAAAGCCAGGGAGCTCGCCGCAAAGAAAGATGTTAAGGGCCTTGAAGACCTTTCGCACGCTGAGGTTTGTTGTGTTACATAGTACTCATCTTTAAGATCAAGAACATCACCCCAACTTGTAAAAGGTCTTACACCATTCTAATTCTTATCTATCTTGATTAGGTCGAGAAATTTAATTCTCTCTGGAACAGCGAGAAGGCCTTCAGGGATGATTATGGAAAAAGAATTTTGCCATCACTAGATGGTCGCCAGCTAAGTAGAGATGGGCGGATGAGAAACCCAGATGAGAAGCCATTGGTGATGGTCCGAGAACCTACACCATCTGCAACTGTGGAAATTCCAAAAGCTAATGCTAAACGGCCTGTGGAAAATTCCAAACCACTTCCAGTAGAAGAAGGTCCACCCGCTGCAAAGCCCCAGAAAGAAGGAACAAGTAAAGTAGTAGAGCCCAAACCTGCTGCGGAGCTCAACAACAAAGCAGACGAAGATATCCCAGTGTTTGAAAAACCTGAGAAGGAGGCTCCCAAGGAGAAGGACATCGATCCGGCAAAGTTGAAGGAGATGAAAAGAGAAGAGGAGATTGCAAAAGCTAAGCTAGCCATGGAGAGGAAGAAGAAGTTGCAGGAAAAGGCTGTAGCCAAAGCAGCCATTCGAGCCCAGAAGGAAGCTGAAAAGAAGCTAAAGGAAATTATTACTATATTCATTGATTATTTTTATTTTTTATATTTTCTCTCTAATCATCATAGACTGCTTTCTGTTATTAACTGGAATGGCTTTCTTCTTACCTCAGGAGCGTGAAAAGAAAGCGAAGAAGAAGGCGTCTGCATCAGCAACTGATGCTACCTGTCCTGAGGAAGATGCTGTTGATGCTGTCGAAGAGACTTCTGTGCCGGAAAAGGCTAATGAAACTGTAGAAGCTCCAGTTCCGGCTAAAGAGAAGGCTCAGAAGGAGACAACTACTATAAGGAGCAGGAGCAGTAAAGCAAAAGGTCCGGATGGTATTCCGAAAGCTATTCTAAGGAGGAAGAAGTCAACCAACTACTGGATCTGGGCTGTGCCAGCTGCTCTGGTTCTTCTGATCCTCGTGGTACTTGCTGCTAATGACTATCTTTTTTGAAAAAGGAAAAAATATCGGACAAGGAAGTAGTAGGTGCTGGACCTGTTGGAAGTAGTATGATTAAATTTGTATGTTTATTTCTGTTCTTTTTCATCCTTGTGGGGGCGGGGGATGGACTTAAAACACATAATGTTGATGGTTCCAAGCTTCTGTCATTGTAACAGGTTGAGAGCAAACGTCATTTACATTTCATTTGGTTGGTATAACTTTAAAAATTTTGACTTTTATCAAATTTCATTCAACCTATTTTTTTTTTTTTCTTTTAAGCTTTTCCACTTTGGTTCTGATGGTGGTCGAGTTGTTTTGTAGCCTATTTCTCTCTCTCTCTGTGGCCAGAGAACTAAGTTGGTGAGGAAGTTGATGGCCTCACCGCCACCGGAGTATCATAACGTTGTGACTGAAACTCAAGTTCTTTTCTTATTTTGGCAGTCCGGTTTCCTTGCGCGAAGAAACCGGATTCAAACTTACAATGGGATATATGGAGGAAAATATCCAGTTTTTCTTATACAGACGAATTACTAGAAGAACTGAAATGATAATATTTTTCAAGGGTTGAGTGAACAAACATCGGAACATTTCCTTACGACTCATCTTGTCAGAAAACATGTATAAATGTTCTTATTATTTCACAGAAAATTTTGAGACATAACAAAACTAATCACCCCTCGAAACACTGCTACTATACGAACTTGTAAAATCTTGTATTATTAACCCTCCACAAAACAAACCAGTTTTATTGTACCATGAATCTAAATTTTTCTCCATACCCCCACACGAACCAACAATATTACGTTTTCCTCCCCATTCGAAATGAAATTTGTTAAAAATTCAAGCATACCCACAAGTCCCAGCCTCGCATCTGACCCGGCTGGCACATTTCCGAGTACACTTGCCGCAGTGACTTGTATTGCTCAACACATCCATGCATTTTCCGTCGCAGCATCGCTCGCCAAATTTACACTTATGCCCACACTGCCCGCAATTATTTTTATCTCCCATCACGTTCCGGCAATGCTTCTTACAACAGTAAAGCAAACCGGTTCCCTTATTTGCCTTAATCCCGTTGCACACATTGTTCTTTACAGCATCACAACGTGTACCTTTCTTTATTACGGTTGCTAAGAACCGGCCTCTTGGTCTGAAATTTGGCAACGGAGCATCAAGCACGTAGTCTTCTTCTTCTTGTTCCTGATCATCCAACTGTTGTTCGGTATTAGTATGAATCGAGAAGGCTGTTTGGATGAAGTGAAAATTGATGAGCAATACCAGAGAGAGAATGGCCAAGTGTTTTGAGAGAGAACAAGCCATTCTCTCAAAAGTATATGAGCGAGAGAGATGAAAGAGAGGTGGTATATATGTGGGAGGATTTAAAGATGTAAGTACGTTTCGTGTAAATTAATAAAATTTCCATTGATTCTGTGATGATTAAGAGAGTGTATGAGACCAAGTTATTGATTTGTGGGTTTTTTTGGTCTTAATTTATTAATTTTTCTAGCTAATTTGGTAAATATGGAGAAAAATTACAAACATTGTGGGTTGATTTATAAATTACCAACTTGCCTGGACTTCTACTCTAATTTTGTAAAATATTCTTGGTCATCCCTCATTAAATTAATTTAGTCTATGGTTTTCATTAATAATTAAAAAATGTAATGTATTATTATATTCCTCTTAAAAGTCATCAAAAGAGGCTACAGTCTACATGATCTCATTTTCCGGCCCAAACACATGCCTAGCTCGTCACTTACGATATAGAAACCGTAAATATTTATAGGAATGCTTCTTTCTTTCGTACATTTTATTTAATCAATTAACCGTTAATAGAAGTAAAAAAATTAAATATATAAGATATATTAAATATTATCATAATAATAAATTTATGTTATATTAATGTATTATTTATTATATAAGAATAATAATTATTATTATATTATAATTTTATATATGACGTAATTATATAATATATGTATTTAATGATATTTTTAATAGATAATTATATTATGAGCAATTTGGCAATTTGGCCATGGACAAATTTGTGTTCAACTTATTTAAATTTTTTTTTTTTTTTTCCTTCTTTATTTGACTAGAAATTTGAGGGGAAAAGAAGAAGGAAGTGGGAAAGAAAGGACTATAAGAAGTAGAAACCAAAACAAGCAACATTAATTGTTGTTAATTAGCTTATTGCTAAATGGGGTTGAGTAAGGTTGGGTTAATTAGCTGATTGCTTTAAGATGAAATATGTGATATTTTTACTTTATATTATACATTTCATATACCAATAAAGAAAAATTAAAGCCACATTTTACTCCGTATTAAGTGTTTATTACATAATACAAAAAAAAAAAAAAAAAAAAGGAGACCGCATTCATGGACCTTGTCATAAGGGCTCAGGTCCTAAGCCCACTATATAATGGGCCTGAAAACAAAACTCCAGCCCAACCGTTTATTTTTTACCCAACGGCTATTAAAAAAAATCGGAAACGAAAAAAGAAAAGAAAGAAGTGAAATTCTAAAAATTCGTTCCCTCTCTTTTCTTCTTCCTCTTTGCTCTGCGTGCTGCCTCCAATGGCTTCTTCCAATGCCCCTCTCACAGCACCAACTAAAACTCCAGAAAAATCAGCCTCTAAGTCCAGAAAGCACCATATCTCGTCCGAGACAAGGTCCAGATTTGAGGCCTACAATCGTCTCCAGGCAGCGGCAGTGGCCTTTGGCGAGAAGCTTCCGATTCCTGAGATCGTAGCCATAGGCGGACAGTCCGACGGAAAAAGCTCTCTCCTTGAAGCCCTCCTTGGGTTCCGATTCAATGTCCGTGAGGTTGAGATGGGCACGCGTAGACCATTGATCCTCCAAATGATACACGATCCGACCGCTTTAGAGCCTCGCTGTCGATTTCAGGTTACTTACCATTATACTTCAAATTTCCGTTTTAAAAGTAATTGGAAATCTTGGATGCGGAAGAAAATCCATTTTGGCTGTGAGACTTGCTTATGATTGAGACTTGATAACAGGAGGAGGATTCTGAAGAGTATGGAAGTCCAGTGGTTTTGGCGTCTGCAATAGCAGATGTTATAAAGTCAAGAACTGAGGCATTACTGAAGAAAACAAAAACTGCAGTTTCTTCTAAGCCAATCGTGATGAGGGCGGAATATGCACATTGTCCTAACTTGACCATTATAGACACCCCTGGATTTGTCCTCAAGGTTGGTTTTTTCTCCTTTCGTTTTCATTTTCATTTTTTTTTATTTAAACGGGGGGTATTAATCTTTGTAATTTAAGGTTGTGTTTTCTTATGAGAAACTTGTGATACATTGTCATCAGGCAAAGAAGGGAGAACCAGAAAGCACGCCCGAAGAAATTCTTTTAATGGTGAAGTCATTGGCAAGTCCTCCTCACCGGATTCTGTTGTTTCTTCAACAGAGTAGTGTGGAATGGTGCTCTTCATTGTGGTTGGACTCCATTCGTGACATTGATCCAACTTTTAGACGGACAATTATCGTTGTCTCCAAATTTGATAATCGCCTCAAGGTTTGTTTTTGGTCTTTATTCAAGTATAAATCAGTCTCATTATCTTGGTACAAAAATGTGATCTAATCCAGGCATGATTACGTTATGCAGGAGTTCAGTGACAGGTGGGAAGTGGATAGGTATTTGAGTGCAAGCGGTTACTTAGGAGATAATGCCCGCCCATTCTTTGTGGCACTGCCAAAGGACAGGAACACTGTTTCGAATGATGAATTCCGGAGACAGATTTCTCATGTTGACACGGAAGTTCTTAGACATCTGCGCGAAGGTGTGAATGGAGGATATGATGAAGAAAAGTTCAGGTCGGTCATTGGTTTTGGATGCCTAAGAGAGTATCTGGAATCTGAGCTTCAGAAGAGATACAAAGACGCTGCTCCAACAACTCTAGCTCTGCTAGAGCAGCGATGCAGTGAAGTTGCCTCTGAACTTGCCCGAATGGATTCTAAAATTCAGGCCACTTCCGATATTGCACATCTTAGAAGATCTGCAATGTTGTATACAGCTTCTGTCAGTAACCATGTGGTGAGTTGGCAATGAAACAAATACTAGTTCCTTTGATGAAAATTATGCTGTTTATTGAGTCATATTTTGTCGATTCTTTTCCTTCAGAATATCTCGTCATTCCTGAATCATATGTGAAGTCACATGTGTTCTTGAATATTATTTGGATTTCCCTTTTTCTTTTTCTTTTTTGGCTTGAAGCCCGTTCTATATATGCTTGTGTGAAAGTTTGCAGCATCTTGTTAATAACTCATGGATGATATTTTCTATCCTTACCATTTGTTGAAGGGTGCCTTGATTGACGGGGCAGCAGATCCTGCCCCGGAACAATGGGGAAAAACATCTGTAGAGGAGCAATCAGGAAATGGAATTGGAAGCTGGCCTGGTGTTTCTGCCGATGTGAAGCCACCGAATTCTACTCTTCGATTGTATGGTGGGGCTGCTTTTGAAAGAGTAATGCTTGAGCTTCGCTGTGCAGCATATTCCATTGAGTGCCCCTCTGTTTCAAGGGAGAAGGTATTATGCTATTAAGTTTCTCTTTTCCATGGCTCCTTGCAACCTGGAGTAATAAATGCTTATACCTGCTAATTCATGATTTCATTTTGATTATGGAAATAGGTAGCAAATATACTACTTGCCCATGCAGGTAGAGGTGGAGGCAGAGGAATAACAGAAGCAGCTGCTGAAATTGCTCGTGCTGCTGCAAGATCATGGCTCGCTCCTCTTCTGGACACTGCTTGTGACCGGCTCGCTTATGTTTTGGAGAATCTTTTCGATCTCGCATTAGAAAGAAATTGCACCCGTGACTCAGAATACACAAAGAAGCGAGAAAACATGGATGGGTACGTTGGTTTTCATGCTGCTTTAAGATGTGCTTACATTCGGTTCATAAAGGATCTTGCCAAACAATGCAAGCAGTTAGTTAGACACCACCTTGATTCCGTTACTAGCCCCTACTCACTTGTCTGTTATGAGAATGACTTTGAAGGAGGAGTGGGAGGGTTTGGCTCGAGTGCAGCCCTTTCTCACAAGTTCAACCAAACCGGTTTATTTTTGTTTGAGTTATCTGATAAGGGAGCTGCGTCATTATCTTGTGATGAGATACTGAAGGATCAAGAGAATGTACCTCTGGAAAACAGCATACAACAAATTACGCCCGGTAAAGGCACAGAGTCTAGGGAAGCCCTCCGGGAGAGTCAACTGACTGTGCCCGAGACCCCCTCACCTGACCAGCCTGGTGATGTATTACATGGTGGGGGAAAGAAGAAAGAGATTGGAAATGGCATTGATGTTGGAAGAAAACGAATTTCACGAATGACAGGAAGCAATAGAGATTCTATTCGAATGAGAGGTCAAGATGGAGGTGGTGGAATCCTATTTGGAAATGGGGAGGTTGGCTCAAGGTCAAGTTCGGCTTATACTGAGATTTGCTCGTCGGCTGCACAACACTTTTCCCGGATACGGGAAGTTCTCGTCGACCGAAGTGTTGCATCGGCCTTGAATTCCGGTTTTTTAACGCCTTGGTGAGCTTTTTAGTTTTATTTTTCTCAACAATCTGTTATTTTTGCCATCTTAGAAGTGATGAACTGATTATAACAATTGGTTATATGTTCGTTATACTTAACCTATGCAGTAGAGAGAGGCTAATGATGGCGCTGGGATTAGAACTATTTGCAGTAAATGATGAAAAATTTATGGGAATGTTTGTTGCACCTGGTGCTATTGATATACTGCAGAGTGACAAACAGTCTCTTGAAAAGCGCCAAAAAATACTTCAGACTTGCTTGAACGAGTTCAAAACCGTCGGTCTGTCGCTTTGATGATCGAAGTTCTTCTCGTTATTACTACATCTTCCCTGTTACTGTCAAAAATTGAAATTTCAACATTGCAATGTCCAATTGCTGATGAACTTGATTCTTATGCCCAAGAACAATATAACTTGTGTTGTCATTTTCTTTGAAGTAATATCCTCCTCTCCATTTAGAACTGAATTCATTAAAAAGACAAAGAGTGTAAAACATAGTGCCGCTATTACTGTCTTTTTCTAGTGAAGTTCAACTTTTGTATATGTATTTGTGAATAAGAGGGAAGTAGAAAAATTTAAGAAAAAAGTTGGAATCAGGTGGCATCAAAGTTGGTTGTCAAATAATGACCTATTTTTCATCCACTTGTTTTGACACGATCCAAAGGTAAAGTTTGAAGTTTACAACGATATAGAATGTAACTATATAATATATCAGTTATATTATCTCCAAACGATATTGACCATATTCGTAATTATGAAACACAATAATTCTTTTTTAGAGTAGTGGCTTCAAATTGGTCCCCACCTTTAGCTCTTTTCTTCTTCCCCTTTATATATTTTCCCAAATATAAATTGAGAATTTGATTCCTTTTTTTTTTTTTTTTTTTTTTTTAATGGTGTTTTTCTTAGTTGATTTAAGATATGAAAAGAGGAAGAAAAAAGAAATAAAAAATAAAAAATCTTGGCCAACCACTACTCAACATGGGAACAAAGAAATGAGATTAGACAGTGAAAGTTGGAATCTAATCGTTAAAAAAAAAAAAAATCACCTCTTTTCTTCTATAACGCTCCTTTGGAACCGAACTTATTCACATAGAATTCATCATCAACCAAAAACAAAAAGATATTCCTCTTATTTTCGAGAAAACGATGCAAATAATATGCATTGCCCATAATAGGTTACAACACTTCAAACTAGTTAGAAGGGTCATGGGGGCAGGGGCATATGTGTAACCTACGAAACAAAAGGGTGAAGATGGGGACAAGGCTAAGTAAGATGATGGAAGTGTAAGAATCATCTCCAACCTTATCAGGCAGACACAGAGACAGTGTGAAGTCAATGCCCTAACTTGCATAAATGTAAGAGAGGATGAAAAGGAGACAGATATTTGTAGGGGATAAAACAAAATGGGTTTGTGTGTCACAAGATGCGAACTCTAATGGCCCCCAAAATATGCTTGTTTCAACCAATGAATAAGTCCTCACCTGAAATGCTGGGCACTTTCTTACTTGCCAATCAACCTCACGACGAAAGTTAAGCAGTAATTTCAATGAGTAGAGTAGGCCAAAAAGTAATAGAAAAAAAGACACAGAAAGAATAGAGAGGAAAAATTTAGAGGTCAACCCCACTTCTCCGATCCCAAAGCATTAAATCTAGTTTCAACCATAAAAAGTTAAAAAATAAAATAACCGACGTAGTGATTGGAAATATGGTAAAGTTGTCATTTTTATATGTATTAATGTAGTTGATCAAGAGATTAAGATGAATATTATATCTTAATCTTACACATTATATAAACTAGTCGATCAATAAATACAAATGTCTTAAGATTTTAAATATATAAAATATATATATATATATATATATAAAACCCCACTTCCTAAGTGAAAGCAATTTTCAAAGAGTGATTGAATGAAGAATAGAAAAGTAAAAAAGAAGAAAGAGGAGAGAGAGGCGCACAAAACAAGAACATTGTAAATAGGCCAAAGGAGAGAAAAGGGAAGAAAAAGTCCCAACGGGCTCAAGCATTGTCATAAAAAAGCCTGACTGTTTTTCACTCTTTTGCCCTTTTGACGCTTTCTTTCTCTCCCACCCAAACACACTAACTATTTTACATCTCTCTCTCTATCTCTCTGATACAAGGTGGTTGTGAATTCAGATTGTTTTTCTCTCACTCCCACCCAAACACACAAACTGTTTTACTTCTCTCTCCCTCTCTGATACAAGGTAGTTGTGAATTCAGATTGTTGGGGAGGGGAGAGGAGGGAGCTTGACAGACAACCCATCGATGGAAAACAGCTCAAGAACTTGTTTGGAGAGAGAAATCTCAATCCTTTGTAACAATAACTCCCCCAACTGTCACAATAATGGCAGCAGCAATTCTGCCATGAGCAGTAGTAGCAGCTGCAACAACAACAATGGCTGCGTCCAAATCCCGACCCCACCTTTCACCCAGAAACCCATCATTCCCAGATCTGAACCCAATCCATACCCCACCACCTTCGTCCAAGCAGACACCTCCAACTTCAAGCAAGTCGTCCAAATGCTCACTGGCTCGGCGGAAACCGCCGCCAAACCGCCGCAAGACCCACCATTAACGTCCTCCAAGAACTTCCCCATTCCTCCGGTTCGAACCGCGCCGAAGAAGCAGCAGAGCTTCAAGCTCTACGAGCGGCGGAATAATCTCAAGAACAGCCTCATGATCAATACCCTTTTGCCCAATTTCGTTCATAGCGCTGGATTTTCTCCGCGTAACGTGGAAATTCTTTCGCCGAGCTTGCTCGATTTCCCGTCGCTTGCTCTGAGCCCTGTCACGCCGTTGAACGACGACCCATTTGATAAAGCTTCGTCGTCGTCTCCTTCGTTGGGGAATTCATCGGAGGAGGATAAAGCGATTGCAGAGAAGGGTTTTTATTTGCATCCGTCGCCGATTACTACTCCGAGAGAATCTGAGCCGCAGCTTCTTCCCCTGTTTCCAGTTTCATCGCCTAGAGTTTATGGGTCATCTTCTTGAGCAGAAATTAAAAGGGAAAGAAAAAAAGAGTTTTGTAATTGGTGAGTGATTGATTTTTATTAAGAGATCTTGCTTCGATTGTAATTTGGAAGCGATCATCACTCTTCTTACTTATAATGGTAAAACAGCGGCAGCAACTATGCCAAGCATCTTCTTCTTCTTCTTCTTTTGCTTTTTAGTTCAATTTCCATTTTTCTTTTCTTTTCCATCTCTGTTTCTTGTTGAGAATCTTAGAAGGAAGAAAATTAGTTACTTTTATTGTTTGATTAACTCAACGCCATTAAAGCTTTTGGCTTTCTCCACAACTACCGCTTCAACTACTCTCTCTCCCTCTCTGTTTCTCTACTGTGCATTAGTTTTCTCACTTCGAACAAGAACAACTGTTTCTCTATTACAATATTTTTAATGGGAGGGAAAGAGAGGAAAAGGTCTTCTCTTTTTTGCAGAAGACGATGCGCAGGCAGTGTTTCAACATTCGCTTATTACTGTCAAGTTCAAAGCAGTGCAAGTCAACTTACTTCTTGAGGTCTCATTTCTGGGTCCCCATTAACTATTGGGTTTATGGGACGTTTTGGAGGTTAATGGCCGCGGAGACAAAAAAAAAAAAAAGAAAAGGATTTGGATTCGGTTAGACATATGGTTGCGATTGAATAGCCCGGCCATGTGACCCGATGCATGACACTGTCCGCCGCACACTCAAAAGAGTAGTTCTTCAAGGTGCAACATCGAGTAGCAAAACTGTCTTCTCTACTTGACTGGACATGTTCTCCAAAAGTACTGTTTGATTAGTAACAACGCAGCAATAAGAAACAGAGGTATAAACTGAGATTAGCAAGATTTATTTTGTGTGTTAGATTTTGTGCTTCTTTTTTGGTAATGAATTTACGGGTATTGTGACCCAGCCAACAAAATAACAGCTAAGTTTTGATGAAGTGGGTTAGATTCTTGCCAAGTCTTTCTGGGAAAATTTCACTATAAATGGGGACAGGTAAATTAATGTGGATTAATTCTTTTTCATCCAACAATTAATGCGGATTTAATCATCAATCGGAGATTCGGAATTCATTGTAATTAATGGGCCATACTTGAAAGAGAAAGAATTTAAGAAAAAACTTACAAAAAAAAACGAAGATATAAGGTGGAGTCCACGCTACTATAATAATTTTGATAATTCTCATTCCAGAACAGTTTCATGACTACGGGCAAGCAGTTTATGTATACACAAATTATTTGATTCTATAACGGACTAGGTAAATAGTTCTATGAAGTTTCCACCATGTCTTGGTTACAAAGGGCACAATCTGCTCTTTTCAGATTTCCAAGAAAGAAGCAATCGTCTTGAACCCGTGGTTTTCTGGAAGAGGTCCATTTCCGGGTCTGATTGAAATCACCACCTTCAGTCCTGAAACACAAGGCCTCTGTTAAACATCTACTATACCCGAGATAATCTGAACTGTGTACGGAAAAGTAATTAACCTGCTTCCTTTGCAGCCACGGCTTCTTGATAGATATCAGTAATAAACAAGATCTCTGATGGCTTGTCAACTCCCAGAGACTCGGAGATTTCAACATAACTACGTGCTTCTCTTTTGTTCCTGAGATGAACAGTACATATTGATTAATAAAGAAAGGACTATGGAGAATCATATATTAGTAACCCAAGAATAGAATTGAATGCAATAAATCAAACTACCCCACGGAAGTGTCGAAGTATCCAGATAAATATTTTCTAAGATCCCCATAACTTGTTTTCCCGAATATAAGCCTTTGAGCCAACCTACTGCCGCTTGAGTATATGTACACCTTAATGCCCGATTCATTCCACCTCTTGAAAGCTTGTGGAACATCCTCAAAAACTTCTCCCTTCAATTCATTCCTTTCATACCCTGTTCGCCATATATGACCCTGTAATGCATGGTGTTAATGTTAGGCTCTATTAAAAAATTTGCTCCATTTTTCTCTTGGAATTTGTGTGAAATTAAGTTTTACTTGCAACTGTTTCAACGCAGTGATCTTCCTATCGGCTTTTATCATTACTTCAACATTAGCAACTAATGCTGCAATAATATCTGATTTCTCAGAGCCCTCTGGTGGAATTGGCAAAGCACCACTAACACCTTTTTTCAAGTCATCTTCAACCTGGAATAAGAATGGTAAAACTCTTCAACTATAAAAAAAAAAAAATTGATTTCAATCTGCATCTGAGTTCAAAGTTATAGATAAACTACAAACATGATAGATAACAATTTGATACTATACAGAACCTTGCTAGGCTTACCTGAGATCGCAACAACTTGATATCTTCTTGGGTTTCCCTGGTATCAAAAGTCAAGGACAAATGTTTTCCAACATTGTCACGAGCATATGGAAATAGAACATCAGCCACAAATGATATTGGTGTAGTAGTTCCTTCAATGTCAAGAAGGATGCAACGCTCCTACCAACAATATTGTAGGGGAAAAACATAAGATTTTCGAGTTTCTCATCATTGAAATAGATTTCACTGCAGAGGTATGATCCTGAAGATTCCAACAAAGATGACATTTGACTAACCGGTAAAGGGTAAACTATATCACCGTGGCTGCTTAAGACTCCTTTTACATTCTGAATGGAGCCATGATCAGGAGTAGACCAGTCCAGGCCTAATTGGTGAAGCCTAATAGCAGCATCAAAGAGGTAGTGATAACACTCAGCCTGAAAAGTCATTTACAGGAAGAGAAACCATCATATGAGATTGATCAACTTTATTCAAAACAACTCGTTGGGAAAACAAAACCTGAGTTTTAGCATTGATCCAGGAGTCTCCCCATATATAGACACCATGGTTCCGAACAAGAACAGCAGTTGTTTTTGGGTAGGCTTCAATCTGTAGAACATAAAGTATGTTTTGAATAGTCCAGATTATCCTTCAGAAGATGCTGACAAACTATAGAAATCTCCACTTCCTTGGAGACCAACAAGACGGCTTAATAGAATTAAGCGCAGAGCTTCAAAATAGACTAAAAACATACAGCCTTAGCAAGGGATTCAGTGAGCTCATATTCATAGGCAGTGTTCTCTATAATAGGGACCACGAGTTCATCATAATAACCATGGCCTTTGATTCCTTTTATCATTTCCATATGAGTTATCTGCAAGAAAATTGATATGTAATGAAATAATGAATTGATACTGGTTTTGTAAAAACAAACAAAGGACACGCTAACGAGGAATTAGTAATTGCAACATTTTTAAGGGCACGATGATGGAAAGGGCTAAAAACTCACTCGAAACTCCTTTGCTAATGGATTGAGCATCGTTACAAGACATGATTCCATCCCATGACTGTGAATAACAGCTCCAGCATTACGTTTTTCATATGCCTGCAAAGAAAAAAACACCCATGAAAACAATTGGCTTTGGCAACTTGTCATAGTGATCTAATAGTAATTAACAATCAAAACCTAACGAAAAGTTAGAAATTGAAACAAAATAGTTATTGAATATACCTTCATGAAAAGTGGACCACAATCGGAACACTTAGGGGGCCTATGTGGGAATGGCTTTGGCAATGGTGAAGAAATGATAGACCCGTTGGGAGATAACACATACATATCCTCTGGTACCATTCTCTCTTTCTGAACACCTACTCTTTATGCAAACAAACATGAATTATACACTAAGAACACCCCAACTTATTAACAAAATGCCGAAAGAAAATTCAAACAAAAAGCCATATGTATATGGAAATAAGTAGCGAGCTAAAACCTATAATCTCAGTCAGCAAGAAATACAACTACCAGACAGAAATGACCAAAAAGTGACAGAACTTTAGCACAAAGATAATTCAGAACAAGAAATCATAAAAATAATAAGCAAATGACGAAAACTATAAACAGTAGGCATCGAACAATCTTATAAGTTAACTAACCACACCCAGTAATCTAAAAGCATGATAGTCCATAATTCAAAAGAATCATACACAATGAAAACAGAGAAAAGGAAAGATTGAGAGTATATAACCGACCAGAAGGGGACATAATCACGAGCTGTTGGGGCCTGGGAATGGAATCATCATAGACCTTGACCGTGATACTTCCACCTGTGCCAGACACCCATCCAAGGTTATAGAACTGCCGGCACAGCTCCGAAATCAGAGCCTTCGTCTCTTTCACTGCTTCGCTCTCCAGATAAGCTTGTGGAATCGTTGCCCACTTGTCTCCGTTCGTCCCCACAGCTGTTGCTGTCTCCATTAGAAAGCTGGCTCGAGTTGAAATTTCGGGCTCCGACCAAAAAATTTGATCGAGATAGATTGCTTCAGCTCCGAGCAGAGATTGCTGAAAGCTGATTAGTAAGATTACTGATTAGCGATTCCGAGACTGAAATGTGCAATTTGCCAAAATACAGTGAAGGGGAGAAAAATTTTAATAGTAATTACTTTTGGGCCATAAAGAGAATTATCGACTGTGCTTGGGAACTTGGGCCTGTTCTTGTATAATTTTTTATTTATGGGCTATTAATTATGGGCCAGATCCGATAGATATAAGCTGTGGGTGGGACTGGGCCCTTCTTTCTAGAGGAATGTTGTTTTTCATCAAAACTTATGGAAGCATTAAACAATGCTTTAAAATTAAAAGACTCATGTATGTATAACATTAACTTCTCTTGCCGACACGCCACACACGCGGGAAAGAAGAAGCCAAGAGAAGAGAAGGACGTGTGGTGCCGACACATCGCTCTGTATGTTCGTGACAAAAAATGAAAAAGTAAGAAACTGTCCTCTCCCTTTCTCTCGGTCGTCTCATTTCCCATCAATCGCTTTTACACATATCATTCATCAAATAGAAACTGAGCACATGTGACATCTCTACTATGTCGAGTCGATCTACAGAGTTGACTCGTCGTTTGGATTCATACCAGGTGGCAAGCGAGCCAATTCCTACATGATCATCTTCACATCATGTGAGTTTGATGCTGATCTTAGGGGTTGGCTTTTGGCCAAGTGGCAAGTGGGACAAGTATTCATCGCTAGTAAAATGATAGCATTAGTTACGTAGGTCGGAGACAATTCCAAATTCCATGCATGCATGCATGCATGTATGTTATGTTAAAACATGATATTTAATTTAGTTAAAGGTTGATTGATTGATTAGGTTTTAAAACCAATTTTCCAGCTCACTCTTTGTTGGAAACAAAAAAATTTGAAAACACCCGTTCTATACTATGTAGTATACAGTAACTGGTAATTAATCATCAATGTTTTCAACGTAGCAATGACTCATTATTACTAGTTTCCAAATTTTCATTACACCATGAATGGACATTACTTTTGGGATACAATGTTCATGAAACGCCTCAGGAAACAGGTACAAATTAAGAAAAAAACATGTCAATTTCTTATCACTTATTTATGATTTTAATAGGATATATAAATGTAAGTGCCTTCTTTCCTCGTATGTGCTTATAATTCATTTGTATTCATGCACTAAGAAAGAGATATTTCCATAATCAGAATAATGTTTCTTGTCTCTAATTGACTACTTTTGAAAAGATACGAACATATAATTATAAATAGTCATCTTCATTCTACCCCCACTCACCTATACCCTTTATGCTTTAGTTATAAGCTTTCCACAAATCACAGAGCAGACATCTTTTTTCGGGTGCGTGTTCTTTATATAAGTAACTTGGATGTTGGTAAGTAAGTTAGTATAACTATTTTAAGACGTATACCCAAGTCCGAGAAATCAAAACGACTAGTTTGAGATGATAATCTTTTTGATAGACCATATACATATAATGAATGTTCTATCTCTATTACGTACTTTGATGTATGATATGATGATACATATAATTCCCGATTTGAGAAAGACTAGACGATAGTTCAATCAGTTGAAAGTCTAGAGTCTTCCTACTTCTTCTGATTAGGTTCCGGTAAAGAGGTAATTTAATGCAGAGAGACATTTATTGGCTTTCATTTAGCAACAAACATTCAACTACGTATCATATAATGTAAAAGCCAACGTACATTCAAAATCTACGGAAACAAACAATACACCATAGATTGTACCATGAAATCTCTGAACTGAGAATTATTGGAAATTTGTACGTAAAATGTCTGATTAATTAAACAAAAAAAAAAAAAAAAAACACGGCCGAATTATACCAATATTGCTAATTATTGAAAATGAATCGCTTAAGCAAGAGTTGTAGTACTAATCATACCATTGACGAGGAAGCTAAATGCAACTGAAACCGTAAATAGCATACAACCAGAGGGAGTTAGAGTCCATGCAGACGACTTGGCAGGTGCCGGCGCCAGAACATTTGCCGACGGAGACGAAGGTGGAGACGAAGATGGAGACGGAGAGGATGAGGATCCCGGCGCAGGCGATGAAGATGGAGGGGGGGCTGGAGGGGAATCGAAGGATGGAGCTAGAGCAGGGGCTGTTATTGATGTAGTGGGTGACCCAAACGGTGCTGACCCGGACGGAGATCCTTCTGGTGATTTAGAATTTGCTGACCCGGACGGAGATCCTTCTGGTGATTTAGAATTTGGTGACCCGAACGGAGATCCTTCTGGTGATTTAGAATTTGGCGACCCGAACGGCGATCCTCTCGGTGATGTACCGACCGGAGACCCATACGGAGAACTTACTGGCGTTTTGGACTCTGCAGGACCAGGGGAAGAAGCAGAGGAGCCTGATGGAGATGGAGCTTTTATAGGAGATGGTGTTTTGGAACCATAAGGTGATGGAGAGATAGAGTAGCCTGACGGAGATGGAGCTTTAATAGGAGATGGTGTATGAGAACCATAAGGTGATGGAGAGATGGAGTAGCCTGACGGAGATGGAGCTTTTTTAGGAGATGGTGTATGAGAACCAGAAGGTAATGGAGAGATGGAGGAGCCTGACGGAGATGGAGTGCTAGTACCGGAAGATGATGGGGAAATATTGAAGCTTGACGGAGATGATGCACTTTTAGGTGATCCAGAGCCTGCAGATCCTGGAGATGGAGATTTAGACTGTGAAGGAGTAGGAGAAGAAGCAGAGTGGCTAGCTGGAGATGGAGCTGTTTTTGGCGTCTCTGCTCCTGAAGGAGATGGAGAAGTCTGATGGCTTGATGGCGAAGGAGCCTTTTTGGGTGTTTCTGACCCACCTGAGGGAGACGGTGAAGTACCGGATTTGGGTGACTCAGCCGTGGGTGGTGGCGACTTGGCTGCCCCTTTTGGTGCCGGCGTAACGGGAACGGGAGGGTGAGCAGTGGGTGCAGGGGAGGGTTTGGGAGTGGAAGAAGACGGTGGAGTGGACTGAGATTTTGGCTTTCTAGGGGTAATAACGACAAGGCCTAGTTTCTGGCCCTTTTCACAATTTCCCTCCTTTCCACTAATGAAGTAATAAGGTCCTGGCCTGTCAATGGTGAATTCTGAATCACCTCCTTCCAGTTTCTGTGTAGGGTTGTTCCTGTTGCATTTGTCGTAGTCGTCCTTATTCACTACCAAAACAGAGTCCGATCCTTGCTTATACCTAAAAACTAATCACCCAAATGAAAAATAACAAAAAATAAAAATAAAAAATATGATCAGGAAGCCATTGAAAAGAAAAGGAAAAGAGAGAAGAAATGAAAACAGAGATCGCCGTGTACTTTTTATTTTATTTTTTTCTTACAGAGTATGTCGCCGACAAGAAATCTGTTACGTGAAGCCCAGTGATCGTAACTCTCAGAAGGGTTCAAGACCCATCCGTCTCTTCCACCGACATAGTACTTGAATGCGTCTGAGAAGGAAAACAAACTACAAAGCAGAAGGAGTAGAGGAAGACAGACAGATCTTTGAACCTCCATTAGAAAAATATAAAAGAAACAGGATAACAGAGCAAAGTAAGAACGGGACTTCCAGTGTGGTGTATATATACCCCAATAAGGACTTGGACTTGGGACCCAGAACCCTAAAAATGGAATTGATTCTGTTTGTGATTTTACAAAGAAAGTTATTTAGAGAAAGTAAAGATTTTGGAAAGAGAGTGTGATTTTCCTTCTTCTCTCATGAAGGTTACCGTTGAAGAAGGTTGAAGAAGGGGTGCAATTAAAGAAATGAATTTTTCATCAAAATATAAACATGTAAATTAAATAACTTTTATTCTTGACTTTGATCCTTTTTTTTTTTTTTTGACTTTTGATTTGCCGTGCGTGCGCCGCTTGATCATAATCAGACGGTTGAGAAGTTGCTTTTATTGCGTATTAGCAATTTTTTTTTCCTTTTGAGACCTTTAAATTCCGCTAAATTTTATTGTATGATACTCTTGAATTTGATTGGTCTAATCGGTTGTCTAGTCTCTCCCGTCTTTTCCAGATATTTTAATGTAAGGCTATGAGTCGTTCATCACAAATGCTGCAATCCGATCTAACGTTATCTTTTTGAAAGTGTGCACAATAGTTATTGAGACCTGCACTGCAGGCTGCAACTTTTTTAAGACATTAAGTTGGGCCAGGGCTTGTCAGATTCAACTTGGGCCCGCAATTCACTGTCACAATAAATTCCATACGTTTTACATTGGGCCCAAAAAGAAAGGTAGTTGAATTTTGAATACTTATATATAATATATAATATATATATATATATATAGGTAATAAATGACATGGTACTCTACAGCACTGTTCATTTTGATTCCCATACATTATTGATTGTTCAGTTTCGATTTCGACCAAATCAAAGGAGTGCATGCACGACGGCATCATCCCTCTTTACAATGATTCGGCCGGAATGATTGCACGCGCCTTGCGCCGACCTTAGAAAGGTTGAGCGATGCAGGAAATGGCAGATGACAGTAAATCTTCTCCCTCTTCATAGAATTTTGGGGTTATATCTACAAGCCTCGTGCATCATCTTCTCCCTCTTCATATCCATTGCATGGTTCTATACAGAGCCCATATTGGTCTTATTACATCAAGATCCGGTAATATCAAAGACAGCCGCTCTCTATATAAAGCTTTCCATTCCGGGACTATTTGCATATATGGCTTCTTACAAAACATCTTGAGGTTTCTTCAGACATAGTCCGCTGTAACACCTTTGCTCGTCTTCTCACACTACTCCCTCTCATCATTCACATCGCCATATCACATACGCTTGTTAATTGAACCTCACTTGGTTTTAAAGGAGCTTCGACTTCGTTATGGATTGCATTCCTTGTCTTGTCTTTATATGTGGTTAAAGCAAAGAAGTTTGAACGTACATGGGAAGGATTTTCTTTAGAATCGTTTTGGTTACATTCTTAAGAACTTGAAACTAGCCCTGCCCTCTGCAGCAATGTTATGGTATATGCTCCTTAAATGTTCATTAGTCGCCTAACTCTGATAAATTTACGGCCTTTTTTTTTTCTTTGCTTATTACGTGGGGCCAGTTTGGAGGAATGGGCATTTGAGATTCTGGTTTTCTTATCGGGATTGACTCCCAACTCGAAAACAAACACTTCATTGATTGCAATATGGTATGGCTTTGAGTAGTGATTAGTTCTTCCTCATTATTTTTCTAGCTTGATCTAAATCTGGTTTTCATTCTCTGTAGTGTGAACACACAAACCATTGCCTACATGATTGTTTACGGACTCGGAGCCGGTGTAAGGTAATTTACCAAGCTAACGGTCATTACACAACATTATCTAAAATTAACAATGTCAACTAATTTTTTGCTTGAGACAGCACAAGAGTGTCAAATGAATTAGGAGCAGGCAATCCCAGAAGAGCAAGAAACGCGATTTCCGTCACTCTCAAGCTCTCTGTCCTCCTCGGACTTATAGCCGTGCTGGAAGTATTATGCGGACACGAGATCTGGGTTGGATTTTTTACTCAAATAGTCCAATGATAAAAGAAAAAGTTGCTTCCATGACAGCCCTGCTTGCAATTTCATTATTACTTGATGCAGCGCAAGGTGTATTATCAGGTTCTTATCACCCACTTCCACCTCTCTTTCTTTCGAAAAATTTTCGTCTTCCGAACTTTGGATTCTAGTAATTGCAGGGGTGGCTAGGAAGAAAGAGGACAGTGTGCATGCAGGAGGATTCGGAAGTCGGTTATTGGTAAGAAGAAGAAGACGAAGGTGTCCCACAAAATGTCATGCTATGATCACTGATCAGGAATATATTAATTAACATTTCGTTATCACTTTACTTACTTCAAGAGCAGTACAACAACAAAGTAGTCATCAACATTTTTATTAATTCGCACAAAAAACAAAAACGAATGTTATAGATCCCACGGCGAGGAGAGAGACGTGCTTCCCTTCTCTTCCTCTGTTTTAAGGATACAGGAAGAACAGTATCAAGAAGAAGATGTTAGCGAACACGAATATGGAAAGTGATAATAACAGAGCCCTTTTCCAGAACGAAGAAGAAGGAGAAGAAGAGGGTGATTATGGTAGTGAAAGAAATGGAAGGTCGATTAGTTGGTGGAGAAGAGTCTTAGACATCGAAGAGACAGAGAAACAAGTGATGTTTTCTCTGCCCATGATTCTTACAAATCTTTTCTACTACTCGATCACACTGGTTTCTGTCATGTTTGCTGGCCATCTTGGTGATCTTCAGCTTGCTTCTTCTACTCTCGCCAATTCTTGGGCCACTGTCACAGGTTTTGCTTTCATGGTATTTTCTCTACATTCCTTTGTCTCCTCTGTTTTTGTCCATATACTGTTTGATGATGTGCCTAAGAGAAAAATTTGATGCTTCGATTTATATTCATTTAAGACAGGCCTAAGTGGAGCACTTGAGACACTATGTGGGCAAGGATTTGGAGCAAAAGTATACAGAATGTTAGGGATATATCTTCAAGCCTCTTGCATCATAACCTTCCTCTTCTCCGTCATCATATCCATTATATGGTTCTACACAGAGCCCATACTCATCTTCTTCCATCAAGAAGCTGACATATCCAAGCAAGCTGCCATCTACATCAAGTTTCTAATCCCTGGATTATTTGCATATGGCTTCTTGCAAAACATCCTTAGATTTCTTCAGACACAATCTGTTGTTATGCCTCTTGTTGTCTTCTCTGTAGTCCCAATGACCGTTCATATCGGCATAACATACGCCTTGGTTAACTGGACGGCTCTTGGTTTTAAGGGAGCTCCATTGGCCGCTTCTATTTCATTATGGATGTCAGTTATTGTTTTGGCTTCCTATGTGATTAGAGCTACAAAATTTGAGCATACCTGGAAAGGATTTTCTTTAGAATCATTTTCTTACATTCTTTCAAACTTGAAACTAGCCCTGCCCTCAGCTGCTATGGTTTGGTAAATGTCCCGAAAATCTTCTTTGTTTGATTTCTTCTTCCCTTCTGGAATTATTTAACTCTAAGACAAGCCTATTTGGCAGGATATCATTAACTTATAAATTCTGTTCATGTTTTATTATTTTCTTGCTAGTTTGGAATATTGGGCATTTGAGATTCTTGTATTCTTAGCTGGATTGACTCCAAATTCAGAAACAAACACTTCACTGATAGCAATATGGTATTCCATTAAATCAATATGTCTTGAACTATGATATTGTGATCTGAATCGTCAAATTTCCATTTCTGACTTGGATAGCTTTTTTTGAAGCGTGAACACGGAAACTATTGCCTACATGATTACATATGGACTCAGTGCCGCTGCAAGGTAAGTCGTTATTAAAATAAAACTATGATCTGATATTAAAAATACTAAACCAAATCTTTTTATGAGACAGCACAAGGGTGTCAAATGAGTTGGGAGCAGGCAACCCGGAAAAGGCTAAAAACGCTATGTCTGTCACTCTCAGGCTCTCTGTCCTTCTGGCAATTGTATTTGTTATGGCACTAGCGTTTGGACATAACATATGGGCTGGCTTCTTTAGTGACAGCCCTGCAATTAAAGAGGCATTTGCTTCCATGACACCCCTGCTTTCCATTTCGATAACTGCAGATTCCGTGCAAGGAATATTATCAGGTGCTAGTAACACCCCACCTTAACTTCTATATAAAAAAAAGATAAAAATATGTTAGATTTTCATATATCTTCCTCGCTAAATATCTATGTACTGCGCTGATACTGTAGGGGTGGCTAGAGGTATTGGTTGGCAGCATGTTGTTGTGTACGTAAACTTGGCGACGTTCTATCTTATCGGTGTGACAATAGCTATCGTTCTTGGATTTAAGCTGAAATTATATGCCAAGGTAAATTATTAACTGCCTTATATATGTATAGTATGCAGCAAGATAAGTAGATGTTAGCTCTGATTTTGATCATTACTGATCTATTTCTATACAGGGTTTGTGGATTGGTTTAGTCTGTGGCCTCTCTTCTCAAATGGTCACTCTGTTACTTATAATAACATGCTCAAAATGGACCAAGATGAACTTATCCGATAACAGATATAGAGAAGACAATCCTCTTCTCGGTTGACTCGTTTCCACGTTGAAGATGAACAATAAACAGAGATAGAGAGAAATGTATAACAAATTTTTGTAGAACACTCATTCAATAAGCAATTGAAATGGGTGAGTATTCTTCTTTTAAGAAAACTAATTTACTGAAGGTGGAAAGTAGAGAACCAATGAAACTAAATTAAGCGTTTTTACCACCATCACCTCCTTATTCTACTTCACATTCTCCAAAGAGTCCAACTAGCCACTGTTAATCTGTTGGTTAGTTACTCATCCCAAGATGGTAAATCTTACAACTAAATAAAGCGCCCAAAAATTCTACTTTCAGTGCGTTGAACTTTCACATTACACTTCTAGCAATTAGCACCAAAAGGGTCGAAGAAGAAGAAGAAGATGGCTTCAAAGAGAGTTGCGGCAACATTGATCGTCATAGCTATGATTGCCATGTTTGTCTTGTTTAATGTGGCAGAAGCTGATCCGCGCTATTTTAATGATGTTGCATTTCCGACTACATGGAAAGCTGCCTTCAACCCTCTAAACCCGTTTCATTTCCGAAGAATCAGTGTTTGGAGGAATGTCGTCGTGTATGCCATGGCTAGAATAATACTGGTATCGGTCCACACCATGAGCTACACAATAAACCTTTTCGGGTCGGACTGGGTAGCCTATATACTTGGCATCGTTAGTAAAAAGTAATAGTTTATTATCTGCCATGCATGCATATCTCAATCCAAGTAATCAAGGCTTGGGTCTCAGCCTGATTATTGTTCAAAGGAAATTAAGCTCGAAGGATCGCGTGCCATGTACCCCTTCTAACGACTTAATAGAAATCCCGGCTCTTGCCATATGCTCGGTACTACACCCGTCAAAGTACAATTCCCAAATGGTCGTTCGAGATTTAGTATCTCAAAAATGTCATTGGTGTCATTCGACAAAAGTTTAGTGGGGTGAAAAATTAATATCTGATGTGTAAAAGTAATAAAATCAATGAACTTAAAAGACTAGATAAACAAGAGCTGCAGAAAGATGAAAAATTATATTGACACACATTACCACCGGAAAATGTTTACAACCCCATCATTTATTATCTTGTTTGCAACTTCATTTTTCAAAAAAAGAAAAAGAAAAGAAAAAACCCGAAATATACAAGAGTTCAAAGATGAGCTGACAGTTTTACTATTTTCTGTTCATTATGGTAGTCATACACTCCGATTCCGCGCTTTTTTCCGAGGCGACCTGCATCAACATACTGCACAAGAAGAGGACAGGGAGTGTACTTTGTTTCCCCGAGGCCAGAGTGAAGAACTTTCAAAATCGATAAGCAAACATCCAAACCAATGAAATCAGCGAGCTCTAAGGGGCCCATTGGATGATTTGTCCCCAATTTCATCCCTCTATCGATATCCTCTTTTGTAGCCACACCCGTGTAGAGGACGTAAAACGCTTCATTTATCATCGGCATTAGGATCCGGTTTACAATGAATCCAGCATAGTCCTTAGAGCATATCACTGTCTTGCCAAACCTGAAAAGTTCTAGCAATAACTAATGTGAAAGTGAAATCAGGGTAGAAACTGATATCAAAAACTATGTTTCAATGGATGATCACCTTTCAGCTAAGGCTTTGGTCACATTAAATGCATCGTCAGAAGTGTCCGACCCTCGCACAATCTCAACTAGTTTCATGATAGGAGGAGGATTCATAAAATGCATGCCAATGACCTGAAGATGAACAAATCAAATCTCTGCAAAAAGGGGGTGGGGGAAGTGGTGCTGTGTCATGATTTGTAACCTGGCCGGGCCGACTGGTTGATGATGCTATACGGGTAATGGAGATGGAACTTGTATTCGAGGCTAAAATGGAAGAAGGTTTTGCGATTTGATCCAGTTTGAGAAATAAACTTTTTTTGGCATGTTCCGACTCGACAATGGCTTCAATTATGAAATCTGCCGAATGAAGCTCATCCAAGTTTGAGCTACATCTTAGCCGTCTCATAGCATTAGAAGCAACATCCTATTAACATCGACACAATCCAACCCTATATCAAAATTCAGCCTTTTTTTTAGGGGTTCTGTTTTTGGATCAACAAAAATCAAAACCAAGCACCATGTAATCGAGCTTACCATCCACCATGTAATCGAGCTTACCATCTTAGATTCTTAAGCTAGAAAACCAATACCATCTTCCCATCTTATTTATACGCTTTCAATTTCTTGCGAACAAGAGAAGAATTAGAGAGAGAGAGACGGGTTCGTTCTGACCTGAGAGAAATGGCCTTTTAAAACTAAGCGTTGGATTGAGGAAGAGATAGATTTTGTTGCTCTGGCGAGAGCATCAGGATCGGTGTCGATGAGCCAAACGTCGTGGCCGTGCATGGCGGCTAGTTGAGCTATTCCAGAACCCATTTGGCCACTGCCCACCACCCCGATCGATTTTATTCCCTCCATGATTACTTTGTTATCGCTTTCCAGTGTCAACTTATCTCTTAATAAGCTGACAGGCAACATGTCTGACCGACCCATTTGTTATGTTGGGTCTGAAAATTGGGCCCACCAGAATGTCACTGTGGTCATGGGCCTTCATCGGGTTTATGCAGTACTCTTTAGTCCAGAGTCCAGACGGGCTTGAGCGACAAAGCCCAGAAGTCCTTATTTAAAGGTACATATTATATACACATGTGACATATGCCTCTTAAGGGAAATACTATGGGTGTAACTTCCGTGGATAAATTTTTAATTAATTTATATTTACATATTATATATATACATTTTTTTTTTTTAAGGGTCGAGCAATTTCATGTTGTACTTATATCAAGAGAAAATAAAAGGAAATATTATATATAAATAATAATAATGATAATTAAAGTTTAAACATTGTGAGTGGAGCATCGTTTTAGCATCATAATGAAGAATGGTTCTATTACTTTGTAGATTTAGTTAAAAGTCAACCGTGTAAAGAGATAATCTAAAAGTCTTAATGATGGTTATGTTCAATGCGTCGCGGGACAGATGTCAAACAATCTATTGTTGAATGCTTATATAATAAGTTAATGTAAGTGTGCATTATACTTTGCATAGTTTAATTAGGTGTTAATAATTATTAATATTTTAATTTGAGAATGAAAAAAAAAAAAAAAAAAACTTTGCATAGTGATTTTACATTAAAGACTAAAAAGAAATATAAATAATAATAAGTATAAAGTAACGATAAGAATTTTTCTCGTTGCGATGGTCCGTTACTTGATCAAATAAAGGATGAGTGAATAGTATTATTTTGATGACAGTCTAATATTATTAAAATATATCACCGTTGGTGTTAGGTTTGTGATAATCACTTAATTAAAACGTCACAATCATTTACATAGATGAGTTAAAAAATATTAATACAGAATATTATGGTGTCCCTCGATATAAGTGACGTGCTTTATCTACGCTTGGGGTATAGTGTAAAATGAGCAAAGCGTGCTGCAGCTAAGGATTGTAGTGATAAGTAGGCAATGGTTTTGTACTATATACTGAACGAAGACGAGTAAAGAAGCTAGTTCGTGCTATAATATGAAAATTAGATTAGTCTTTTATAATATGGAAACATTGACAGGCGAGTCAATAAAGTTTATGGATACCATGCACATGAGGAAAGTAAACATAGATTATTTTCAAAAGATAAAGTGGAAGAGAAGTAAGACTAAAGAACTAAGAAAAATATTCAAATTGTATATTCAATAATAGAAAAAACTAGGGAATGAAGGCATATGGTATTTATTGACTTATAGAAAGCTTTTAATAGAGTGCCTAACGAATTAATATATGAATACTTTAAAGGAAAAATATGCTCCAATATTTTATTGGGATCATTAATGATATATATGAATATATTGTAATTAGTATCAAGTCAGTATGTGAGATGTCTAGTATGGGTAATCCAATCGAGATTGACGATAAAGAGGTCCCAAAATATGAAATGTTTCATTATTTATGATATATTATCCAAAAAACTAAAGATATAGATCAAATGATTAAAGTATGTTGAATGCAATTGAAGATGACATTAGGAGTTTTATGAATAGGTTGAATGCAATAGAGGATGACATTATGAGTCTTATGAATAGGTTGAATGAAATGGATGATGATATTATAAATCTTATGCGATAGAAAGAAGTTTGCAAGATTAAAATAAAAGTGTTATAAGACGATTGTTCTAGCAATTATGCTTTATAGTTTGAAATGTTAGGCAACTACGACACAACATATACATAAGATAACAGTAATAGAGACGTGTATGTTCAGATAAATGTGTGGTAAAATATAAAATGATATAATTATAAATAAAAATATTAAAAGTTACCTAAGTATAACACCTATAGATAATAATATTATATAGAGATATCTAACATAGTTTGGTCATGTGTAGAGATGACCAAACTTCGCTTTAGTTATAAAATTTGGATTGACATGTAAGTAGAATGTGTAGATAAAGAAATAAATCGTTGAAAATATAAATAAATATATGAAATGAAAATATCTTAAATATTAAATAATAATAATATGTAAGAAATTTACATAACTCATATAATAAATATTTATATAACCGATATCGAAAATAATAAAAATAAACTATGATGATAATAATAATAATGACGAAGAGAAAGTAACGATAAAGATACTAGTGCAATATACATATACATATCACATCAAACTAATTTATAATTTTTATTCATAATAAATGGAACACTAATGATCATTAGTGATATTTCTACGAATTTTATATTTGACCCATTAACCATTATCATTAAGAGAGTTGTCATTTGTTGTTATTATTATTATTGATTTATGAAAACAAGATCTATATTTGACATTTGGAATATATATATATATTCGGAGTAATTTAAATCGTGTTTTTCAATGCAAATAATTAATGATGGATTAATTGGAGTTAGGAGAGCAATCAAGTAAAGAGTGGGTCAGGAGAAGAGGCAGAGAGGAAGAGAGAAAGAAGTGGGGTTTTTTCCCCCCAAAAAAAAAAAAACCTTAAAATCTAGAAGGTGATTGCAGTTTAGATTTGATGTGATTGAGGAGTAGGACATGCATGTCTTTTTAGTCAGATCACGTGAGGGGAAGGTTGAGCAGTTGACCAAACAAACGCGATCTGTCTGAAAAGTTTTGTCGAATTCAACGTACCAATTTTTTTTTTTTTTCCTTAGATCACGGCTTCTGTGCACTGCCCGATGCCCGTGACGTCCGGTTCGAGCCATTCTTGTCACCCACTCTTTCCTTGACCTTCCTCGCTCTAGATTCTTTATAATCTTTCCCCCCTTCCCTCATTCAAATCCAACTGTTTTTCTTACGTCAAAAAGTCTTCTTTTTTTGTTTTGTTTTTCTTTATGTAAGTTCGTTCATTTGACTTCAGAGAGCCGCTGTCCTTTTTTCTTTAATTTTTCCCTTGCAGAAAGAGAAATTAAGCAGACAAATGCGTACGTAAATATTGACTTATCAGAAAGAAAAAGGAAAATTTGTCATACGTTAGCTCCTCTGTTTTCTTCGCTTTGAAAATAAAATTGCAAGGCAGAGAGAGACGTCTAATTTTGTAATATATATGTATATATCCATAATATATATACAGATCAAGAGGGCTTCCCCTTCTTAAAAACTCAAAAACTTTCTGATAGTGCCATAGTGGGATCTGATATCACTGGTCGCTAAATGGTTAATCTTTGCTGAACTTCTCATTCTTCTTTTTTGTTGGGAAGGATCTCCTTAGTGGGTTTTATTGGTAAAGGTAGCTCGATGTGCAAGAAGCTTACTGGGCAATGGTGGCTCTGTTCTGTGATTTTGGCACGTGGATTTGACGTTTCTGCATCTGGGTTTCTTTCTCTCTTTTAGTTGCGACAATGGATGTTAGTGCATTAGTGCTGGTTCAACTAAATTAGGGATTTTTGTGGGTTTCCTTAGTTTGTTTTGGTCAAGGTGGGATTTTGATTTCTGGTGGGGACTGAGTATCTCAGTGGGTTATTTCCTCCCTTTTTTTTATTGTTTTTTTTTGTTTTTATTGCATCACCATTTGGTTTAAAATAGAATCTTTCTTAGTTGCTTCACTTTGAAGTTGTTGTTAGTCAGTTAGAGCTCTTTCTTTCATTTCTAGGGATTTGATTCCAGTTGTGGATTTGTGATTCATTTCTCTTTCCTTTGAAGTTGCAGGTTGGGAATTTTTCTTTTTGTGGTCCTTCTCTCTGTGTCTCTCTCTCTTTTCTTCTTTCCTTCTTTCTTAGTGTCCAAATGCACTTCATGCCAATCAATGTTTGATTCAGCCTTTAGTTATTAGCTTAGACATCTTCTTTTAGTGTTCAACAATGGTGTTTCTAGGGTTTCTTCCGACAACTTTCTTCAACTGGGTATTCTTAACCTGCCTGCTTTCTTCATCCACGTGTCTGAAAACCCTGGCCCAGGCCTGTGATTCCAGTGATTTTGTGGCCTTGAAGAACTTTGCAGGAAACCTCACAAATGGCTCTATCATTTCAACATGGTCTAATGAATCAGCCTGCTGCAAGTGGGATGGTGTTTTTTGTGGGAATTCAACCAGTGGATCACTCACGAACAGAGTTACTAAATTGATACTTCCCAATATGGGTCTTAAAGGAATCATTTCAGCCTCATTGGGTAGATTAGATCAGCTAATATGGCTTGATCTTTCTTACAATCATCTTGAAGGAAAGTTGCCTGCAGGATTTTCAGACTTGAAGGAGCTCAATGTTCTTGATTTGAGCCATAACATGTTATCAGGACCAGTTGATGAAGCCCTTTCTGGGTTGGCTTCTGTTCAAACACTCAATATCTCTAGCAATTCATTCACTGGGAAATTATTTGAGCTCAATGGATTTCGATATCTGAATGTTCTTAACGTAAGCAAAAACTCTTTTTCTGGCTGGTTAGATTCGAAATTATGCAGTTCTTCACATGGGATTACTATTCTTGATTTGTCTGAGAACCTTTTTTCGGGTAGTCTTGAAAGCTTGGAGAACTGCAGCTCATCTCTTCAACAATTCCATGCCGATCACAATTTCTTCGAAGGGAATCTTCCAGATTCTTTGTACTCATTGTCGGCTTTAGAGCAACTTTCAATATCTCGGAATAATTTCTCAGGCTTGTTAAGCATGGAGTTGAGTAAGCTCACTCGACTTAAAAACTTGATAATTTTTGGTAATCAACTTTCTGGTGAAATTCCGGATGTGTTTGAGAACCTTCCACAACTAGAAGAGTTTGTTGCATATTCGAATTTGTTTTCCGGACCATTGCCTTCGACTTTATCACTATGCTCAAAGCTTAGAGTTCTTGAACTTAGGAACAATTCTCTTAACGGTTTTATCGATCTTAACTTTACCGGATTAACACAACTCTCTACCCTTGATCTTGCTTCTAATCATTTTAATGGGTCCCTTCCAAATACTCTATCCAATTGTCATGAATTGAAAGTTCTGAGCTTTTCTAGGAATCATTTAACCGGCACAATACCTGAAAATTACACAAAGCTCTCATCTTTATGGTTTCTGTCCTTGTCCAACAATAGCTTTGTGAATCTGTCTGATGCATTATCTGTTCTACAAGAATGCAAAAATCTAACCTTTCTTATTCTTACTAAGAATTTTCATGGCGAGGATTTTCCTAGTAATGTGACTGGTTTTGAAGGGTTATCGCTCTTAGCACTTGGGAATTGTGGTCTTAAAGGTCAAATCCCAGTTTGGTTATTAACTTGCAAGAAATTAAGTGTCCTTGATTTGTCTTGCAATCACCTTCATGGTAGTATTCCTTTCTGGATTGGTGAGATGGAGAATTTGTTCTATTTAGAATTCTCAAACAATTCTCTCACCGGAGAAATCCCAAAAAGCTTGACGGGTCTCAAGGCCCTTATTTCTGCAAACAGCAGTCGGCAATATATGACAGCTTCTGCCGGAATTCCACTATACGTAAAGCGAAATCAGAATTCGAGCGGTTTACAATACAACCAAGCTTCAAGTTTTCCTCCATCAATTTACTTGAACAATAATGGAATAAACGGAACAATCTGGCCCGAAATCGGGCAACTGAAACAGCTCCATGCTTTGGATTTGAGCCGAAACAACATTACAGGGACAATCCCTAGCTCCATTTCAGAGATGGAGAATCTGGAACTGTTAGATTTATCGAATAACAATCTTTACGGATTGATTCCTCCATCTTTTAACAAGCTCACATTCTTGTCAAAGTTTAGTGTGGCAAACAATCATTTGAAGGGAGCAATACCAACTGGAGGACAATTCTCAAGCTTTCCCAGCTCAAGCTTTGAGGGTAATCCAGGACTTTGCGGAGAAATCGAATTTCAATGTGGTGATGTTAACGGTACAGATACAAAGCCCCAAAACCGAACAAGTTCAAAAACTAAATTCGGTATAATCAGCATTCTTTGCATTACAATCAGTATAGGAATCAGCATTGCCTTGCTCCTTACTGTTGTTCTACTCAAGATCTTAAGGAAGGATGTTAGAAATCAGACCGAGGATTTCACTGAAGAATTCACTATGCCACCGAGATTATCCGAATCTCTAGGGTCTTCCAAATTGGTGCTTTTTCATATTACAGATTGCAATGATCTTACCATAGTAGACTTGATGAAAGCTACTAGCAATTTTAATCAAGCCAATATAATTGGTTGTGGTGGATTTGGTCTGGTCTACAAAGCCAATTTCCCAAATGGCTGTAAAGCTGCCGTGAAAAGACTTTCTGGAGATTGTGGTCAGATGGAAAGGGAATTCCAAGCCGAGGTGGAGGCCCTCTCAAGAGCTCAACACAAGAACCTTGTCTCTCTCCAAGGATATTGCCGGCACGGAAATGACAGGCTGTTAATCTATTCCTACATGGAAAACAGGAGTCTTGACTATTGGCTTCATGAAAGTGAAGATGGAGGTTCATTTCTAAAATGGGATCTTAGACTCAAAATCGCCCAAGGAGCGGCTCGAGGATTAGCCTACTTGCATGGAGAATGCAAGCCGAACATTATCCACCGTGATGTGAAATCAAGCAATGTGCTTTTGGATGAACGGTTTGAGGCCCATCTTGCTGATTTTGGCCTGGCCCGCCTACTTCATCCTTATGATACGCATGTCACGACGGATTTGGTTGGGACACTGGGGTATATTCCTCCAGAATATAGTCAGACATTAACTGCAACATGCAGGGGCGATGTCTATAGTTTCGGAGTAGTTCTGCTTGAGCTTCTTACAGGAAGGAGGCCGGTTGAAGTGCGCAAAGGGAAAAATTGTAGGGATTTAGTGTCTTGGGTTTTTCAGATGAAAGGTGAGAGGAGGGAAGAGGAAATTATTGATTCTGGGATTTGGAATAATGAGCATGAGAAGCAGGTTTTGGAAGTGCTTACTATTGCTTGTAAATGCTTAGATAAAGCTCCAAGGCAGAGACCTGGTATTGAAGAGGTTGTTTCATTGCTTGATGGTGTTGGATTTCAGGTTTCTCAACAATGATGTCTGGTTCTGATTGCTGCATTTTTCTCCAACATTTTGGTAAGCTCCAATTATGTTGTAGAATTGAAAGCTGTCTTTGGTTTATATAGTTCTGTTTATATACTGAAATATGTAACCTATATACAGAAAGACCATATCTGGCTAGTCTTGCAAAATAAGCAGATCATAGAATTTCCAGTCTTCTCTATTTGTAAGGGCGCTATAGGCTCTTACTCTCGAGTTTCAATTTGCAGCTCATACATGTTGTAAATCTGTTAATTAATGGAAGTTACTACATAACCTGCAATCACTGTTTTTGTCATTTTGAGTCTTTCTCTGTTTTTTTCTTTTTGGTGTTTTTAACTTACTGGCTCAGTTCATTTGGACCAATGAAGCGCTGCTCCTGCAACTAAGTTACCAATCATAAAGCTAGAATTAGACTAGCAGAGTAGAGAAAAGTGGATGCTCTTATGTGCATAACTGTCATTAAATGGTGGTGGGAAATTTTGTTACAGGTTCTGTCTTACTTCAATCTCATCAAGAAGCACAGTCTAAGGACACGTGCAAAGAAAACATTGAGATGGATCATAAACACATGCAGGACGTGTCCAAAAACATGCCCACGTATAGCTTCCCACAATTAGTCAGCTTGATATCTGCATTACTTACTATATATGTGAATATATTTAACAGGTCTAACCACAGTTTTTTGATAATACGGTGCAAGGATTGATTAGATCTCAAGAGCTACATAGCCTATAAACAAACCCAGGAAGGGCAAAGATACAGCAGAAGGGAAGGAGTGCTTATCATCTATCTACTCTTTTGTAAAAATGACATCTTTATCAGCAAAGAAAGTTGTTTCCTGCATAACAAGAGTTTTATACAGAAAATTTCCTACGTCTTCAGTGACCAAGTTTACTGCTCCAGCCTGCTTCTCCACCGCTTATACTCATGCTCATGTATGCTCGCCTCAATTATGATATTCGAGTTTATACTTATTATTTGTAATACAAAACTGTTAATTTATGATGGTATATTTTAGAAAGGGGATTCAGTAGCAAGGCCAGCAGATAGAGCAGTTGTGGCACCCGGATCGCCACCAATCGCCGAGCCAGCATGGGCCAGCCTGACTGGAGCCTCCGGAAGGACTGGAGCGAGAGACGGTAGAAGTGCGGAGGAGGATGAAAGTGGTGTAACAGGAGACGTGGCAGAGAAAGCAAGAGAGGGTGTAATGAAAGGAACAGAGGCGGTAGAAAGTGTGGGAGAAATGGCTAGGAAGACATTGGACACAGCATTTGATACAGCTAAAGGGACTACCCAAGCAATCCAGGACACTGTAATTGCTGGAGCTGACGAGAATGTGATTGATACTTCTGAATATAGAACTATCGAGGATAACTTCAACAGTTACAAAGTCTAATGCAAACACTTGGAAGTGTGTTTTATCAAGTTGTAACCTTTTTATTTTAATTTTTTTTTAATCTTTGTATGGTCTGGAAACAAAATATGTTGATATCTTGTTACATTACTACAAGTCACAGTTGAGTTAAGAGAAGGATGAAATAGAATTGCATCACCTTATCATATATAATGGTCTGAAAGATTTCTCTTAAGTTCCCAAAACAGGGACTGATACATTTCAGACTGAACTAGTTCAGGTTCCATCCCAATATTGCCACCTTTCTATTTGTGTTGATTCCCTTCTTTTTTTCCCATTTCAGGCGTGAAAATGGCGATCGATTGTGGCAGTTTGTTCACAAATAAAGGCAAAGGAAAACTAGTGTCGTTAGTGAAGACCAAAAGATAAGAATATGCAGTTAGGGACCGAAACTCAACTAAAACATGAGTGAGGTCGATGGCGCATAATATATAGATGTTTTATGTACGTAAATGCGCCACAGCATAAAGCAAAATGGAGATGCGGCGAAGCAGGTCAAGTTTTTTCTTCCAAGCTAACTTTTGGACCACAGAATCAATGATATCATGGACAACACTCAACAGTTGCATACATAATACAGCTTTGTTGTTTTAGCTTTCGATTAATGTTCATATAGTTTTGATTCATGAGATGAATACTGCTGTGTCTGATCAAAGTGATCAGAGTTCTGACAGGAAGGGGGTGAGGTAAAAGAAACATAGAAGAAAAGTACCTAGTACTACGGCCAGACTGAATTGAATGGTGCAATGTCATATCAGTTGATATTTACTTTTCAAAACATTGGGGTACAGTTGTAAGCAATCACCCATCCACGGTCCCCCTCTTACATTATATGCTTCCACTATCCACCCCTCGTACTCTCACATTAACAAATCTTCTTAATTCATGTAGACTAGATTGTGCTAAAGAATAATCAGGTAAGATTAAGGTATAATCTCCAAACATTAAACATGTTGCTGTAACAGGACAGTACTTGTAAAACTTCATTATCAGTGTATAGTCTCTCTCAACAAGCACTCTTTCATCACTGTGAATAACTTCTCAGTTCTTAAGACTTGCAAAAGTACAGTTCCTTTATTACTCTTCATCATTACTGTTAAGAAACATAACGAGTTTAAGATTAGCCCTCATACTAAAGAGACAAGATGTCAAGAACAAAGTTATCCTTGATCAAGATCTACTAGAAAACATTCCTATTATAAGAAGTATGGACCTTGTGGTCCTAACCACCTTTAGTTTTCACCTTGTTACCACGCTACATTCCTATATCTGGCTCCAACATTTCCCATTTTTTCACGACCACGCTTTGAACTAACCCAACAAAACATTTTAAGTAATGGAAGGTCCCAAGTCATGCTTTGTTGAAGGAAGAAGAAGCATGAAAGACAAAGCATACAAGCATCAGCAAGAAGCTTCTGGCATGGTTGAAGAAGAAGTAGATGATGAAACGGAAGAAGAAGATCAGGTTCCTACTGCTGGCCTTAATATTGGTGTTGGAGGTGAAGTGAGCCGGAAGAAAGGAGCTGTCATAAATTCCGGGTTGGGTCGTAGAGGGTCTGGAGGTGGGATATCTCAACCCTGTTGCCAAGCACAGGATTGTGGAACAGACTTGAGTGAAGCAAAGAGGTATCATCGTCGCCATAAGGTCTGTGAGTTTCACTCCAAAGCGGCTGTTGTCGTTGTAGCTGGCCTAAGGCAACGGTTTTGTCAGCAATGCAGCAGGTTCTCCATTTTAAATTTTCAATTATGTCTTTTGCCTTGTCTTATCGTTATGGTAGTTCTTGTAAATAATTATATTGGGTTGGTGTTAGGTTCCATGAGATAACGGAGTTTGACGAAGCGAAAAGGAGCTGCCGGAGGAGGCTGGCAGGGCACAACGAGAGGCGCCGGAAGAGCTCCAGCGAGTCTCAGGGAGAAGGGTCGAGTCAGAGATCAGTTCTTGCTCAGGCGAAGGAAGGCGGTCCATGTAAGCAGGACTATCACGATCATGATCATGAGCATCAAAGAGGCAGAATTCAGATAACAAGTACTACTAGTCATCAAGCTTCTGGCAACTCAAGTTACAAGCATTTCCATATCAGATAGAGGTTCAAAAACCAACTGCTCCCTCTCTTCTGTCATCTCAGCTTCTTCTCCTGACCTGCACGTCATCTCTAATCTCCGTATGAGATATACATGCTATGTTTTCCGAAAACATCATTACAAATTGCACCTCTAGTTAGTGCTATTATTCTATGCTTATGGCAATAAGTAATTGTAATGTTTGTGTAGCGCTACTCTTATGATTTTCAATGAACCAAAAATAAGAACGTTGTGAATACTACCTCTTTGATCAAGTAAAACATTAATTGATGAATGGCAAAAAAAGATGGCAACTTGACAATGAAGCAACAGCCTCTGTATATAATACACTTAACAATTCCCATTTTGCAGTAGATTTGGCTCCCTAAACCATTAAAAAGGAGCCCTCTAGTGGAAAAGATACACAACTACCGGAGCAAGGCATCAAGTTCATTCATTTCTTTCACGCACAGATACACACCAAAAAGAGAAAAGATAAAACCAAGTAATCCTGGATTTCCTTAATGGAGTCTTACAACTACACAGGAAATATCATCAGTGCTCTTCCTAATAAGAGCTTCTTCAGTCAAGTGCTTGGCCGCTGCCCGAGCATCATTGATCTGTTTGATCAAATCTACCGCTTCTTGATTCGACATTACCTATCATGCATGACAGAAAACAAAGAACAATAAAACTTCAGCTCACACAAAACAATTACAAGAAAGGGGTTTTGTATGCTTCAATTCCAAGTCTTGAGAAACCCCCACCTTCCATAATCCATCACTTGCCAAGATAATAAACTCTGTCGCTTCATTTATAGATTCCACTATTACATGAGGTTCAGAGCTTAGATGCTTCTTCAAGCTCTTATCGCCGAATGCCCGTGCTACAGCTAATTGTCCATCAACACGAGGAACGTCTCCTGGTTTTCATCACATCAACAGGTGAGAAGAAAACTTCATGTGAATCCAAAATATAGGAGTAAAGGATCAAGGGTTTTTTTTTTACTTACCAGGAAAGTTTGAGACAAAACCACCTTTGTTCTCAATGATTTCTCTTTCCATGCTCGGCTCGTGGTCAACCGATAACTGTACGGCAAGACCGTTTCTGCAGATAACTGCACGGGAATCACCTACATTTGCAACTACCAGTTTTTGACAGTTGATAAGTATAGCCGTAACTGCAGTTGAACCCCCTTTACCCAAATCAACTGCCTTCTCCAAAATGTACGCATCGGTTCTACGATATGCTTCCCTAACCGCAATCTCGGGCTCGGTCCAAAAGGAGGGCTAATCGGAAAAAGAAAAGAAATTAACCACAAACACATGAACAAAAAAGTTTTTGTTTTCCTATAACAGAGGTCTATAATTGTAGGTACAAGAGCCAAACTTTTAAAAGCTAGAAGGCTGAAAATATGGAATACCTCATTGATAATATTGTCGAACAAATGAGACCGTAAGTAATCCGGAATATCGTGGCTTAAATGGCCATCAAATATTGCGAATAAACCAAGCTCATGGTCATCAACTTGCTTAAACTGAGCAACTACGTAGTCTTCCATGGCAGGGTGGAATTTTCCCTTAACCAAGTGGAATCCAAGTGTTACGTTCTTTGAAATCTTGCTCTTTCCTTTTCCGGAATCAGTATCTGATGATCCCAACCCGACTTTTTCCTGCAACAGAGGAGTTCAAGTTTTTGTACTTATGAGATAAGATACTTACTATTTTAGCTATGGAGATGGGCAGATTCACCATAATCCGTTACAAGAGGGTCAACTGAAAGTTCCATAGTAAAAATTGCCACAGATCCAAGGGCTAAACGCACCCTCATAATAAGCTAAGTCAAATACTGTTTCCTGTTCATAGAGGATCTCTTAATACATTGTAATATAATACTAGACAACAATCTACAACATGGGCAATCTCAATTCTCGAAAGAAATCAGTAACAAAATGTCATAAGAAATTGAACGAACAGAAATATGAAGTAGATCTTGCAGAAAGTACATGCCAACTGCAGATTATAAAGGGTTTCAACTAAAGATTATGAAGTGTACCTTCATCTTGTGGAGAATTTCTCTGCCGGTCATGGCTGACGGAAGATTATATACAGATAAGGAGAAATGCAGAAATCACAGAAGGTGAAGGGCACAGTGGCAGAGAGAGAGAGAGAGAGAGAGACAAGTGATAGGTAATATAAAGATGAGGAGACCTCGCCCATTTGACACGCCCCCCCATTTATTCGATTGTTTGTCTTCCCCTTTCCTATGGCCGCGTTTTCTCTGTTACCATGACGCGATCCCCTGCTTCAACAACGTTTGAAACTACATCATTTGCGCCCAACCCGGAATTACTTCTTGGACTTGTCTCAACCGAAACATGGGCCTAATGGACTGTAAATAAGACCGGCCCACCTAATTCTCGACATGCTTCAATTCATCTCTGTTTGCTTCTTGTATACTTCCCTTGTTTACTTTGATTAGAGTATCAAGCAAGAAAAGAAAAATGAAAAAAAAAAAAAACTATTGCTTTATGAAGGGAGAAAGCAAAAGGATGAGGAGCACTGTAATGGGTCCCTTAGATTTCCCCTACAGAAACCCATTTCAAGAATATGAAATTCTTTATGACCTGTTTTGTCTCTCTGTTTTGGGACAATCAATCCCACAAACTATATAAAAGAAATCTCAAAGCCTCTGCTCTGACCACATCATTACTTCCATAACACAATTAGACTAAGAGCTGATGATAATCCCTATAACTAATCTTCCTACTAAGTGCAGTTCCCTATGAGCAAGAGAAGCTCTGTTTTGCTTTGATAGACAACCGACTTTTTTTGTAATCATAATAGCCATACGAGACTGTGTCCTTTGAACAAAAGCAGAGTGGACAATTTGGCTGAAGAAGGCCATCCTTTTTTAGGTAACAAACATAAGTAGAAACGGTAGCATGAAAATGGTGGGTCTGATTCTTGAGGATTAAGTTTGACCATAAATTATATGAGTTAACTTGATCATTCCAACATCACCCACTACTTCTTCTTGATAACTATTTCTTTCTTTTTATTTATTTATTTATTATTATTATTTCTTAAATACTACTCTCTAGCTCACCTTCCCTTTATATTACAATATAAATCCTCCTCTGTTTCATGCAAACCAACCCACAACAATTTTCTTAACGATGGAGGAGAACCGACGGGAAAAGCCCTCCGGCGAGATATTCTTCTTCCCTAACACTGATCCGGTGAAAGAACAGCCATCAGACTCGTCGGAGTTCGAGTTTGGGTCCATGAAGGGTCCATTGAAATCATCCCCTGCTGACGATCTGTTCCTCAACGGCCGTCTCTTACCTCACGCTTTTCCAGCACAACTTGAACCTCATATCGCTATTAATGGCCAAAATCATAGCCGCAAGGATTCGCTCCGATCGTCGAGAAGTAACAGCACGAACAGCCGTAGTAGTAGTTGCAGCAGCGCAAGAACAAGCTCGTCATCATCGTCATTTAGCGATCTTCATCGTCATCAAAACATTATTAATTCCGATCAGAGTAAATCGACGCCGTATCAGCAGAGGAAAAGGAAGAAACCTGCAGCTCAAATTTATCGGTCTAATTCGCAGAGGTGGCAGTTCACGGTTAATCCAGTTTTAGGGGGGCCCACTCCTGTTTTGAAGCGCGAGAGTTCCAGAAGGAAGAAGAATGATGAAATATCGGTTTGTGAAGGGAAAGACAACTGCAAAGCCAAAAAACAGAGCAAGCAGAAACAGAGCAGCAGTAGAACTAAAAATGGGAAGAGGAAGAGTAATAGTACGCGGTTTTGCTTGAGAATATTACGGTGGCTTCTCTTTGTTTGCAGAGAATGCCATGCCATGGAGCCTTCTAGAACAGATCAAGATTTCTTACATTGATTTCTTACTTCTTACTTCTTACATGTTTTCAATGTTTTGATGGGTTGGTTTTGCTGGAATTTCTGTACTTGTTCATCTGCTGTAATGTCTTATGGAAAATGAACAGAGTTCCATTTGCTTTTGTTTCTACAACTTTGAAATCTAGAATCATGGTGGATACGAATCTGTTCTTGAAATTGACAAGTTTGATGAACGTACACTTTGAGGTTGATAATTAGAGTCAAACTCCGCGCTGACCAAAACGTACAGTTGCATTAGTTATACCATAGGTTTGAATGAGTTCGGCCAGAATAAGGTAGGAAACAAAACAAATAAATGTTACCCCACAACATAAACTATGGTAAAAATAAATAAATAAATAAATTAAATAAATTAAATTAAAAATAAATTAAATTAAAATTAAATTAAATAAATTAAATTAAAAATAAATTAAATAAAAAATAAATAATCGTTGAGAAACTAAAAGAATTTTCGATTAATTATTTTTCCCTCTTTTTTACAGTTAAAAAAACTAATTAGCGAAAATATGAAATTGAGAGGAAAAAGAAAGACACAAGGTTGAGAAAAAAACTCCATGGTAACCAGACGGTCCGGACTTCATCATTCTCTTCGATTTCTTTGAAGTTTACAGAACTTCTCTCTCTGCAAAGGCTGAGAGACGAAGTACACGTTAAGAAGAAAGAGATCCGTCCCTGTAATTCTCCGACACTAGCGTTGACGATCTTTTTTTTTTTCATGGGTGAGCTTCTGAATCTCAATCTGATAGGAATTCTCGAAAAATATTTTTATGTGTGAATTTTCGAGCGCCCATTTTCAGTAGAGGCGCATATGTTGTTGTTTAGCTTTCGATTGTACGATGTTGTGGTGTTCTTAAAGATTCCATATGTTCTGTTGCGTTGTCACTGTAGAGTACTTAGTCTATCTAACTTGCCTTGCATATCATATTTAGAATTAGACCCCACATGATTTTGCTTCCAGTTCAAGAGCTCTATTGCATTCTGGTATATATTTTTGTTTGAATTGTTTTCATGAGCTCAAAATTGTGATTATGTGTTTTTTTCTGTAATTGGGTGGCTGCTAATGCTGCTTCAGATATGGTATTTGATGCCAATTTGGGGATTCGTAAGGACCCATTTTGATTCACGTAAGTTTGGGAAGAATTTGAGGTAGCTTGGAAATACTTGTCTTGAGGTTATCCCATTCTTTTTCTGTTTTGTGATAGTTTGTTTCGACATGAAGTAGGTTTAAGGTAAGGAATTTGCACTTGGAAATGGCTGAGGCAGAGATTATAGTAGAGACTACTGGATCGAGGTTTAGTTCATTGGAACTTATTGGTAAAGGATCTTTCGGTGATGTCTACAAGGGGTAAGTGAAGAGTATGAGCTCCACTTCACTTTTCTCCTCCCCTAGAAATTTCTTTTTTAGGGGATGCCAGTATATTTTCTTCATCTTACCCCAAAAGCTGCTCGTGTTTTGTGTTGTTGGCACTAATATATTTCCTGTTTTACAGGCTTGATAAGGATCTTAACAAAGAAGTTGCTATAAAAGTAATTGATTTGGAAGAAGCGTAAGTATAAAGCTTTGATTCTTTCTCATCTATTTGTCTAGCCACTCTCTCTCTCTCTCTCTTGTTTTAATATCACTTGTTTTCATTTTCTTGAAAAGGCTCTTATGATGGATTAGTATTTTGTGGCTCCTCCTCTATAAGGATTTTCTGAAGCCTGGTTTTTTGTAAATTATTTTCTGCAGGGAGGATGAAATTGAGGACATACAGAAGGTATTGATAAATATATTCATAATCAACTTGGTTTTCCGTTTCCACAAGGAAAGACTAGATGGCTAATCTACCTCAGTTTTGTGCCAGGAAATTTCTGTTTTGTCACAATGTAGATGTCCCTATATTACTGAGTACTATGGTTCTCATCTTCATGAGACTAAATTATGGATAATAATGGAATACATGGCTGGTGGCTCAGTTGCTGACCTGGTACTCTGACTTCCTTCTATGCCAAATATCTGTCTGTATTTATGTGTAGGGTTTGCCTACGTATTTAGAAAATATTCCATAGAAACTCAAAAGATCTTGCTTTCGCAGCTTCAATCCGGACCTCCACTGGATGAAATGTCTATTGCTTGCATTCTATGCGACTTGCTGCATGCTATTAATTATTTGCATAGTGAAGGAAAAATTCACAGGGATATTAAAGGTAGTTCTCTATCCCATCTAACTCATTTTGATGGCTCATTATAGAAAGTGTGGAAATTTTAAGTCTCTCCACTTCTCGCATAAAAAAAAATTATGTTTTGAGTTCCTTTTAATTTCTTGCATATATTTATTCTAACTGTCTTGGTCTGATGAATGTTTTCATGTGTAATTTCTCAGCGGCCAATATATTGTTGAGTGAACAAGGTGATGTTAAGGTATGTTTCTCATGCTCAAAATGGGCTTGTGCTTTTTTGAACTAATTATAGTGTATCTGGATTTCAGTTTTTCCTTAACGAAGACTTCAAGTTATGCTTGTAACCTGCAACAGGTTGCAGATTTCGGCGTTTCTGCCCAATTAACGAGGACAATATCCAGGAGAAAGGTATGGTATCTTGTGATGTTAAGGCATTTGATCAAGAAGGATTGATGACTGATGAGCCTTCATTCTTTTCAAGATGGTCCTAAAAGCTATATGTTAGATGATTTATGCTTGTTAGGTATGCATTAATTTTTGAAAAATGACAGACATTTGTAGGAACACCTTTCTGGATGGCCCCAGAGGTAATTCAAAATTCAGATGGGTACGATGAAAAGGTAGTTCTTAAGAACATATTTTCTCTACTTCCCTTTCAGGAATCTGCCTGATTCATATGCCCTTAGTCTTGTTGGACTCTAAATTCCGACTAAGCAAAAATGTGATGCAGGCAGATATCTGGTCCCTTGGAATCACGGCTATTGAGATGGCAAAAGGTGAACCTCCGCTTGCTGATCTTCATCCAATGAGAGTTCTCTTTATAATTCCTCGAGAAAATCCACCTCAGTTGGATGAGCATTTCTCTCGTCCTATGAAAGAATTTGTGTCGCTGTGCCTGAAGAAAGTACCTGCTGAGGTAAATCACTAATACACCCTTCTGTATGGACTACAAAATAAATTTTAGCTTTCTGATCTCCAATATATGATATGTTGACTCTGGATTTATAGCATGTATGTTTTTACTAACTGAGACATACTGTTTTTATATGATATGTTGACTCTGGATTTATAGCATGTATGTTTTTACTAACTGAGACATACTGTTTTTCTGTTTAATGTCAGAGACCAAGCGCCAAGGAGCTTTTAAAGCACCGATTTATTAAGAATGCCAAGAAGAGTCCGAGGCTTCTGGAGAGAATAAGGTTTGATTAATGCTGTATCCCCATTGTCTTTAATTTGGTTATTCTCGAACAACGGTCACAACACGGTTTTTATTTTTCATTTTTGATAGTGAGCGTCCAAAGTACCTAATAAAGGAAGATGTGGAAGCATCCAAAAATGGTACTAGAGATATGGGGGAGATGTCTGATACTGTGAAAGTCTCCAGAAATTTAAAAGAAGAGAGTGCCCAAGCCAGGTGGGTGGAAACCAGTGCATAAAGTTCCCTTCAATCATTGCATAGAGTTCTTACTCACTTGTTCCTAATGCAGTAATCAGGGCAGAACCATAAAAAATGCAGGATGGGACTTCAGCATTGGTGCATCACAGAGTACGGGTACTATTCGAAGTGTTAAACCACCTCCAATTAGGGAAAAGAAGTTTGCACTTTCTTCTGGTCATGCTCCTCCTTTAAGAATTTCAGACAGAGGTAACCCACGTGAAGATACCTTCTCAAGAGATGCTAGAGATTCATTCATTACGGAACGTCTGGAGAATAATAGTGACGACGTAAGGACTCTCTGTGGTACAAATTCATCCTATAAATCCTCTGATTCCATATTTGATCCCTATACCTTAAAATTGATTGAATTACTGAATTGCTTAATTTCCAGGAAGAGTTTAGTGGCTCAGGAACTGTTGTTATCCGATCCCCTAGAGGATTTTTATCACCTACTCAGTATCATCATCAAAGCACCACGGTATTATTTACTCCACTTTCTAGAATAAAGCAAATATATGATGCTCTTAATATTCTCAATCTAATCTGCTCTCTGTTTACTATTATAGTCTGAGAACACATATGCACCTTTTAAAGACACTTCTTCTAGCGGTACTGTTGTCTTTCGAAGCCAACATGATGATTTGGGTTCTCCTCAGACGCCAAGATCCAGATTGGGAATTCAAGAGAGGACTTCAAGCGCCTCACTCGAAGAAGAGAGTGCAATAAATCTGGCAGAGGTTGCTTATGTCTTTGTTAATTAGAAACCATTCTGTGAATAACATCCATGTGATTTTCTGATCGTGCAAATTTTTTGATCAATTGAGCTATGTTTCTGTACTTCATGGGTTGATCTGTAGGCAAAGGCTGCAATGCAAGCAGGATTAAGGAAACCAAATGTTAGAGAAAGGTCTGGCAAGATCAGCAACAAAGGGAAAGAAGATAGAAAAAGAGAGCTAATGACAAGTAGCTCTGATTCTTCCAGGTATGTATAATTTCCTGCTTTAGTTAGAAAATATTATCATAGCTATAACATGATGGTAAGTGAACTTCTACCATAGACATTCTCATGAATACTATGACGCACCAAAAGCATTGACAAGATCGCAAACAAGTGATGATGAAGAAATAGCTAAAGTAACAGCATCCTCTCCTCCGTTATCAATTTTGCTTATCCCATCCTTGAAACAGGTGACCTCACTTGATATCCTCTCTTATAAAATTTCTCCAAGGTGTCCTATAGCATATATAACAACCAGCATACGTAGAACTAATGGGAATTAATTATTTCTGTAGGCTGTAGCTGATGAGTTGGAAGGACCTGCAGTGAATTCCGTTGCTAATTCTTTTATAAATATGGAGCTGAAAAATCCAGGATCTTGTGAAATTTTTATACGCAAGTTGCTTCAGCAATTGGGAAGGTTTATAAGTTCTTTCACATTTTTTAACATATTGTTCGTGTTTTTATTGTAATTTGAAAAAGTGGGTGCCTTTTGAGTTCATGATTAAAGAAATTGAAGTAGGAAAGTATCTTTGCAGTTCTAATGAAGCATCATTGAAGGATTTGCAAGCGCTAGCAGCTCATATTTTCTCCAAAGGCAAGTCAGTTTCTGAAGAAACAAATGTGAATGCAGATGCTGATAGCAGTAAAAAGCAACCAAACACAGAAACTAATTCAAATTCCAATTTGAGCCCTCTTGCTAGGTTTTTGCTCTCGAGGTTTGTTCAATGCTTCTCAAATTCCAGAATGGCCCATTAGAACTTTTCTTTTCTTTTCATGATGTGTGCTTCTAGTTAACTGTGGCTATTGTTGTGCTGCAGATGGCAAGGACAAGTATCAAGGGATCTCAACGCAGCTTAGTGTGATATAGAACTACTGAACTGTATATTTGTTTTTGTAGTGTGATTCTTATTTAATGCATTATTGATTACAACTTGATGTACATACGATTTGTAAGAAATTTGTGTATTCATGATATCAATTCTGCTTTTCTTTTCTCATTTTACGAATTCTGGGTTCAACACAAGTTCTGTCTAATTAACATTGTAACAATCTAACCTTTGCAATGCCTATTTTGTTTGTTACCTCCATTTTATATATTGCCGCAATAATTTTGTTATTGAAAAGAAAATTATTAACTCAAAACTTTAATACAATGATCAAGCAACCTATATCGACACTAATTGATGAAAAGTTAAACTACAAATATTTTCCGTTAAAGAGCATCAACAAAATATATACTATCTTCAACGAGAATTTCGTAAGTAAATCTTGTCTATGATGGAGCCGCACATGTGAATTTCATAGATGCAGTTCACTCAAGAATTTCTCATCTTCAACAATCAAAACTAGCTATTTCCGTCTTCCTATAGAAGGTGGCTTTGTAGGAGAGAGTTTCCGCAATGAAGCATGCAAAATCATGGCTGCAAGTGAAAAAAGGATTTGATTTCAACATTTAAACCAGCTCCTACACTCTCAAGAAACTGTCTAGAATCTAGACCATAAAAGCTCAAGGCTTTTACCTGTATAACTGATGCCAAGAGCACAGAAGAGAGCCATTGGAACTTGAGACCATATCAGAATGATTGCAGTCGCTGCAAAGGACGACAAAGCTCTCAGTTTAATGCTCTTCTGATTCGTTTATAAGTCTGAAACGGGTGTTCTAGGTTATAATCTCATCCAACCCAACAAAATTTAACAACTTACCACATTGAGCCACGGCGACTAAACACGGCAAGAGGATAGGGTATTGGCCCAATCCCCACCTATCACTGCAAAACTTAAAAGCATCCCACAGTGCTAAACAAAATAGAATTCCAACAAGAGCTAGAGGCATTTGATACCTGTCACACCATCATAACAACAGAGATAGAATGTTAAGGAAAAAAGGACAGAAAAAGGTCTTTAGCTAAATTTGGAATTTCAGAATAGTGATATCAGACTTCACAAAATGGAACAACCCAAGGTTATAGACTCTGTTTTCTAACATCAATATGATTCAGAAAAGCCTGAAAGCTTTATGTTTTGCATATCTACTTTGAACAAACTGCATATTTGCAGATATGCTGCTTTTAACTTATCAGAAATGAACAAGGAAAGAAAGCTCTGATCTATGGAACCTTATCCTACCATGTATGTATACATCTCCAAAATGAAGAGCGATCATACAACACAGAATTCAAAATTCAGTTTCAATTCCTATGTCCAACCAGCCGCTAAATGGCGCCTTTAAACACAACAAATGGAAGGGGACAAAATTCCAATATATTGATCACTTTCATGAACCTACCTACCATCATTCTAAACAATCCAAACTTAAGCCAAAGTTTTTCCTTTCTCCTCAATCCTTTCCTCTGTGAAACAATTGATTGAACCGTAAATGCTAGAGTAGGCAAAGAAGAGACCCATCACTTCAAACAAAAGCACAGACACAGGAGAAGAGAGAGAGAGAGAGAGAGCATACAGAGAGCATGCAAAGAAGAGAATGAAGAGGGAGGCATAATTGCGAGCATAGCGCTTGACATTCTCGTGGATTCTGAGACGAGCTTGAGCTGGCGTGGAAGGGAAGGAATACGACCCAAAAAACCCAATGAATCCAGGAGTCCAAGCTGGGGTTTCACCTGAGAAATCTTCGGCCACCAGCTTGGCGAAGGGGTTAGCGGTCAAAAGAGATAAAAGCGTCCCAATTCGAGAAAAGAGGGAGACGAAAAAACCGGTAGCGAAGGCAGTAGTAGTCGCGTTAGAGGAAGACAAGATGTCAACGGCCGAAGAAGTGGCGGTCCCAGTGGCGGCGGTGAGGTGGTGTAGGTCCGAGGTTCTCTGGTCAAGAACGTCGAGGTAGCCCGAATCACGCAGCCATGAATCGAAGGCTTGGTCCGGTACGCTGAGCGATAACGGGTTCGATGAGAAAACCATTTTCGCTCTTTCTCTCTCTCTGTCTCTCTGCTTTGAAGATAAAAGGGGGAAAGTAACGAACTTTAATCGACCAACGCCAAAGTTATTTTCCCTCCTTAACACGAGACCCCAGAAAAATAATGGCGGCTACGCATTTCCTCAAACACCTTACCTGCGCTCTCTGCTCTCGCAATTTTGCTCTCGCACTTCCTTTACTTCACGCCCGCTTTCGCCATTTTTCTTTGAGACGACCTTCAGCATTTATTAGAAACATCGCTTCCACTTCTTCTTCTACAACGGTGACCGATTCTTACGCTTCACAATACCTTTCCGTACGGATCCAGTGCCAGAAAGGTTTCGTGGTGAGTGAAATATATTCTCTCTTAAAGAGAAAAGAGATGCCTGGGCTGATTTGCTTTTTTTTTCCTTTCTTTGTTGGCCAGGACGTGCTTTCAGAAGCTCTTTTATCATTTGGTGCAAGCTCGACTAGTGTTGATGAAGAAGATGGCTGTGATATCTCTACCGAGGTAAAATTTATGCTTACAAATTTAATGAATGGATCAAATGTATTAGTTTTCTCAAGAATGTGAGATTTTTTTTTCCTTAACAGATTTGCATAAATACCATATTTCCAGAGGGAGAAGATGTAGCCAGATGCATATCTCATGCTGCTGATTCTGTAGGCTTGAAAGAGATTCCTCACTTTGAAGTACATGTTGGTGAACAATCTGACTGGTTGAAGAAAACCCAGGTCTTTTCTTCCCTTCTTGTCAAATCTATATTGATCATGTTTTTCATTTAAGGATTTCTCTTCTGATATCTTCTCTTCCAATTGCTTTTCCCACATTACAGGAATCATTTCGTCCGGTTAAAGTAACTGAAGGACTTTGGATTGTCCCTGAATGGATTACTCCCCCTGTATGATTGGTTATAAAAAATGGTTTCTTTCTCGGAGTCGCTCTGACATTGTAGTGAGGCTAACACCTTTTCCTCTTTCTTTCTCGTGACAGGACAGCAAAGCAACAAATATTGTTCTGAATCCGGAATTAGCATTTGGAACAGGAGAGCATCCAACTACTAGGTTGTGTCTACTGCTACTGCATCGATTGGTAAAAGGAGGTGAACATTTCTTCGACTATGGAACTGGTACTGGGATTCTCGCAATTGCAGCAGTTAAGGTATGGGAAAATATAATCTGATTACAATTCATATATCATGATTAGCATAAACATGATTCACCGTGTAGAGTAATGATCTGAAAGTTATAAATTTTATGGTTAGATGGAAGAAAAGAAGGGTTACATATGAATTGTTAAAGCTTTGGTTCAACATTAACAATTTCTGAAACTTTGAATGCAGTTTGGTGCTGCCTTATCGGTTGGAATAGATATAGATCCTCAAGCAATTACATCTGCACAGAAGAATGCTGCTCTGAACGACATCGGACCTGAGAAGATGCACGTACACCTAGTTACTACATCCATGGATGGAAAGGAATGTATAATTGTTGAAGAATACTTAAAAGATAATTATGATGTGGTCATTGCGAATATACTTTTAAATCCTCTACTAGATTTAGCAGATCATATTGTCTTTTATGCGAAGCCGGATTCGGTTGTAGGTCTCTCTGGTATTCTATCTGAGCAGGTATTTTCTTTTCATGAGTTATCATCTGGTCCATAAGAGTTTCTTCAAATGTTCATGGTCTTATATACTTTTATGCAGATCCCACAGATTATAGAACGATATTCTCACTACTTGGAGAAGATAGCTGTGTCGGAAATGGACGGATGGGCTTGTGTGAGTGGTAGAAAGAGGAGAAACATTGCTGAAAACTAAGATACCTTCAGATTCATTTTCGAGTTTCATTGCATAAACTGGAACTTAAGATTCATTTTATTTTGTACTTGGACAACAGTGTAACATATTTCATATAATTATGATGAACAAAACAGAGCATCCAAAGCAAGTCCAGACCTAAAACAAATAGATTATGAACGCAGACCACAAAAGACACGGACCAAAACTCATTCACTCCCAAAAGTTTTCAAATCTCTTCTTCATCCCAGTCTTCATGGCTAAACCCAGAACCATGAATCATGTATTACCGCTTGAGTGGCCTACGGCTCAGGGCAGGCGCTTTTTTTGGGATATAGACTTTGTAACTCACCTGTAAGAAACCATCGAGTAAAATTAGAAACCATTATATTATGTATAATATCTGAAAGATAATTTCTCACTTGCAAGAACAGTAGCTAACAATGCTCACCTGCACCATTTCACCACCTCGCATCACAGACATCGTTTTCTGCTCAAACTGTGACCCTTCCGCACTTCCACGCTCTGTTTTATTACCAGTGTCTTCGCTTTCATGATCGGTTTTCTGGGCCACACTCTTATCTATGGTGACATCAGTTACCAATGAATTAACCGAAGTAGGTTCCACAGAATCAACCACTCCTTGGTTCAATGTGCATTCGGTTTTATCCACACCAACATCCATTACAGATGGCTTTACATATATAGGTTCTGTAGAATCGACCTCTCCTTGCTTCAAAGTGGATTCATCGTTATTAGATTCATCACCACCATCTCTTCCATGTAGAATCTCATCAGGGGAAAATGAGGGATCTTGCCTTGCTCCATCTAATTTAGAACTTTCCTCCTTGAGAGACTTTGATCCTACAACCACAGTAGTGCCTTTTATAAGAACTGATCCGACCTTAGCAGTGGATGGTGGCATTGAATCATTATCATTCTTGGATTTTGTATTACTTGTAGATTTGTAATTGATAAGGAGCCCCCCTCTGAACTTTTTTAGATTCTCTAATGCCCTTTGCCTTAACATCGTCTCTAAATCAACATCATTTGTACTACCAATATCACCAGAAAAGTCCCCATTTTTCTCAACTATTGGATCCTCAGTCTCAACTTTATCATGGCTAGCATTATTTTCCACATTTGGAATCTCAATATTTGAATTAAAGTCTGATTCCCTCTTGTTTCCCCCGTCATTACTATCATTGCTTCTACATGGGTAATCATCATAATCATACGTAATCTCTTCTTTGTGTTTATCCTTACCCAACTCTTTCCCCTCATTTTGATCTCCTACAACTGTAATCACCGATCTCAATCGCCTATAATTGGTCTCAAGAGCTGCCGTTTCCTCCTTGAAGTCCTCACTCAGGAAGTTACTAACTTGACTAGACCTACTCCTTGAAGAACAGCTTCTTGACCTGTATCTACTCTTTTTTACCTTACCCGTATTTCTTCTATCACTCTCTTTCTTCCTAGACCTGCCCCTTTGCCTCCGAAACTCAATCTCATCAATCTCACCACGGGAAGGTGAGGAGCTTCTAGATGATCCACTGCTTGTCGGATCAACCCTTATATTTCTCCTAGACCTCTTCTTCTTCTTATTACCTTTTTTCGTTTCCTTATAATCCTCATCCTTCTTAGACCTTTTTCTCTTTCTCTTCTGGGAAGTGTCCTCACTGCTTTGTCTTCGAACCCTTTTTTTGCTACCTTTCCCATCCCTCTGAGTTCGAGATCGGCCCCTTATGCTTCTATAACTAGCCTCGGAACTAGAAGACGAAACAGAGATTGAAGCTTCCGAATCATCATCAGAGAATGAAGTAGAATCGTCACGACGGCGAGACTTCTTGGATTTAACTCTCCTACTCGTACTTTTCTTCCTAGGTATAGCCAAGAAAGAAAAATGGAAAGATTAGCATTGGCATTGAATGCACATCACATGATGTGCAGAAATCTTTCACCAATATACAGGTTTGAAAGAAAGAAAAACTTTTGACCAATCTTCGCCCAATTTACAGAGTTTTCGGTTCAAATAGCTTGGATTAGCAATTTCTTGAACATTAGGGATAAATTAAAGGACTAAGATTGAAATTAAACAGAGTGTGGGAATAAACGCAAGACCCAAGTGAGATTTTCGCAGAGATGGGAAGAGAGTACCTGAGAGGGATTCTTCGAGACTTTTTTTTACGAGAAGACGTGGTAGATTTTCCCATCTAAGTACCCTGAAACGAAAAACAACAACGAAAAAAGGGGAAGAAAACCTAGAACAAGAAAAAGAAGAAATCCGAGGAAAGAATGGAAATTGTTGCAAAATTAAGATCGAAATTAAGCGGAAGGCCGTGCTTGTTCGTCCCTGATTCAGTAAGTACAAATCGCTCTACAGACTTTGCTCTTTCTTCAAAATTACCGACCTTTTCCGCATTATACGTATATATATATATACAAAACATACATATTGTATATCGTTTACTTGCTATTTTATTTTGTCCAACAAAATACATCATCATTTATAAGGTAAACCCATATATCTCCATTATATATGTTATTGTATTATAAATCGATTTATTTTAAATATATCAATATTGATATATTTATTTTTAATTATATATATATAAATTATATATTATTTCATTATACATTATTAATATATATATTAGTGTTGACACATGGAAAATATTTGAGATATTAAATAGGAATTAAATTGGGTCGAAAGCCGAATGAATTTATAAATGTGAAATTTGGCTTAATTGTGAAATAATCAAGAGAATAAGGAAGTTACTTGTATTAGTGACGTGGCATAAGGGACGACCATTGATCACATGCATAATAATCACCAAGACACAATTTTGATTGCCTGAAAAAAAGACAAAAATCATTCCCAACATCATAAGGTTTGGCTGAAATTGATGAAGAAAATGACAGGTTTCGTTAGAGATAGGAAGAAATGAAATAGATTTCGGACGAAATCTTTTCTTTAATGGAAACACTTCGCTTTTTTAAAAAGTGAATGGAAATCAACTATCTCTCAACCAATTTGAGAAAGTGACCGAAAATGAAAGAGAGAGAAGGAGAGGTTCGGCCGAAAAGAAGAGAGAAGAGAGAGAAGTTTGTTTGGATGAACCTATACTTCATTTTGACATAATTCAATCCGAATTGAAAGGGAAATAATCAGTTTGCCAAAAAAGTGATTGGGGCTCACAAAATAGGAAAATGGCCAAAATTTGAGAGGGAATTGGGATTGTGGATTGATATATTTACAAGAGTGTCATAAGCATTTAGCCATAAATAGAAGGTGTTGGTGAAGGCAAAAATATATCATTTCGATCACCAATATCATCGACATCCTCAAACATTTACTGACAAAAAACTATGCAACACTCGTAATTTTATCTATGCTTCGACTGTTTTCTGACACTTGTCAATTTTCCTCCGGGAAAGTATGTATTAGATTCCTTAAGATTCAATTTTAGGAATAATGATTAAAGCGTCGAATTATCATCTAAGCGGGAGTTTCGATCCGCCGCTCACAAATTGGATGTCATTTCTCGTCTCTTGTTTATTCTTTTAATTTATTGCATCTTAGGAGTATGAATAATGTAGATTTTATTTATATGTCATAGTATAGAGATCGTCGTTAATTTCTATTTTAATCAAAAAAAATTTGAATTTATTATTCTTTCAAATAATTTTTTTTAATTAATTGTCTTCCATTTATTTTCAAAGTTATATTCCCAATATCAAATCTTTCGCCTATTTGTTATAATAATTAAATTTAATTTTCTTAATAAAGTGGCAACGCATTTATTATTTATATTTATTTTTTTATTGATAATGTAAAATACATTTTAGATTTTCAACATACTTATATTTATAATAATAATTATTATTATTAATTTAATTTTTTTATATTTATGAATCGTATAATTTTCAAGATTCTTATAATTATTATATGGTGACGAATTTTTCCAACATTAATTTCATTCTTTTCCTTACGCAACACATTAATATTATGTATACTTAAAATGAATGAGAAAAAATTTACCCCATGAATTCTTATAGTAATAATAATAAATGAATAATAGTCCAATAAATTTGTAATAAATACATTTTACAGCATACAAGGTTAAGGAAAACATTGCAATATATGTTGTTGAAATTTCATGATCAACAAAGAGAATGAATGAACGAATGACAGGTTGGTACATAGTTCACCTTTCAAGGACAAACCTGCCTTCCTTATTCTTCTGGCTTTTCTCATGTGCAGCCACCAGGATAGAAAATCGGGAAAACATCATGCTTGGATATGTAAATTGGTTACGAAAACAATCCAAACATGATGCAAAACAAAGATTTTGTAGGAGGGGAAAATCAATTAAGTATTTCCAACCGAGAATTTGACTGCAAGTACAACAAAAGATGTCGGTAATGGTATGCGATCCGGAGAGTATAATCCTCTCCTCCGACTCGCCGAATGAGATGCTCACCCTGCAATTCCCTACACTCCATAAAAGAAGTCAGACTAGCCTTGTCCAATGTAGGCAACTACTAAGGCCAAGTATCCTCTCCTCTTTACTTGAATGTATATAGGAAATCAATGAATGATGCCAATTAGGTGAAAAGTTAGGCTTCTAAAGAGTAAAGACCCTAATTCAAAGTAAATTAGCAGACTGGTAGAACTAAAACAATCAGCTGATTCCAAAAACTCACAATTCACAGAAACTAATGAAGGGTTTAAGGGTTACTCACACGTTATTGAAAAGGTACGACTTTCCCCTGGAGCAATGAAAGCTCTGATCATCAAATCAATCAAATGTTTAAGACCAAAGCAAAAGAGACGAGTGAAGAATCTACTACTTGTATTAAAACTACATGGTTTGTAAGAACAGAAACAAGCAGATATGGATTGGATGATGGTGTACCCTAGAGACGAGGTCATCAGCCAGAGCCATCCGAGTTTGGCAGAATTTGCATCCACAACACCTCTCTTCCAGATCCCTACCAATATTACTCTCTCTCTCTCTCTCTCTCCCCTTCCTATCCCTCTCTTTCGCTGAAGAAGAACTAATAGAAAAGGAAGTGGATCATGTCGTAATTAGCAAGTGACACAAGCCCCTTACACGTACCAAATCATGTCACTATCTCACTGAATATTTAATAGATGGACATGTGTGAGGTGGTTTGACACTTTGAAGAGGGAATTCAGTTCTTGTTCGTCTTTTTTATATTAGTTTTTAGCATAAATTTTGATCGCGTTTATAAATTAAATAATTAAAATACATGTCATATTATAAGAAAAAAAAATAAAAATATAATTTGACTAAAATATAGTAAATTTTATGAATTATATTTGATTATTTATCTATCATTTTCTTAATAATTGTGGCTCCCCCTCTCCCTTTTTCTCTGAATGTTGACGAATGACAATGATCATTCATACCGATCTGAATATAAAATATAGAAACTGATATTCGATCTGAATATCTAAAATCTAGATATCGGAATTTGATCTGAATTTGAATCTGAAATCTATATACCAATATTTGATCTATAGTTCTCGATTTAAAATCTGAAATCAGATCGAGTTTCCGGTCTAGACAAAGTTCTTAGTCCAGACTGTGTTCTCAAGTTCCTGATATGTCAGTCTGTCTCAAACCGAGATCTCGCATGTTGGTTTATAGTCGAGCAACATCTCACATAAACTAGAGTCGATCCAAGGCGTCTGAGATGCACAGACTGAAGAGCATCTCACATAAATAAGAGTCAGGGGGGTTTAAAGGGTATCTCAGAACGACTTCTCACATGATTCAATTTTTTTGAAAGGTCAAAGGGCATCTTAAACCGATATCATATATCGGTCTAGACCGAGATCACATGTTGGTCTGTAGTCGAAATATAACTCATATAAATTAGGGTCGAAGAGTCAAAGATATATCACATAAATTAGGATTGAAGGGTCGAAATGTCGAAAAGTATCTCACATAAATTAGAATCAAAAGGTCGAAGAGTATCTCACAAGAATATTAATCGAATGGTCGATGGGCATTTATGACCGACGTCTCACATAATTTAAGTCTCTTCGAAGGGTCAAAGTATTGGAAAAGGCGGTTCGAAACCATGCAGCGGAAGCGAATAATCGGTCCCAATATATAACAAAAGTTTTCAAAAAAAATGTTTTAGCGATATTTTATATATATATAAATTAATCATACATCTATACGAAAAGGTCATACATTTGCCTGCGTGAATCAATCGTCAATACTCACACCACGATCTTCTAGATCAATTCTCAACACAATAGGACGTGTATGGGCACTTAGAGATGACATGGTTTTTCTTTTTCTTTTGCTCTCCGAAAAATCTCTACCGAAAAAAAAAACTCTCTAAATTAATTAGAATGAGATGTATTTATAAAACTCTATTAGGTATTTTGATTAATTTAAACTCTTTAAATTAATTGAAGTGATAATTCAATCATGATAAGATGATCATAAAATGATATCTTTGATATTATTAATTTTCCTCAAATCTTATTTAAAATATAGTTTTATCTATTTTAAATCACATAATCAGTTTAATGATATATTTGATAAAATCAAATCTTTTCAAATCTTATAAAATAAAATTTTATTTATGTTAAACTATATCATCTTTTTAATGATATATCTGATTTAGTCAAATATATTCAAATATTATTTAAAATAAAATCTTATCTATTTTAAATCAAAAGCATATCTTATTTGAATTTTAAATTAGTTTCTCAAACTAATTTAAATTTAAGTTATATAATCTTAATATTAAATTAATATTTCATATCAATTTAATATTATATATAATATATTCAATTCAAAACCAAATATATTATTATTTAATTAAATAATTTAGAATTTCACCATTTAAATACATATTTTAATTAATTAATTAATTATTAGTATCTCATAATTACAAATTTGTCTTAGAAAACTATTTTCTTGCAAATAAGTTATTTTTCAACATTTATCATTCTTGCCGTATATAGTGTTTTATAAAAGCGACCTGTGGACCATAGACCTATAACTTAAAATTTTAATAAATTAAATTATTAATCAAACTCTTTAATCTAATAAATATTAATTTATTAATCTCAATATTATTCCACTAAAAATATAAAATTGCACTCTTACAATTATAGAACATATTTACTAAGTAATCTCTAGTAGTCCATTGATATATTCATTTGATGCATTCAATCATCAAAAAATTGATTCATAATTAGAACATGTCAAATTTGCCATTTTACCCATTTAATTATCTTTTTATCCTTAAGTATCATTAATTCACTAGTAAACGATCAATTTATAATTTGATTATAAATTTGAGCTCAAAACTATTTAGTTCCAGAATTAATCCTTAAGAGAAACAATATACAATCTTTTATGAATAAGGTTTGGATTTAATAGCTGTAAATCATGTTCCTTGTCTCTTATCCTAATGATTCTCTAAAACAAAAGTCTTTAGTATGATATACAAACAAACCGTAACGAGTAAATGAAAATATTCAGTTAACCTAAACAGGAGTTCGTGACTATTTATGATTTAGATTAATATGAATTTAATTCTTTATGGTAAACACCGACATGTAATCTTGGTTTAAGATTACATACCGATAACTCAGTCATCTTTCTATATTTTCTTGAGAATTATATCTAGACCGATAACCTAAAGACATTATATTATATTAGATATTGATATAAAAAAGAAGAAAAAAAAAATTTGGGAGTGAAAATGTAGAATACAGTTTGGAAAAAAATATGAAGAACTCAGATTAGAAAGATAACTCAATTTAGGGATGAAGTTCTATTTATGAAAAAAGAAATTGAACTTAATCTATAAAAATAAAAGAAGGCCCGGATAATAAGTTATATAAAATAAAAAGTTATCTACCTATAAATATTTTATAAGTTTTATATATTAACAATATAAATTTTTATATTAATATAATATATATATATATTTTAATCATTAAATTAAAAAAACCAAACAAAATTTATACAGATAAATAACTAACACTAATCAAATAAGAACTGAATATGTTTTATAAACTTTATGACCCAGCTGAGAGGAGCCCATCATCCAATGCACAAGACTGGCTCATTTAAAATCAATCATGGTCCAGATATGGGTCACATTTAAGAGGCCACTTTTCGGGGCAGCATTTTAGAAAGCGGGCAAGTTTACGTGACATCCCCACAAACTAACGCGGCACTGAAACCGGTCAGACGGTCAGCCGCTCTATCCTCTTAACAACCACATCCCCTCTTCTGTCTTTTATTAGTTATCTATTTAGTTGGTCACTATTTTACTTGGCGGTCGGTTCGAAGAATTTATTATTATTTTCCCCATTAAATTAAAAAGTATTAAAACACACGTATCACGCTTAAAACCTAGTTGTCATGAACGGTCCCACTTTTTCTTTTATTTCTTCCGCCGACAAGCCGGCTTTACTGTCTGTCTGTCACTTCTGAATACGTCACCGCCTTACCACCCGACTCTCCGCTCCCACGTTACCAAACATGGCTTCCCACGTGATATCCGAGCACGTGGCATCCTATAATTAGATATAAGCCCACATCATGGTACAACTGCATGGAAGCAAGAAATCTTTATACCCACTGTCGGGCCCACCATATTCAGTGCAGCCGCCTCTCGTTTTCACACGTGGGCCACATTGTCCGTTCTCGGAAATCTAATTATTAGATCCACAAATTTATTAAATAATATTGAGACACAATTTAATAATTATTTTTTAATTTATTAATTAAATAAATGATATTTAATAATTTAAATTTTATTTACTAATAATAATATAAATTTTTATTTATTTTATTAAATAAATAAATAAAACTATAATCCACCCTACCCTACCGTCCAAAAGATTTTATCGGAATATTATTTAACAATTTAAGATTCGATTTCAGATTTTCGAGCAAAATAATAATTAAAACAAAGTAAAATGATTTATAAATTTTTTTTAAAAAAAATTTAATATGTAATGCGGTAATTGAAGATGACGTGTCGGCAGTAAAAAGAATTTAAAGATAAAGTAAAAATAAATAATAGAACAGTGGAGGTGCACGTGAAGACAACCCAAATCCCGACATGTACCTCGTCAACACGGAATCGAAACAGCGGACCCACGTGTGTACTCGCTCTCTACTCATTTAGTTTCGTTATTTCTTTACTTTAAATACGCAGCGGTTTCGCCGTCGGTTCCGCTCGCAACATTAATATGTTCTTTAGTTTACACACAAATGAACTAGTAATTACAACATCAAGAAAAATTAAACACGCTGAATTAGTCCTCGTGGGGACCACTTCATATTGATCGAAATCTCAGCCGTTGGATATAAAAAGTTATTAGATTCGTGCCGGAAAAAGACAAGCACGTACGGGAATAACGAGAGCGGGGGCCCTCTGATCACTCGGTCAAAGACAGAAAGGGAGGGAGAAGGCGGACAAAATTTTGATATTTCCCGTCGTCATGAAAGAAGCTAGGCAGCCTCTTCTGGTTGCACAAATATGGGCTCAAACGATGACGTAGCCATTGAGCTATTTATTCTACCGTACGCCCAACACGTTTGGGGGCGCGCCCCCCACCCCCCGCCTAGACAAAACCAAACGAAAACACAACACGACAAGAAGCTCGCCGAAAGTGCTACAAATGCGGTGACCTGTCTATTAATTATTAATTACTAATTACTAATTATTAATTACTAATTACTAATTATTAATTACTAATTACTAATTATTAATTATTAATTATTAATTATTAATTATTAATTATTAATTAGTAGTATTTGATCTTTGCTATTAATTTCAGATTCAGGCAAAAATATATAAATAAGAAGAGAAAATTAGAGCTGCATGATACTACTCGGTCTCGAAAACTCGAAATTACAAGAAAAGTAAAGGGTTATGGGAATCTAATCCGTATCCTCTTATGTAATAATCATGTTTCTTTATTTGAAACACATGAGCACGTTTCATCTCTATCTATTCATCCAAATTAAGAAAGTTCAAACAACGAAAGGAGAACTGCAGGAATTTTATTCATTTGGCTGCGTTTCTTGAGAAAAGATCACCAGTTAATGAAGAACAGAGGAGGATGATGACGACGACGACGAAGAAGAAGACTCCTTTCCGTCTTTAACCTTTGTATTAATACTAACTCTTAACAACAACAATTAAGGTAAAAACAACCATGACAACAACCACAGTCGCTAAAAAAAGGAGCAGGAAAGTTTCTGCCTTCTTCGGTCATCTATATATACATATACCCAGCACGAAGATTTTCAACAAGATCAAAATCCATGCATAAACAAGTTAGTTTTCCAGCTCCCACCTTCTTGTAATTTTTTTTTTTTCGTTTTCTTTCTTCGCCGCCAAACGAAACAGGTAAACAAGAGGGAAAGTATGAACCTTAGGTATTACCAGGAGAAAAACAGAACCTCCGTTTAAAAAATCCGTTGGCTTTTTAAGCAACTTCCGGTGGGGGGAAGTTGAGGTCGAGATCTAGGGGTCTCTGAATATGGGCACTTTCGAAATCAAGAACGGATGATGAATCCGAGTCGCTCTGCATCACACCGGCTGCGATCTTATTGAAACCACCAACCACCGCTCGATCGAAACTAGAGATCTCTCGAAAACTAGCATTCTTCAACTCCGCGCGTGCAAAAGCGTCGAAGAAAAAAACGGGACGCGTCATCGGAAGAGTTGTTACTCCGCCGTAATGAGGAAAGCAGCTAGCGGGAAAACCGGTGGTGGTGGCGGCGCGTCCAGATGGTGAGCTAAGAGTAAGATCCAACGGCGTCGGAGCCGGCGGCGGTGAAGACGAATCAACCGTGCTGCTCTGGCTCGGACTGCTACGCGGCGAATAGTTGTTATTAGTATTCTTCGGATTATTGACGACGATGAGTTCTGACGGGGTGGGAAAGTTAGTCTTAGCCTTAGGGCCTCTGAACTCACGCGCCGCCGCATCGTAAGCACGCGCTGCATCCTCAGCCGTGTCAAATGTACCGAGCCAAACGCGGGTCTTCTTGCCAGGATCACGGATCTCCGCGGCGTAACGGCCCCACGGCCTCTTCCTCACTCCTCTGTAACGGATCTCTTTAGAGGCTGGAACCGGGTTTGGGTTGTTAGATCCGGCAACGGCGGCGGATCTATCTCTAGGAGCCATGTAGTTTGGTCTGATAAGATTGTGTATATGTTAGTTGTAAGACGTGAATAAGGGGAAAATAGAACGGAGGAGTTGATGCGGGCAGAGGAGAGAAAGTGAGGGAGAGATTATATAGAGGAGTAGTTGGGGGGGGGGGGGGGGCAGGTGTTAAAAGCTACGCTCCTTTTCAGCGCTTTGTTGTGTATTAGACCAACCACGACGTGGCTTCTCTTCCACGAACCACCTTGAGGTGTGCTACACCCCTTTTTTTTCTTTTTCTTTTTTTAATATTTATATATATTTATTTAATTTCGTATTTTCTTTTTAATAAATTAATAAAAATTTATTACCAAATTCATGTAAATTAAATAACACTTTATATACAATAATATGTTTTCCGTTTACAGACGGAGTAGACGTGATATTATCTTAAATTATGATTTAACGTTTTGCTTTTAGCCAGTGGCTGTAACGGTATATTCCAATATCCAATTTTATGTTTACGGAATATTATTTTTGTAAATATATTTGGAAAAAAATAATTAAATTATTATAATAAATAATAAATAATATATTTTAAAAAAAAAAAGAAAATATAAAAAGGCTCAAGTAAATAAATGGGGAGAAATTAATGAATGTTAGATGTATACGGCTGTGAGATAGTATGTCTTAATTTGTACGTACTAGGAGCCAAAAACAAAGCGGGTGAATTGGAGTGCCTGCCACGTCACACCGAATCCCATGTAATAGAGATCCTCTGCAACGCGCCCCAGTCCACACGGCTCACGTGCAGCGCAATGGGCTAAACTTTTTCTGATTCTTTTGAAAGCAAAAAAAAAAAAAAAAAAAAGACATAATTGAGCTAAGCAAAATATTCGGCTCAGTCAACAAAGTCTTTGACCGCATCCCAGCCGCCCCCCATTCGAGAGGCTTTTTGTGGGCCCCACTCATCTCTTCATGACAAATTTTTTAAGACCTATAAATTTTCATGTTATTATTAATGGGCCCCTATTATATTAGGATTGATGAAAGAACCCCTGTCAGATTTCATTTACGTCTCTTTTTCCTTATATTAATTGCAGCAAGGTAAAATTTTAAATTCCTATTATCTAGAGGGGCTAAACACTAAATATTAAATTTACAGGGAATACAGTAATAATAATTCATAACATTAAGGACCTGGAGCAGTAATTTACCATATATTTGAATGAAAAAAGTAAAATTCTCAACGCCGTAACGCACGGTGTGTTTGAAAGGCGGCGTATTCATCTGAACCGCGGTTAAGACGGCTCCCAAATCGCTGTGCATGCCACCTTCTCTTCGTTCTTGAATCCTGACGGCTTATTTTTCTATTATTAATTAATTAATCAATCAATTAATTTCTTTTTATATTGAGATTATTTGTAATTTTTTGGATAAGGCGGTTAAAACAATTTCATTATCTCTGTTATTGTTTTAATAACCTTCGAGCCGAAGTTTTTAATATTAAAATATTATAAAATTTAATTAGTATTAATATTTGGCTGTATTTTTTTCTAAATAGAAAATAGACTCGAACTCTATAAGTTATATTATTAATAATTATTATTTGTATTAAAATTTAAATACATATTTAATATTATTTTTAATTTTAAATATGATATTTTCATATTAAAATTAAAAGAGAATAATAATATTAATTAACGTCGGCTAAAATTATACTTATTTATTTCATTGCGACATAGTAATAGAAGTATTATTTTTTAATTAAGTTGTAATTTTTTTGTCACATTTTTAATTATAAATAAAATTAATCGATCAATTAATAAATAAATAATCTTTGGTGGGACATTGTCGTCATTTTTCGGTTCTTCGCCGCGTGACTCGGATTACTGCGCGCTTTATTAAAAACAGCAAAACCTGCTGGATTTTGAGGAGACATTTTGTTCTACTTCTGTGTTTCAGATCTTGACTGCGAACCGCTACTATCTAATCCAATCTTATGTTCTCCGATTCTGCCACGTCCCCACTATTTTGTCTTTTTTCGTTTCCGGGCTTTTAATCGTTCTTCGACTTCTTCATGATTTCTTTTTTTTTTTTTTTTTTTGGTTGCCATTTTAGTAGACGAAAGGGCCGCTCTGCCACTACAACCACATCACTATGCCATTCAAATTTCAGCCTTTAATGGATACTTGCCGGCGGCGATTCAAATCTGTAGTTCAAACCCAACGGCAGCAGCTGAATTGTTTTCCTCACAAAAACCCAGTTTCGCAAATTTCATTCTTGTTAACAATTGAATATTACAAGAGTCGCTCTATCCACTCAGTCATTGATTCTGATCATCAATCCGCGATCTTCGTGCAAAACGTTCTCAAACATAGAAGGGAAAAGCCAGTGGAGGAGGTGGAACTAGCTCTGAATCGATGTGGGCTCATTCTTTCTGACGATTTCGTTCTGGATATTCTCCAAAGACATCGATCAGATTGGAGGCCAGCTTACGTATTCTTCAACTGGGTGTCTAAACAAGACGTGCAGTCTGGCTTTTCACCTGGCTCCGTTTTATACAATCAGATTCTTGATATCCTGGGCGCAATGCATCGTTTCGAAGAACTCCACCAAGTGCTCGATGAAATGTCTAAAAGAAAAAAGGGACTCATTAACGAAGAAACATACAGTATTTTGCTCAACAGATTTGCTGCAGCACATAGAGTAGAGGAAGCCATAGATATCTTCAATAAGAGAGAAGATTTCGGTCTGCAGCTTGATTTGGTTGCATTTCAGACACTGTTAATGTGGTTATGCAGATATAAACATGTGGAAGCTGCAGAGACTCTCTTTCATCTCAAGCTGAATGATCTTCTTTTCCCGGATGATACAAAGACAAGAAATATAATCCTCAACGGATGGTGTGTATTGGGTAATGTTCAAGAAGCGAAAAGGTTTTGGAAAGATATCATTCAATCGAAATGTAAGCCGGATATATTTACTTATGGAACGTTCATTAATTCACTGACAAAGAAAGGGAAGTTAGGGACTGCTTTGAAGTTGTTTAGGACGATGTGGGACAAGGGTTTAGACCCAGATGTTGTGATCTGCAATAATATCATTGACGCACTCTGTTTCAAGAAGAGAATTCCAGAAGCTTTGGAAATATTTAGTGAAATGAATGGTAGAGGGGTCAGTCCGAATGCTGCAACTTACAACTCATTAATCAAACACCTCTGCAAGATTAGAAGGATCGAGAAGGTTTACGAGCTTTTGGACGAAATGGAAGAGAAGATGGGGAGTTGTTTGCCAAATTTGGTTACTTTCAGTTACTTGCTTAAGTGTTTGAAGAGACCAGAGGAGGTTGCAAATGTTTTGGAGAGGATGGAGAAGAACGGATGCAAGATGGGTAGTGACGTGTACAATTTGGTGCTGAGATTGTATATGGCGTGGGGTGATGACGAAAGGGTTGGGTTTATATGGAGTGAAATGGTGAAGAATGGATTAGGGCCTGATAGGAGATCTTACACGATTATGATTCATGGGTTTTATGATAAAGGCAGGTATGAAGAAGCTTTGCGTTATGTAAAGGAGATGAAGTCGAAAGGAATTTTGCCAGAGCCAAGAACTGATATATTGGTTAATGACATGATTATAAAGGTGGAAGACAGAAGAAATACTTTACATAGATGATAACTGGTTCGTTCTGTTTGCACAGATGATAGTTCAAAGTCTTTTATTATACTTACTCTACGAAAAGATATGAGAAAGCGGATGTGATTTTCAATTCCATCAGGTAGTGGGGAAAGGTTCTGAACAGATGTGCATAGAGTTTCAACGGAAGGAAATATATAACAAAAAAAGGACCCTCGTCATATCCTGTCTACAAGTACATGAGAAAATAAAGAATAAAGTTTACAACCGGCTTCTCTTTTTTACTCAAATTAGTGATGCCCAGAATATGCTTAAATCAGACAGTAACCGGTGAAGTAGGGGTATACCATCCATGATGGATCTCCACGGCTTTCTTTCTTCGGGCAAGCCGGGATTTTCTGCGGGCCCCAGTGTTTCTGTGCAATGTCCCCACTTTTACGGCTTTGTCAATCACAGAGTATGCCTCTGCAATCAGATTCTCGATCGAGATGACTTCCTCTGCTTGTGCATCGGGTTTTTTCCTCAGATCATCTAGAGCTTCCAAAACCTGTAAAAATGTTTCGCAGATGTTCCATAGGCTGTTATAGCTCGTATTTTTATGCGATAAGATTTTGCTGTATTGTAAACGCTAAAGTCAAGTGAAAATTATCAATCCCTTCTTTTTCTTCCGGGTATATCTTCCTGAGCTGACATTCACGCATTTACACAAAGCACATCACTAAACATGTTCCTTCTACATGTCTCACAATATAATCCTCACGAAATCAACAGATACATTAAGAGTATTTCAGAAGGAAATATGTAGTCCAGTATTTCACCTTACAATGCCCATTCTTTAAATGACATTGATTCCTAAGGCATCATGCCGCAGTTAGTACTATCTAAACAACATGAGAAAATTACAAGACTTGTTTTGATGCATACAGGTTGGTCAGCACGCTTGCTGCCATCCACATGATTAATGTATCGATTATATGAAGGAAAGAACCTTCCTAGAAAGACTTTCTGAGAAATGAAAAACAGAGCAATATTCTACCATAAGTCAAAAACATTGTTTGCATTGCAGTCTCCACTTGAAACTTCAATAAACCAAAAGGGCAACATACTCAGGATTTTCAGTCAGTTACTAATTACTTATGTTCAATCCCAATAACAACAACGCCAAGGCACAAATCTAATACTTTCAGAATTTTAGTTACCTTCTTCATCCTGGTTTTGACTTCAGACTTGTAAGCTTTGTTGTAAATGCGCCTCTTCTCAGCCTGTCGAGCTCTCTTCGCAGCTGAATCTGCCTTTTTCGCCGGAGTAGCCTCGCAGACAATGGAAGGACGTTGCGTCCTCTTACCTACGCTTATCGACAAGTATCCTGAAATTTCAAAAAGAAAATCACACATATTTATGCTCGAAATATACATAATAACACAAAACTTTACAAAATTTTCAAGAGAAGAGTATATTCAATTACCAGTGGAGAAAGGAGTGAGCGAGAGGTTTGAAGAGAAAGCAAAGGGTTTGAAAGCGGATGAAGTCGAATGAGAAAGTGAAGAAGAAGAAGAAGAGCTGCAGAGTGAAAATTTTCGCAGTTTGGAAGTGAGGGCCAAGCAGCTAACGGCAGACGCTGCCATTTTCGTCGCAAAATAGATTTATCCACTCTTCTTCCTCTAGATTTATCCACTGGAAGTGAAGGAAATATCGAAAAAATCCCGTTTTGCCCCTTCTTCGTATTTGGTGCTGTTTGGATTTCGGTTTGCACTATTCTTGATTACAGTTCCGGGTCCACATTCAATCCAATAAACGATGGACCATTCCTCACGATATTCTCTTTAGGCCAAAACCCAATTACGTATTATTATTATTATTATTATTATTATTATTATTATTATTATTATTATTCGGACTTATTTATGAGAATCATATTTATTATTATTTTTACAACAACAACAAAAAAAATCATTTTTTTCTCTCTTGAGGAGAAATACTTAATTAATTACTTTTAAGTAAATAAATAAAAAATTCACTTTATATATATCACGTGTAAATATGTACTATTGATCCAACGGTTGAAATAAGAAATAAGATAGATTAGAAAAGAAAAGAGGAAGGAAAGAAACAAGAGTAGTGAGAAAATTTGGTAATGGTTAGTACTTTGTATAGCGAAAGGGCAATGATGAATGGTGATGGCGAGAGAGTTGAAATTATGAGCCCGGCCTGCCAACTCCAATGGCGATATGATGCTACATACCTGCTCGGAGCTGGTAATCATCATCATAACCCATACATTATATATATATATATACATGCATGCGTTTCTAATAGGAGGAAGCTGTTGATGGGACCATAACAATGGCAGGCCATGCTTTTTACCAAATCCATGAAATTCTTGGATCCTTCCTCCTTATAAAATTCCATTTGCTACTGAACTATATATATATATATAAATATATACATATACATATGTATGTGCGTGTCACAGCTTATTGATTCCCAATTCTTGTTTACATTAAACTCTCTCGCAACCAGATTTAGAATCTTCTCCACGTACTTGTTACAAAACGACCAAGTCTTGTTATTAGTTTTAGACTTTAGGGTAAAAGAGCTTAAATACATGTTACGGATCATATGTTTTGATTACGCAAACGCCATGCAGTCATTGTAATCAATAATTACCTTAATATTAAAAAATATACAATTATTATGACGTAATCTGATCATTAAGTTGCTGCATGTTAGAAACAGTTTTCATAAACATTATAGCGAACATGCAGAAACATAATTTCGAACTTTTTCATAACATTATCGGCAAAGGATCTTGTCAGACACAGGTTATTCATTTATTATATAAATATATAAATAAATATAAAAAATAAAACAGTGGCTCCCGAAGGAGTGGCCACGACAGACTAATAAGTCCGTCCTCTCAACTCAAGGTCTAAACCCTAGAGAGAATAGACCCACATAGCTACTAGCTACAATGGCGTGAGACAGACATTCATCCATCCTATCCTCTACCTAATTCAACAGCCAATTAAATTATGTGAATGATTGTATCATTGCATGAAACCCTAAATAATATCAACATCATTTTCAAACTGCAAACCCATTTATCAATTTGCATGGGAATACTTTTCCGACACAACACAACACTAACATGAATCCTAAGGAAGAAAATCCAAGATCGTACGTGAGGAAGAAAGATTAATTAGTTAATACCCTTTAAAGGGCGTTTAAAGTTCGTACGTAGTTCGATAATTGAAACACAAAGTACCAGCAAGTCACTGTCGAGTGACAACAGTGCAGCAGCAGCTACTACAGAATGACACATAATAATTAAGTTACACTAAACAACAACATCAGCATTGTTTTTAATTACTACAATAATCCGAAGTCATTTCTGATTTTCCCATCAAAGTCTGAAGTATAAATCCACAAAAAACCTTAATAATATTCGACTGCAGTTGCTAATTAACTGTTAGTAGGTCCACATGCAGTCAAAATCAGTGCTTGGGCCCAAGGGCTTAGCGTCTTCTGGGGCCGGCCAAGTATAGCTACATCCACCACCACCACTCATGTCTCCTGATGTACCGCCCTGAAGCGGCGGTAGAGTCCCATTGGACGGGAAAAAGAAGGGTAGCTGGAGGTTCTCTTGCAGGCTACGAAGACTTGGAAAGGCGGAGAGTCCGCAGCTAGACGGATCAGCTACAGAAGGTAACATTGCAGGCGGTGGAGGTGGTGGGGGATGCTCGAGGGGGAAATGATCATAGCCGGACGGAATGTTGAAGGTATTGCTGGAGAAGCAGGACACGTGCTCCCTTCCAAGTGGGCTTCCGTACGAACAGCTATCACGGTCAGTGATCATACTAGTCGCAGCCGAATTAGTAGTGGCTGCGGAGTAAGGAGACGAGTCGAGAAGCGGAGGCAGAGACATGTTAGAAGACGGTGGTGAATTCGGCTGATCTCCAGGGTATAGACTAATCCCAGACGGCATACTCATCCGGCCCTTCTTCGAACCACAGCCACTATTCATTGTGCCGCCGCCGCCGCCGCCGCCGGAACCACCACTCTTCTGAAACACCCGTGAAATCACCCACTCATCCTGCAGGCATTGTTAATCACAAAGAGATATCAACTTCTCACGTATATATAAATTGGCTTTGTGGCTGTTGCATGCATGAAAAACTGGTAAGAACATAGTAATCATATCATCTTATCTATAGCTACATTGAAAAGCGCTTTCTCGTAAATTATGCCTAAGAAAAGAGGGACATAAAGACCCTATCCAGTGTAAGATGACGATACGTTAGGTGACAGACGAGAGGGACAGACATAAGTATACATATACTATATATAGAGTACGCACCTTTGAGCTTCTAGAGAGGTAATGGTAGGCAAATTTGCCTTCGAGGCGATACTCATGCATGACCCAGTTGCTTTTCTCGCCCTTCGGTGCTCTGCCTCGGTAAAACACAAGGGTTTTCTTCATGCCAACGAGCGAGCATGTCTTGAAGCTGTATATCTCTCTGTCTTTTCCTGTTGCTTTCCAGTAGCCAGCCTCTGTAGCCCTGTTTGTGCGTAGGCCTGTAGGATACTTGCGGTCGCGTAGGCTGAAGAAGTACCACTCCTTCTCTCCCATTTTCGCCTTCTCTGAAGAACAGAAAAGGCATGTGTAAAGAAATAAAAAAACAGGATAATATTAAACGAGAAGAAGAAGAATAATAAAAAAACCATGGTTTGATTTATTAATTACCGGGAAGTTCCCATGGCTCGCATTTGTTGAGGTCAACTTCAGCAATGGCTCTGCCAGTAAAGTTACTGTCGAGTACTTTCTTGAGGAGGTAGTAGGTAATGAGTTCCTCGTCGGTCGGGTGGAAGCGGAAACCCGGCGGCAAGTGGGTGTCGCAGCCGCCGCCGCCGTCATAACGGTTGCAGTTGGTGGTGTTGAAGTACGTTAGCAGATGATGATGATCCATGGAGCTGGTGAGACAGATGGAAAGATCCAAACTTCGGCGGCGAGAGAAGGAGGCAGGAGGGAGAGAAGGAGGATAGGGGGAAGTGAGTGCTTATATGGGCAAATTTAATTCATGGGGAATGAGGATTTGATGCATCCCTGTATGTCAGAGGGAAAAAAGAAAGAAGGCAGGGTAAAGCGAGAGACGGGTTGAAATAATATTAGTGTGGTTGATATGAGTTGATATGAGATGACCGAAAAACATACCATCTCTCTTTCTCTCTGTTTCTTTATTATTATTTTTTTTCATTTTCAGTTCTGTCCTCTGTTCTGATATCTATTCTGCAAAGAAAAAGATGGGGGTGATGTATGATGTGGGTCAGGGACAGGGAGGTTTGGGAGGGGAGTGGGCCTCTGTTTGTTTCTCAAGTAGATGCGTGCGTGCGTGAGAAAGTGTGCAGGGTATTCCCTCTGTCAGTCAATAAGATCAAAGACAAAAGGCAACAGAAAGTAACTAGTTTTCTTTTCTTCTTTTCTCCTCCTTTATTTAAGAGTGGTAGATAGATAGCAACAATCACATAATACAAAACAGAGGAAGAAGAAAGAAAAAAAAAAAAAAGGAAAAAAGACCCACTTTCTTTTTACCTCTCTCTGCCATTTTGGGTGGATCAGCCTCTCCCCTTCCTCTGCTCCACCGTGTAAAAATCTATACTAAAGCTGTCTCGTATATCTTGTGTCAGCACAGTTTACACATTTAATAATCTAATACGCAGAGCCTCCCTCCGTCTCTCTCTCTCTCTCTCTCATAAGACACCTCTTACACGCCACCGTCCTTCTCTTCACCACCTCTACTAATCTAAACATATAAAACTATTCATTTGTGATTCGTATTATTATTACTATTACAGCAGCTCCTGTCCGGCAACTGGGGTTAGGGTAGCAATAATGCTGTTCCATTCTCTTATGATTGTTGACAGAGAGTTCCGTTTTACCTCCGTTGTGAATCACACATTTCTTTTGAAATTGAAGAAAAAATAAATTGTTATTATCATGACTATAAAGTATGATGAACAAGTACAGAAAGAAAGAACACAAAGCAAAGTTGATAGATTCATAATTCATCAATGGTCATGATCTGTACTTGTTATATTTGGTTTTGAGATCACAAATTCAAACTCTTCCATGACATCTCATCATAAGAAGCAGCTCCTCCAATCGTGAAAGGAATTGGATAGCTTGTTGTATGGTGAGATGGTGTTATAATTGGATGTTCTTTGAGAATTAGTGGGATATTTTTGTTTTGAGTAATAAAAACAAAGGTAATGGCAGGGATTCTGCTACTTTACTACTTACTACTACTTAGAAAGAAGAAGAAGAAGAAGAAGAAGATCGTTTTCAAATATCTCCTTATCCCAAATAGATGTGTACAAAAGAAGAAATAGGATTTAACTGTTCAATCCGAGTGAGTCCAAATTGTACTCATTATACATAGGGGGGGGGGGGGGCATTGCCCTTTCTTTTCTTTTTTCTTTTTTTTTCTTTTTTTTTCTTTTTTTTTTATTTTTACCCAAAAAATATAATAACAATACTCCAAAAGAGCATTCCGAATTTAGACAGCAAACCTTACATTAAATGGCACAAAATTCCCTACGAGAAACTAGGAACAAGGAAAAGGGGAGGAGTGAAATATGCCATAGAAAAAAGTTTTAAAAGTTGATTCGTGATTTGATTATACGCTTATAAGACCAATCACCCACCATTTCGTGACATATGACACAAAGTATGAAATTCAGACACGAGAGAGAGATTAGTGAATGACACGTGATTTGATTAGTCATGAAATTAGTTAATTTAATTAGATTTATGAAGAAAAAGTAGAGAAAGAGAGAGATGATGTATCTAATCGGAAGATCACATCCATCCGATCCTATTCTCATCCATCTACCCATCACAAAATCAGAAGTTGGAGAGATTGATGCAATCCGAAGTTGACACATCATGCTCGCATTTTTAGATCACAGGCTTTATATCACAAATAAGCATGCATGCATGCATGCAATACATTGCATTCGCATTCTAATAATATTATATATTTATTTTAATATCGGAAACTTCATAAAATAATATTTATTATTCTCCCGTTTTGGCCCTGTATGGGACGACTTTCTCTCCTCAAGAGAGTAAGAGGACACAGAATTGTCACTTTTCTTTTTTTTTTGTATCTCTTCTTCTTCTCATTGACATGTCAATCATTCACCACCGCCCTCCTGCCCATGTTCTCTATAACCCAATCACTTCGGTACCTTCTTTTTATTCATCTTTTATGTGTTAAAAATATTGTTTTTTCTTTTTTTTTTTATTTAAATATAAGAAAAGGTGAAAAGTAAAAATTAAAAAAAATTACTATTCATCGTTTGTTTGGTTGTTGCAGCGACCAGCGAGCAGTGTGTGGATGGAGATCGAGAGTGATCGTGCTGGCCTCGCAGATCGCGTGTGACGCAACGTGAAGTCATCCATCCCCGCCGCCCTCCACCTACGGCGCTGCCTAGTGATAGTCAGCGCTTTTTACTCGCTGGGCCACACCTCTCTCCCTCCGTGGCCCCATTGCTCTGTTTCTTACACGTGACTTTTTTTTCTTACAGGCGAGGGGGGCCTTTGGGGAGGATTATACTGGATTTCTGGGTCTGATGGGCTTTCAATTCTTTCAACCGAGTTTGGGTTGGGCTGGGCTTGGCAACTGCTTCTGCTTGATTGGGACATATCACAATCTTATCTTACCTGTTCACACCTCACGTGATAGAGAATTTATTATTATTTTTATTTATTTATTGGTATGAACAACCATGCATTATTGTATTAAGACAAGAATCCATACTATACTGTACTGTCTTCATACCTCTACCTACTATACATCCTTATAGATTATTATTTTTAAAATGTTTTTCACTTTTGAAATATGAAAATCGGTTTTAGAAAGGTAACAAGTTTGTTTTGTAATTGTTTTTGTGTCATTTTTTGTTTAAAAATTATTTTTTCAACTCTCTCTCTCTCTCTCTAAAAGTAGAACATGCTTAAAGAAGGCTTGAGTAGGGACCGAGCAAAAATTTATTGAATGAAAGCAAAACAATATAACACGTAAAAGATTAAATGTGAATTGAATGAGAAATACCGAGATGAAGCTGGAAAGATTAAGAGATTGTGGATATATTATAAAATTATAGATATTAATTAATATTTAGATATATAAATTATATACTATGATTGTGATTGTACACAAGATGAATGTCTCATTGTAAAAAATAATAAATATTAATATTAAATATTATTTTACTATACGGATCGAAACCCTTATCGACCCGTATAATAATCTAAAATAGTAGAATAAATAAATATGATCGTCAATATTGAACTTTCTCGTTGATTATTTAATGAATGATATATTGATGATTCCCCTTCTTTTTACCCTTCTCTTTTTATCTCTCTGCACTTAATCTTACCTTAATATGAGTATGTAAAAAAAAGAAAAAAGATCAAACAATGTTGGAAGTGTTTCTTTCCCATTATTGAAGCTTATTTGCTCAAATTTTCATTTATGCAAAATCAATGCAAAAAAATTTGGAAGTGTACTTTGAAATGGAGATTGAAAATTTAGTTTTGAATATGAACTTGTAATATTAACATTAATTGTTAACATCTTGTTTGAAAAAAAAAATCGAATTAAAAAATCAAATATGCAAAACATATTTTGTATCTTAAAAAATATTTGTATATCTCTAACAAAATTTTCAATAATCATTACAAAAATTAATTTTATAAATATAAAATATGCTGACATGGATTTCTGTCCACCATATAGGGTTCCGCCATCTGCATTATGCTCCTAGATCGGTACCTGCATGCAAAGACAAACTACTGCCAGGGAGGCTACCAGCCAGCTATACTTCAACACTTTAGTCAATTTTTAATAGAGATTTAGAGAGACGAGAGTGTTTTTTATATGTTTATTTTTATAGCCCAAAATAACATTACCACACTCTTTTGTTATGAGATATTTATACATGTTTGAGGCGGTGGGGTCCGACACACCGAGTATTAGTAACTATCCAGTTGTTTATGACCGAGCTGAGCGAGGGAATAGGAATACATGTCTCAGTTTCAACGTCATCCGGAGTCTTCTCATCCCGTTCCACTTGTATTGGCCCAACCGACATTACCTCAGCCATTGGCCCTCAGCATTCTGGTGCTTTACTGACATGAGTTGTATTTTAGCTCGTGAAGTTTTTTCGAAATATGATATAATAAAATACAAAATATATTGCTAAGCATAGCTTAATACTCAACATTGCGAATCATCGTCCGTCTTTTTCCGAGCTTCTTTGTGGCAAAATCCTAGTAATGAATTATGTTTTCTTCCGCTTCATTTTTTATTTTATTTTATTCAATAACAACTACGAGATTAGATCGGATCGAATCCAAACGAACCGAACCAATTTATTTATATGGAAATTTAATAACTCTAATTACTTTCATATAAATTTTTATCAATTCTTGTGATTTAGTTTTTGTGTCAGTGTCTTTAAGTATATATGAGCGATAGGGAAGAAAAGATAAGAAAAACAACAGTTTACGTACGGAAATAGAGAGAAGGGATCTTACGATGTATAGTGATGTCAGCGTCAGATGATTAGGACAAGCGGGCCCACCTTCTGTTGTATACGTTCTTTGTTTCAGTGGCCCACGTTTCTATGTTGGATCCCTGACAGGAGTCCTAAATGGTTCAAGTCCTAATGGTCCATGATCCAAGTCCTTTTTTATGGGATTGAGAAAATTTAATATTTATATTATTATATTATTTTTATATATGATTAAAAATATATTAATATTATCATAGATATACTTTTTTTTTAAAAATAATTTTTTAAAATCCAATTAGTATTCAAATTATTCCCTAAATTAATTTAATTACTTTAAAAAAAAAAAAAAATTTGGTCAAACAATTAAATTAATATATTTTAATTGATTTGACTTTTGAAAAATTAGGTACCAAAAAAAAAAAAAAAAAAAAACTTGTTATCTAAATTTGGAAAGCCTAATGACCAAACCTAAGATGGATAAAATGAGGAGTGGGCCTGATCATTACAGTCTTTTGCCTAATTTCAAAATCTGAAGAAAATTTGGAACAAATTATATGAGGAAAACGACAAGAATTAATTATTATATTTATATAATAAAAATAATTAATAATTTTTTAAAGTATTATTATTTAACATATAATTTTTTTGGTCAAAATGAATAACATATTTTTTACAAGTAAGTTAACTAATCAGATATTTGTAGTTTTCCCATTCAATTCTCTACTTTTTTTTTTTGTTGGTACGATATGATTACTTTTCTTTAATTAAGAAATAAATAAATAAAAAAAGGGTGAAATCTGTACGTTTGTTTTGTTTGATATGTCGATCTTGTCAGGTCCATAATGGACAAAAAAGAAAAAGAAAAAAAAAAAATGAAAGGAAAAACAAAATTTCCTTCCTATAAATCGAGTGTGGCATAAGCAAAGCAACGTAAGAAAATGTACGTCCCTCTCTGTTTTGTTTGTTTGCATGCAGAGAGTAGAGGAAGAGCATCGAGCATCGTACAAGAAGACAGAGTGTGGTCTTTGTGCAATGGCAATACCGACGCTCGCTAAATTACTTATCTGATTATTTTTATTTTTATTTTTGTAGATTTTCACAAACCCAGAAAGATGGAAATTTGAAAAAAAAAAAAAAAAGGAAACAATGGAAAATGGAAACGGGAATAAGGAAGCAGATACAACAGCAGCATCGCCGTCAACAATCACGATTAAAGGCATTCTGAGTCTGATAATGCAAGAGATCGATGAAAAGGATAGGAGGAGGGTGATTTCTCTTGGCATAGGCGACCCTTCTGCTTATTCTTGCTTCCACACTGCACACGTTGCAGAAGAAGCTGTTCTTGATGCTCTTCAAGCTCGGACCTTCAATGGCTATGCTCCCACTGTTGGCCTTCCTCAAACAAGAAGGTATCCACTTGTGTTGCTTTTCTACGGTTATTTTAGCTTCATTTTCACTTTTGATATTGAATAAATGATGAGTTAAGACTTAAGGGTCTATACAAATTTAGGGTTTTTTTTTATATTTTTTTTCTTCCTTTGGTGTTCAAATTGAGGTTGAAATTGTTCCAATGTGGGTAGTTGGTTTCGAATCCTCTGTTTTGACTTTAAGAGTATTTATTCAGTTCAAACTATCTGCATGTAGCTGAATCAAAGTAGAAAGAAACTGTAGTTATGATTTTTTTAATTTATATTTTTTAAACAGTGCTATTGCAAAATATCTATCCCGAGATCTTCCATACAAATTGACATCGGACGATGTTTTCATCACATCCGGCTGCACACAAGCAATAGACATTGCTTTGACGATGCTAGCTCCACCCGGTGCAAATATCTTGCTTCCAAGGCCAGGCTTTCCTATCTATGAACTATGTGCCGGGTTTAGAAATCTTGAAGTCCGGTACGTAGATTTGCTTCCACAGAACGGTTGGGAAGTAGATCTTCAAGCGGTTGAGGCTCTTGCTGATCAAAACACTGTCGCATTAGTTATCATAAATCCCGGAAACCCTTGCGGGAATGTATATAGTTACCAGCATTTGAAAAAGGTCGGTCAGGTTTTGAAAATAATTTGCTTTTTGTGAACATATGTATGAACAGTTTTTATTTTTTATCGTGTCTTTAGATTGCAGAAACGGCAAGAGAGCTTAGGATTCTGGTGATTGCTGATGAGGTTTATGGGCATCTTGTTTTTGGGGGGAAACCATTTGTGCCGATGGGAGTTTTCGGATCGATTGTTCCTGTTCTTACACTTGGATCTTTATCGAAGAGATGGATTGTTCCTGGATGGAGACTTGGGTGGTTTGTGACAAGCGATCCTTGCGGCATGTTTAGAAAACCCAAGGTCTTTGTCGGGTTTTTTTTTTCCTTTCGTTCTATTTCTGAGAATAAATTATTCAGCTTTTATTTTCTTCTAGATGATCGAGCGTATGAAGAAGTATTTTGATACTCTAGGGGGCCCTGCAACCTTCATTCAGGTGAATTCTTAATTCATTTATGAAACTCGTTAGCCTCTTGAACAAGTTCTAAAATGGTGTTTTTTTGGGTCTGTTAGGCAGCTGTTCCTCGCATACTAGAGGAAACTGACGAGGGTTTCTTCAAGGAAACTATAAGCATACTTAAGCAGACCACGGAAATTTGTTGCAACAAGATAGACGAGATTCCGTGCATTACATGTCCGTATAAACCAGAAGGGTCTATGGCAGTAATGGTGAGGAGTATAATTATAAGTTGTTGGGAACTGAGTTTTGATGGTCTTATATATAGATAGATAGATGGTGCTCATAGGGAAATTGCTTGGTGCAGGTGAAACTGAATCTTGAAGTACTAGAAGATATTAGTAATGATATCGACTTCTGTTTTAAGCTCGCCAAAGAGGAATCTGTGATCGTTCTTCCTGGTAAAAACTTTAAGACAATTTCTTTTTTGATATGTTAATTCTTCTGTGGAAGGATTGTAAATAGGATTTCTTGGGTGTGGCATGGTTAAAATGGTTAGCTTGTGATGATGTTTTTTCCTGAAACAGAGCAATCAATCTGTTCTTCTAAGAAAGAGATACTCCGCTAATGTGATCTCACAGCCCAAAAACTTAAAGACAATTGAGCGCAAACAATTTTGTAGGAAGCAATTCTATAATTACTGATTAAGAGGAATTTCGAATTTTCTTTTGCAGGAACGGCAGTGGGGCTAAGGAATTGGCTCCGGATTGTTTTCGCCATTGATCCACCCTCTCTAGAAGAAGCTTTGGAGAGGATAAAATCTTTCAACAAACGGCACGCCCGGAAATTAGGAAGATAACTTTATGTAGCAGCAGGTTGGCTAACAATAAAATTCTAGATCTATGTAATACTATTTGCTCATGCCATGTATCACATACCAAAATATGGACATGGAGATCGGAGACACTTCTCCTTTCAAATGGTCAACTTTTAATGCTATTAATTGATCTGTAGTTCATATGGAAAAGCAATCAAAATTACTTGGCCAAACTCTACTATTCTATCTCCTTCCCAATACTTTACAATAAGTAAATCAAGTGGAGCAACTACTAACAACTTCTCATAATCAATATGACATAGAAGCTTCTTAGCAATACCCAAAAAAGAAAAAAAAAAAAAAAAAAAGGGGAGAGAGAAACAGGAAGACAGGGCCAAAGTGTAGCCAGAAAGATTTGAGATTTGATGAACGGATAAATGTGCTACTTTTGGTTTCAAACGACATAAAACTGGAGTTTGGAGTCCTAACGTGATTTGAAACGCATAGCAAACGGAAAATTGAAAAGCGGGGATCCGATGTGGCGTCGCTTTCGCACAAACTTATCGACTAAGTTTCAGGAAAAGCCAAAAGAAGCGTAGACGTTACAACTCCCCCCAAAAAATAGTAAAAGTAGGACTACGAAGCTTCGTAGCAAATAAAAATCGAATACAGAGAAAGAGAGAGTGACACGGAGCGTTGCTTGATCGCGGTGAAATTAGGGTTAGGGTTTCTTGTTTTTGAATTTCGTGGATCAATGGCGACAGTGGGAATACCAACAGAGGGGGCTGCATCGGCGCAGCAAGCCAATGCGGTAGCTAAACCAGGGCTGAGAAAGCCGGTGTTCGTCAAGGTTGATCAGCTCAAGCCAGGGACAAGTGGCCATACACTCACTTTGAAGGTTCTTAGAGTTAACAATGTGTTGCAGAAAGGTCGATCGACGTCGCAGCATCTCCGTCATGCTCGGATCGCGGAGTGCCTGGTTGGAGACGAGACTGGTACCATCGTTTTCACTGCGCGCAATGATCAAGGTATTACTGTACACGCTCTGTATGAATGGACTGTTACGTTTTTTGTTTTCAGATTTTGGTTGGTTGCTGAGACTGTGTGTAAGGAAATGTGGAAATGTGCTCACAGATGGATATGTTAGGAAGTGTGCTCTGTTTTTTTTTTTTTATATTTATTTTTGGGGTCTGTATTTTGGTGAAACGTCTGATATCTTCTTTTTATGTGTGAATTGCTTTCATTTCAATTTCGAGTTTTTTTTTATCTGGTTGCTGATAATGTTTAGGAAGATAACTCTTTTGATGGGTTTGCCGCGATGGAAATGTGCTCTGTTTTGTGGACTGCATTTTGGTAGAAAGTCTGGTTAAGCATGCATGTATAATCTTTAAATGTCTGACCAGATATGGATTTTGGTTATATTTTCTGCTTCTCTGTTTGGTTGAATGCGAACTCCTGTTTAATCTACGGCTCATTACATATTACATATTATCTTTTCGTGTTTCTGTGGCACGAGCAATGCTACCACCACTGTTCTTGTTGTAGTTTGGTATTATAGAAGCACAAAAGCTTTTGATTGTCTTTGGTGCACACGATGAACAGTATCCACAATGCCTTGTTCTTGCTTTGTTCTGCTTCTATGTCAATAATGAAGAAATTCACTTACATGGCGCTGATAAACGTGTGCTCAGTTGATATATTGATTCAAGATGCAACCATCATCCTCCGCAATGCAAAGATCGATATGTTCAAAGGATCAATGAGGTTAGCAGTTGACAAATGGGGCCGGGTTGAGCTTACTGAACCTGCTAGCTTCACCGTCAAGGAAGATAACAACCTCTCTTTAGTCGAATACGAGCTTGTCAATGTTGCCGAAGAATGACCAAACTGTCATCCTCAAGAACAACCTATATATAATGTATTGCAGCTATGAATAGTTTAGTTGGCTTATTTTGTGGAAGAATGATTGGTCTCTAGCCAAGTTCTTTTGGGGTGGATACCTTTTCCTCTTACGATCAATTATCATACATAGTAGTTGGTGATGTTAGTAAATGGATGCATATATATATATATATATATATATAATAAAGTAAATGTATTGAAATAAATAATTTAAAATTTTATTCGGATTATATTTTAATATTTGGAATTATTATTATTATTATTATTAATATAAATAAATGAAATTAATTATTCCTTCTCCTCTCTTTTCTTCTCATATCGTATAAGTAGGCATTAAAACTGTGAAAAAAAAAGAGAAAAGAAGGATTTTCTTCCTCCAAAATAGAACATAAAAAAAAGGGGGCCTTTATTTATTTTGATATTTTTTTTGTCTTTGGCCCACCGCGCCATCGAACAATTCGTTCCTTTGAACTCAGAAGACGGGAGCATGGCGTCGAACTCGGCTTCGCGCTTCGACGGAGTTTCCTCCCTTTTTAAATCTGCTGCTACAACGCTCTACTCCGACAATCAGTCTATGCTCGCTGTAAGTTTTCCTAACTTCGGATTTCGCTCTTTAATGACCGGTTTGTTATCTGCTCACTGTTATGAAGTCATTGAGTTATTTACTTGATTTGTTTCAGGAAATTCGGAAGACTTTGATTTTGATGAAGGAAATCGGGGTAGATTTGGAGAAGGGAAATCAGTCCGAACTGGTATTGTAGAAGGGAATCGTGCTAATTCTTTTGATTCAGTTGCTAGTTCTGGTTCGAAAAAACTTAGGTTTATTATTATTATTATTATTATTTTTTAATCCTTTTCTCTCAGGTTAAGGAGCTTGAAAGTGCTGTGGTTGAGCTTTTAGATACTTATGAAGACTGCACACAATTTTCATTAGCAGCTATGTCTGCTGGAAACAATTATCAACCAGGAGACGAGGTGCTTGAATCTATATCCCATAGATAGTTTTTCCTCATTTCTAGCCCTTTACTTTCCCCTGCCTAACTTATCATTTTGATATTGTAACAATATAGTTACCCGATTTCGAGAAATTACTTAAGGACGAGATCGCAAAGGCCAAAGCAACTTCTTCTTCAGATTCACAGAACCATCCCATGATACGGCAATTCAGAGAAGCCATTTGGGTATGTTACCTCCTTCTATGTTTAAGAGATCATATTTGTCTAAAGTTTCTTTCTGTTTCCACTAAGCTGGTTATGTTGCCATTTTTGATGCAGCATGTTCATCATGCTGGGCAGCCCATGCCAGGTGAAGAGCAGGAGGATATGGTAATGACCGGTACACAGGGCAATATTTTGAACATCACTTGCCCCTTGAGTGGAAAGCCTGTTATTGAACTGCAGAAACCCATTCGTAGGTACTATACGAATCTCATAAAAGTCTGATACTTAATTCATCGGGTCCAGTCTGTTTGAAATTCAAGCTATATGAGTCACTTGTGTGTATAAACTTCAGCTTCTAATCTTTCTCATATACCTCTCAAACTGTAGTGTGGCATGCAAGCATATATATGAAAAGAGTGCAGTTATGCTTTATATGAAATCAAAACATGTACGCCCTCAATGCCCTGTAGCAGGTAAGAAGATCTCCTACCTGCTTAGGTTTTGTTTACTAGGCTATTTTCAACCTTGGTTGGTTTTTATTCTTTTTCAGGGTGTCCCAAATATTTGGAGCCAGGAAAACTGGTATCTGACCCACTGTTACTGTGTGAGATTGACGAAATGCGAACAATGGCTAAACAAAGTACTAGGACCGATCCAATTGAAGATTTCACGGCATTAGATGAGGAAGAAGAAGAGGAAGAAGACTGAAGTTTTTCCCCTTTGGTAAGTTAGAAAATTGTCTTTCAGATCATGATTTTGAGATTTTCTCTATGACTGGTATGGTGGTGGTACTTGAGCCAGTTTTGGGTGTACCACCCTCTGTAAATGGTTTACCAGAACCAGTATTTTAGGAACATTTTCATTTTTTTCTTATAGGATTTGAAGTCATTTTTAGTGATTTATTATAAAAAGTTGGAATGATTTTACAATCTTTGAACTGAGAAAGAAAGGTAAGTGTTTGTTTCTGAAGATCATCAATGGCAGAAAGGTAGAATTTACATATTTCTTAAAAGTAAATACAACAAGTTCATACATTCATCTAGCTCCTGATGGAAATCTATGATTAACCCACTGGGAAGTAGGAACCCAGCAAACCCACCATGATAGTTATTGGTTTTTCATTCTAACAAAACAACGATTTGCTCTTGTACTGTTTTCAAATTTCTAGCTCTGGTAGATCTTGCACAAACTGGTTGATGTAGCCATCCATGAAGCCTGGTTTCACCAGTATCTCTCTCCACCTATTTCACATATTTCACCATCTTTATCCATCACACGCTTGATGGCTCTGCTCAAACTCTCCTTAGTAAACCACCCTTTCTCACCCTTCCTCACCTCCACTGCAACCTTCAATTCATCAACCAATAGCTTAGAGTTCAAGATCTGGTCACCTAAGTGTGGCACTAGCACAATTTGACACACTCATCAAAGACTCCCACATTGACCCAAACGCACAATGGTTCACAAAGCACCCAACTGATGGTTGGTGCAGTATTGATGGCTGCTGCACCCAACCCCCATGAACCACCCCCCCTCTTTAACCCTCTCTTCAAAATCTTCTGGTAAGGCCTCTTCAATGGAGGTGCATCCCATAGGTGGCTTCAAAGCTATAAAAAAGGGCATCCCTATAAGCTCAAAGCCTAAGAGGAGTTCCTGAAATTGGTCCTCGGCTAGAATGAACGACCCACACCTATTGAGCCACTTAGCCCACTGGTCGTCTAACACCGTCTTAACGGGCTCAGGCAAATCGGGCCCAGTTAACAAAATCTGCTTTCCATACTGGTCTGCCAAGCAGTCAACAAATTCTCCTTCCAGCCCCCTGCAGCTTCTTAGAGATATGGCATCACATAATTTCATGCAAGTGGTGATCCATTCATAGAACGTTATGTCATCACCAAAGGGTTGAGTCATGAACACTAACAATGATTGAGCTTCATTACCATGATGAACTACAGTTGTTGATGGATAGCCATGAGGTGGATTTCTCATTTCTTCCAGAGTATATTTCGGGTAGGGACAAGTGCCATGGCTCATGATGATGGGCTAACAATACCATAAGAAATTGACTTAACCTTTGAGTGGATTACAAATTTTTGGTATCCAATGAGCAATTTCGAAGAAAACATAATCGGGTTTTGCAGCATGTAAGATTTCTTCAACAGCGGCACGGGTCTGGTCCAGAGCAACGGCTAGTAAGTTATTTAAAGAAAGTGGTATTTATCAGGCAGTTTCGGTGCCTTGAGGGAGGCCATCAACACGAGGGATTGTCAGAATTTGGAAGGAGATAAGATGTGGAAGAAAATTAAGGTGCTGTAATTGAATTAAAGCTTTCTTGGGTGGTATGTAAGCGACCTTATGGCCTCTTGCAACAAGGTCGTTGGAAAGGTTGAGGTAGGGAGTCATGTGGCCAGGGCCAGCCATGGAAACATGATTATGTGATAATTTGAACTACTCCCAATCTTAACCATTTTGATCTTTTGGTATGTTTATTACTTTAAGCTCAGAGATTATATATATATATATGTGTGTGTGTGTGCAGTTTACTAGCCGGGACAGTGGGCAAAGTGGTGGTTGGGGCACTTATTTGCGCAGATTAATGAGGTAAGTACTTGTAGATTGTGGCTGATTGAGTTGGTGGTTGAAAATGGTAGCTGAGTTTCCTTCACGACAGCATTCGGTGAAAAAACAATAAAAGCAACTTGATCAATCCCGTTTTAATGCAGCTGCGCAAAAGCAAGCAGATTGTGGCCATTTTTGGTCGATTTTGAGAATAAGCAGCGTGTGATTCTTTTGTAGACACTCATCCGTGTTGTGAGAAAGATACCGCGCTATAAGAAATGTCGAAAGTGGCAAACAACGTAGGCATGTATGCAAAAGCATGCATCTAGTATACCTCGAGACAAAACGAAGCTTTTGTTACAACATTTTGACGAGACTTTTCACCTTTTATATGTTTGCTTTGATTAAAGAACATTTCGGTGGTTTTTGGAATGTACCCATAATGAAACTTATGATACTAGCTGGCTTGGACAGATGGATGCAATATCATTGAATAAGGCACGTCCTGAACATGCAAAGACAACCACTTGGATCGAATTGGAATCCCCATGTTGACATACTCAACTGCACATTGTGGCGAGTTGTCCACATGCGGAGTTAACATGCACGACAACCTCACTATTCCTTATCAAGATACCATTGAACAGTCAAGTGTCCAAGTTATAAAATTAATATGAAAAAGATTTGCTCTGCAATTGGGAGCTAAACTAAAGAGTAGATGTCATTGTGAAGATATAATTTCTTAACAATTTACAAACTAGGACAGTAGGGGTCAAAAGAAGAATAACAAAAGCATGAACCAAATTACTTACTATACCCAGTAAAACTTAAGACCCAATTCGACAAAATTCACCACTTACCAGTTTACTACCACCACCCCACTAGAAAAGCTCCATTTTTACCGCGAATCTAGTGTCAAAATCCAACGCCGAGCGTAGCGGGACGCTGCGGCTCAAGCTCTCTATTCTTCCAAAAGCATGCATCTGGTCCTGGAGCCAGCTTAGCCGCCGACCTCTTCGGTTCTGATTTACAGCGCGGGAGCACGTGCGGCTCGCAGCCGCCCTTGGAATTCACCAGCTGCTTTTGATCTATCCTTGTTACATGCGCCGCCGACTTTGCCGGGTAAGAACAAGACGACCTCGCAGGCTGAAGGAGCATTGGCTGCGTGCTGCTTCGCACAGGATTAGGCTCGACAAAGATGCGTTTCTTGGGCTCATCTCGTCCGTTGGTTTTACTGACTTGTCTTTTCTTCTGCTTCTCCGGTTGTGGCCGTCGGATGAAGTCGGAGCTGCAAACCCAAGTCTCCTTGGAAACTTCCATGGAAAGCTTGGGCTCACACATCATCATCAGCAAGCAATCCGGCAAGCCCGAGGTGGCTTCCTTGTTCTGTGGTCTTCTTGCTGTTTGACTTTCTTGTTCCTTTGACTGACCCTGACCCACTTCATTTTCCGGGTTGTCGGATTCGGTCGGTTGTTCAGGGATCGCTTTCTCCTCCTCGTCTCCCTCTTCACAAGATCTCTCTCTGGTCTCTATCACTTCCGTTGACACCTCCGCCACCTTAGCAGCTTCTTCATCTTCAACCTCTTCTTCCTGTTTACTTTCCTCTGCTACTTGTTCTGACTGTCTAGAAAATAAAACTAAAGTGGGAGAGTTGTCCCTTTTCAAATCACCATCTCCATTTTCTTCTCCCTGTTCTTGTTCTGTTATATTTTCTTCAGCTTGTAGCTTTACACGATCTAGCATCTCTTCTTCTACTGAAGAGCAACTTAGCATCACTTCTAATGCAGGGTGGTTCATATCCAGCTTCCCCCCTTCTTTTTCCATTACATCAGTTTGTTTCTCTTCTTCTTCATCATGCTTTACTAGATTTTTTTCTTCTTCTTTTACCACATTATCTTTAGTGCTTGTTTCTAGATTATCTGCTGCATTACTATCTACTTCTTGAACAACAAAGTTTACATTTTTGTCTTGCTCCTCTGCCCCCTCCTCCCCATAATAACAAACCCCTTTCTCAAGCTCCATTACTTCTTGTTCAACTTTCGATTCTGCATTACCTGCTTGTATTACTACCTTAACTACTTCTTGATCTTCCTCTTCATTGTCAACTTCTGGTGCAGGTGGGTACCAGAACCGATTAGCAAGCGCAGCCATTTTCACAGGATCAGATCTACATCTCATGAGCAACAGAGCATTCTTTGGAGGAATGCAAGTACTAACCCTCGTCCCCTCTTCTTCTTCGTCCTTCATAGTTGCACAACTCTCCTCTCCAGTAAATTCTATCCCCTCAAACATCTGCCTCCTCTGACTACTCCTGCTACTCTGTTCTCCTTCTCGCTGCTCTTCTACCACCAATTCTATCTCTCTCTGTTTCCCATCCCCATCTTGCAATGAGACTAACCACCTCGCAAAAACCGCCCCACAAGACCTCCCTCTATTACTACTCTCCGATCTCTCTGTCTTGACCTCTTGCTTCTGATCCCTCTCGCTCGACGTACACGAAGATCGACACAGCAAGAGGCAGTTTAGCTCTGACCCTAATCCCTTCAACGCTTCGCAGATGGTTAATGGCAGATGGACCCACCTCTGGTTTCTGTGCGGTAAACACTCATGTTGTTGTGAATTCTGAAGCGACTGGAAACTATTTTGGTGATGGATTTGAACTGGGTCGTTAGTATTTTGCTGCTGCTCTGTTTTCCGGAAGCTAGCTTCAGAACCTCTGCTGCTGTTTCTTCTAGATCTGTTGATCCTAAGCTTCTTCCCCTGTTTCTTGGTCTTCACTCTGACTTGACCAATGCAGGTCACTTTAGGAGAAGATGGCTCTGGGTTTTCAAAAGCGGAGCCTTTCTTCTTGCCTACTACGGATGGGAACATGGGTGAGGCCAGACCACCTTTCAAGCTTCCGCTGTTTCTGAGGCGGCGGCTGAGAGAGGTGGAGAGGGAGATTTGCTGCGGTTCTCTTTGACGGCCGGGGCTGACAATGGATTTGGAAGAGATGTTAATCTTCATGGAGGAAGAGTGAAGCAGGGGGTGAATAGTATTTTCGACAGTGAGAGATTGGGTTGCTTGATGCTGCTCAGAAAGTGTTGTTTTATCAGAAGTGATGTTTTGCCATGAGCCTAATGGATGAACATGATCTTTGCTTGGTTGTGTGTATGGTTGCCATTCTGGAGTTGCTGTAGGGAGAGAGAGAGAGAGAGAACAGTAGGGTTGTTAGAGGAAGATGTCCATTTGTGTATATGTGGTGTCCTTGTCCTGTATCAAAATGCAGGAAGCGAGAGTGGTAACTGGTAAAGCCTGTGGGTGTCTACAATGTCTAGTGATTAGGGTAGGGTCGGGTAGGCCCTTAGGTTGTAGGGCCATGTTATGATTTACTGTTCCTATATTACAGAAATACCCTTTTTCCACTTTTTTTATTTGGGGTGAAAACGAGATCTCGTCGTTGAAGATTTCGGCCCCATTTGGTTTGGTTAGTGACTGTGAGTGTCATATGTGGAAGAAAGAGGGCAAGAAAGAGAGAAAGACAGATGGTAACTTTGCAGCGTCGGGAAAATTGAGAGGAAAGAGAACAGGATAAAGGCAACAGTTTAGTTACAGTCTTCTTCTTTCTTGCATTATCTCACTCGATTCCCCTTAGCTAGCACCAGCCGTTTTCTCGACTAAAAGGAGTGAACGAGTGAGTGAGTATCGTGGAGATCTCACATGGGGCTGGGGGATGGGATTGGAATCCATATGGACGACTGGCGTTACGACATATACTAGCTGAAACTGAAACTGACGGAAAGCATCCAATGTTGCACGTGATATGTTGACGTCTAATCTAGCCCCCACCCAAACCCAAACTCCCTCCTACTAACGCGCGCTCGCTCTCCCGTGAGCTTCACAGAACTTTTTTTTCCCCAAACCTTTAACCTAATACTTAATAAGGTAATGAAGTAATTATAATGATCATATCTTTGTCTTTTCTTTGTTTAAAAAGCTCTAAAGTAAACCATTACTTGATGTTAAAGGAACTTTGTCACTTAATTATTATCGTTTATTTGATTGGAAAAACATAATAAAATAAAAATATTTCTTGCAACTAATTTCGATTATATATAAAAATACTTATATATATATATATAATATACGAATTTATAACATACCAAACTATATTATAAATATAAAGTATTGACTTAACAAGGAGAGGAGAGTAGAGCTAACAGGCCGTGCATATGCCTATTGCTCAGTTGTATATTATGATTGGAATTAGGACATCATTAAATAAGGAGAGAGATAATTTAATAATGGCTTCAATTTAACATATTAATATATGATAATAATTATTATTATTATAATTGGGTCCAGGCTATATTCAAGCGTAGGATTTGGCAACTAATATTAACACATGACAGAAGCTGACAAAAATATCCTGCATCCTTTAATCCACCTGGATTTGTAGCCAAGTTTTTTTTTTTATAATAATAATTATTGAAAGTAACTACACTAAAAAATAAAGTAATTTATATAAGTAAAGCTGCAACATAGTTTAATTATTGTAAGTAAAGTAAATTTCGCTTTTCTATCTTTTTCTTCTGTTTACTAGATTGAGAATTCAATGTATTTTACATAAATATATAGTAATCCATGTGAAGAATTATGATTACTAGTTTTCACAAGTGTCAGTAACAAGAGTTTTAGGTGTCCAAGATTTTCTTCTACTTATTTCTATCGTCATCTACTGAATTCACCTCACCATTCCCAAAGTGGGGGAGTGGCTGATAGGTGCTTGACAATGGCTTGGCTTTTGGAAGTTAGAGCTGAGCCTGACCCTCATTAATGAATTTCATGTTACCCACTTCTACTGTTAAGTTTGAACCATGGACCACTAAAGATTGAATATTTTGACAAAGCCTTCATTTTTTTTAGGGTGGAGGGGTTTGGTTCAGCTTTCTTGAGTTAGTTTTTGTGTCATAGACATTGCTTGAGAAGAAGATTGAAATATGCACAGATTTCCAACTGAATATCAAATGTTTTTCTAAGCACAAAAATTCTCAACTCTTGTAAAATGGACTCACATTTATTGTAGAAGCATCCTATATGAAAGTATATATCACTATCCATGGAAAATGCAGAAAGAAGTATTCACAGAAATTTAGAATATCTGTGTTGATAAAATCGGAAATTAGAATGTGCAGTGAGAGCTATGTCTATGGGATTTTCCTTCACTGAAGTTCTAGAACGACCTTACCAGGAACAAGCTTCTTATCCTTTGCCTCATGAGCCTCCCTCACTTGTGTAAAGGGAAACGTTTTCTCCACGGGTATTTTGAGCTTTCCAGCCTCAGCAAGCCGTCCTATCTCGTGTAGACCTTCCGAGTCAGCTCTCATGTATGTCCACCAATATTCTACACCATCAAAAATAGAAACAGAAGTTTGATCCATGACTTGGGCAATGAGTATATTTATGTGCAACAATAAAAAGACTTTGTATAACACACAAAAAACGTCTCTTTGTTACCTATTCCATGAGACAACCTGTATTGAATCTGTTTCTTCAGTAAAACGGCTGTGGCTATGGGAAGCCCAACTGATATCCCATATCTATCAGCCAACGAAGCAGACTCACCCTACAACCAAATGATCATATCTGTTAGTGGTATACATCATATAGGAAGCTTTAAAATTTCTGCATAAAGAATAATTATTTTCCATATGTTACCTGAAGTGTCATGTAATGTCCACCTCTCCTTAAGAAGTTGATGCCTATTCTTTCAGTCTCTGGGACACCAATAGTGTCCAAAACAGCATCAAACTTGCCTTTTATGGCCAAATCAATGTCCTGAACCAGTCCATAAAATTACATATGAGTACTCCCGACTCATGCATGTTAACTCATCAAAGATAATAACTTAATCTCATTGTCCGCTGATTCAAGCCGAAAACGAACCACAGATTAAAACTTGAATTTGTCTCACCTCAGCCGTGTAGTCTATGGCCTGCTCGGCACCTGCTGCCAAGGATTTATTTACACTTTCACTTCCACAAGTGGTTGTAACATGGCAACCTGAAGCCACTGAAAGCTGAATTGCGGCAAACCCTACAGCTCCTCTACCCCCAATCACTAACAACCTCTGCCTGTTCAAAACAAATTGAGGATGCACCGATCATAGGATAACTTATTTTCATGTTTCCAAATCTAATATTTCTTAGTCCAAGAAGCCATGGAGTCGATGATCACAATTCAACTAAATGGAACAAAGTAATAAGCGCTTGTTTCCTACCAGATCCACCAGAACCAAACTACGCTGATTATTTTCTAATTACTAAACCCAGAAAGAACTCTAGTGACATAGAAATCATTTTCATACAACAAAAGATGTGGAAATGCAATATATGAAATTTTCCATTTAATAATTTTATCCAACTTCACGATATAATATTATTATAACTCATCTCTGCAGAGTGGATCTTTCACATAGATGTATCCGAGCTATATGAATTTACCCCTCGGAAATTCTAGCAGTACTCTTTAGCGCACGCCAAGCAGTCAACGTGGCAAAAGGAATGGCACTTGCCTCCTAAAAGCATAAAAGGTACAATATCAGTCTCTGCCCTTGAAAATTTATAAACAAAAGTAAAATTCAGCAGAATAGCACTTCATAAATTACCACATGTGTAAGAGAAGCTGGTTTCTGAGTTAATTCATCTTCTGAAAGAATTGCATAGTCAGCATAAGTACCCCTGATAGCAGTCGGATGCAGCGCACCAAAAACTTCTTGGCCAACTTCGAATGATTGGACCGAAGATCCAACAGCAGCAACTTCACCACTTATATCACGACCAATAATGAGAGGGAGAAGTGGTTGAAATATTGAGCGACCATATCCTGACCGCATCTGAAAACATTAATATCAAGACTTATCAGTTTATGCCAATCTCGACACTCTCATCGACCATAAAGAGAGGAAGCAGTGCACACTAGATAGCATTCAAACAAAATGTAACCATCCGTTTAAGTAACACTATAAATGATTCCACTCTCATTCATTGACTTGGAGGAGAACCAGATGGAAAGCAATTCAATTGCATATTTCAGCTTCATAGTCTTTCATTGTGCCTAATAGTAATGTTAGAAACTTAGAATGAACCCTAATGATAAGTCAAGATCTCTTAATCCCCTTCCTAAGCATTTAATCCATAAACGATAAACCAATCTATAGTGCTTTTTTCTTTCGAGGAAAATACGTCTCAAGCTTTCCTATTACTTATATTGGACACTTCATCCTACGAAAGGGCGCTCAAAACCGATACATTTTCCCACTGAGCAAACTGCCGAAGAAAGAAAGGAAGAAGAAAAAAAAAAAAGGGTTCCACAAGTTCTCACTCTTGTATCGAGCGGGTTGATTGCGACGGCACGAGCGCGGACAAGAACCTGATTGGGCTTGAGATCAGGGACGTCCACATCCGGCCGGAGCTCTAGCACCTCCGGACCACCGAAGCGGGGCAAAACCACAGCCCAGCAGCTGGTGACAATGCGCCTGAATCCAACCCTCATGTAGGGTTGGTAGCGTGAGCTGGAATTCGAATCGAAGGCTCCATATTTGAATGTGAAGTGTCTCAGGATTCGCATTGTTTCTCTACTAATCAACGACTTCGGAACAAATTTTCTTCTCAGAGCAATCTCCAAGAGAGAGAGAGAAGGAGATGGTTTAGGTTTTGACAGGAAAAGAAAAGAGAGGGAGAAATAAGGAGCATGGAAACAGACGAAGGTGAACGTGTCTGTGTTTTCGCCCGCGAAAGGGAGAGGAGGGAGAGGAGGGAGAGGAGGGAGAGAGAGTCGTAACTCGTACCTAGCAAATGTGACTGCCAGTTCGTCCTATAAAAGTGAGGATGGGCTTTTACGGTCGTGAAGTTGTAACTGTAACAATTCTGTACTCTGCCGTCACAGGAAAAAAACGGTCACCGCCGACTTCATTAAACATTCTAACCTCATTCAATACATTGACGTGTCATATTTAAATAAACTTATATCATATTGGCATGTTTAATGAAGTCGATAATTTTTAATCATTTAGATTAGATCTCAACTGCAGATTATACTGTTTTAAATTGTACCGAATATTTACTCGTAGACATGTTTTCCAGTGTTTGCATTAATGGAAGTAGCCAGCTTGGGATCATTGATCAACGAAGGGCCTACACGACTCTTCTGCTGATCAACATATGCTGCTTCATTAACTGCATGAAGCCGTTGCAGTCTGCACTCTGGAATCAGTTTCCGGCCGACGACATATCTTCCTCAACGGCTCAATTTCCAGACAGTAAGTTTAGAATAAAGTTTTCTAAGAATCCTTAATAATTCCGTTTATAAGACACGATCCATGTCATACCTCGTACTGATCGTGATCATAATGGACCAAGAATCTGCAGCGACGACCTCTTACATCATGTCCACGTCTCTGTGCATCAAGGATGTGGGCATCAAAGTAAAGCGCCTGCTCTTTACCTTCAAGTTTAAGAAAGATCAACTTGCAAATGTTTTGGAGATACGAGTACTCTGGCTTCTTCCCCCTATTCCCTTGTAGATGTAGTTATAAGAGAGTTCCACCTGAAAGCATAGTATGAGATCACCAGGAAGAATTGCAACACAGTCTGATGATTCCCATGGCAGGGAACGAAGTCTGACATGCATTTGAATATTAACCCACTCATCCTCCTCTGCTCCGAAACCAGCAAACCGGACTAGTACTACCTAACCAACAGCATTGGTGAGGTAAGATAACAAGAAGATAGAGGGAAAACGAATGCAGCCCATATTATAGTTTCATATAAAAAAAAACAGAGTAGAAAAACCTTTTCTTCTGTTCTCTTTCAAAAGAAGGAAAAGGAAAGTTCCTGTATAAGAAAATTTTACAAACAGATGCAGACTAATCGGATCACCAGTGTCTAGATATTTGTGGGACAAAAAGGTGGCTACATCATACCTACACAAAGAGACAACAGAATCAGATTATTATAGGGATTCTAAAGTTAGATCATTTAACAGTACATCAGCTCCTGTTAATTCTGCAACCCTTTGACAGAAAAAAGATAATTCTAACCATGCACGATCTCTGTCAGATTTTGCCTCAAATTCCATTGCAGAGGTCTCTGGGGCACCCTTTCCTGGCCCTGCAACTCGCAGAACCAAACTGCGGGTTAAGGAAATCTCAAATATGATGAAATAAAGAATCATATACTACTGATAGGTAATAGGATGAAAACGAAGGTGACATGGATTCAATACGAGCCACTTAAACATTGTACTTACCAGTTTCAGAGCAATCCAATGCCTGAAAGGCTTAGAAACCAAAATAAAGATAAACCTCAAATTTTTGGACAAATAGAGAGAAGGGCTTGAATCAGATCAGAGAAGTTCTTTCTACCTGAAAGAGTAGACATAGGAACAACTATAGATCGAGGTCTATTTCTCATAGGATTTGAATCTACTCGAGGCATGGGAGACACATTCAACTTTCCAGGAGCCTTGCTTGATTTTTCCCTGATAGCATATCGCCCATTTTGAAACCAATTCCAAACCTTTGGAGGAAAAAGAAAAATGGATAGAAGAGTCGCCATACTTGCTTCATTTGAACTGTGATCTTGCCTTTTCGATCAACCGACTTGCTACAGATAATGACAAAGGATCCACAATTTACATCATGTAGTGAATATGATTGCTGACCTATTATAGAAAAGGACTAAGCCACTTAGGCCCACCTGAACTTCTCTGCAAGGCTCACAATAAGTTCTCTAGCAGGCATTGAATTATCGTGTGCTTGTAGAATCGCTTCCATTTCCGTAACCTCATAGAAGAAAGAATTGTACATCTGATCGGTAATAGTGAATACGAGAAAGCAATCTGAATCATCTGATAATGATAATAGTTCATATAAATTCCGATAGAAACTGAAAACCTTAATAAAATCCAGTAACGATCTAAATGTTAATACAGCACAAGATCTTGAGCATAAGGAGCCTGAAATCGGAATCCACATAGTAACAATTCAAGCTCTAAATTCGAAGAACTCTGGCTTAAGACGATCAAAAGGTCGCAAAATAAAACTTAAGACAAGAATAAGCGAAAGAGGAAAAAGAAGAAGAACCTCGGCAGGAGCAAAACGGAAGGCAGGGCCTCCATTGCAGGGAGGTCGACCCATGAGCTTTTCTTCTCTCCTCTCTTTCGTTTCTTACATTTGTGTTCTGAAACGCTGGTTGAAACAGAAAAGAAGAAGAAGCGAGCTTCAAAATAAACTGCTCGCTAATAAAAGTGCGTTATTTACCGCGCGCTATACACGCAACTAAAATTTTCCCCGCAAAAATACCCTCAAGTGGCAAAATAGTCTTTTCGCAACATTCGAAATAGGGTGGTAGAACCGTAGGGCCCACGGGGCCCAACAAAATATTTCCGGTCTTTGGGCCGCAAATTAACCTTCTTATTGATGTAGCCCAAAATTTAATCACGCTTATAAAAACCAATGCAACTTTTTTTAATGCTTTGTTCCATGAAAATGATAATAATAATAGTAATAATAATAATAATAATAATAAGAGCGATTGAAAAATAATACAAAAGTCTGTTCCTGATCAGGTACATAAATAAAACTCAATTAAATGGAGGCAAAAAAAAAAAAAGTGAAAATTTGGAAGCTTTTGATGAGAGGCGGGTTGGGAATTGGGATGAAGAAGATGCAGGTGAGGGATGGGTAGCACTCAAAAGAGAGGAGGAGCCTCTCCTCCATCCTTGATTAGTTTCTTCCTGGGTTTGTGTTTCTTCTTCTTTTGCTTGAGCTTTATCTCATCTTTCACACTCTTTTCCCATCGTTTTCTGTTTCTCTGATATAGCACCATGGCTGCTCTAGCATCTTCAATCTGTAACAGTTCATTATAACATATGAGAAAAGAGAGAAATAAAAAAAAAACCACAAGTTTCTAGACTCGAAAGTAAACAAGAATACTAACAGGACAATGCTCCCCATTTTGGATCTCAACGCCAAGAAACTCGGAAGCTAAATGCCGTAGTGCCCTTCTACCCCCTTCCCTGTTTTCACCAACAACCAATTAATACGAAGATCATTCTTTAAAGTTGCAAACGGATAGAAAAAAAGATGAAAATTTTTACTTCTGAAAGAGAGAGTATTCCGAGGTGTCACGTATGTCCTCCTTCGGATGACTTAATAGCAATGCCTGTCAAAAGAGGAAAATTTACTTTTAACTTCTCAATATAAATATGTACATATATAAAATTATATATAGTAAACAACAGAATTTTAAGAACAGATACCTTAAGATCGTTGCGCAATGCATGTCCAACAAGAATCTTTCCTTTAATCAACTCTGCAACTTTCTTTTGTGCGGTTCGGAAATCCTTGGCTGATAGCGCGAAGGAAAACTTGTGAATAAAAGTTCTAGGACTTTTCAGCTATTAAACAACCTCAATCTTTAACTAGTAGAGATCCCGAATAATGGAAGAATAAGAAAAGAGAGTAAATGGAAATAAAGCAAACCTTTCTTCAAATCACGGGGTCTTATGCCACTAATTTGAGTACGGAAATCAATGACATGCTCTAATGGGCGAACAAACTCATCATATACAACATTTCCCCATTTATTTACCTGCCATTAACTGATGTATTAGAGGACAAAGTAATTGTGTAAGTTGCTCGAAAACCTGAAGCGTAATGAAACAATTTACTATTTGATAGAAAACAACATCAACAGAACAAAATAGCAAGTTTCTTTTTTTTCCTTCCATCGAGAATCACAGAAACACACAAAAATTAGTATTAATTAAGCGGAAAGATCATTGATCCAATGTTCTATATAACTTGGCTCAAATATGGTGTAGAAACTAACAAACATGGGATTCATAAACAGAATGAAAAATGAATAAGAGGAGAGGAAGTAAATAGAATAATGGTTTACTAACCAGAGTGACTCGTCCAAGGGCGCTCTTGTTTCCTTGACCAACACCAACCATTTCACAATCCATAGCTACTGCATCTGTAAGGCTGTTAAACGTGATGAATAAGTGAAACAGAAATTGAAAGACAAAAGGAAGTAGTTTCCAAAATATCCTATAAAAGCACTCTCCATATAATGCAAGCTTCATAAATAAAAGTTATGTCGAGGAAATTTGAACTATGTATGATTTCTTTTATTCCCATGTGATTCTTATTTTTGTTGCCATCCCGAATCTAGTTGTATAACTAAATTTCATCAGACTGGAAGTTTTAAGGGTCACTTCAATACAGAAGTCATCAAAATTTATAGTACAGGTGCTTTGTATTGTTTTGCTTTTCATATTATATATATATATATATATTGATTGTAAGTGACATTTGTTTTCTTGGATAATAAATCATCAAACTATGAATAATTAAATTTGTGTTTTGAGTCTATACATACATATTTTGATGTTTTCAAAAAATATCTCATAAATCTCAGACTTTAATATGACAGTAAGGAACCTGGAGTCATTATTGACTGGAATGAGAGGATTTTTCTTCGGAACATTTGACCCTGCATCCGGTCTATCCTTACGCTTCCCTGTAATTGACAATGCTCTAAAAATTAATAGAGTGCAGGAAAATGCACAAGTAAAAGAAAGGTACTGAAAGTGAGACTTTTGCTTGATCTCGATGATCATTGTAATTTGTAAGTTATCTACTTTTACTCAGCTAAGGTATTCTGAGACTTGATAATTTCCTAATCAAAGAGGCAGATAAACTTTAGCCAACGTTCTGACCAGAAAGTAATAAACTTTTAGCAGTGATAAACTGTAGCATACTCAATACAAACCAAACTGAAAATCAAAAGAAACATATAAGAGAAGAGCGCACCTAAAACGGAATTATGGGTCTCGATTTCTGAGGGATTTGAGGTCCTTGAAGGCATCGAGCCATGGCTTTTCAGCTTCTGCAAAACAAAACAACATGAAAAGCTACACAAACAGAGAGAGACAGAGACAGAGAGGGGAGGGGCGAAGGAAGAGGACGAGGTACCTGCTGGAGCATAGCCCAGTTGGGGTTGAACTGGAGAGGTTTACTAGTCTTCTTCTTCTTCGTCGTCGTCGTCGCCTCTGCTTCCATCTTCTTCAGTGCCCGAGTCGAGAGGCGCAGAAAGCCTAATCAGACGACACCGTTACTGCCCCGCCGTTCAATTACCGAACTCGTTTTATGACCTGCGTTGGACGACGAAACGCCGACGTTTAGGCTCCATGTTTTTCCAAATTTCCCGACACTAATATATACACAAGTGTAATCTTAAGAAATTTAATAATGAAAAATTTAGATATTAAATAATTAAACTGACACTAATCAAATATTAATAATTAAAAATATTTTAAATAATTTCTACTCATATATATATATACTCTCCTAAGTCGAATTGGATTTCTCTCTCCTAAATATCATTATATTTATATTTATTTATACGCGGGGGCGAGTATAAGCCTCTTTATCTTTCTCTCTCCTCCTCTTCCTCTCTCTCTCTCTCTCGTTTTTTCTTGCGACGAAGATGGGAAGAGGGAAGTTCAAGGGGAAGCCCACTGGCCACCGTCAATTCTCCACTGTTGACGAGATTAGTAAATACCTCTATCCCTCTTTTATCTGATTATTTTTCTGTGTATTTTCCTGGTCTTTGATTTGCGATGTTAGATCTATAAATTGTACGCGGGATTTGGTCGTTTGCTCTAATCCTCTTTTGTTCATTCGAAATTTGATTCGAATTGGAGTCTAGATTGCGGTGGATTTATACAATTCCGGTTTCCGTTTTTTGATAATTTGTATTGTCAGTTTTCAGCTGCGGAAGTCGAGTGCTTATTATCAGAACGTGATAACTTTAGCATGTGTCTAAGATGCACTTTTGAGTTTCTTCACCGTTCAGCTAATTTGAATCCATGCACACTCTCGGCTAAGTGAATAGTTGTGTTTGGTTTAGAAAGTATGAAACTTTGTTGTGAGATTGAAAACTTGTTTAGTTTTTTTCTTTTTGGTTCAAAAATCGTCTGGATACATGAGTTCTGTAGCTAGTGCAATCATAGATTCCTTCCTCTTCATAATCGTAAGTACTGTGGAGAACATGGCAAATTTTCTGTTAGGTGCATATGTTCTTCAAATACTTCTAAATTCTAATAGTTGGGTTTTAAACATTGTGTTTTTCAACAAGAGCATGATTTAGCACAAGAAAAACGAAATGCTGCTCATTAATTAATTGAAGGAAAAATATTTATCCATTTTCACTGGTTTAAGAAGTTGTTCATTTAAGTTATGGGGGACTCTTAGTGAAGAAGTTGCTTCATCCTGCTGTTTTGATCTTGAGTGAGGTGGTTTTGGTTCTGAGCGGTTTTATATTTATATGGTTGCAGAAGCAGGAACCTCTTCTCGTCCACGGACCTTTAAGCAGGTATCTTCATGCTCTGTCTTTTCCAAAATTTTCTTATTAGCCATCTTTATTTATCGTTTCATAATATGTTTGTCCATATTCAGAGCAAGATGCTCCTCTCTTGAGTTGCCTTTGTTGTTGGATTAAACTCACTGATGGCTATTATGCATCAAAGCAGCAACACGAAAATGTTCTATAAAAAATCTGCAGAAATTAAACTTTTTGAACCTTGCATTTTGAAATTATGATTTTTGTCTTACTTTTTTCTCACGAGAAAATATATTCCCTGATGTTTCTTAGGAAGAGGCCGAGTTGCCTGAAGAGGAAGAAGATATTGAGTCTGAAGAGGAATCAGAAGAAGAATCTGAGGTACACAAATATACCTTTTTTTGTAGCATGATATATATATGCCTATGTTCTTCCTTTAAGCTCTATATCTTCCTTCCTTTGTCCCATGAATCTCATATCAGCAGAAACGGAAAGGCACTCAGGGAATCATTGAGATCGAAAATCCTAATTTAGTTAAGCAGAAGAATGTGAAGGCTAAAGATGTTGATGTAAGTTTGGAAAATCGTATGTTTTATATTTTCAGAAACTCTTCATCTTCATTTTGCCTAATATTATGCTGTTTTTGCAGATTGAGAAAACAACTGAACTCTCAAGGCGTGAGAGGTCTGTGAAATTTCTTGACTTGTTTTTTTTTTTTTTTTGCCCTTTCAATATCAATTTAGGCCTCTGCATGTAATATCACACTGGCAAGATGGTGTGATTGTAACCGAGTTTCTTTGAGGTTTGAGCTGTCTCAAAGGTGATGTTAGTAGAACTCTAATCAAGTATTTCTTATTTTATCTTCATTTAATGCAGAGAGGAGATAGAGAAGCAAAAGGCTCATGAAAGGTATATGAGGCTGCAGGAACAAGGAAAAACAGAACAAGCAAAGAAAGATCTAGGTACTTTAACTCCTCAAATCTATATTTCATTACTCCGTACTTAACTACTTTACCTGTCCACCTATCGCCACATCTCTGTTTCAAATGTTGCACAAAATCAGTATATTCTTTATTTGCAGAGCGTTTGTCTATGATACGACAACAAAGGGCAGAGGCCGCTAAGAAGCGAGAGGAAGAGAAGGCTGGTATGCTCTCCCTCTCTCTCTCTCACACACACACACACAAACAAATTCAGAGTTTACCTTTGTTTATTTTCTTAGAAGCTGATTATATCTTTACCAACTCTTCTCAGCCAAGGAGCAGAAGAAAGCGGAGGCGCGCAAGTGAGATGGTGAGATGGAAAACGGAGAAATCCACAGTGGATCATTTATGTTTTTGTTCAATTGGATTTTAAAAGAAAACTAGATATTGCGTTCTCCTACTGCTTAGGAAGTTTAGTGGGTTCTAAATTACAGCATTTTATGCTCATGTAAACTTAGAAGACATCTCTATAGTTGCAAACATTTCCAGTTTCTCATATATATATACCATATAACCTTATTAGTACACAAAGAATGTTCTTTTATATTCATTCATAAACTAATGTATGTATGTATATAGATTTCAAGAATCTAAGGGTGTAGTATAGTCGCTGCATTAACAATGTTTCAGCAAACAATATGTATGAACAAGATGAGGATAAGTGGCAAAAGCAGGCTCCAAAATTGACAGAAGTAGGAGGGTGAGGGAAAGCGTGATAAGAATCAGGTTCCAACGCGCTGCGCAAGCAAATGGCAAGCTGACGATTAGGCTCACGAGTCTGGAGTCCATGTGATGTAAGCGGCCACAGGGAATCTTTAAGGGGGTTATGTGTTGTGTTGTGTATATAGTTTTGTCGTATTCACGGGCAGAGGAAATCCAACCCAACACACAAGGGAGTGACAGAATAAACTTGGAGATAATTCATGTGTTCTTTTGTGTGGGCCCAAATTTCACACGCGTCAATCTTTCATTTGCTTGTTATACCACGATAGCAAAAATCTTGGACGTGGGTAAATATCTGGGTTGACCAGTTTTGCTAATTATATTTGGATACAAAATAAATAAATAAAATTAAAGAATTAGGCATGTAAATAAATAAATAAATCGTGGGGAAAAGAAAAGGTCCAACATAAACCGGAGCAATGTAATGAAGGAAGGTGGTGGCGCATGGTGATTGGCTAATGGAGGAGGGTAGGGCCCACCTCAATGCAGTTTGCAAGCCAAGACTTACTACCTAAATAGTTACATGCCAAGAAAAATGGCAACTTACCTGAAACCAATTAATAAATCCAACGGTAAAAGAAAAAAAGAAATGAAAATCACTTTTGCTATATAAACACTGAAATAGAGAGCAACGATTACAAATTTAGTAATAATCATAGCCCAAGCTCTCTATCTCTCTCTCTCTCTCTCTTTCCGCCGCTTTCTTTGTCTGCGATCATCAATCTTCGTCACCGCCACGGTTAGTTTTCTTTCTCTGATTTCATCGATCATATTTTTCCGATTCTTCGTTTCCTTGCACTAGTTGTGCTTAATTCGGCATGCAAGTTTTTTTCTTTTTTCTGGGTGTGATTATGTATTGGGTAAAGTTGCAATTTTTTTCGTTATTTCTTTTGCAAGACTCCGATGATGAAATCTAGGGTTTTTTTTAGCCCGTTATGATGAAATCTTGGACGTGTTTTTCTATTTGGTGGGGAGGGGGGTGTTTTACTTTCATTCCTGAAGAGAGGGTAGGAAAGGATTCTGAAAAGTGATGATTTTTTTTTCTATGTTTTGTCTGGGCTCTAGGTTATGGTCGTAAGTTTTTTTTTATTTTTTTGGGAGTGAAAATCTGACACTATTTGTGTTTAGTTGGAAATTTTGATTATTGTAGGAAGTTTTCTTATACTTGTTCTGGGTTCTTATCTGGCCATTGTGATCAGAAGACAGAAGGCACTATGTTTTGACCCTTTTATTTTATTTCTTATTTCTTTTCCTGTAACAAAATGAGGCTTTGATTGCTCTTGGTGGTTTTATTTGGTCGTTAAAGAGAATTTTATATTTTCTGTGCTGTAATACTTGGCTGTAATCTCATCTGTATCTGTTGTTATGTTCAACGTCCGGGATAATTAATGTTCTTAGATCGTTTCTTCTTTGGAAGTTTGGATTTTTAACTGGTCTATTTACTCACATTGCTGTTTCATTGTTATTTTTCAATTTGGGAACAGGCACGTTTTTTGATAATACTATTGCCATGGAACAAAGGATACTGTGCACGAATGAAATTATAGATCTCGGGATGGATCAGCAAAGCCAAGGTTATCTTCACTCCGACCATTCCCCATTCCGTTTGGGACCCGCACTAAACTTCTCACAGCCTAATAATATGCATGCTATGCCTTCATCTTCTAGAAGTGTCGATTCCCAACATCTACCCGAGCATTATGAGGGTGCAATGTTCTATAACCTGACCCAATACAATAGCTTCCACCACAATCAAGGTCTAGACTTAACCGTCGCACCTCCTGGAAACTTCTATTATTCTTACAATACCCCACCTTCTACTTCCGGAATGTTACCTCGACCTTTTAATCAAGCCATCTCTGAGCAGATGCCTTCTTCTAGTTCTGCAGATGATTATGGAAGGAATATGCATTATATGGACTCAGACAGAGGTCCATACAAAAGAAAAATGGCAGAGGGTTTTCCAGGAAATTTCCCGCATTTTAATTCGGCAAGTTCTAGTTCTTCAGTTCCTGTTTTCAATACTACTACTTCTTTCACCCCTCCCCAATACAGAGGAAACGGAATCCCTGTTACCGATGCCTTGCCTCAAATTCCAAGCAGTAGCCATTTGGGTCGGGGGAACTATGTGGGCCCAAATCATCATTTACAGCATTTATCTAGTGATTCTTCAGATGGAGCTTCCTCGTCTTGGAATCAGGTCTCTGCTGTGCCTTTAAACATGGGAGTTCAAAGATTCCACGAGACCATTGGAGTCAGAAGTTCCACAAGCTTCCTGAATCTTCCTTCCACCAACCACCGGGCCCGCAGTCATCAGCACTACCCACCACCACCACCACCACCTCCATCGACCATGCAAGGAGTGGTGAGAAGACAGCATGGTAACTTCCATCCACAAGTAGCAGCATCAGCTTCATATAGGCTTGCTTTGAGTTCCCTGGGCAGAAATATGGGTCCTACCCACAATACTATGGAAATAGAGCGGAGGCAACCGGGGCCCGCTCCTGCTACTGGCATCAGAATATATCGTACTCATAGAGGCAGTTCCATTCCTGAGATGACACCTAGATACCACAGCTTACGTAACCTGAGAGTTATCCGAGATGATGTAATCATCTATCTCCATTCCCTCTAAATAATTACCATTTTTTTTTCCTGCAAATAGTACAATAAGATGTTGTGTTTTTGACTAAAAGTTTATTTCGGTGAATACTTGTAGGACGTTGCGATACTAGAGTTACCTGAATTATATGAACGAGAGAACTTCATTGACAATCACAGAGACATGCGCTTGGACATAGAGGACATGTCTTATGAGGTATGTCCATATTTCTAGTTGAAATAGTTTTTTACTCAATGCTATATATCAATACTTATATTTCCATCTGTACATTTAAAAACGTAATAGGAACTTCTTGCATTGGGGGAGCGGATCGGTCATGTAAACAGTGGGTTGACAGAAGAAACTGTTACGAGGAAATTAAAGACGCAAACTTATATGTCATCTGCAAATGTTATTAATCTGGAAGAGGAAGAAGAAGCAGCAACATCTGAGGGGCAAGAAACTGAATCTTGCATTATATGTCAGGTAATTGTCAGCTAACAATACAAACGTTCCTGCTTTTTTGTAATAGTAAAAATGTTTTTATCATATACTAAACCGACATACATTTCGCAAATGGGTTCTTTTCAGGATGACTATATGAACTATGAGAAGCTTGGAATTTTGAGATGCGGACATGAGTACCATGCAAATTGTTTGAAAAAGTGGCTGGTCATAAAGAATGTTTGCCCCATCTGCAAATCGGAGGCAATACCTGTATAGCGATTGGAGCGCTCAACTCCAGAGCTTCCAGAGCTCCCTTCTTTTACTAATATAATCTCTATAGAAATTAGTATAAGATTTTTTGCTTTCTATGTATTGTGTAATATATTTTGCATGTACATGGCTAACGTTCTGTTTTGTGTGATGTGTAATTAGGCACATTGCTGTTCATTTATTGTGAACATATATGTCCTTGTGAAATTCTTAAAGAGTTATGTGATGCTTCATAATGAAAATTCAGATTGTTCTTTGTATTCATTAAAATTCTTATCCTTTCTTGTTGATGGTGGTCATTGTACTGAGTATGACTCATTTATCGAGCATACGTGGTTGGATTTATTTGTCATATAATACATTAAAAAAATTGACCTTTTTCAGTGTAATTGGTCTGTAAAAACAGAACCGTAGTCGTAGGAATTGAGAAAACTGTTTAATCATTTTTCAACCTCCAAAATAAAAACAATTGAAAATTTTGCTTACATACAACTTATGCTTGTCCAAAAGAAACAACAAATCTCTAATCTACAGCAGCCAGATACATTAACAGCAATACACAGGAAGAAACTATAAAGTACGGTGGCATAGCACTTTCTTATCCTCCAAACACTAAGCGAGCCGGAAAGACCAGACCACCTCAATCGAGTACCGTAAAAGATGACCATAAACACTTCCAATGTATGTTTGAGTAGAGATGAGCAAATGTGAAGTGAGACTTTTACCCATCAATCCTCCATTCTAAGTGAATTATACAGAGCAGCAACCAACTTTCTTAACAGCAGAAACATCATCCTTGGATCCAACGTTTATGGTCTGTCCTTTAGGCAAGGCAGTAGGATCACCCCCCACTTCAAGTGCTTTCCGGCTGACCACATGATATATTTGGGTTAGCACTTCAGTGAATGCATTTTCAACGTTCAGAGACTCAAGGGCTGATGTCTCCATGAAGAATGTGTTCTCTCTCTCGGCAAATGATGTGGCATCCTCGCTGGAAACAGCTCGCAAATGTCTCAGGTCTGCCTTGTTACCTACCAGCATTATCACAATATTGGAATCTGTGTGGACCCGAAGCTCCTTCAACCATCTCTCAACATTCTCAAATGTCACGTGCCTTGTGACATCATAGACGAGCAATGCACCAACGGCCCCACGGTAATATGCACTTGTGATTGCACGGTATCTTTCATTACAAGAAAAAAAGAATAAAGGAGAAACAATTAGTCATTCACAATATGAACAGAAGCACCTGATGATACTCAAGTGAAGAATGGTGGGAATTCAGAAAAAGATTCAGCTGTTAAAAAGAAAAATCAAATGAGCAAGCACTGATGCTATTGAAAGAGAACTATACTTTCACAAACTGAAAAACACCATCAGATCTAACAAGACAATGCATTGGAAAATGACAAAAGAATACTTGACTTCAGCCATATTAATCCAAATAACTTAAAAGCATTAAACTCAAGGTTTAGGTCTTCCATTACTACACAAAAACTATTTCCAAATGTGAAGATATTACTATTTATAGACATCAACCGCATTACAAAATTCCATAGATTCTAAAATAAAGCCTATCAAGTCTGAATATTTCTAAACACATTCGACGATTTCATCTAGGTTGAAGAAAGAAAAAAATACGATGCGATCAAATCTATCCTTTATTGATTTGGATAACTCTTCGACCAACTATAAGAAGCAAATTGATTTAGATCTAAATCTATAACGAGCAATACAATCGACGCATTGAAAAAACAGAATAAACCAAGATCTAGACCAACGACTAATCAGAAACAAAAAAGGAAAATACGTTAAGAAATGAAACTCAGAAGCGAACCTTTCCTGACCAGCGGTGTCCCAAATCTGAGCCTTGACGATCTTATCTTCAACTCGAATACTACGTGTGGCGAACTCGACTCCAATGGTGGATTTGGACTCGAGACTGAACTCGTTCCGCGTGAACCTGGAGAGCAGGTTCGACTTGCCAACGCCGGAATCACCGATCAGCACTACTTTGAAGAGGTAATCGTAGTCGTCTTCTGCTCTGTACGCGGCCATTGTTAATCTGCTCGAACCAAGCTCCTCTAGATTCTCAAATTTGAATTTTCTCTGTAATTGACGGCGTAACGGAGAAGTTGATTAGGAGACGTAGCTCCACGAAGGAAATAAATAGAGACTGGTTCAAAATTTGGGAACGAGAAGGAATTATAGGCAAGATTTGTGCATCGGTTTTGGGCCCTTTTAAAATTCATAAACTCCATTTTATGGCCCAATCTCTTTTGGATCGTTCCTTCTTTTTTTTTTTTTTTTTTTTTTTTTCTTTTTTAGTTTATTTATTAAACAATAAATTTCTATGTAGAGGTGGGTTGTTAACTTGTTCGTACGTTTTTAGATACATGTCGGTTTATTGTTCTTACTGTTACATTGTTTTATGTTTTAACTGATTTAACTGTTACATTCTTAAGTCTGCTTTGTCAGCACTTAGCAGACAAAACGATTTAGATTAATAACCAACAAAACGGATTAACATAAGCTACATTATTCTCAACCCTTTATAGGGATCAGTAAAGGAAAGGACTAAATTCAGTGGGTCCCTTTGATTAAAACAGTTCACATGGGGGTCAAAACTAATATTAAAAATTTAAGATGGTTCATTCTATAAATAGGAATATGATGGATGATCGAACTAGCAAGCACTAAAACCACGATAAATATATAGATGTAATAAACTAATGGGAATATATGCATATATATTTACATATATATATATATATCATCACAGACACTATACTATATATACTATATCTTTAAGCTGATGTCACATCGGTACGTGCATGGTCGGATTTAACTAATCATTTGATTAATTAATACCCAAAAAATGAAAAAAAAAAAAAAAACTGTTTAATTATGTTTACAAGTAAACCGTGAGAAGTGTTTTGAGTCTCACTACGTTAAATTTGTAAGGACGGGTGTTTCCTTCCACAGCTGTTGCTACCTGTCCTTCCCAGAAGATCAAAACCAGCGCCAACCGCCGAAAACCGAACCTGGAGAGGTGGATAGCTCGTGTCAACCTGACTCACAAACACAGTCACCTCCGACCATTACTACTACCTCCAACGGTGATTCCTTCATTGATACCAAACAGGTCAAGAGGTAACTCCATATATTACAACCGCGTTGCATGATAATATTAATTATGTATTGAATCTAATCCCCCATGGATGAATACATAGATGAACTTGTCAATTGGTTTATTCTCAGAATTCTAGCAAATCGGCAATCGGCACAAAAGTCACGAGTGAGAAAACTACGATACATTTCAGAACTCGAGCGGAGCGTTACGATGTTACAAGTACGCTTATAAAACATATAATGTGTATCATCATCACTTGATTTCTGCAACACCATTCATCATTTGATTAATTTTGTATGTTGTTATTTTGCAAATATTTGAATTAGTGCGAGGTATTGGCATTGTCATCAAGAGTTGCATTTCTAGACCACCAAAGTTTGATGCTTAGCGTCGACAATAGTGCTATAAAGCAACGGATTGCGGCTTTGGCTCAAGACAAGATCTTCAAAGATGGTAATGTTACAATAACTAATCTTTGACCTGACCATCATCAAACAGAAGGAGTAGTTTGTTTAGTACCATATTAATGATTTGTGTTCAAACCATTAACGAGGGAACAAGTAATAATTAACATGCTAGCCACACAAACCGCAACAATTGTACTTGTACAAAGGACAAACCACAACTCTCTTAGTAGTTTTTTTGTTTAATCGTTTTGTAATTACCAGCTCAACAGGAAGCATTGAAGAAGGAAGTAGAGAGATTAAGACAAGTATACAGCCAGCAAAACCTAAAGAAGATGGGGAATCAAAATAACGCGCAGCAGCAGCCGCCGCCACTGCAGCAACCACAACCACTGCCAAAACTAGCTGATCAATAGAACACACTCTATCATGTCGGTACTGTTTAAACATTAGACTTCAAACCCTAAAGTAGAACATTTCATTAACATAAAGGTCGAACTATTCTATCATGACATAATGTTTAAAAATTAGACTTCAAACTTAAAGGGTTGAACCTTTTATCATTCGACTTAAATGTCGAACCATTATATCATGACCTAATGTTTAAATATTAGACTTCTAACCTAAAGGGTTGAACTTTTCATCATTAGACCTTAATGTCGAATTTTCTATCATTATCTAATGTTACTTTGAACTTAAAAGGTTGAACATTTCATCATTAGACTTAAATGTCGAACATTTCATCATTCGATCTTAAAATTGGTTGAACTTTTAATCATTCGACCTAGAGATCAAACTTTCTATTATGACCGAATGTTTAAATATTAGACTAAAACTCTCTATTTTGGAATCTCATACTGATAACTTAGATCGAATTTCCGGTCTGATATCCCATATTGGGAACCCAGATCGGGAACTCTAAATAGAGTTCACGATCTGGACTCTCTAACCGAGAACTTCAAATCGAGATCTCGGTTTGGAATCACAGATTGAGAATTCGATATAGTTCTTAGTACATGCATCTCCGACGGAGATCTCATATATCTCTCGCATGTCAGTATATATGCATATTAGACCGAGATCTCACATATTGGTATGTGCATTTTATATTGAGATCTTACATGTTGATCTAATTATGCGTCTTTTTCGTTGAGAAAGAAGAAAAAACATATACGTCTGTTATAAAAAAAAAAGAACTAAAAAAAAAAAAGGAAGAAAAAAGGAAAAAAAAATGAATAAAGAACTAAACACTAATTACTTAAAAAAAAAAAAGTAAATGATAAAAATATTTATAAAAAGAAAAAGAGTAAAAAGTAAAAAAAAAAAAAGAAGAAGATATTCAACTAAACAGCCCTTTATTATAACGGTGAGAGTGTCGAGCAGGCAAAAAGCTTGTGGACAGTATTGGCCCAAATCACAAACGCTTTTGACAAGTACAGTAGTAGTAAGAAGGTTTTGATTCAGTGGAGCCGTGATACGATGCATGCAATCCAGTCAAACCAATCAAATTAATATTATTCATTTAATTTATTTGCTTTTGCCGACAGCCGACAGCCGACAGCCGACCTAGACTGCGGGCCCTACTATTTGACATAGTTATCCTCTTACAGGAAGAAAAAGAAAAAAAGGTAACAAGACTTTGCCGAAAATGAAAGATTACTGCTACTGTTGCTTCGTTTGTTTTGTCATTGGAAGCATCATTACTTCATTCCGAAACCATTGATATTAATTAATTAGCGAGAGACTTTCCATCTTCATGCGACCCACCTAACTGTCTAACTTTCATGTTTTCATCACTAACCGGATTCGACGTCGGCCAGTCATTTCTATAATCCTAAATATTATACGAAAACTTAGAACCGAACTGAGCTCAGAATCCCCTGCAGGCAACCCTAAGGTAAAAAAAAGTTATTTGCTACGAAGCTGATTACTATAGTACACGACTCTCCCACTCCTCACATTTATTACACCAGAGAGGGTGAGAGAGGTAGCGGCTACATGTTGATCTGTTAACCACGCAGAGTGTACTACTGCAGAAGAGGATTACCAGAAATAATGTCGATGATTTCTTTCCGTTTTTCTCTCCTGCTCCTTTTTCTCTTCCTCTGCGTTCAAACGCACAGTACTCGGTTTATCTCGCCTCGTGTACTCTCTCTGTCGGAACCTTCATCTGATCTGATCTCTGATGGTTTAACCGGCCTCCGTGACCAGCCGTATCTTCGGCTAAACCGATTCTCTGCGGATGATTCTACTTGCGACGAGACCTACGGCTTCCTTCCCTGCACGACCACTGTGATTGGGAATCTCTTTTTAATTATCGTCTATGGCTTCCTCATGTTTATGGCTGCCAAGTATTTGTCTACTGGAAGTGAGCTCTTGCTCGAGATTTTGGGTCCTGGTATTGTTGGGGGTTTGTTCCTTCCCATTCTCGGTGCTCTTCCAGATGCCATGCTTATTCTAGGTATGCCTTTTTCCGGATCCATCAATTTCTTTCTGGTTTGATTTTGTTTTTTTTCTTATCCCTTGTTTGGTTGCTAAGAAAATGCGGGAAATTAGAAGGAAAGTAAAAGTTGAAAACTTGGGCGTTCTGGATTGTGGTTTTTTAAATATTTACACCTGTACTTGATTCTGATGGAAAATTTGAGCTTATGTTATGGGTTTGATGGCTTGATTTACTCCTTTGCCACGGATATGTGTATTATTAGCAAGATGTTAAGTTTATCTTCGTTTTGAACCTCTTGCAAAAGTATTAGTGGTGTATCAATGTTGAGGTTTGGCTAATTGAGATCCGGCCTCATCTTTCCTCACGGTTATTCAAACCCTTCTCAATGTCAATTTTGATGAGTGTCACTTGATATCGAGTGGATTTCCCACTTTCCAACTGGAGTTATTGTTTTAAATGTTCTGTTGTTTATTATCTCTTTGGGCTACTGTTGAATTGTGATTGTTTTTTATAGCCACTAATTTAATCTCTTCTTTTTTATAGTATCCGGTCTCTCTGGGAGTACAGAAACTGCTCAGAGTCAAGTCTCTGTTGGAATGGGCTTACTAGCAGGTTCAACTGTCATGCTCCTTTCTGTAATCTGGGGCACTTGTGTCATTGTGGGCAAGTGTGACATTCAGGATTCAATTGCGATAGATTCCAAAGATACAAAAGGGTTTAGCTTAACCGGTATGTCCTGTTTACGCTGTTCTGACTTTTGAATAGTATAATTTATTAGAGTTTCTAAGTCCTTACTTTCTGGAATCTAGTACATTTACTATTGACAATAAGGTTTTCAATGTCTTCTTATAAGAAATTTTGTATAAATCATGGCAGCCATCTCTCCTTCTATGTTTCTGCCTTCATATGACCTGCCTGCTTATAGGAAGAGGACTCTATCTGGAACAGACTCAAATCATCTGTAGCTATTGCCATTCTTGTATTCTTGATTCTGTTGGATTTCATTTCCATGGAAAATCCTATTATCCTTCTTCAAATGGCCGTTTGAGTGTAAATGTACTATCATGTCCACAGGATTGGAAATATATGCATAACATTGTACATAGGTATTTTCGTTATCCTATGAGTGATATATTTCTCAACTTCTTATAAATCTATATTTTTGCAGAGTCTGGAGTCAGCACTGATATCTGGACTAGCTATGCTGCAACGCTTATGGTTATATCTGTTATCCCATTCCTAGTTGTTCAGATACCACAAGTTCTCAGTTCATCGACAGCGAAGAGTTTGGCAATCTTGATCGCACTTATTGTCTCTGTTTTGTTCCTGATTAGTTATTGCATTTATCAGGTAATTGTTATTCTCTCTGAATTCTTATCTGCCTCCACTCAATTTATCTTCTATACAACTTGACAGAAGTTTTTATTTGCTTTAATGTTTGCGTGGTTATAATGTGCTACTAAATCTACACTGTTTCAAGTAGTGTTAGCCTAAGATCATTCTTTATTGAAACAAATGTAAAAAAATTTGTAGGTCCTCCAGCCATGGATCCAGAGGAGAAAAATTGCTTATGTTAAACATAAGCATGTTATATTTGGTCTCTTAAAACATTTGAGGCAGCAAGCACTGGGAAGGCTTTTGAATGAAGATGGTGAACCAGACAGAGAAGTCATAAAAAAGTTGGCTTTTTTTTTTATCCTTTCATAAATACGTCTATAGAAATGATCTTTCTCTCCTTTTTCTCTGACATTACCTTCTTGATTTAGTAATTCCTGACAACATTATGATGTGACACCATGGCAGGCTATTCGATAGAATTGATGTGAATAAAGATGGAAGACTTCAACCTTCTGAATTAAGGGCCCTGATTGTGGGTATACGGTTTGAGGATATTGACTTCGACCGAGATGATGCCATAGACAAATTAATGAAAGATTTCGATACATCTCAAGATTCTGATATATCTTCTGAGGAATTCTTTGAAGGTATTAGTAGATGGCTTAGACATGCACGAGGCAAAACTACTAAAGGCGATGATGGTCCCCACACAATGAAGTACTTGCATGCCTTCCACAAAGTAAGTTATGCTTTGATCTATTCTCTTTCTACGGAGATCAAAATGCATTACTATTTTATAACTCGTGTCACCATTCAAATCAACAGGATACAAAAAGAGAGCATGATCTGTTGGATGTAGGGGATCAAAGCGATGAAGTTGCAGAGGGTAATGAAAATGCCAAAAGGACTACCATTAAAGCAGTACTATATTTAATACTCGGAACTGCTATAGCAGCTATTTTTGCTGATCCTCTAGTAGATGCAGTTGATAACTTTTCTGATGCGACAAGTATTCCTGCTTTCTTCATCTCTTTCATTGCTCTCCCATTTGCTACCAACTCTAGTGAAGCAGTGTCCGCTATCATCTTTGCTAGCCGCAAAAAGCGCAAAACAGCCTCTTTGACCTTCTCTGAGGTATCCTCTTATTCTCTGTCTCATTCTTCCTCTGTTCATATCTTTCTTTCTCTCTAACCTAATATGACGAGTAATTTTATTTTCTCTGCAGCTATATGGAGCCGTGACTATGAACAACGTGCTTTGCTTATCGGTCTTCTTAGCACTTGTATATGTAAGAGGATTGACTTGGGATTTCTCAGCAGAAGTGCTGGTTATTCTTGTTGTTGTTGTTATAATGGGAGTATTCGGCAGCTTTAGCACCACTTTCCGTCTCTGGACATCCATTGTGGCGCTTCTACTTTACCCCTTCTCTCTTGCACTGGTTTATGTTCTTGATTACGAGTTTGGTTGGTCATAGCTTAAAAATTTAAGCAGTCTTCTTATGGTTTCTCTAGAATTTCGGATGCTCCTGCTTTGTATGCGAGTAAAGATTCTGTCTTTGTTGTTTCGTGACGGTAGTCTGGATTTTTGGATTTTATCCAAAAAAGTGTGTGCAGATTTTGTAGTTGTTTAACAATAAGTTATCTTATGATTATGTTTAAGAATCTTACTGTTCTTGATCAATCTAAAGCTGTGTGTTTTACCTCGTGTTAATTAGTAGTTTTAGCCGAATTTTGAACCCTTTTTTTTGTTTTTTTTTAAACCCAAAATGGAAGAAAAACATACACGGTAAAAGCTCAACACCCTGTAAACCGCAGTTTTCATGACATATTTTTATTACAGTTTATCCATAAATTGTGGGCCCCATTTTAGTTTACTGATCAGATTCTGATTGGAGGATTCTTCTCAAGTTAACTTGCAAAGGGAGAGCTATTAGTTATAATGTGCGTGGAGCTACGTCCTAAAAAAGTAAGTGAATTTTACGTTCTCTTCATTTATAAAAGTCAACTTTAGAGCTACACTTGACAGACTTGGTTAGAGTTCACACTAGAGGGCCTCAAATGAAAGGAATCATCAGTATAGCTATTGCAGGAGTAGCGATGCGGTTTCGTTTGTTAATTATGTTTAGTTAATTATAATCTGCTTCAACTGCCAATCATGGTCCCGTAGCTCAGTTGGTTCGAGCGTTGGTCTTATGAGCCGAAGGTCGCGGGTTCGAGCCCCGCCGGGACCATCATCTTCCTATTTTTTTGTAATACATTTTCTTTTTTTCTTTAATTTTTTGCATTGATGTTTGCGTACTATTTATCAAACCCAGGACGTTTGTGTAATTGATCCTAATAAATATTTGAGTTTGAATCACAAAATGAAGCAAATTACTGCATTACTCTATATATGCATCATGCCCACTCACACTATCCACTCTTTAAGCTGTGAATTCATTAATGTCGGAAAAACACTGTTCAATCATTCATGTACCACCTTAAACCACTCACTCAACTCTTGTACATGTAAAATTACTACATAGTTCATACCCTCTTAGGAGAATCATGTCAGAACCTGTTTTAAAACAAATCAATATTCATTTTCTTGATTTGCATCCCAATTTACAACATTGACCCAATTAATTGGAAGATTTTGGTAGAAGAAACATAACCAATTCTCTATATAAGGTAAGTAAGGGGGAGGAATTTGTGCAAAATTCTTGAGGCTTGAAAAAAGCATAGACCCGTTGCTCCCCAATTCAGCTACTTGCTGCGCTACTTTCAAATCACTCAACGTGTACGTAGTACTACTACTGTTCATGGAAAATGACTCATCGATCGTCTTCTTTATGCTTCCAAATTTCAAGGAACAGTTACTTAATACAGACGCCGTGTATCTAAAAAAGGGTACGCAGCAGCTTATTGTTCTTTAGATTTAAGTTTAACCCTTTTCCGGCTTAATCATGCATGATTAATCACGAGGCTTTTTGCATTGCATGTTGATATTTTTTCTACACGTAAAATCATTCATGCATCTTTCTGATCACAAAATCTATACAAGAAAGAAACTGACCTCTTCACTAAACAGGGGAAATCAAGAAGATCACGCTATGGATTTCTTAGTGAACAGGAAAATAGCATGAAAGTTTCCAACAGTACTTGAACGGTAGAAATCATGAAAAAAAAAAAACCATGCAGCCATATGCATATAACATATGTATATGGCATGCAATAGAAGTCAAACAAGCAGTAATCTTGAAGAAGTTCAAGCTCCAACAAGCCAGCAATACCTCTCAAACATGGAAACAATGATAGTTCAAGCTGGTTTATAACATGATCAAAACAACATAAGCTAAATTAAAACATGACTTAATCCATGGAATCAAATAAAAACCTGAATGGATTCAGATTTCTTCATTTCACTGTTTAAATAAAGAGCCATTGGAACAAAATGGCCACACCCAAATTTTCTGCCCCCTGAAATCCTCCCACCGTCCACATAACCACTGAATTTCATCGAAGAAAAGAGGAGTCCTGCAGTCAGAAAAGTTATTATTTAAGCTATCATGCATGTTTTTAGTATAAGACCTCATGTCGAGCTAGTTTCGCAATTCGATCCGTTATGTTTGTTTGTTCATCTGAATGTATAGGTGTATAAACTATATATATATATATGAGCATTTAAATGGGGACTTGATATATAAAACTTATGGATTAGGGTATGAGAGGATGAACCATTTTTCAGAGAAAGAATTTGGATTTTAGGCTCACTTCGATTCAATGGCGAGAATCGGAGGAAGCAGAAGACGGCTTATTTGACATGCCATCTACGTGCTCCTCCTCACCCTGAATCCGTGCTGGAACATGAAACCCTGAGAATCCGCCATAGGCGAATCCATAACCCGAAAACGAACCCGACGATTGATGGAAATTAGGTTGCAACGGAATTTGATGTTGATGTTGTTGTTGCTGTTGCTGATTAAGGTAGGTATTCATGGAAACTGAATTCGGGTCGATCCAAGCACGAACTGCAGGTGTGTTACTGGACTGAAGGGCACCCCTCTGAGAGAAAACCTGGTTTTCTCCAAACACTGTCTGAAAAAGCGGCGGAGAAGGCGGTGGCAGCTGAGACACTGTAGAATTCTGTAGCGAGTTAAAAACAAACCCTCCACCTTCTCTTCCTCCATGACTGCCGCCGCTATCTCCACCATGACAAGCTGTAATACTAGTACTACTACTATTCCAATTTATCATCCTCTGGAACATGCTAATCTCTGTTCCCGCCACGTGGCCTTGCTGCTGCTGCTGCTGATGATCCAACGGCCATCCATCGGAACCACCACCACCTCCATCGAACCCAGAGAATAACACATGATGGTTATGATGTTGATTTTGTTCATGATGTTGCTGGTTCAGTACTAGCATTGGATCTTGAATTGGCTGCAAGGACAACCGTAGATCTTGGTTCTGAGTACAACTAGTAGTAGTCCTAGACGGCAAATCCGGCGAAGATGAATTATATGTCTGGAACTGAAGAGTCGAGGAAGGCGTCTCAGCTGCACCCGTCGGAAAGAAAGACTTAACCGTATCCCCTATTTCGATAAAGGGTGGAACAAAAGTAGTACCTGAGCTATTATTATTATTGTTATCGAAATGATTCAGTACTACATCCTCCTTAATGCTCGCGTCATGTTGTTGTTTGACTACCGCCATGGTGGTGGTGGTGGTGGTTGATGGTGTCCACGCGGGGAGCTGGGCAAGCTCGTCTATAGCAGGTTGGGCCTTTTTGATGAGCCAGTCCACGGCTTTACTGGGCCGGTCATAGCCGAGACGGTCTTGGACGTCATAGAATTGGATTGCGGTGTGGGCTGAGAGGCGGACGCGGCGGTCTCTTGGGCCCTTGGCGGTGCAGACCTTGCTGTGGCGGTCTTTCCGTCCGATGGACCGAACAATGTGGCCTCCTTGAACCTCCACGATCTCACCTCCTACGGATGGTTTTATTGTCCCCAGTCGTGGCGGTGGTGTGGCGGTGACTTTGTGGCGGCTCTCTCCCATTTTTGTAGCATATTCGATGGTGGCTTGCTTGTGGGTTTGTTGTTGTGGTGGTTGTTGTGTTAGAGGAGGAGGCGCGCGGAGAGGAGCTTGGAAGTGGGCGTGGTGTAGTATTTGTGATTGGGAGGAGTTTTGCAGATGATGTTGATGATGATGTTGATAAAGATGCTGGTGCAAGTTGAAACCTTCTGATTGCTGGTGATATTCTAAATCTTGCTCGTCATCTTCTTCTGGTTCTGGTCCTTCTTCTAGATGCCCTAGATTGAAAATCTGGCTTTCCTGCTGCTGCTGCTGATGATAATGATTCCTCAGACGATCCAGGCTCCTCAGGCCTCTGTGCTTTTCCTCTTCCAGCTTTAATTACTGCAACTTTTTTTTTTTTCCTTTTTTTTATGATTTTTTTTAAAAATTTTTAATTTATCTTTCTTCAAAAATAGATTGCTACTCGCACTAAACTCTCGCCCAAAAGGTTCTCCTACTCAAATTTTGCAGTTCCATCACCCACAATCACTGACCAACAGATCCCCGAACCCAGTTAGTTCAATTTCCAGCCTAACTCATCTCTCTCTCTCTATCGGTTCTTACTTTCTCTCTCCTCACAGCTTATGGCGTACAAATGTCTAGCTGGTTGCTCTATATATGTCCTGAGTGCTACACAGTAAATAAATAAATATACAAAAAAAAAAAAGAGGGTACTAACTCTAACTAGTGCCCTCTTTGACCAGAGGAAAAATCTAAGTCACTTCACTTGTACATGTATTTTTATTTATTTATTAAAAAAAAAACAAAAACAAACCCTAAATCGAAGAGGGTCTTGCTGGGCATTTTCCTGCAACGACAATTTTTATTTTTCTTGCTTTGGGAAAATAAATGAATTGTAAATAAAAATAATAATTGATGAAAATGAACATAAAGGCTATATACTATATAGTCTTTATATATATAATATGGTGAAAGAAAAAAGGAATTGCTTCATATAGTTTGTAGATAGATTGATCGATAGATTAGATCTTGGCCCTAGCAGCCAGCAGAAAGTAGCAGCCAGCCAGCCCTTGATTGTGCCAGTGTTAAAAGAGTACTTCATAGTGTCAGTGTTTATTCAAAAGATAATTGTTTATTTATTTATATTATTACCTTCGTACGCTGCCCTAATCTGAAAACCCTAATTCTTAACCTACTAGGTTTAGGGCTTGATCACCTTCCTAATAATACGTTGTACGTCGTTGTCATTCTTAAATACTGTTCCACTCTTCCTTACATTTACATAATTATTCTCATAATAATATACCCTTTTTCTTTTTTTATTACAGTCAATAAATTACTTATTTGACACTAGATATGAATTTTGAGGATAAATAGAAGGGTTGACGATGAATGTAATTGATGGACAAGGATTGAAGAGTGTAGTATCCGAGATATAACTTTTCTCTCAAGTTAACTTAACTTCGTGGTGCAAGTGCATTAGAAGGAAATCTACATCCTTAAATCGGGTATATACTTATATATGAGTAAGGTGCGCATATATTTTGTCTTTGGATTCTTCGGTAGATTAGATCCTTTGTAATAATATCATATATCTGTGTAGTGTGAGTTCACCGGCGTGGATCTCGCTCAACTACACTAACACTCACATTGAACTTGAGAGAGTCGGACCCATAGTGTCCCAGTACTAGTAGCTGGTAATTTTAACAGTTGTCTAAGATTCTTTGGTAGATTAGAATCATTAGATCCTTTTGTAATAATTTCATACCATATACCCCTTAATGAAAGTGACACTGACTTAACCAGCTTTTCGCTGGTCACTTATCCCCTCCTCCGACTCTCTCTCTCTCTCTCTCTCTCTCTCTCTCTCTTTATTGCTCCACCCAAAAACAATACAGCATCTTTTTCCCTCTCTTTCCTTCTTGCTCTCTTACATTGATTTTCACATTGCTTAACAGTAAAAAATTTGGTTTGCTTATCATAATTAATATTGTTTTCAGGTGACATATCACTTTCAGGCATGTATGATTGCATTTAACATAAAAATATTAAGGATGTCCTGTAAAACAAAAGGTCGTTGTCACTCCCTTCTAATGAAGACAAGTGGGTTTTTGGAAGTGACTACTCAAGTAATGGTAGACATGATTTCTAAACTATATTGAAATAGTTTTTTTTTTTTTTTCGAATTCAAAAGGACACGATATTTCTCTATCGCCTTTTTTTTTTTAATAGTAATATTTCCCTTTAAATTCCATGCGAGATTTATTAGAATTGAATTTACCAATTAATTTCATAATTAAGTTATTCTACGGTAACCCGTGAAACTTAATCCACTTTCTCCTTAGATGCTACTCGACACTTTAGTTTTAGCTTTCTCTCCCAAAAACGATTTATAGGATTTTGTTATTGATATGCAGTATCTCCATACTCTTCTTTAGATTTCTCGGTAATCATGGTATATGTATAAATTATGTTTTTTTAAGCCGTATGATTCTTGTTTGAAGTCTGATAAGAATATTAAGATATGAGATTATTATACTTTTGTGCTTGTATTGGGATATTATTCATAATAGTGTGAAATCTAGTTTTGGCATGAGCTCAATGTGAATGTACCCGATTGGCGAATTATGGTAATTTTTTGTGTCAATTGTATTTGTATGTATTACTATAATTTGATAGTTGAATAGAATCTGGAAATCAATTATAAATTAGGTTATTCAATATTGGAAGAGATAAAGAAAATACAGCAGTGGTATCAGAGCCTTTAACTATATTAACGTTGTTTCATGTATGTTTCTTGGTTGATTTGTTAGGATTTGAGTTTTTTGATTGAAATATCTTGATTGATTCTATTGAGACCTAAATTGCTTATGAGAGATTTCTTATTTGTTAGTTGAATTTAGATATTGATGAATTAACTTGATTCATGTGTTAAAAAATCTAATATAATGATATGATTAAGGACTATTCAATACAAATAAAAGAAACTGAACTGCTAAATTCTACTATGATCTAGTTTGTTATAAAAATTATTGAATTAGTATATCTATTCGATCTTTATTGAATAAATAAAAACTGACTCTGAAAATTGATCGAAACTAATCTGTCTCGGTTGAATCTATTATGTTGATTTTTTAGAAATTCTTTGGTTAAAATTTTTCAAACAAATATACTTATCTGAATTTGAGTCGAAATTTATTTGAAAGAGATAGTAGGCTTCCACTACTCTATAAATCTCTATATTCGATGGAAAATTAGATTTTGGAATCTGGAAAAAAAAAAAAAACAAAAGAAGAAGATGAGTGACTTATTATCCCACAGTAAAGTTCTCTCTGCTTTAGAACCAAATGACACAAAATGGACAACCGGAAACTTGGCAAAGAAAACAGAGATTGACTAGGAAGCATACAACCTATTAGTTCTTAATTTGGAGGAAAGTGTTTTGCGCAAAGTGGATCGATCAAAGACTCCACATATAATTTTGGGATAAACTTTTTGAACTTTATTATGAAAGATATACACATAGCTTAGCAAATCTTAAAGGTACTTTGTCCTCATGGAAAATGGATCTTAGTAAGAGTATAAATAACAATGTTGATGATTTTCTAAAAATGATCATAATTCTTAAGGGAACTGACCAAGCCATTGACAAAACAAGTCAAGCAATGATACTATTATAATATGTCTATAGTGATTATGATGTAGTTAAATGTTAGTTGAAATATACATGAACTATACCTAAATTAGATATAGTCATATCTGATCTTAAGGCTAGAGAACTAAAACTGAACACTACAAAAATAAGTAATAACAACTTCTTTGTTAAAGTTAAAGTAGGAAAAAAAAAAACTAAGCAATAAGACTGCGTATAAAAAAACAAAATAAAATAAAAGGAAAAGAAGAATCTATAAAATATTTTTTTTTTGTAATAAACCAAGATATTTAAAGAAAAATTGTTATGCATTAAATAATAAGAAGAAATTAAGCACTAGTAATGTACAATAAAATATAGTACTAGATAAATCATCCACTACTTTTGAAGTATTAAATGTATCTAAATATATTATTGTAAATGAATGGATTCTAGATTCTGGTTGCACTTTTCATATGAGTCCGAATCAAATATGGTTTCATAATTTTGTTAAACTTAATGAGAGAACTATCTATATGAGAAATAACCACATGTGTAAGATAGAGGGAATAGTAGCATAACCTTACAAATACGTAATGAAAATTTGATAAAATTAACAAATGTAAGATATATTTCTGAACTGAAAAGAAATTTAATCTCCCTATGAACTTTAGATGAAATAAGATATTCATATACAACTGAAAAGGGCTGCTTCTCGATTTATAAAAAAAAACAACTTAGTATTAAAGGGTATAAAAAAGAATGTGTTATATGTTATGTGTGATCATTATTATTATTTTATGGTAAATAAATTATGCTCTTATTACTAAAATTTAAGAGGAAAATTCTAAAATCAATAATGAAGTTCCCACTTGCAAATGTTTCTCTTTTGTTAAAAATAATTATTTCTAAGCTAACCTATGATCTTATTAAAATCCTCTTAGTAAATAATTAAAATCAAAATCAAAATTTAAAAAAAAATAATAATAAGAAAAACTTTCATTTTCATTCAATTTAATATAATAAATTTGTGAAGGTTCTCAATCTCAAAAAAATGATGGAGTTTGTGTGACTCTATATTCTTAAGTCCCTTTCACATATCCATCCTTTTCAATTGTAGATTAAAACTTCATAGCTAGCCTCGTAGGTATAGGCCTTTTAATTAAAATAAATAAATAAATAATTATTTTAAATTTCCCACCTTACATAAATGACATAGATCATCTACTCCATAATGTCCACACTGACCGAAAAATATTATAACCTATAGTCGGTTAAGATATCTCGTATTGGTTGGTTGATCAAGTTCTTCATGATCAGAGGATGGTGATCAATTAATTAGGTTGTCATTATTTACATGCTAATTAGGTCTTAAGAGCCAATTTTGTATGTATGTGTTCTAATTAACATCAGCTATTGATCATGCTTTAAGGGCTAATTTAGTCGAGGTACGAGGAGACAAGATAATTAAATGTCCAAGTTATTAGTATTGTAATTATTGTATGTCTTATGACTGCCTACTTCAATATATGATTCTGATCTCTAGCTTGAGACTTCCCTTATTGTTTCCCCCCCCCCCCCCCCCCCCCCCCTTCTTTCCTTTTGAGGCCAGTAGATCATAAGAGAGCTAAGATTTTCTTTTGGTTTTTGGCAAAACTTTGAGAGTTTTTAGGCAACTGTCCAGTTATAACTAAACTAGTCCATTATGGCAATTGAAACCTTTACCCTTCGAAACTAAGCAATGACCGGCCACAAAAAATTTTTATTGATTAAAGAATAGAACACTAGTTTTTACTTTCTTTAGTGATGTTGTCTGGTTTCGGAAGTTTTAAGCTTGATTAGCAGTTAATAATTTTACTAACATTTAAAGGGCAGTGAGTAAAGTTACTCTTTAGCTGCAAAGAATGTTGTGAGAAGAATGTAGTTAACAAAAATTCAGAGGCTTAAGATAAACTCGGAAATACTATAATGTACCATATTAATCTATATATAAAGCATACATATTGATACGAATAACTTTTAAATTTTATGATGTGATATGATATATATACACATTATTATTATTATTTTAATTAAATATATAATATTGAATATTTAAGAGGTAAAATAAAATCAAACTCAATGAGTTTTATATTTTCAAATAAAAGCATATATTTTCATTTTAATAGATTGAACATAATTAAAATACTATGAATGAAGGTATTGATTGTGACAATAACATTAGTAGCATGGGTGGATCGAGATTATTTCCCCCCCCCCCCCCCCCCTTTGAACATGACATTAAACTATATTGTATACGTATCGGACTGTATATACTTATCCGATATTTATCGGATACAGATATGTAACTCGTTTGAAGTATGCGTGCATCCTCATATTCCTCATATACCTCATCTTGCAATTAAGCTCGTGATCCAAGAAGAGATCATTAGTACGAATGGTCGGAAAATCACGTCTATATACTCTTCTTTCTGATCGATCTACATGATTCTTACACTCTTCTGACTGCCCTTTAAAGCAACCGCCAAAAACAGTGCAATTACTCTGCAGCTTTACTTACCCATCCATCCTATCTACTTTGCCTGTAGTAAGATTCCAATACATGCGACAAAAATACTTATAAACCAAAAAAACTGTGCTGCGATCCTATTTTTTACCCAGAGGATGATGATAGTAATTTATTTCATGCTATTTATTACCTCCCACCCAGAAATGCTGAAAACGATGTGTAATATAACTAACGTGCATTCATTCATTCCCATTTGAACAATTCAAGTGTACACATATCATACGTATATATAGCCAGCCAGCTAGCAGCTTGGTAGCTAGGTCCTTAACCTTTTGTAAATGGAGATATGAACAAGGGATTTAGAAGTTGAAGTCGAAATCATTTTCAGTAGCTAGGGAAAAAACAAATGAATGTTCCAAATGAAAGGTGGGTTCTGATCTCACTTGGAAAAAATATGTTACTTTTGAAAGAAGATGTTAGTCATGTGTTAATAGCAATATCCACCACTTCTTTTCCCAATTGACATGCACCCAGAAAAAAATAAAAAAAGGCTCACGCGTCTAAGCCTAGTGATTGCGATATCTCTTGCAATCAATGCAAATGACGTCCTTGTTTCTTAAACGTGTAAAAGTGGATTGCATTAGGGAAGCTTAAGTATACATAGTTTTTTAGATCAATGGAGTTCAACATCAGATTATGAAGAGAGAGGGGCGTATCAAAGGGGGTATGACCCGCAAATCAAAGAGAGACCCACTTGGTTAAGATGGGTCTTAAAGTGAGTGAGAGAGATGTGTGAGGAGGGAGGGCTTCCATCGATGGGCTGTCGTCCTTATAAGCATGCTTGGACTCCAACTTTTGCGACATCATTGATCAAAAAAAGCTCTTGTGAACACTAACTAGTACTACTCTATATTTACAAATATCAACCTCGCTTCTCTCTCTCTCTCTCTCACGATGCTCTGTTGCTTTCATGTGGGTCATTAATTGACATTACATTTGGAAAAAAGGAAAAAAAAAAAGAAAAAAAGAAAAATCCGACTACCTTCCTTCTACTCTGATCATTCTAATTGGTCCACATGTACATATGATGGTCTGCCTCTACATGTTGTTTTTCTTCTCTCTTTCTATAGTTTGATGTCACCATACAATTATTCTAGCTCTCTGGATCCCACATTCCACATGCATACCTGTCCTCTAGGCTCTCTCTCTCTTTATCTATATATATACACGCATGTGGAATGCTATTGTTTTCTGGGTCTGTCTCAATTGGAATGTCGTTTTAGGTATCGCTTAGCTAGCTAGCTCATAAGTCATGTCAAGGTATAAATGTTACTAATTTATGACTTAGGTTTTAGTTTTGCCTTCCACCTTCTTTGAAAGCATCATATTTTGAAAAACAGCCGATAAGTTTAACTAACAATATTTAAATATGCTCAATTGATTACGAGAGAAAAAAATTCGTATTTTGTCTGTAATAAGTTCGTAGGACTTCATTTTTAGATATGAAATATATTCTTAAAATCCGAAACAATGATTAATGCATTTGTCCTTTTATCCGTATAGATTCTTGCGAGTAAAGAATGAGGTCAGTGCTTAGCAAATGGGTTCATACAACGATTGCTTTCATTTTGATAAGAATCATACAAGATATATATAGATGTAAGAAAGGGCATATTATATGGTGTATAAAGACATTTATGTCCCCCCCCCCCCATCACCGCTGTGACTTAATTGTCTTAGAGGTTTGAAATTTTAGGTATACATGTTAATGTTAATGTCATTTTCGGAATGCAAATGGTCAAAAAATTCCATACAAATATATATATAGATATAGATATATGTGAGAGAGAATAATTCTTATTCATCATAAAGAAAAAGGAAAGAAACTGGATGTGTAAAAGAGTCATTTCTAATTGGGCTTTATGGGACAGCGACATTTCTAATAGCCCAATAGTTTTTGCCTACAAAGATTCAAGCCCAATGGCCCAATTCTATCTCTTTCACTTTCTTGTTACGACATGTCGTCTGGAAGTTGTGGCTGTTAGACGACTCTTGGCACCTATCCGAAAAGAAAATTCGAAGCAAAAAAGGAAACATTCGATCTTTCGTTCCACCTTCAAGAATCAAGTTTCAGGCTTCAATCTTGAGCAGTTTCTCTGAAAATTCCCATGAAATTTCTCTCTGCGAGCTCTAAAGTAGGAAACAAATCCTACTTTCCCCGCCAATACAGATGCTCTGTTTTCCTCTGCTTCACCTTCAACCTCCTCTAACCCTTCAGCTGCCTAAACTACAATCCAAAACTCACTTTCCCTCCCTCCATTTCTCCGAGCGCAAAATTTCTCATCAGCTTCTCTCCAGAAACCCATCTGGGTACCGAAGTATTTGCTCATGCTCGAGCTCACCGAGATTTGCTTTGCCTGAAGATGACTTCAACGAAGAACTGGACCGCCTACTGTTGCTATTGCCCGATGAGATGCAACGCAGAATCCGCGAGCATCCGGAACACTTACAATTGATTGAAGTGGTCATGGATTTAGGTCGGAAACCTTTGGCTAGGTTTCCTTCCGGCGATTTTGTCTTATCGGATTGCCAGATTACTGCGGATGACCTTAACCATGCTACTTCTCAGGTAACAATTTTCGTTCCCTCGCCCACCATCTGTTGAACTTATTTCCTTGAGTTGTAGTATAGTTATACGTAAAAAGGATAGAGTATGTAATTATTATAGAACCACAAACCTTCAGGTTGGCCATTTTGCTGTCGACAATAGAGCTGGTATAAGCAGGACATTACATCGGATTAGTGCCGTAAGGAATAGGAAGGGTGTGATTATTGGTCTAACTTGTAGAGTGGGTAGAGCAATATCAGGTACTGCTAATTTATTGAGAGATTTGATTCAAGATGGGGGTTCGTTGTTGCTCATTGGGCCTCCTGGTGTTGGTAAAACTACCATTATAAGGTTAATTTTAGCTTCTCTTAAGATTTTGCGTGTAGTATTATTCTTTTCAAGCTATTGCAAACTATTTAGAACTCCAATTTGCAGGGAAATAGCAAGGATGCTTTCGACTGAATACAACAAGCGGGTTATGATAGTTGATACTTCCAATGAGATTGGTGGAGATGGTGATATACCGCATTCTGGAATAGGTAAAGCTCGTCGAATGCAAGTCCCCAATTCTGATATGCAGCATAAGGTATTACCTTTTTTCAATATTAACTTTTTTGCTTTAACTACTTCATTTTATCAAGGGTGGTCATGTTCACAAAATTTCATATTTCTCAGGTGTTGATTGAAGCAGTTGAAAATCATATGCCACAGGTGATTGTAATTGATGAAATAGGCACTAAGCTTGAAGCGATGGCTGCTAGCACTATAGCACAGCGTGGAATTCAGCTAGTGGCTACTGCTCATGGAGTTACGATTGAGAATTTGATAATGAATCCTTCTCTTGAAATGCTTGTTGGTGGAATACAGGTGAGCTGGTCTTTTTTTTCCTTTTTGCCTCTTTTTCAATATTTAGGAACTAATTCTATGATTGTTTTTTAGTGTGTGACTTTAGGAGATGAAGAGGCAAGCCGGAGGGGTGTGCAAAAGACGGTGCTGGAAAGGAAGGGCCCCACAACATTTAGTTGTGGGGTTGAGATTATCTCGAAAACTGAGCTGAGAGTTTATTGTAGTCTAGAAGCAACTGTTGATGCGATTCTCTGTGGTAAATTCTCCTCCTACATTAAAAATTATGCACGTCTTTTTCTATATTCCTTTTGTCCAACAGAATTAACCAAGATCTAATTGTTTTCACTTTCATGATTGTGATTGTTCTCTTGTACCTGCTAAAGGCCGTCATCCATATGTTGAAGTTCGGAAGATAACCTCTTCTGAAAAGAAAGAGACCGCATCAAGTGAGCCTTTTATTTCCGCTCCATCTCTGAAGAAAAAGGAAATCTTTATTGAAGATGCATCAGAGATGGGTGAAGAACGAACAAGGCAGAGTCCTTATGAGTTCCCTTCTGAGGTCCTGCAGAACATCGGGGAAGATTCTTGGACAGAAAGTAGAAGGCTACTTCGCCTATTTGTCTATGGGGTAAGCAAGATACCTTGACCTTGCATAAAATTCAACAAACGGGTCCATTCAATATCATTTTCACGCATAATGTTTTTTGTTTGTTTATTGTCTTATTTACATTATTATTTCTTTTCTATATTTGTTATTCCAATATGAGACTGATCGATTGTGCAGTTGTTGTAGATTCTGGAAGCAACAGTAATTCAAGCGATTAAACAGCTAAAAATGGACGTCAATGTAATTCAGTTTACTGATAATATTAGCGAGGCAGATGCAATTCTTGCTTTGCATTCCAAGATTAAGAAAAATTCACGGATTCAAGCTGCTGCTAAATCTCACGACCTGCCTATCTATGTGACTAAGGTAATCACATTAATTACTGGAATCTCTTTTTTCATCAGCTGATACTTCAAAATTCATCATCAGAGAATCTTTGACTTCTCTAATTTGTTTTTTCTTTTCTCCTTTCCCTTAATTCAGACAAGCTCGTTAGTGCAAGTCACAAAGGTCTTATGGGCATTGATTAATGATCACGAAGATAGCGATATTGAGGAGTCTGGACCAGCAGACAAGATAAAATCATCTGAGGAAATCGATGCTTTGGAGGTAAATATGAATGTTAGGCAAATAAAGTTGCAGTGTTTTGAGTAATTTGATTAGGTCAACGAGAGAAACATTAATTGTAAGAATGTCTTGACAGGAAACGAGAATGGCAATTGAGCATATTGTAATTCTAAAAGGAGAAGCAGTAGATCTTCTGCCAAGATCATCCCAAATATTGTCTCTTCAGATGGACCTTATTCAGAAATACCAATTAGAATCCGAGATCATTGGTAAGGACATGGATGCAAGGCTTCGCATCCTTCCTTTTCACAATACTGGGACTGATGAAGAGAAAAAAAGTAGTAGTAGAGAAGTTGATGATGATGATGACGATGACGACTATGGGGATGGGGATTATGCCGAATCCGGGAGTGCTAATGGTAGTACAAACGGTTCACTCTATAGAGTAGACAGGTTACCATTACTTCCTGATCACTAGGTTTTAAGTGAATTTATATTGTAACTACTGTATTTCCCTCATCTTTCTCTCTTCCTGTCGAGGAGTGCGAGACCGGTGTAAGACCGGCCCCCAGCCCCTCGTGTTTGTACAGCTACTTGCTGTCTTACACCAGCTTGGTATGCACGCTAAATACAAAATTATTATCTCACTCTCTTTCAGATCATCTTCTCTCATAATAATTTGTTACCGATAATGAACTAGATTAGGTCGTGTTCTTTAATTATGCTTAGTTAGATCATCTGTTATCTCACTATTTTGATTAGTTACATGTTTTCTGCGTCCACAGTCCCGCCCAGAAAACGTTACCTAATGATATATAAATAATTGGTAGATAGAGTGCGGCTTACTGCATCTCTTTTGTAGTATAGTTTTGCATGAATCATGCATGGCTTTTTTGGTGGGTCATATCTGATTAAACTAATAAGAATCTTTGAGACAAGTTGACATCAATAGGTGAATCTTTCTTCACGACACATAGTGGTTTAGTCCATAAAACCAGATAGCAGAAGTTTAATTGCAGTATGCCTCTTCATATCAGCTGTCTCATCCTTTGATTAAAAGCTTACCACAAGCTTAAAAGTCTTTGAGCTTTTGGTTTTGTACTTATTATGGAAGAAAGCACTAGCCATAACAAGGCCCAATCGCATGAAGATCCGAATCGTGCGTGATGTAATCAATCCGGCCCACTCTGCTTTACTCGCAAGAGCCAAGAGACTAGAAGAGATCAATCGATCCGCCCGCTGATTCCCATGGAGGTTGACTACTCCTCCATTAAGATAATGGTATTTGATAGCGCTTTAAATCACATTACCGATTTAGTAATCAACTCAAACTCCAGTTTGTTGCTCTAAATTAGATTATTCACTAAGAGGAATCTCCATTGGCGAAGTCTCTTCAACTTTTTAGCGTTTTTTCCAGCCAGAGATTTCTGACTGGGAGCCGACGCGACATGAAAAGAGAAATTTGGTGGCTGGATTTTTCACTTTTTCACACTTGGGGATCTTTCTTTTCTTCAACTGCAAGCCACTGATTCATCAGCAGCACAGCAGGGAAGATAGTCAGATTATGGTTGGATGGAGACATCATAATGGAGATGGGTCCATTACCATGCAGACGAGCTCGACAAGGAATATCTGTCATTCAAGCTGGTTAGTCATATGTATATCTGCACAAGATTTGGACAGACAAAACGAAAAAAAAATAAAATTCAACTCCCCAATTAAGATTTTCCTCAAATGAACATGTTTCTTTCTTCACGTGAAAACAAATGGATTTGACGTCGAATACACAATCTACAGCACTACAGATTCAAAAAGTTTCTAATTTTCCCATTTGTCCTCATTCAAATTTTGTTTTGATAACCATAACCTCCAACAAGCCTATATATTATACATGTTGACATGTATCCAAGTTACTACTCAAGAGTCTGTCTAATCTCTAAGTTAGATTTTAGTTAGAATTAGACATGGCTTGCATGAAAATGGTCGCATGTTTGATCTTGTTCTTTCTTCTATTTACGAGGTCAAATGCTCGGTCGATGAGCCACCACCGTGGGCTATTATTCGCCATGAGGTCTAGCAAAGTCCATCCACCAATCATAGAGAGGGCAGAAGAAGCAGTGAAGGCTAGCATTAAACGGCAAGGAGCAACGCATCTCCGAACTCAGAGATTAAGTCCTGGCGGTCCTGATCGACATCATCACTAGTCTATTTTCTGCTGATCTATTAATAACTATATTAGTGTACGACCTCTTAATTGATACCTATTTTCACAATATATTTGAGATTATCACTAGTGATTTATGATATATTGTTCCTTTCCTTGTTTGTGCTGATCTATTAATAACTATATTAGTGTACGACATCTTAATTGATGCCTATTTTCACAACATATTTGAGATTATCACTAGTGATTTATGATATATTGTTCTTTTCTTTGTTTGTTATTCCAATCATACTGTTTCCATCTATGTACGATATTACTGCAACCACGCTCCATCATTGTTAAGAGTCTCAATGATAGATAAAGCAGTTATGCTTATTTCCAATCAGTTTGAATTTTTAGGATAATCGGTAACTTAATATGATATCAAAGCTAAGATCTCGAGTTCAAATCACAGTTATTTTCCTATCAGTTTGAACTTTTAAGACAATCGGTAACTTAACAATCGTAAGTTTAAATCCGTCGGGCCTCTAAATCAGGAGTTTCATAGAAGGATTACTTGAGCATAATAGCAGAAATGAAAGGAATAAGAAAGAGAGTGAGATACTTTTTTTTGCACACGTGAATTAAGGAATGAGAAACGTAATGTAATGTAATGAATTTGACTTTAACTCAACCTCTATTTTGTTTGAAATCAATCCAAGTTTGTCGTGGGTGGGCCATGGGAACACTTGACAGAACATCTTAGAAAAACCGGTTGAGGCAGTTAAGGTTGTTGTTTCAATTTGGATTCCACTGCTCATGAAGGAGAAAAGAAAAAATCGTTATGATCATATGGATCAAAAAGTGGCACTCTAAAGAAGAATATTTCTTTGTGATTGTCCGCTGTGTCGACAAAAGATGACTGACTAGATAGTAGATACCAAAACTAAATTCAACTTTTGGAGCTTGAGGAAATGAAGCTTTTTCTACAGCCGTGATTAGAAACGAAGAATTAGTTACAGCCGTGAATAGATAGGACATCGTATTCTTACTTTACATATGTAAGCAAAGGGCACTATACCTCATGTGGGGGCACTTTTAAAATTCATCTAGAGAGAGAGAGAGAGAGAGAGAGAGAGAGCAAAGAGAATGGAGAACTCTGCAAAGAAAAAAATTGCTTTAGAAAAGAAAAACATCATTCATGATAAGATTTCGAGAGGTCGATTATTCGAGATATTAAGAAACATATGCAACTCTTCATCTAATATCATTACTCTTGTATTGATATATATGAGTGGGAAAAAGGAAAATATTTCTACTTGACAGCTCACACTGAACAGCTTCATCTCCAACTTATGGTTAATCTGCTGTCCGGTAAGCCTGTTCAATTGCGGATGATATTTACTAAGACCTTAGTTGTTTTAGACAAGCTCCCATTCAGAATCTTCAGCATTTAAAGTCTGAGAAGAATTGTTCAAGTCCAAGTATGTTTCCTGGGTAGAATGCAAATGAGTCTGCAATCTATAATCGATGCTTTCGAGATCCGCATCTCCATGCCAAATTGCCAACTGTTCATACTCCTTAGCCAACCTCCTCTTCGAATTAAATGCATCCTGAATTTTTTTCTGTTGCAGTTTTTATTATTTCTTTTTTTGTTAGATTGACTTCCCAAGTAGATAGAATTTTGAGAGAGAGAGAGAGAGAGGTTACCTTGTAAGAACGGTTCCTTTGAAATCTACGAGAAATGTCATAAAGGGCACTACTGTCAACAAATACACAGCTGTCTGCAAGCTTCAACTTATCTTTCCTCAAGTCAATGGTTTCCATATCAGAGTCTAGAACGTTACTGCTCGAGTAATCTGAACGGCCTGTCAATGATTTATAATTAATTCATTAATTAACCATAAGGAAGCTATCCCATAAAACAGAGACTAGAGGCTAGAGGACAAAGAAAATTCATATAAAAAAAAATTTGAAACATCAATAATTATTTATGTCACATACCAATATCTGAACAGGGAGCAATGACCTCAGCTTCAGAGTTTATAGACTTACATACCTTGCATCCGGCTGAATGGAAAAGGAAAATAATATAATTCATCAAAATCGAGTCATAAGATATGAACTAGAAAAGACTTAGTATAACAGTATAGGAAGCAAAAGGAGGTACCGACCATAAGATTGCGTAGGCGAAGAAGCATTTTCAGATGAAACAAGTCCCACCTCCATAGGCTTATGATCGTCTGTAGAGGGATTTGCAGTAGCATTATGAGATGAAATCACAGCCTCTTCAACAGGATTATCACCAATTCTACTTGAGAAATGTTCATGTGAATCCCCAGAAACAGTACAGGATTCTATTGGTTGAGAATCACTAGAGGCTGTAAGGCCTGAATTTGTGCCACTTTTCTCACGGGTTTCAATTAATGAAGCCATTTCAGAAACCAATTTGTCGCCCCACGGCATCTCATTCTCCTGTATAGATAAATCATCACTATCTTCATTGATTAAAGTTGGAGCTAAGACTTGAGAGAAACCATCAGTCTCATTTTTATCAGAAGATCCCTCAACGTGTTTTTCTTCACAATGAGAGGTCAACTCTGACTCTTCTGAGTTTTTATTGGTTGAAACCACATTATTCTTTTCATCATCTGAAAATGAAGAAGTTTTTTCGATTAGAATGTCAAGTCCCTTATCAAAAGTAAAAGTTGGCTTGTTCTTTGTAGGAGTAGTGGCATCTTCTGGCTCCGTAGGTGATTGCTTAATGAGGGTACTTTGTATGTTTTCCTCAATACCCGTCATGGACTTGACATGAGTACTAAGAGAATCACTTCCCCTCTGAGCCACTGATTGAACTTCAAGTTTCACTGGAAGTATATCTTGAACTACACCAGAGTAGAATTTCTTTACATTCTCCCCCACATAATGAACCCGGTCTTCTACATATTTCACTGGATCCTGAGCAAGTAGGAAATTTGGCATTTAGAGAAGGAGTTACAGTCAAAAGCCGATACAAGAGCACACTAAAAGATTGTGAAGGTATAGGATCGACCAAGAGGGAAGTGAATAAATCTCAAAAAATTGACCATACCTGACTAACAATATCATCTACCTCCTGACACACACTTTCGAATTTCTGGTAAATGTTTCCAACCCATGTTATACCTTTATGTTTTAAATCCATTTTACAATCTAGTGCCTGCAAAAATTTAGATGAGTTTCTTAACATCTCTAACCACACAATATTTAAGCAGAAATTATCAAAGATATTGACTAGTAATTATCAAATAACATTACTATAGCCAAATAATACAAATTTAAAATGTTTTCCCCTTCTAATCGTCACAGTGACCTCGGAAGCAAGAAGAATTATGGTGTCAGAAAATTACCATGAAGTTTACCTCAGTTCTTTAAGTAAATAAAGAAAAATTCCTCAAAAGCCATAATCAATATAACCCTTTTCCTCCAAATTCGTCTTCTTTTAAGTTTAAAAACTTCAAAATTTTCAAATACATAACAGATACTCTTGTCTTTGTAACATCAAGTTCAATACATAATACCGATTACCGATTCCAAATTGAAATAAAGAAGAGTGAATGAAATCTAGTATATTTACTTTCCTACAGAGAAATTGAGGGGAGAAAAAAAACTACTGCAAATAATTATGAGCTATCACAAAATCAAACGAAAGTCTCATTCTTTCCACATACCCAGAATCAAATTCTCAAATATGTAGGTGCCAAAAAGAAAATATGCACCTTATAAGGAGGTCATAATAAGATACTGAAGTTTTCGAACATCAAAGCTTTATACACGATACGATCATAAAGAAAGTCATATTGTATTCAATGGAAGTAGCGATAATATATGAGCTGGACGATCAAGAAAGGGCAGAGAGAAGAAGGCTAAGGAGAAGGAGAAGGAGAAGTAGAGAATTTTACCGTCCCGAAAAGCCGGAGGAAGGAGCAGACGACCGGGAATAAGCTCAAACTTGCGGCAGAGGGTGGTTTGTTCTTGGGCACAGAGGTTTGGTGGTGGGGTTTAAAGAGTAATTATTGTCTTCTGATTAGGACTCTTTTAAAGTCCTATTACGACGCCGTCTCTCGTCCAATTTCTTCTCCTAACGAGCATTATCTTTATGCCCAATAAATTAAAATGATAGATTGATGGACTTATACGGAAGAAGAGCACCTTCAGAGATGGTGACAAAAAAAGGGAGGAGGAGGTCACTGTAGAATTGCGGCTGATGAATTAGGTTAGAGTGGTTAAAAATGGGAGAAATGTGGTAAACTAAAAATAAAGGATGGAGATAAGAGTTTATATTTTTAACGATGTAGATGTGGATAAGGTAATTCCTATCATAAGTGGGGGTATATATGAACACCCCCAGAGGCCCCAACCCGCTCTAGTTGAGTGGGGTTTGTTTCCATTTTCTTGATAAGGGACCCGATTCAAGAATTCCAAAAAGTATATTCCTTTTGTTTGAACTCCAAAACAATAGAATCTGGAATTCAACATGCATGAAACATCAACACCATTAAGCCACTTGATCCCTTAAATGCCCAGAATGTTCAGGAATCAGAAATAGATCGCTATGATTAAATAAGTATTCTTGAATAGTTTATCACCGTCCATCCTTAAAAAGGATAGAGAGTATTTCTACAAGGAATCAATCTGTAGAGATACGTGGGTGGATAATGAAATGGGGAAGGAATAATTAGGAAGAAAAAAAAAAAAGGAATATTAGGAAAAATAATTGTTTCCAAACTTTTGGCCATTAGGACATTTATTTTTACTTATTTTGTTTCCATTTCATTTCCTCTCTTTCTAGAAAAAATAAAACAAAGGAAACCTAAACAAGGCTGACCATCTCCTAGCTTGAGCTGGGACCTGATAGAGCACAAACATTAAGGTGAGCTCGGTAGCGGCAGCGCCTTCTGTGACTCTATATCATTGACTTACACCTCCATTGTCACCTCAGATTCCGCCAAAAGAAGAATACCCAAAAAGAAAGAAGAAAAAAACAAAAAGGAGCAAAGAAAAAGATGAGAGAGAAAACAGAGAGGATGGTTAATTTCAATTTATAAAGTGAAAATATTATTCGTTTAATTCATTTGACCGACTACTATTACAACAATCCATATGAACATGGCAGAGTTTGAAGAAGAGTTGCAAGCCACCCCCACCCCCAAATTTTATCAGCACATCCAATTTGATACCACAAATTCTGGCCAACACCAAATCTTTCATACAAACGATGATGCTTTTTATTTTTGCATTTCAGTTTCATTTGTTATCACTCCCAAGACACATTAGAATGCATACTAACTAAAAGACAAAAACCACAAAACACCGGTTACGAACATGGCAGTTTGAAGAGAATTTAATTGCAGTGCACTTGGTCAAATTCAAGTGGAGCTTTGAAAATATGACAACTGGTTGGTTAATTGAATAGATCTCAACATTTGGGATCAAAGTTACATATCATTCAGGAAGCTTTACGAATGGAAGGACATTCTCAATACAAGCAACCTTTCTGGTTCGATCTCAATACAAAAGATAAAGCAAAACACTTAACATTACCAATGCAGCCATGGTGCACAGAAAAATCACACCAGAAAGTCGTAGGCAACAAATTTCTGTCCCAAGAGATTCAGTTGATACCTCATACAACCCAGCCAACTCAGTCAAAATTGATACCTCACTTTATGTGTGCATGGTGTGTTGTGTATTGGGAGAGAGCTTGAGGGTATAATTTCATTGCTCGTCCAAATGGTGAAATATAATTCAGATGACAGACAATCAACTTACAGATTATAATAACAATAAGAATCGGTACTGAAAATTGCAAATCCTCAGTGGAAGGTAAAAGGAGCAAGAGTCAGTGCATTCATCCGGTGGATATGCATCCTCAAACTTGGACACAAGAATCTTAAAAACTGAAAACCATTACAGTCCCAAGTATATCATTTTTGGAAAGAATTCAACAGGCTCAATTCATCAATCTCTGGAAAGGAACTTTCCAAACAAAAAATAAATTAATAAAAATCAAAAAATCAAAAGCAACAACTAACAATATTGAAAAAAGATCATGTTATCAAAGTAAATTGTCAATAACCAGCTAAATCATATAAATAGTAATATTCCCAAACTACACTATAAGTTTAAAATTCCATACAGGAGAGAAGATCTTAAGCAAAAATTATCCTAACTCAGTGGCTCAGACTACCACGACTCATAACAAAGAAGCACAATACATTCATCAAACCAGAGTGACAGTCTGCATTTACGTAATCACCAGAAGCACATAAAGCATCGGCAGCCAACACACGTCATAACCTGAATCAAACACCCATTCAGAACCAAATTCATCATACACAAGAAAGGTCATATAAACTCACAAGCAATAATCATAACAAGCAAAAAAATAGAAATGCATAAAAGTTTAGCACCATAAAGAAAAATTCACTATTACAATAAAAAATTCTTCCCCTTTGCACAAAAAAAATAAAAAACAACAAAAAAAAATGTTCAGTTTATAAAACACACTAACAGAGTACTCATTTCTACTTCCGATGTTTCAATAGAAGATGGAAACAAATCTTTGAAGAAAATAAAAGACACAGGATATCACGAACAAATTTCAGATCTGGAGACCCAATTTCACCTTATACACGAATTATACATTCTGATCATACACCATCCTTTGGTCAAGATTGGAATCAATGAATAATCAAGTTTCAGATGGTAGCCAATAGCACAGAACAGTTGAATAATTTATCTCTGTTCCCAAAAAGTTGGAATAAACTTCATCAGTTACAAAATAATTCATGCTATAAGAAAAACAAAAAGTTAAACAGCATAGAAAACAACGGAACCCCACAATTTGCAGAAAAACAGGAGAGACTCAGGCAAACCTTCAGATACCAACAAATCCCCATCTCTCATACAGATTTCAAAGAAACAAGCAATACACACACCTTACAAACAGAGTACGCACACCGAAGGAAGAGAAAGAACTCGTACGGAAGCATAATTATATCAAAGGCAGATATTCTAAGAAAGCCTAAGCAGCACGGGATCACACCAAGCAAATGCACAACAAATGCAATAACCAGGGCATAAACCAACTGACAAACATTACCTTAGTAATAAGGAGGCACGTTGGGATACATTCCTCCTGAAGGAACTCTTGGTGTAGACGAAGTTCCTGCTGGATGGTGGTGCTGACTTGGGTAACCAGACGACGGCAAACCATACTGTCCTCCTTCTTGATATCCACTAGCTCCCATTCCAACTGAGTTCTGAGGGATCCTTCCATATAGAGAAGAAGTACCACCCATTCCAGCACCTGAACCACCCAAACCACCACCAGCACCTCCACCTGCCAAACCAGCATAACCTGTAGACCCTGGACCACCATAACCAGCATTATAATGACCGCCATATCCACCCATACCACCCAAGGAAGAAGGTGCCTGATTACCAACTGAAGACAACCCTGGTCCAGAGTTCATTGGATGATGGCCCATTGGCGGGGGTGCATGATTTCCACCCGTATACCCACCATATGACCCAATCCCACCAGGCCCACCATACTGTCCGCCAACAGATCCTGGGATCGAAGACTGAGGAGGCAAACCCATCCCATCTCCATGCACGTTCCCCTGACCACCTACTGGACCTTGGGCCCCATCTGCCGCCCCACCTCCTGGCTTACCCTTCTTCCCATCATTAGCCAATTTACAGGTCATCTGCCTCCCCTCTATAGTCTTAACTGGATCCACCAGCGCTGCCTGGGCCCCCTCCAGCTTCTTGTACACAAACAATGCGTAACCCCTACACTTCCCTGTCTGCTTATCAAACCCTAAAGGACCCTCCTCAATCTCCCCATATAGTGTAAAGTGCGAAAGTAATTTATCAGCCGGCATATCAACCGGAACGTTGGCCACATAGATTTTTCTCATGGACACATCAAGGGCATTCGAATTAGTACTTGAATTTCCAGCAGCAGCTAGCTGAGTCACTGTGACTCGCCCATCAATTGTCTTACTAGGCTCTTTCAAGGCAAGAAGTGCGCCATCAACGTGCTTGAAGGTAACAAACCCATAGCCTTTAGATTTTCCGGTGGCTTTGTCTAAGATTACGACCGCTTCTTCAAGTTCACCATAAGCGGAGAAGAGGGCGCGGAGACCTTCTGTGGTAGTATCCCAGCCCAGCCCTCGAATGAAGAGCTTGCGCTGAGAGGTATCCGAATCGGCGATAGATCTTACAGCGTCGAGCACATCAGCATGATTGGAAACAGCTTCTTGTAAGATGTCGATCAATTGATCAGGAGTGAAGCGCTCGATGAGTTTTCGCGCGTCATGTGGGGTCAATATTGGGATGGAACCGTCTGAGTCAGTGGATACACCGTTATCGTCTATCTTTCGTTTCTTGTTGACATCCATGGAGGAATGAAGGTGATTGATTGAAAGAGTATGTGAGAGTTGCAGAAGAATCCGACGCTAAACCCTAGCCCTAATCCTAGCTTTGCCTTGATTCTTCAAACGCGGGACTGCGAGGCAGGAGTGAAGGAGCGGTTACCAAAATTCAGTTATGTATAGGAGTTTCAATATTGGTTGGGCCGATTTGGGCCACTTCAAAAGATGGTGGGCCTACTTTAGTTCTTCTGTTAACTACAAATTGGACTAGTTAGGGCCGACAAGTCTTGTATGATCTAAATTTAGCCCAACTGATATTTTCAGTTTGTTTTGAATCAAAATTACATATTTTCAATTTCAATTTTACTGGTCAGTTTTATATTAATCACAAATTCGGTCTATTAATAAATTCTTGTAATCTTTAGATTAACACATAATTTATTCACTCACTTCATTGAGAAATGTAAAAGATGTTGCCATAAAGCTAATTCAATACAGAACAAACCCTTCAATCAAGAACAAAGCAAAACCCATACAGATACAGAGCAAAGCTAAAGCATTATTCAACTTTACACGTATTTTCACCCCTTATTCTTACTGGCCCCTTCAATATCAGTACAACAGATAACCAGACGAGATTTGCGACTCTTATCCTCTAAAGTTGATAAAACTTTCTCCTTGTCTTCTTCTCCTACGCCGGAGTGAGTGGGGTCACTTGTACCCTTGACTTTTCTAAGTCTTCTGTTTCGACACTGACCTAAGAAGCATCCTTGTGAGCTGTGGGTTGATTGATACACATGGACATACCGTTAAGGTGCTCTCGTAATTAAGTAACATACGTTGGGCATTTCGCTAATAAGCTGAAGAACTCAGAACTACATTGTCAGAAAACTTTATTAACGAACATAGACAAATAAATATACATAGGAGAACCAAACGGTAAGAGTGAAGAAGAAAGAAGACCTATATGGATCACAACATAAGGAAACTCTTTTTGTTTAACCAACTTTAATTAGTTGGTCCGAACGAATATAGAATCAAACGTCATGGTACCATAAGATGTAGTAGCATTTTCCAACGAAAAAGATGAGCTTGTCTGCTTCCCCGAGTCAGCTTCGGTAGTGGAATTGGCTCTCACCTTGCCCTCTGTCTTCTTTCCAAACTCATCTTTATATGCCATAAAATCCGCAAGTAATCCAGGTTTCGATATTTTCTCATCATCCACATGAATTTCACCCACCAGCATCTTAACCACATTTGACATAGAAGGCCGTAGATTCAGCATGTCTTGCGTGCAGAGAAGACCAACTTTTAGAAATCTTGAAGCTTCCTCTGCATTGAAATCTTCACCTAACAACGAGTCGACCAATTCCACCAACTCCCCCCGCTCGTAATGATCCCATGCCTGTGTTTTCAGATAGATACACATTATCAATATATATACACGCATAAAAAGCCTACATATTTTTACCTCCATAACTAAAAGTAAAAATATATAATACCCGTTCAAGGAGGTGTTGTTGTCCAGCTGGCAAACGCCGGTTTATATTGCACCTGCCACTAACGATTTCCAGTAACAGAACACCAAAACTGTAGACATCTGATTTTCTAGTCACTTGACCTCGTACAGCATATTCAGGCGCCAAATAACCTCTAAGCAAGACAGCCAAAAGACATTTCATACCATATATATTAATTAGTGCATCGAAGTTATTATAAGGAATGAAAATGTCGGTGAGCCTGTGCATTGAACTTACGCTGTTCCAGCAACCCGTGTGCTAAGATGGGTCAAATGAGCCGGGATGAGCTTTGCAAGGCCAAAATCCGAGATTTTAGGCGTGAAGTCTTTATCGAGTAAAATATTGCTTGCTTTGATGTCCCTATGGATAATATGAGGCCGGACTTCCCCATGAAGGAATGCAAGTCCACGAGCAACTCCTATGCATATTTTATCCCTTGTACGCCAACTAAATTGGAGTGAACTATGACTTCCACCTAATAGATCAAAAGAAAAGCCAAATACTCAGTCAATTTAGATAAACAGGCCAGCTCTATCTAGAGTTGGAGAAATTAATTACCAAGAAGTGTTTCCGAAAGGCTGTTGTTCTCTAAATACCCATAGACTAAAATCCTTTGATTCTTATCCACACAGCAACCATATAATTCAACCAGATTTTCATGCTCTATATCTGTGATGATGTTAATTTCGGTCAAGAATTCCTTAACACCTTGCCTTGAGTCAGCCGATAATACCTTTACCGCAACTACATTTCCATCCCTGAGCAGTCCCTATCAAAATCAACAGAACTTTCAATCAGGTTTATTGAATTATCAAGGAGTGAATAGAGATTAACTTTTTATATTGTTCAAATGTGTGTAAGAGTAAGACCAGAGAGTATTGAAGTTTTTTTTTTTTTCACCTTGTAGACAGAACCGAAACCACCCTGCCCGATTTTATTTGCCGGACTGAAGTTCTGAGTGGCAGTTTGCAGTTCCTTGTAAGAGAATAACCGAACATTCTGGATGCTCGAAACATCTGTGTGGACCCAAATGATACTATAAGAACCTCTCATGATGAAAATTTAGGCATATATCAAAATCCATCATGAATTTGCTTCTCAGCAAGCAAACTAATGAACATCTAGATTAAACTGTTGTGGCTAGTACCATCATCGATTCGGAGTGGTAGATTATTGGCTGAGGAAGCTTCAACTCTACTACAACAGAAAGAGAAACAAGCCATTCCAGCTTTGCTTCTTTCTTGATATCTCCAATGAATCAAACCCTGACTGTTAAACGAAAGATTGAATATTTATGAAATTTATTAAATTCATTAATTTAGAACAATAAAGAAGGAAAAAAAGTGCTCAACTCAGCTGGAGAAAGGAAAGAAACCCAAAAGAGAAATAGGGGCAGATATTATCCCCTGTTCTAGATCTTCCCTTGAATCAACTCAAAAATCGTACATTTTTCAATAAATTTCAAAGTGATCGAAAAAATCTAGACTATTCTAATCAAATTACCTTGAGAAAGAAGAGAATACTTGGCCCAATTTCTCTTATCTGGGTAAAGAAAATGATACGACTAAATCTGAAAAGTGATACCAATAATTTTTTTTTCCCCCTACATCTCTTAAATTTCTTGAGCGGCTGTACGATAAAAGCAAAAGGTAAGCATGAAATTCAGCGGCGGGTTAGGCACTGACTCGAGAAACTGACACGGAAGGTGGCTCGCCCTACACTCAAAGCAAAGATGGCACTTTTTAGATTGGATTCGCGTGTGGGCGTAGAGTCCTGGGTCAACTTCGTACGGTCCGGTCCCTTCGTATGAAGAAAATGAGAAATTCTGTAACCGTATCATGACTTCAATCAGGATTGCATTGGTCCTTTTCCGCTCACCGCTCCATATTTTGTACTGTAATGATATTTTAATTATTTAGTTTAATTCAATAATTAGAGAAATATTAAGTGATAAAAAATTAAAATTAGAATTTAATTTAAATATGATTAATTTGATTTTAAATATGATTAATTTATGTATTGTATTTGATTAATTTTTTTCTATCATTTTCTTTATAGTTACTAGTCTTCTCTCTCTTTTTTTTCTTTGAATATTGACGATTGTCATTAATATCCGGTCTAAATCTAAAAATCGATATTTAATTTATATACCGATAACTTAGATCAAGTTCTCGATCCAAATCAAGTTCTCGGTCTAGAAATTTAAAAACGTGTTTCGGTCGAGGATCCTATACTGGGAATTTAAATCGAATTTTCGATCCATGATCTAAGAAGTCAAATGATGATCAATCGCGTCCTAAACCGTGAACTACTACTCATCAATAGATTCACAACTATCATCTAACTAATTATTATCAATTTCATTCCATCCACAATAATAAATCAAGTTTGAGACTCTATTGAGAATTTCATCCAACAATTTATGTACATAACTAACATTTTCAATATTCAATATTACATTTACATGTTTGGTCACCAATATTTAACCTCACATTTACATCTTCAATATATAATCTCATCAACAACTTATTCCAAAAGATAAGTAAAATTACATACCTCATCCAGATTTGCTTCCCGATCATGAGACTTTGAGAAACGTGTGGTGGAGGGACGACTTGAAAGCATTATTGGAAGGAAAAAAAAATAAAGAACTCGATATGTGAAAATAAGTTAATCGGTTTAAATTAAATTTTTATAACTTACATATTAAGCTTATTTTAAGTTATTTTAATATAATATATATTTTAATAATTAATTCTATATAAATAATTAAGATTAGTATGCATGGGATAGATAATAATATAGACCTAATAATAATAGAATTCGCTCCTAATTTATCATTGTTCCCGGGTCAAACCTGACTTGATCGTTTGTTCGCACGTAGGCAAAAGCGTAGCGATGAAGTTTGTGAGAATTGACAAGTAAAATACTAAAAGTCAAAGAAGATTAAATACGAACCGCTTTACACTAACGCACGACACAAAAGCAGGTTGATTGGTACTTTACTTAATTTATATTTTTCTTTCTCTCCTTTATTTATTTATATTTATTTTTTAATGTAAAATGTTGTCACAGTTTTTAATTTTATCGGGCTAAGATGAAAAGTCAAAAGCGAGGATTGGACGCAGGAAGATGGATCATCAGATATATTTCTGTTGGGCCGCGAAGGCGCGAGTTCAAGAGTGGGCCTGGGCTTCAAAGTTTATTCCCTCTCCGCTCCTTTTCAATTTCCATGCACGTAAGAGAAAATATCTAACTCCTTTGATTAACCAACTTCCCTTATTAAATAATATAATTTCATTTATTATAATATATAAATAATATATAAATTATATTCGTATAATAATTTATCATAAATATCTTTCACACAAACTACCATGTTGAAAACAAGCCTCTAATTTATTTTTTCATAAAATTTAAAAAAAAAAGAAAAGAAAAAAAAAAGGTAAATAATTAAATAATGTTTAAAATGTATAGTGTATGGCTCTTGTCGGCGACCATTACATACAACGTAGCTGTATCAAATTATGAATTATGTAATATAGTCATGAAAGACCCATTACGTGAACTGAAACGGAAACGGATTTTTATGAAAACGGAAAGAAATTGTGATGGTTTCAGACTCTATTTTTATATTTTTTTTCCCCTTTATAGAGAGGAGGAGAGTTGCAGTGCAAGTTGATGACTCACAATCTCACATGGAAACATTGGAAAGAGAGGGTGAGAGAGAAAGAGAGTGCCATCTGTAGCTGCTGCGAGCACTAATCGGGTTTTCCAAAGCTCTCTTTACTGATATGCTTTGGTGCTGCTCATTGTGAGAAATTAGCTGACGATGGCGATGGCGATGAGGTGAAATGAACACCCCTCCCTCCCCCCTTTTTCCCCTCGCCCGCTCTTTCCTGCTTCTCTCTACTATTATTCTTTTCTTTTTCAAGTTGCTGAACCCTAAAATCATTGATGTGTTCCTCGATATTCTTTGCATGTGAATCTTAAAATGCATTTTGCAGAAATGAGCTGAATCTTCCGTTTTCCCGATTTACATTGGGGTTATTTTGTTCTTTTTTGTTTGCCTTGCAAAGAGGTTGGTCATTATTCCGGATCTTATCTTTTTTTTTATTTTTGTTTCTGAATGCTGGAGAGTGATTCAGGGAGCGCTATCTAAATGATTGATTATGGAGGCTTTTTCATCTGAAAACTGGAAAAGAGATAGGATAGCCGCCTCTTTTTCCTCTGACATTTCTGTGAAAATTATACGAGCTTCTCTCTTGGTTATTGTTTTCTTTTACATTTTCATTTTCTTTTCTGGTTTTGTTCGTTGTTTCATGATTCATGAGTTAAATGCATGGATGGATTATGATATGGCTTTGTAGAAGGATTCGAATCTCTCTCTAAAAGCAGCAGCACGTGTTTATGAGCGAACTGTTGGTGGCTTAATGAACACTTATCTAGCTGACTTTATCTCCGCACTTTTTTGTTTTACAGATTTTGGAATGCCTATGAGATTATGCATTTATCATATTAGTGTTTCATCAGAATTTCAGGATATCATTTGTATTTTTTATCGGAAAAATAAACATTCCAGAAATGCTCTATATAATGCAAGTCGGGGAGGTTTCCTTGGATTATTCTATTCCAATTTATGTTGAGACTGCATTTGTTTTAGGTAAGCAAATGTCATCTTATTGCATTTCTAGCACTTGTTAAATTACATGATTGGCCTCCTTTTTCATCCGACCCAGTGAATGCGTTTTATTGTTTGCATGTGCACAAATGGTAATTTGCCCTAATTGGCGCGTTAGTTATCTTACCAAAGAAGCTTCATATTCTAAAGGTTACCTTATTGTGCTTGCAATCTAGGACTGTCATCTGTACACCCCAGATATGTTTTCCACATAGAGCTTTGGCATGTTTACTACTAAGAAAATTTACTGAAGAGGAGACATCATGTACGCTTATCTTTCTTATATATTGTTGTATCTTTTACCCATTTTGACTTTCAAAGGTCAGATCACGTAAGCTAAACGGGTTCTCTGTTTGTTTATATATTTTCTCAGATAGGTACAAACTGTCTTTTTTTTTTGGCTAGTCATCAATCTAAATAATAGGAAACATTGAACCTATATAAGCACCAACATAAAGAGAACTAAAAGCTAAAAAGGAAAAGAATGTAGATATAAATGAAACGTATGCAAAAACTGACTCTTCTTAGTTTTCCAAATTTCTTGATTTTCTTGTGGTTTTTTAACTTGGTACAAGTGCTGTTGCAACTAATGTGACGATTAAGATATGAGTGTCCTGTTTTTGATCCTCGTTATAGCCCATATTATCTGAGATAACCTCTTTTGTGAATTAAAACGCTTTGTAAGTGTGATTTGATCTAGTCTTCATTTCGAATGGTTGAATTGGGATGTCTGTATCTCACGTAGTTTTGGAGAAGTAACATGATGCTAATATTACGCATGTATTTAATACTACTGAAAAAGTGAAAATGGGCTCTGATTGTCTTAGTTATAAATGAATATATAATTATTGTCTATACAATAACGATAAAGAAAAACTTCATGTGGAAAGAAATGAAGTTATGTTCATAATTGCAAACTTTTCGTGGCTGTAGTAGTCTTTCCACTGACAAAGCGTTGTCTTCCTACAGATTCTGCTGATCAGATACCTGAGCCTAGATGCCTCTTACAAGAACTGATTTATGAAGAGTAAAATTGGATTCACCCAAATTATGCAGACGTGATTAATTATAGTGGGTTGTTGCCCCTTTCTAATGGAGTTTATTTGTGGGGTAAAGGTCAGAGGGGAGACTGGCCGAAGTGGAATTATAGCCTATCTGTAGACATGTTAAGAAGCAAAGAAATTTCAGATATGCAGGATGATGTCTTTGAGGGGTCTGAAGAAGAGCTTCACATATTTAGGGAGGTTTTCTTTGGTACTGAATCTGTTCATTTTAGTCAGACATGTAGTGTTGCTGGAGTGACTGGTTTTGAACGTGATTCCAGTAAGAATGCAGATACTTCGCTCTGTTCAAATACTGAAAACTCAATTGTTACAAGTATTTCATCCTCAAAAAGTTTAGATCTTGACGAAGGTTTTAATGTAACTGAGAATGTTAGAGAAATTACAGCCCCAGGTTGTTCCTTAAGTGGTTCTACTGCAGCGGACAAAAATCATGAGAATGTGAATGCTAAGCGAATGAAATTTTCTATTGATGAGCTCTCAAACACCAACCTGGATTTGGGTAAGGTTATTAACTCATCTGCAGTTACAAAAGAAATTTATCCTGGCAGGTATCGTCATGTTAAGGACTCTGGTTGTGAAACAGTGTCCTTTCAGATTGTGGAATCATCTAGTAAGGGTGTTACATCCAGCCGCTATCTGTTTAGGCATTCTGAGAGACATGGGGGCACGGAGGACCGCAATATTCTAAAATGCAAAGTACAGAGTTTAGATGGTAACAGTGGAAATGAGGTGGTTGCTAGCAAAGCTATTGCGTCACCGGTTTCCCAAGAAAGCTTTGTGACCAGGCTATTGGTTACAAGTCCAAATGGTGCTTTTACTGACAAGTCTGGCTCTCCTTCTGTCGCAGAGGAAATACAAGATCGATTTGAATCCCAAGGATTTGATATGTCCAACTTTTCTCTGAAGACAGATTTTACTAGGGATCCCCGCCATCTTCTCCACTACCATGCTATTCATGTACTTATGTCAGCTGGATGGTCTATTGACCGGCGCAAAAGACCTAGCAGGCGTTCCATGGAGTCGGTGTATAGGTCGCCCCAGGGAAGGCCTGTTCGTGAATTCACCAAGGTTTGGAGGTTATGCGGCGAGGTTTTGTTTGCTGATAGATGTAATTTGGTGAAGGAAGATGATGCTAAGGAATGGACTGGTATCAGTCAATTCTGGTCCGATCTTTCTGATACATTGATGAAAATTGAGAAAGAAATTAATCATTCAGGAATTAATTCCTTGGCTCATAGATGGAGTGCTTTAGATCTTTTTGTGGTAGTTGTCTTCATCGATAGGAAGATTGGTTCGCTTAGAAAGGGAGATGTTGTTAGGGCAACTGGAAGCTTAGTGGTTAATCAAAGCAAGAAGCCTGAAACTGATTTGACTTTACCAAATGAAGATACCATTGGACGCCTGTTTTCTCCGAGACATGTGTCAGCTCCACCTTCCGATTCTTTTCTGGCTACCAAATGTGTTTCAAAAGGGATAGCCTCTAATGTTATTGGAGTGAGCCAGAGTTCACCTGATGACAAAGCTTGTGATGTCAATTTCTCAGATCATGGCGAGCATATTGAAGGAGTGAAAGTGCAGACAGGTGTGTCTATATATGTGGCCAAATTAGGAGAAGCTACTAATGTGATGGGGAGTCAGTTCAGTGGAAGCTCTAAGACTGACAAAGGCAATGGAGATATAACTTCATTACCTTCTTGTGGATCAAATAGCACTTGCATTCAGTTTGGCGGTTGTACATATGATGTTCCTGTTGCTTCTGAAAACTATGATGATACACTCACTTTGAAATCAACATGCCCTGATAACTTTGAAAAATCTATAATAACTCCAGAAGACGTATCAACTGATGTTTTGGCGGAAAAAGATGAACAAAACGAAGTTCAAGTGTCTCAAAAAATGGGTGGGCTGTGCTTTAGTACTTCTAAGCACGAAACTGAGGACGTATGTTCTACAGCAGATCTGGCCCTGAAGAAGAAGACACGGAGGAAGTCTAAAAAGATATCTGAAATCAAACCAATCACATCTCTGCTGTCTGACGATTTCTGTTCAACATCAGGCAAGAGCATGGAGTTGCAGGATATTGATGCCAATGGCTCTCAGATCAACTTAATAGAAAACCAGGATTACCACATAGCCTACTCCAGAAACAACAATGATTGCCCTTCTTCCCAGTACTTAAATAAGAGAGAAGGCTTGAAGTTAAAGAAAGTTTGTAACGTTTCTAATGACTATAAACCTGGAAGAAAGAAATTGAGGGAATGTCAAATTGAAGATGATGACCTATTGGTTTCAGCCATAATTAAAAACAAGGATTTCAGCTCAATGACTATGAGACTTATCTCTAAGACAAAGAGGTGTAAATCTAGAGTTAGAGGAAGGCCAAAAGGTCAAAAGATTGGCTGTAGGTTGCGTTTAAGAAGCCTGGGAAATGGGGAAAAACATTATAAAGATGGAAAGTGGCATGCTATGGGAGCTAAAACAGTGATGTCTTGGCTAATAGATGCTGGAGCTATTTCACTGAGTGATAGCATTCAATATCGGAACCCTAAAGATGATAGTGTACTTAAAGAAGGTCGGATCACCAGGGATGGAATTATCTGTACTTGCTGCAGTAAGGTGTTTACCGTATCTGAGTTCAAAATTCATGCTGGGTTTAGGCTAAATCGGCCTTGCTTAAATCTTTTCATGGAATCTGGTAAGCCTTTTACTTTATGCCAGCTTCAAGCCTGGTCAGCTGAGTACAAGGCAAGGAAAAATGCAATCCAAGAAAGACAAACTGATGATGATGATCCAAATGATGATTCATGTGGTGTGTGTGGTGATGGAGGTGAGTTACTATGCTGTGATAACTGCCCTTCTGCTTTTCACCAGGCTTGTTTATCCACTCAGGTATATCTCTTGCAAGTATAGCATGTCTTATGCGGATTTGCTTCCCCATGATGATGTCTACTCGTATACTGTGATTCTGCTATTAGTGGTGTTGATTGAGTTGTTTCCACTGTGTCATCATCTTATATATGTATTTTGCCCTTGCATTTCAGGAGCTCCCAGAAGGCAACTGGTATTGCCCAAACTGCACCTGCTGGATATGTGGGGATTTGGTTATTGATAAAGTGCCTTCAAGTGACTTTGATGCATTAAGATGTTGCCAGTGCGAACATAAGTGTAATTTCTACCCTGTTCCATTTGCTGAACATTTTTTTTAAACCGATAGTTGCTAAGCACATAATTTCATAATCATTTCAGATAAATCCCAAGTAACTTGAATGTGCTATATAACACTTATTATTGACCCTGTTTTCATCCTAGTCTAATAATAATTATAATTGTTTTGCACAGATCATAAGCCATGCCTGGGTAATAATGATATGCAGGTCGAAGCTGGATCAGAGACTTCATTTTGTAGTGGGGGCTGTCAGGAGGTATGTTGTATTCTGTTAACATTTTAATTGCTATTTTCTTATATCCAATCTTGTGTATTTAATTTATGTTGGCTTTAATTATTATTTTATTTCTGTTCACGGAGGAGTGCAGATATACTCAGGTCTTCAGTCACGCGTTGGACTTATAAATCAAGTAGCTGATGGGTTTTCATGGATGCTTCTTAGATGTATTCATGATGACCAAAAGCTTCATTCTGCCCAAAGGTTTGCCCTCAAGGCAGAATGCAATTCCAGATTAGCTGTTGCTCTCACTATCATGGAGGAATGCTTTGTTTCCATGGTGGATGCCAGAACAGGGATCGATATGATACCCCATGTTCTATATGGCTGGGGGTTAGTACGACAGTCTTCTAGAAAATTAATCATTGCTGTAATATTTTTTCCTTGCTCTACTTTCACATCTCTGTTACACAAGAGTAATAAACATTTTCAGGATTGAATTTCAGGTCAGATTTTGTGCGACTAAACTTCCATGGCTTTTACACAATGATACTAGAGAAAGATGACGTGGTAATATCCGTAGCATCGATCAGGTAGATTGGAATTCTCATTTACTTCTAATAAGTAGATTTCATCTATAAATTTTTTTTATATTGGATGCTCCTTAATGTCTGCCTAAGATTATAAGATGCGGACCTAATTGTCAGGAAGATATCTGTAGATGAATGCCGATATTGGCCAAAATTTGAAAATTAAAGAATGAATACAAAGATTAGCCATATGGAATTTTATATTTATCTTGAACAATTTTGTTGCAGAATACATGGAACAACAGTTGCTGAGATGCCTCTTGTTGCAACTTGCAGTACTCATCGTCGCCGAGGAATGTGCCGACGCCTATTGACTGCTGTTGAAGAGGTGACTAAAGTATATACAATTATTTAGTCATGTACTCTGTTCTTCATTTTAAGTGCTTCTGAATTTTATTAGCAAAAAATCTCCTCTTCTTCATACACTAATATATTTGATTGGCCAATGAATGGTTCCAGATACTATTGTCATTAAAAGTCAAAAAGCTAGTCATAGCTGCAATTCCAACTCTAGTTGAGACTTGGACGGAAGGTTTTGGTTTCAAGCCTGTGGAAGATGACGAAAAGCAAAGCCTCAATAAGATCAACTTGATGGTATTTCCCGGTACCATACTACTCAAGAAACACTTATATAGAAGTCAAAAGCCAGGGAGAACTAGTAAGCTTTTATTCAACCCCTACCACTCCAGCCCTTAATTCCTCTTTATACTTTCATGGAACTTTAGTTTTTATTTACTGCTTGTACCGGAACAGTTGATAAAGAATGCTTGGAAATGGATGAATCAACCAAACCCATAATTCGTTACGAGGTACTTCCAGTTTCTGAATCCACTGGCGAATTCATAATGGAAAATGAAGATTCGAAATGCGGGGAATTGCAAGAACTGGAAAGTCACAATAGAAAGGAAAACTCCAAGGTTGATCCAGGACAAGTCAATTCATCTCCTTCAAGGGCAGATGGATCAGATGAAATATGTATTTGTTCAGGGAAAGAGTCCACTCAATCTGTACATAAATCTGATGCGAACCCTTGTACTAATGAAAAAGTCGAAACAGAAAATCAGACCATGAAGTAGAAAGAAAAATAAAAAAAGATTTAAGTGTCTTTTGTTTTTGGGGCATGGTGTAAAAGGGTAAAAAAAAAAAAAGCCTTAGAAAGTAGTGTAGCAGGAAATGACCCCAATTGCAAGTTGCTAGGTTATCATGTCAATTTCAGGCAAAAAGGTATGGTCTCTTAATCTTCATTTTATAAACCCTACCCTAAAACATAATTTAAAATCAATGTATACAAAGTTTGATTGAAGATTAAAAAGGTTAAAAAGGGACTTAAAAGTTAAATTAAAATATTTAACTTAGAAGAAGAAGTGTAGTTTGGGAAACTTGAAGTATGTTTCTTTGACTCGAAACCAACTGATTGAATGTCAGTAGTTAAATGAAGAGTACTACTATTCAAGGGAATTTGTTGAAAGGTAAACATTATGGGTCTCTAATAATGCAGTTCCCAATTATTTGCCAGTAAAGTCCACACTAATGGGCCAAGGTATGGACCATCTGGAGAAACTAATGGGGCCCTGTTGATTCCCCATCTCCTCCTTCTAACCCAGTCATGGGAAATTGTGAAAATCATCAGAAAATCATGCACATTCATTCATTCATTCATTCATTGGTGGAGAAAGTTGGCACAATCAAACATTTCTGTTTTTTTTTCTTTTTTCCATCAAATTTGGGAGATCAAATCAAATCATTTTCAGAACAAAATTTAATAAATATTCAAACCCTAATCTTCGATTTGAATGAGTAATTATAGAAATATTTAATTAAAACAAAAATTAAATATAATTTAATAATCTTCTACTTTAATTATTTAATTAGTAAAACAGTAAATAATAAATATAAATAATTATTAAAATTATCCATTTTACTTACATATAATTTTAGTTTTATCTCCCTTGATTTACATGTTATGTTATGAATCTAAGAGCAAGAACAAAATTTGTTGTTCCTACAGGGAAAAAAAATGTTGTCTTTAGTTTAGGGCATATGAATTAGATGGTCGGGTCTGTTGGTTGGGTTTTCAAATTTATTATGCAACGCTCGAATTAAAACATTTAATTTTTGTATTAATTATTATCTGACAAAGGACAGAAAAATAAAATAAATAAATAAATAAAATATTATAAAATTATAATAATTAAAAGATATCTAATTCCTAGAAAAAGTCAGCCACTCAAACTTCAAAAGTCACCAATTAATTAATTAATTTATATATATATAAATAAATAAATAATTATTAAATTATGTCCTTTATCATTTTGCTCCCTAGTCCCTACCATTATACCATATGCCTATCACGTGCCCCTTCACTCGATCCATTTCTTTTATTTCTTTTTATTATTATTTTTTTTTCCTCAAAAAATAAAAACAATGAGGTCCGCAATAAAATCTGAGCACCTAGTTAGGCTCTGACATTTATACTTACTCTCTCCTTTGATTTGCTAGCTTTAACCCTCTTCCTATTTATACGTATTTATATACGTATTTTTATATATACGTGTATATATATATAGATATATATGTGAATGAAACAAAAACAAACATTCAGGCTGGCCTGTCCACAGAGGTTTAATTAAACTGAAAAAGGAATAAAAACAATCACTTTGAAATCAGAGGTTGAAGACAAAGTAACAGCCAAGCCATGACCTAATCAGTCATCTTCTCTCTCTCTCTCACTCATTGAGATGCATGCATGGAATCCTAAGTCCCATTCTGGCTGTGCATAATAAAACATGATTACGGCTTCCTATATTTACATGTAATAATGTCAAATTATCTTGAATTTTCATGTCCGAATTAATTTATTTGAAAAAATTCGATCATAAATGCCACGACACATCATGTAGTAGTGGATGAGGAAGAAGAAGGTGTCGAGCTTAAATGGTGAAAGATAGAAATCTTATAAAAGCTAGCCCTTTCAATGGGCCTGACAGCTTACAGATCGATCATGTATAGATTTACTGTATGATTTTTACATACATATGTAATCTGTACTCTTACAGATTTAAGATTGATCCACATGGAAACATTCTCACTTCAAGAACAAAAAACTCGGACAGTTTTGTAGGCTTTTACGCAACGATTTTTGAACCAAAACAGGATTACGGACGTTTTAATAAGAAAAGAAACGTCGCCGTAGGTACATACATACGACCAGAACCCATATTCTTGCAGTGAACCATCGTGTCATTCGCATGCCAATACGGAATCTAATTAGCTTATTATTAATCCACCTAATAAATGTTAATTATTGTTATAATTATTGTAATTAGCTAGCTAGCTAGGTTAGTAGACACAGGGTGGGAATGTTGTTAATTTGGAGGAAAAACAAAAACTAGCAAGTAGCAAGGCCTAGGCTACGTACGTACTTGATTTGTTAACATCAATCTACTCTACTCAAACTATGGAATATGCCTTTTATACGTACTAGGTAGGACAACGTGCCTCTATATACTGTCTGCAGACAATTAAGTAAATACATATACTGGTTTCAATTATCCTGCAAGCATGAAATTAACGTTCGTGATTGTAATAGGTTTCGGTGTTCTACGAGCATATACATATACCAAATAGCCAGAAGATGTTCGCATATTTATATTTGTGCTATATGTATAGGCTAGAGATGATGGGGTTAACAGTTACCTCTCGTATATTGTACATAGATAGACAGATATTCTTTCTTCACATGGCTATCGCGTAAGCCATAGCAGCTGGATGTCCAAAGCCATACCTTATCTGCAGAACATAACAGTTTTGGGTTTGAGAATCCTCGCTCCTGACACTGACCCGGTACTTATTTGAAAATTCCTGATTTGTAGAGTAAATCTAAGTTTGATTCTTTTTCCTATGTTAAAGATAATATATCCTTGCTAGGTTGAAGAAATGGAAGCAAAAGCTATTATCCTATCAAGGTAGTGAAATTCTGATCAAAGTGGTAGCGATGGCTATTCCTACCTACTTAATGTCGGTTTTCAAGTTCTTTAAAAAGTTTTGTAAGGAGATTAATTTGATTGTTTCTAATTTTTTGTGGGGACAACAAAAGGATGAGAAAAAACTTCATTGGGTTAGCTGGGACAGATTGATAGGTCGATCAATCAGCCTTCCTCTTTATGGGTATCTATTGTTAAAGGAATTTATTTTCCTAATGAAGTTTTACGGGAGGTTAGGAAGGGGGGTAAAAGCCTCATGGATTTGGTCTAGTATTTTTACTGGTAGGGTTGCTGTCAAGAATGATTTTGTTTGGTATATTGGCAATGGGAAGTGCATTAATTTTTGGGTAGATAAATGGGTTTCTGCTTCGAAGTATAGCTCCCTGGTATCTCTTGATCTTGTTCCCTCCTCTGATCTAAAAAAGGTGGGTGATGCTATTGATCCTATTAGCAACTCACTGAAGGTAAATGTTTTTAAGGCATATCGTGGAGAGTATTTCTAGTATCTCTATTCCTAGATCTACCAAAGTAGATTCCCTTATTTAGCCGTATTGCAAGAATAGGTTATACTCAGTAAAGTATGGATATTCAATAATCAAGATGCTTAAACCTAACCAGTTCAGCTAAACTGTATGGTTCAAATGTTATTAACAAGAGTTCTTAGGTGTGTCTCTAGGTTATATTTGGAAAGAGAGGTGTGCAGTTGGGTTTGTAAGAAGTTCCCTAATCCGGTTAAGGTCATTTTCAAAGCGTCTCTGGCTTTAATAACGTAATAATGATCATCCGTTTCGATTAAAAAGTGTTATGTTATCATTTCTGTCCATATATAATAAGATCATGTACTAGTTTACATGCAATTTCACACAACCAAAACGATATAGATTGAAATGTATGTACTCATAATCTTGGCTTCAACAATTTACCTAAATGCGGCAATGCACGAGTAGTTGATTACAATCTCTCACTCTCAATCTTATCTTTTAACTCTTAAGCACTAACTCTTATCAAGGTTTGTCTTAAAATTTTCATTTTCCACGTGGCGCAATCTTATTAATTACTCGGCTTGAATAAATGATAATTCTTTTTTAACCGTTGATAAAATCAAAATGGTCAAACGGGTTGAATATATGACACGACACGAGCAAGGCCAACATATGAATTGAATGCAAGCCGTTAGATCAGATGAAGTTAAAAAAAAAAAAGGGTTTTTTTTTTTTTATACGCATGCATGCATGCATGCATCAAAATGTCACACGTTAATAAGTGTAAATTGGGATCTGACCATTCATCCATCTTACAAGTCAAGATTGATCTTGACCTTTCGAATGTTCAAAATTTTGGTCAACACCCCAGGCATGTTTGAACAATTTAACTTGATTACACTAAAAAAGAGTGAAGAGAGCACGATAGGATACTGTAGACCACAGAGTACTGGATCATTTATTGTTCGCAGCTGCCAGCTGGGCCTCCTCCTCGTCGTCATGATTTCTATCTCCTCTGACACCACAGTACCACTTGATGATGTTTTCCTTATCTGCTGTCAACATCCGTTTTCCGTTAAATCCTATCCCTCCGTCTATCCATCCATCGCACAAATAAAGAGAATATGCCGGGAATCAACTAACGACGTTAAGTTCAGAGTGGTCAAGTGCTTAGCTGGTTGCCACTTTTTTCGCTTCGGATTTCCCCTGAATGGAGCCAGCTGGCAGGCGACACTCTCTCCAGCATACCACCAGCTACCCACTGTCTGATATCACATCCTTAAACTTACCAAACTATCCTCTAATCTAATTCTTATCCACAAAAATAACACTCACATGGATTTCCTGTCACACCCTTCAGCGAACTCAGCCAATTGATCATCGACCACCTTTGACGCATTGTGAGTAATTAACAAACCCATTAAAGGGTAGTACAGTAAAACACCAAAACGGACCTAAACTGAGAAACGGAGGGTCTTCATTACATGATAAATTTACGACCCTGTTACTGTTCTGGGTTTGAGAGCATGCCTGCCTGACTTATAGAAATGAGTGTTTTGTAAACGCAAACATTGTATTGCAACAAGCCAACAAGCAGCCTCCTTTTGGATTGGATTCAGGCGGTATGAGATTTATATCAACTTAGATCGATCTACGGTGTGAGGTAGCTATCTATGTACGGAAGGAAGGGTGAATGAATAGAGATTAGAGGGGGGAGCACAGTAAGAAATGTGTACTCTGTGGAAAATGTAATTTTTTATTTTTTATTTTTTATTTTTTATTTTTTTAAAGTGTGTTTAAAAAGATCTCGAACTATATATTATATATATAAATTATTTAAATTGCTCTTAATTACATAAAATAAAATGGAGAGATATTAAGTTAGAAAATAATAATATTGTTCATAAATTTTAAAATAATAATAATAAATATTAAAATTGGAAAATAATATTATTTTTTTATAAGTTTACAAAAAAAAAAAAACTTATAAATATATATTTTTATTACTCAGTCCATTTTTCTTTCTTTTTCTTCCCATTTTCTCATCTTCTTCTTCTTTCTTTCTTTCTTTCTTTCTTTCTTTTTTTTTTTCCTTATTTTTCGCCTTCTCTCTTATCGTTCACATTCATTCTTTGCTTGCTTGTTTTATATCACGGGATCCCCATCCCTCTCTCTTCATGTCTTCTTCGGGGCCTCTTTCTTATTCTTCTTCCAGGACTCTGTTTCTCTCCTTATAGTACTACTCTCTCATGCTGATCGACTTCTTTTATTGCTTCCATTGCTAACAGACATTGCTAAGGGAAAGAAATAAAACCCAAGGGGAGGGAGGGGGGAAAAACAGCCCGAATTTTGCAATAGAGAGAGTTTTTTACTACCATTTTTGCCTTGCGGGTTTTTGGTCAAAAAATGTCTCATTCGGGCAATCCTAATAATGCAGAGCAGAGTTTTGACAGTCTAACAGATCGATTCCGTGACTCACTGAGTTGCGGAGCCGACAAGCCGGATTTCAGGGAACTAGATCTGGGTTCGCCCGTTTCGCCATTGCGGACTCGCCAAAGTGGAGGTGGGCCTGCTATCAGTAGTAGTTCAAGCTCCTCCGGATCAGTCTCGGGTAACCCGGCACCTAAGAGATCCGATTCCGGTCCGAACAATCACTCAGGTGAACTATCCGGTTCCAGCGAGAGCAGTCCCACAGCTGCAGAGAGTCTCCGATCCGATGGAATACCACGTAATTTCAAGCCGGGACATACCAGATCCAATTCCGGTTCAAATAATCCATTCATCTACTCGAGTCAGAGCTCCGTCACTTCTCCACCTACTTCTCCCAATGTGCTTCCCTCCGGCAATATCTGCCCATCTGGAAAGATTCTCAAAACGGGCATGGCATCAAATCGAAGCACCAGAACAGAGGTTTTGGGCTCCGGGTCGGGTCATTACGGGCATGGAAGCATAATTCGGGGTGGAGCTGCAAGAAGCACTGTGCCTGAGGTATCTCACATGGCAAATGCAAGGACAACCACAAGTCGAGGGGGCAGTAGTGGTGGTGTTGGCAGCAGCAGTGGCGGAGGTGGAGATTTGCTGAAGAGAGGAATAGTGAGTATGGATCCAGAGGATGTGAAGAGGGCAGGGAATGAGACTTACAAAAGGGGTCATTTTGCGGAGGCTTTGAGCCTCTATGATAGAGCCATTTCTCTTTCTCCGACCAATGCAGCCTATCGGGCAAACCGCGCGGCTGCATTAACCGGTCTTGGGCGACTCCATGAGGCTGTGGCGGAGTGCGAAGAGGCAGTTAGGTTGGATCCTAATTATGGGAGGGCTCACCACCGTTTGGCTACTCTTTTTGTTAGGTGGGTTCAGGGAAAGAGTTTATCTTTTTCTTCTTCTTGTTCTTATTTCCCTTATAGCTTCTGAGGTGCATATAATGATGATCTGCGATTATGAGTTTTACTGATTTTTAAATGTACATTGGCGAAATATGCTGCATGATCTTGATACTCCGATGAATGAGATCACCTCAATTCAAGCTGAATGAGATTATTATTTGATTAAATGATGCCTTACTGAATTGTGAAATAATTTGGAAGCTGATATGCTACTTGAGCAATGATTATTTAGCAGCACTCATTTTCCTGTTCATGTGCCCCTGGCTTATATAGGTTTTTTATCATTCTACATAAATTTAAGTTGAGTCTCTATTAGTTTGTGCTGCACAGTTACAGAAGTTATTTAATTTATTGTCTTCATAGGTTAGGGCAGGTTGACAATGCCCGGAGGCACCTCTTTATCATTCCTGGGCTGCAGCCAGATCCATTAGAGTTACAGAAACTGCAGTTTGTAGAAAAGTGTCTAAGAAAATGTGGGGATGCCCGCAAGATGGGAAATTGGAAAAGTGCTTTGAGGGAGGTTGATTCTGCAATTGCTTCCGGCTCTGATTCTTCTCCCCAGGTAAAAAGACTGCTAATTTTTTATCTTTTAAATTTTAACCAGAAAGATTGAAATATAACTGAAACGGGTTCATATTGAATATACAGCTCTTAATGTGTAGAGTGGAAGCACTTTTAAAACTCCATCAAATCGAAGATGCTGAATCCACGTTATCAAACATCCCCAAATTCGAACCGTCCCCAAGTTCCTCACAAGCTCGGATTTTTGGTATGCTTTCCGAAGCTTACCTTCACCTTGTCCGAGCCAAATTTGAGATGGCCTTAGGAAGGTGAGATTCAAAACTCTTCAAATATTTTTACAGAACTGAAAATGGACGAAGGGTATTTTTTTTAAGAGGATGTGAGAATGGATGATGGATATACTGCAGGTTTGAGAATGCAGTTTCCTCTGTGGAGAAAGCTGTCCATATTGATCCTCGTAATGTAGAAATAGCATTGTTACTTAGTAATGTACGTCTAGTAGCGAGAGCCCGGGCCCGTGGAAATGATCTCTTTAAATCCGAGAGGTTTACTGAAGCTGGATCTGCTTATGGGGAAGGTCTTAAGCTCGACCCTACGAACTCAGTTCTCTATTGTAATAGAGCAGCTTGTTGGTTTAAGATTGGGATGTGGGAACGATCCATTGAGGATTGCAACGAAGCATTACGTATCCAACCAAATTATACAAAAGCCCTTCTTAGAAGGGCGGCTTCAAACACTAAGGTAACTATTTGCTTCCTAAACTCAACGATGTGATATTTGTACTATTTTCGTGTATTGTTCATAACACCAAATTTAAAAAGTTTTTTTTGGATTATAGCTTGAAAGATGGACAGATGCTGTTAGAGACTATGAGGTTTTAAGGAGGGAACTTCCAGACGACAAAGAAGTAGCCGAGGCTCTATTTCATGCCCAAGTTTCATTGACGAAATCTCGTGGTGAAGAAATTGTCGATATGAAGTTTGGTGGTGAAGTGGAAGAAGTTTCCGGAATCGAGCAGTTCCGAGCTGCAGTATCCTTTCCAGGTTTGCAAAGAAATTCACATTTCATCTGTTCGATTCTTCAAAAGTATTATTCTATTCTCCACTTCCATCTTGAGTAAAGGTCCTTAATATTGCAGGTGCAACTGTTGTTCATTTCGAAGCGGCTTCTGACTTGCAATGCAAGCAAATATCACCCTTTCTTCACATGCTTTGTAGCCGCTACCCCTCCATAAATTTCCTCAAGGTAAACCAATCATTCTTCATATATGTCTTTGATTTTGACACCAAATACACCCTAGGACTTTGTTATGATGGATGCGCAATCGCATTGGGTAAATGTAGGTGGATATTGAAGAAAGTCCTGCAATAGCAAGTGCAGAGAATATCCGGATCATACCAACATTCAAGATTTACAAAAACGGAAACAGAGTGAAAGAGATTGTGTGTCCGAGTAGAGACCTGTTGGAACACTCTGTGAGGTATTATAGCTTCTAGAAAAACCACTCAGGATTCACAATTGTACTTGTAACCACACTTGTTCACTGCTCTGTCTCTGTCCCCCCCACCCCCCCCTTTTTTTTTCTTTTCAAAATTTATTCTTGCTATGCCGCCCCGCCACAAGCCAGGCACACTCTTCCATTTCGAAGGAAAAATTTTCCTCTCACCATAGAAGGGATTCTACCAGTTAGCTGGGATGTCTAAATCAGAGCCACCATAAAATAATCTTCCTTTAGCAACCCAACCCATTATTATGCTCTTAGAGGAATCCAGAGAGGTAGCCTTTTTAGTTCATTTGCCTTTTTATTTATTCATTCATTGCTCTCTGGTTCCATTCTCTCTCTCCCTCCCTCCCTTCCTCCACCTCTCCATTTTCTAGTTAGCCAGCCCCCGTTTCATGTAGAGAAAAAAAAAAAAAGTGTATGATCTCAGTCAGCCTGTTTGGATAGGAGATAGCTGGCTTAGTGGATGATGAAGTATGCGTACATGTATATATGATATATACAACAAAATTGGAAGGAAGTCAAGAGGGTGATTAGATAACAAGTATGGTGGGCACTTTTAGAGTGGTGCAAGTGCGTTGTTGTTCAGTACTATTATTGGTCTTTTTATTTTTCCTTCAAACCAATTTCATCAATAAAATATTTTTTCCTCTCAATTTTCTGTTCTCCTTTGCACATCTTCTAATGACAGTGACAAATTATCTGATAATAAAATTTTACACTATCACATCACATACATATGTATATATATGGTTAAGAGATGTTTCCTTTTGGTTTTATTGAAGTATTTGTCTCGTTGAATTTTGATTATGGGGTGGTTGATGATTCGATTCATTTCATTCCCTTAACTAGTGCAATACTAATCTCCTGTTTTTTCAACCTTAAAAACATTATCTGTTCTTCAAAGTTCAACAACCACTCAATGCTCAGGGTGGGACCAGATTGAATTTGATTTGAGTTATTATTTTTTTCTATATCTTACTTACTATGTGCCAAACTCAACTCACACCTAACTAGTTGAATTATCCAACAAGTGGAAGTGACGAGTGAGTCGGTGGCTAAATTTTGTGCCCGTTACACTCGTTAGTGCTCTGTGTACTTACCTGCTGATTCTGAGTTGGGCCCCACATCTGGCTCTTTTGATGTTACATCTGTTTCTATGTTTCACTGCTGCACAGGAATTCATGGCTACTTTTAACTCTGTTTTTCCATCAGCCCAGAGCTCATAAAAAGTATACGTTGAGGAAGGATTCCGTACCTTTCAGTCAGGGGGGAAGAATATATAGCCGTTGTGTTCAGTTTTCCAGTTGAGCCCAATTAGGTCAGTTAAAATGGGCTTCTTCATGGCCCATTCTATCATCTTGGACTACCTCTCTTATCTCGTCTCCAATAATCAAATCCATCACGTAGGAGTTTTGAATTTACTATTCTGTCCTTTTAAGACTTGTGTTCTAAGCAAGTTAATCTTTTGCTTTGGTTTGGTCGGGCATTGAGAATAACACTAATTTATCTTTAGACAACATGTTTGGAACCAGTAAGGTTTGCTTTCACGTGATTATGTTTAATTAAGACAAGAAAGATGATTAGTCAAAGACCCAAAACAAAAAAAGTTCAACTACCTCGTACGATTATATATGTGGTTCCTATTTTTACCCCCCATCTTTTATTTTCTTATCCTTTTATAAAAAGATTATTACATAAACTAGAGATTAGTTAGAAGAAACAAAACAGTCACCTATTAACGTAATATATAATCAATGTATAATAGTATTAATTAATTAATGAGATAATAAAAGCATGATAATGCATGATTAGCAGTACTACTACTGCTAATCATGCTTAAGATTATGATAGAGATAGCAGTGGGCAATCATGCATATCCTCGATTCTAAATCCCCTGGCCTACTTTGATGTTATTTTATGTTATATACATATGTATGTATGTATATAGGTATGTATATATGTATGTATGTATGTATGTATTTTTGTTCATTTACGTTCGATCATGGGTAGCCACAGTGCTGATTAATTTAATGTACTCAATAATGATGATAAGAGCAATATAATAAAAATAAGTAAACATTAAGAAATAATATTTAATGTTTAATCTAGTACGATTAAAAATTATGTATGAGAAGAAGAAAAAGAGGAGAGGGGCTAGTAAAGCACTTTCGTAAGTGGACCCCATATACCAGCAACCAGGTCTACCTCTCTATCTTTGCTAGCTAGCTACCAGTAGCCACCATGATGTGATCTTCGTGTTGTTTTCCTCTTTTCATTTGCAATTCCAATTTTGTTGCCTTCCCTTAATTTCAATTCTCCTGCTGTTTACATTGAGGAAACTATAGCCATATCGATCGAAGTCGTCCGCGATGTCTAGCAAAAACAAAGGAAAAGATGTTGCGGAAGGATCGTCTAGATCATCAACTCCTAGTCGTATTTCTGACTATCAAGTACAACAGCAGCAGCAGCAGCAGCAGCAGCAGGAAAAGGCACCGGTGAGCCGGTACGAGTCACAGAAGAGACGGGATTGGTATACTTTCGGACAATATTTGAGGAACCAAAGACCTCCTATAGCTCTTGCACAGTGCAATTTCAATCATGTTTTTGAATTTCTTCGATACCTAGATCAGTTCGGGAAAACTAAGGTGCACTTACAAGGTTGCGTGTTCTTCGGTCAACCTGAACCGCCGAATCCTTGCACTTGCCCGCTCAGACAAGCTTGGGGAAGCCTCGATGCATTGATTGGCCGCCTTCGAGCAGCTTACGAGGAGAACGGAGGGTTGCCTGAGACAAACCCTTTTGCAAACAGTTCTATTCGGCTTTTTTTGCGCGATCTGAGAGACTCTCAGGCAAAGGCTAGAGGAATTCCCTACCAGAAGAAGAAAAAGAGGAGGAAGATCAAGAAGAGGAGCCCGATTTCTTCGAAGCCAAATGATCAAGATGTGAATCATCCAAACCTTGATATCCAGTGATCATGTTTCCTATTGAATTTTCTTCTGAAAATGGTAACTGAATTTCTTCTCAACACATTGGACCTTTCATTTATATATAGTTGCTCAATACTCGAAACAATGAGAAATGGATATACATGCATGTACACATGTAAAGCATTCAAACCCTAATTGTAGAAGAAGAGTAATACATAGTAATCATCTTGAGATGTTTGTTTATTTGCTTTACCTAACCCTAATTGGATCCTTACCTTATTATGATCTCTATGGTACGTCTGTTTATGATTTTCCTAAACAATGCTTAACACCGACCGATGCATTCAGTGCTCGTCGTGAATCAAATGTAGGAATTTAGTCGAAGACTCAAAGTATTCATGCATGATCGACAATGTTTAATAATAGAAAATGTTAACTAATCCAGTTGAAATCTAGCTGTGTTTTTTTCTTTTTTGCTTTAACTAGGATCTAATGTCTGAGATTATTATAAATAAATGTTTCCCGCTTCTTTTTAATTACCTTTTGAATTCCTAATGTGAATTTCATTAGTCTTAATTCATTGATTTATCTTAATTAACCTTTTTTTTTAACTCTCTGGCTACCTCTTAGCACATGATTAGACAACACCATAGAACTCCACCTCCTTGTTAGCTAAATTTACACAGTTTGTACTATTTATTTGAATCTGTGCAAAAAAAATTAGAAATTCGATTAAATATATTATAAAATTTCTTAATATTTATTAATTTATTTCTTGACGTGACACGATATTCTCCGCTTTAATTTTGTTTTTTTCTAATCATATATAACCATTCCCTTTGGCCTAAACATGATTTGGTGTATAGATGATATGAGGGGTATTTTTTCAGGCACCTAGAAACATACTACTTATGAACCAGGCTTATGATGATGATGATGATGATGATGATGATGCAATTATGTAGGCCTTTGCAATTCGGAGCTCCATGCTTCCTTGGATCAATTCCATAGTCATTTTCTTCATATATTATACAAGCTCAAGCGATACTATTGAAGCCATTGTCTAAAGTTTGCGCATGGATCGGGAAGATCAAACTGAATAAACCATCATGAGTAAGTTTTAACTCTTGATCTTTAGTTACTTCTGCAAACTAAAACAAGATCCGTACGACATCTTTATTACAAAAATTTTGACATTGTTATACATACCAAGGGACTTCTGCTCCGATTCTTATATAGATCATACGTTTGAAATTACTTGTCCTGAGTTGCATGAATCTAACTCAAGTAATTTCTTCATTTATATTTCCACAGTTGAGAGATATGTTTAGAAAACATAAAAGGATAATGTAGGGTACACAAAAATTCAACAATCATAAACTTGATCGATCTCACCCAACATAAAAAAAACAATAAAAAAAAAGCTAGCCAAAAGCAGAAAGATAGATACAATGATGTTTTGCAACAACCTTCCCTTATTCCGCCCCCCCCTGCCTTCCTACAACAAGTAAAACCTTAATATAACCAACATGAGTAGAGTTTGCCACCTCTGTCGAGGTTTTGATAGCTCATATGCAATCCAACACCGTGAAGTTTCCTTATTGTAAAAATAACCCAAACACTTGTAATCTATGAAGTATAGATATGGGTATGAGTATCAGATACATCGATATGATAAATTTCAAAAATTTTAAGATATGATATTTTATGAATACATAAATTTAAAATTATTATTATATTATCTTTTTATTTTTTACTTTAAAGATAAATAATATATAATTATTTAATATATTTATCTTTTAATAAAATTAAACGCACGTATCATTAGAGATTATATGAAAATAAATTATTTTATGATATGTATAAAGATTTCCAAAATTTATAAGTATCTTTATATATCATGTGTCACATATTGAAAAATTATTTAAAATATTATCAAAATTAAATATTAAATATAATTTTTTTAATTTTGTTTTTCCAAAAGACTATTAAAACAAATTAAAATCTCATATGAAAATATGCGAAACCGAACAAACGCCATAGGAATAATATGTAAAAATAAAGTGAATAAAAAATAAATAAAATAATAAAAAAAAATTGTATATTACTATTAAAAAATATATTTTTTAACTAATAAAAACATCATAAAGTATTTTAATATATTAAAAACCATTTATAAAATTTCACAATAATATCAAAAGTATCATAAATTATTTTATTATTTTTTGATATATATATATATATATATAAAACAAATAAATATAGATATACAAAACGGATATAAGTCCATTTTAAAGCATCGGTGGTGATTCACATTCCTTCCTGCATCTTTCCCGACAATCCCTCTCCTTCACTGCACTTCCCTTACTGTACCTACTCAAGAAATGATCAACACCTTCGACTTTGGAGTAACCAAATATCTCCACATTACAAGTTCTCACCGTATCTTCACAGTTCTTACTCCACCCAGCCAACCCACGTGAGAGAGGGCAAGCAACACACTGATTATCCTTGCCAATCCCTAAATTCCCACATCGTTCAGGCAGTTGTCACTCACTTTCTACGTCAGAGTTTCTATCAAAAAGTGTGAAGCTGTTCTCCCAAGCACCCCAATCCACGCTGTTGTTGTAAGTATATAACCTGATGTTCCCATCAATTCCAAGCCTCATAAATGACAGTGTAGCATTTTACTTAGGCCTTGTTAGAAGCCCATTAAAAATCATATCAGTCGTACCATCATTATCGCTGTAAGAAGCAGTTAACATGAACTCATCTAAAGAGATATCTCTCTGGCTGTAGTAAATCACTGGCTTCTGAGAGTACTTACTCTCGTAGAACAAAGACCATCCTTTTTTGGGCTCCAACACAAGGCTATAAGGCCCATTTGCGTTGACCGTTTCAGAAGCCCTGCTCACAAGCTTGTTGTTTAGAGTTCCATCAAGTTTCAACGATTGACTCACTAACAAAGTGTCGGTTGGATAATCAAAACTCTGCCATATAAACTTACCCTCTGAGTCATACAGCACAAGGTTTCCAGTGGGGAGCAGTTTCAGTCCGACTACACCTTATTTCCATCAATATCGGCTAAGACAAGGTTGCCGTCAGTGCCAAAAGTGTAGCATTTTCTCGAACCGGTCTCGATCTATTTGCTTCCCAGACCCAACGGTAGAGCACGGTCATGCGTAGAGCCAGAATATACGCGTTTGGAATCATGTTGTAGAAACAGAACTGGAATGGAGAGCTGAAGATGCCGAGTGCTGTGTAATTTCCATCGCACTCTACGACGTAAGGACCGAATCCTCCTTCGTTGACGAAGCGAAATGTCTCGTTTTGAGCAGAGAAGAAGGAGAGTAATGGGAGAAGGAAGAGGAAAAGTAAGGAGGTTTAAACCGATGTTTACAGATATTTTTGCAACAAATGTGTACAGATATTTATATATATATATATATATATATATGTATGAGAAGGCTATTTTCCCCATTCAATTTTATTAGATATAGAATTTTCTTTTCTATTATATTTTTAAATATATATAATAGTTTACATTAATAATAAGTATATTATAAGTAATGGATAATGAAAGTAAAGTATAACATGAAAGTACGAGAGGACAAGGCAGATCACAGATCCATAATAGGTCACATTGCAACAAGCTTCCCTTATTCCCTCTTCTCTTTCTTCTGTCATTATTAAAAAACAAAAACAAAAAAGCAAATCCCATGTTTCTTTCACTTTCACTTTCACTTTCTATTTATTGGGTAATCTTATATAACCAATGTGACTAGAACTTTCCTGATTCTAAAAATAGCCCCGACATTTACAATCCTTACTGCGTTTAGCTCCATAATCACTCTGCTTCACAGCACTTCCTCTAGTGTACTTGCTCAAGAAATGATCAACCCCTTCCACTTTATAGTGCCCAAAATCCTTCACACTACGAGATGTCACCTTCTTAGCCTCACATTTCTTGCTCCATCCCAGCAAGCCATTAGCTGAAGGACAAGCAACACACTGATTATCCTCACAAACACCTAAATTCCCACATCTTTCAGGCAATTGACATTCGTTTTCCCACATCGAGTCTCTGTCAAACAGTGAAAGTAACCTCCCATGCTCCATTAAAAACCGGATCATAATATGTAAAGACCTTAATATTACCATCAATTCCAATGGGCCTCTTTATTGAAACTCAGGCCTTGAGTTTTGTGGATTACACCAACATGGCCCATTAAATCCCCTGGTTAGTGGCTACTAAAACTTGGGCCTTGGGCTCTGTTTTCGAATACCAATCCAGTCCCAAAAACATCTTCAATCTGATAGTAACTTGTGCTTCGAAAATCTTCGTAATTAGAAAAATTATTGACTAATCATTAACAATTAAAGAGATTTAACGTTAACAATGTCGAAACACGTGGAATTAGCAAAAACAAAGTCTTAATTTTTGGGGCCAAAAATTAAAATGGAAGAATCGTTGGAAGCATATTCATTTCATTAACCAAATTTCAATTTTCCTTCCATTTCCGGCACACCGTCCGCCGGCGGCAACTGACAAGTTAGAAAAGAGACAGAGTGACTGACAACAGACAAAATTTCGACTGCGTCACACGATTGTATTTAAAAAAAGGACGTCTCTTGAAGTCACTTTAAGCGACTTGTCCTGTTCCTCGTCTTTCTCTCTGTATATAAACCAAATCTACACTGCCAAATTCCATCTCACACCAACACACACACTCTCTCTCTCTGGCATCGTCATTCTCTCAGATTCAGGTACCCCATTTCCTCTGTTTTCAATTATGTATTGCGTACTGCTCTGTTTTTTTATATACAGACACGTGGTCTTCATCGGTTGAATGAAACCTCTGTTTTTTTTTTTTTTTTTGGAAACGTGAATGGATCCATTGTTTTATTGATAGATTTACGTTTGGGGGGATTAGTTATTGCAGAGGGAAAGGTCGTTTTATCTCTGTGACGGAACATCTAGCAATGTCGAATTGGAAGGTGGAGAAGATGGCCTCCATTGACGCCCAGCTCCGAGCTTTAGTCCCGGCTAAAGTCAGTGAAGATGACAAACTGGTCCAGTACGATGCTTTACTCCTCTACCGGTTCCTCGACGTTCTCCAGGATTTACACGGGGAGCATCTTAAACAAACTGTAAGTGAAAGAAATCACAATGAATTTTACTTCAATATTAGAAAAATAAGATTTTTAACTTTTCTTTTCAATCTGATTGATGATCTATGTACGTATGATCTGTAATCTGTATAGGTTCTAGACCTGTATGAGATATCTGCAGAGTATGAAGGCAAGCATGAGCCTAAGAAACTAGACGAGCTAGGAACTGTATTTGCTTGTTTGGATCCAGGTGACTCCATTGTTGTAGTTAAATCTTTCTCCCACATGCTCAACTTAGCCAACTTGGCAGAGGAGGTCCAGATTGCTTGTGGCCATCGGATCAAGTTGAAGAAAGGAGATTTTGCCGATGAGAATTCCGCAACTACCGAATCAGACATCGAAGAAACTATCAAGAAACTCGTTGGCCCGCTTAAGAAATCTCCTCAGGAAGTCTTTGATGCTTTGAAAAACCAGACTGTTGATTTGGTCTTGACTGCTCATCCTACTCAATCTGTCCGCAGATCTTTACTTCAGAAGCATGCTAGGTTCGGTCCGACCCTTGTGTGATCAAATTCAGCTTGTGATTTTATCATCTTTTTCCTTAAATCAACTATTTTTTCAGGATAAGGAATTGCTTAACTCAATTGTATGCAAAGGATGCTACTCCGGACGATAAACAGGAGCTGGACAAGGCACTTCAGAGAGAGGTATGAATTTCTATAATGCAAAAATGGTTTATCTATATATCTCGAAATCAAATGGATAGTAATGTTTATATTTCCATTTTTCTACTTCTGTTAATGGGTAGATTCAAGCTGCATTTCGTACGGATGAAATACGGAGGAGTGCTCCGGCCCCACAAGATGAGATGAGGGCAGGAATGAGCTACTTCCATGAGACGATTCGGAAGGGTGTTCCGAAATTTCTTTGGAGGGTGGATACTGCTTTGAAGAACACAGGGATTGATGAACGTGTTCCTTACAATGCCCCGTTGATTCAGTTTTCGTCTTGGATGGGTGGTGATCGTGATGGTAATAGTGACAATTCTTGTCTTACAAGATCATGGATGTGAAGCTTTTTATGTTTTCTTTTCCTCAATTGTTGAGGTGTTTGGATGCAGGTAATCCGAGTGTGACACCTGAAGTTACGAGAGATGTTTGTTTGCTTGCTAGAATGATGGTTGCTAATCTGTACTATTCCCAGATTGAAGATCTCATGTTTGAGGTATTTTACACCACCATTTATCTCTGCCTTTTGTTTTATTAACAACTTTGTACGTGGATTTGTTTTCATTGCTTGTTCTTGTGTCTGATTTTCTGTCTTCCCATGTTTCTGGAAGTTGTCTATGTGGCGTTGCAATGATGAGCTTCGTAGTAGCGCCGACATGCTCCACAGTTCCTCAAGGAGATATGCAAAACACTATATTGGTCCTTTATTTGCTTTTCAAAAATTGCATTTTCAAATTCAGTTTGATATGTTTGTGTTACAGTTTAACAACCCTTTTTACTGTCAACGTAGAGTTTTGGAAGCAAATCCCTGCCAGTGAACCTTATCGAGTCATCCTGGGAGATGTGAGAGACAAGCTTTATGAAACCCGTGAACGCGCTCGTCACTTGTTAGGCAATGGTTACTCTGATATTCCAGAAGAAGCAACTTTCACAAAAAACCGAACAAGTAATTTCCTATTTCCCTTTTCGTTTTCCCTTACTTTCTTTATTGACATGGTTACCAATTAACAAATTACGATGTAGTTCTTGGAACCACTCGAACTCTGTTATAGATCACTCCGCGAATGTGGAGACCGAGCAATAGCAGACGGGACCCCACTTGACTTTCTAAGACAAGTCTCCACTTTCGGCCTGTCCCTTGTCCGGCTCGATATCAGACAGGAGTCTGATCGGCACACAGATGTCTTGGATGCAGTTACCAGACATTTGGAACTCGGTTCCTACCGAGATTGGTCTGAAGAACGCCGCCAAAAATGGCTCTTAGATGAGCTACACGGCAAGTGCCCTCATTTCGGGCCCGACCTTGCGACAACCGAAGAAATCTCCGATGTTTTAGATACCCTCCGTGTCATATCAGAACTTCATTCGGACAATTTTGGCGCTTACATCATCTCTATGGTAACTGCCCCTTCTGATGTCCTTGCAGTTGAGCTCTTACAGCGAGAATGCCACGTCAAACAACCATTAAGAGTGGTCCCGCTTTTTTAAAAGCTAGCTGATATAGAAGCCGCCCCTGCCGCTTTAGCCAGGCTGTTCTCTATAGATTGGTATAGAAACCGGATCAATGGAAAGCAAGAAGTCATGATTGGTTATTCGGATTCGGGCAAAGATGCGGGGAGGTTTTCCACAGCATGGCAGTTGTACAAGGCTCAAGAAGAACTTGTAAAAGTAGCGAAGCAATATGGTGTGAAGCTGACTATGTTTCATGGCCGTGGTGGGACTGCGGGCCGTGGTGGTGGTCCCTTGCATCTTGCTATTTTGTCCCAACCACCTGATAACAGTTCAGGGTTCGCTCCGTGTAACGGTTCAAGGTGAGGTTATCGAGCAGTCATTTGGGGAAGAGCATTTATGTTTCAGAACTCTTCAACGGTTCACGGCTGCTACATTAGAGCATGGTATGCACCCCTCCATTTCACCTAATCCCGAATGGCGTGCACTTATGGACGAAATGGCTGTTGTTGCTACTAAAGAATACCGTTCCGTTGTCTTCCAAGAGCCCCGTTTTGTTGAATACTTCCGCCTCGTAAGAATTCTTTAGTACATTTTTCTGACTAAAATTGCTTTTTAATTTTTCTGTTTTCAATCATCGATCATCCGGTTTTTTATTTTAAATTGTAGGCAATGCCAGAGTTGGAGTATGGTCGAATGAATATAGGAAGTCGTCCTTCAAAGAGAAAGCCGAGTGGGGGCATTGAATCTCTCCGTGCGATTCCATGGATATTTGCACGGACTCAGACAAGGTTTCATCTTCCAGTCTGGCTCGGGTTTGGAGCCGCTTTCAAACATGTCATCAACAAAGACATTAAAAATCTCCAAACGCTCAAGACTATGTACAATGAATGGCCTTTCTTTAGGGTGACCATTGATTTGGTCGAAATGGTGTTTGCTAAAGGAGATCCCGGGATTGCTACATTATACGACAAACTCCTTGTTTCGGAAGACCATTGGTCTTTCGGGGCAAGCTTGAGAGCCAACTTTGAAGAAACAAAGACCCTCCTCCTTCAGGTAAAAACAAAATCACCCATTTCAGACCCTCTTGAACAGAGTCTAATAAAAATGAATACTGTTTTTTTTTGGTAGATTGCTGGACATGAGGACCTACTGGAAGGGGATCGATTCTTGAAGCAAACACTGTCTTAGAACCTCGTACATAACAACTCTTAATGTCTGCCAAGCCTACACATTGAAATCGATCCGAGATCCGAAACAGCAGAGTTCGAAGGGAAGTTTGGTGCAAAAAAAATCAGCTGATGAACGTGTTAAACTGAATCCAAAGAGTGAATATGCCCCTGGTTTAGAGGACACCCTCATCCATACTATGAAGGGTATTGCTGCTGGCGTGCAGAATACTGGCTGAAGAAACATTCTCGCTACGATCTTCTTTATCTTTCTATGCACCCAAAGGCCAAAAACTTGATGCAGAAATTTCACCCATCTTTCTTTCTAGCTGAATAATGTAAGAGCAAAAACATACTTTGAAAAAAAATTTGTACGAACTGTATCTATAATAAATCAATTTATATCCTCAGGTTGAAGAATTCTCCAAATTTCAAATGAAAAAAAAAAAAATATCGATCTACTATCACCAGAGTGGGTCCCAAAAAATTTCGTTAGAATGTCTGTAAAAAGAGAGAATACAAAAAAAAAAAGATGTTATTTAAAAAGTAAATGAAACAGAAAAAAAGAACACTTCTTTACGACGAAGGAAAGCATCTTCCATTTTTTCGATCTCATGAGAATTGACTGAGCAGAAGGAAGTTCGGCAGGGGAGAAGAGAGTATTCAGCAGCCGAGCTAGTTTCTGTACAAGCGCAGGAAGAATTATGGCGTTACAGACGCGGCAGCGACGCCAGTTACCGTCCGATCCTTCGCCGTCGTCAGCGGCTGAGTCGTACTCGAAGCACGATAAGCCTCGTCGGTCTGGTGGTAATGAAGACGATGAGAAAGGAATCCAGTGGTTCTTTCCGTTGTTTGCTCTAGGAATGTTGAGGTACATGAGCGCCACATCGAATATTATACATGACTGCGACGAGGTCTTCAATTACTGGGAGCCTCTTCATTACCTCCTCTACAAATCTGGCTTCCAGACTTGGGAATACAGGTACTGTCTCTCTCTCTCTCTCTCTCTGCCCCCCCACTTTCTCTCTGTTGCTATAGCTGTTTGGTGGCTGAGATAATGGATGAAGAAATTTACTGCTCTGTGTGTATTTCTTCTGTGAATGTTTCCCCCCCTTCTCTCTGCATTTTAGAGCTATATGTCGTCAAGGACTTGTTCCTGGAAATCTGAAAGGGACTAGGAAGATAGTGTTCAGAAAAATCAATTACACTTGTTCTTTGAAACTTGTAGTCTGAATAATTAATTTAAGTATTTTAATGTATGTACATGTATGCTTATTCAATCTATGCCTATTTATCATTTATGATACTTGATTCTGCTCAAAATTAAGGATGTTAGTTAGGATGAGCGATAATAGAGCTTCTTTTAATTTGAAAGAGATCCTCCTTTTTAACAACATTGGCTATTCCTGTATTTCAATGCAGTTCGCAGTTTGCACTTAGGTCATATTTGTAAATTCTCTTCCACGAAATAGTGGGTCGACCAGCTGCCTTGTTGTTTGGCGATGAGAAAGTTAGCATTTCCTTTCCTTTCCTTTTGGATCCCTCCATTCATTAACAGCTTATGAATAATGTAAGCAGTTTCCAACTGCAGGCGAGAGTGTTCTTTGCTGTAAGACTTTTCCTTGGTCTTCTCTCTGTTGTCACAGAGGCTGTTCTTGTAGTAGCACTTTCTAGGAAGTATGGAAAACGACTTGCTTCTTACACACTTGCAATGCTTTGCTTAGCTAGTGGCTGTTTCTTTGCTAGCACCAGTAAGTTTGCATTGTTGTGCTTCTTTTCAATGTTTTTATCCCGTATAATGTTTTTTGGCCTTCAGTTACTGATTCATTTTGGAAGTTAAGCTCGAGCAGGAGATGAAGTAAATCACTTTACATATTGCTATTAATCCTGGAATTTTTTCTATACCTCACATCAGCACTTGTTTTCCAGGTTTTTTGCCAAGTTCATTCTCCATGTATGCATTATCTCTCTCATCCGGGTTGTTTCTTCTTGAGAAACCTGCTCTGGCAGTTTCTGTTGCAGCCACTGGTGTAATTCTTGGATGGCCGTTCTCGATCTTGGCTTCTTTGCCTGTCACATTGTATTCTTTACACAAGAAATTGAAAGAGGCCTTTGTTGCAGGGACTGTTACATCTATTGCTCTTCTCGTATGTTATATCGATCTTTAGTTTGCTTTGATTCTGTATATCTCATTTCCGATTGTGATTATCCCTTTTTGAGCCAGTAACAAATGTAGAAAATTTGATATCATTCAGGTACTTTCTCTACTTATTGACCACTACTACTACAAAAGGTGGACATCTTCTGTACTAAATCTTCTGGTTTATAATGTGGCTGGAGGTGGTGAGAGCCATTTGTATGGAACTGAGGGGCCTCTCTTCTATCTGAGAAATGGATTTAACAACTTTAATGTAAGTTTCATTCTTGCACTATTCTTTCTGGGAATCTTTCCGATTGTAAAGAAAAAGTATGCCCCAGACTTGCTTGTGGTGGTTTCGCCTATATATCTCTGGCTGGGTTTCATGTCACTGCAACCACACAAAGAAGAAAGGTCTACTACTCTTATTGATTTCTCCTGATTGAAATATTGTGTTCTTGTATCTAAAACCCTAAAATTTAACTCTAGTTCATAAATCATTAGAGATTGCATTAAAATTCGGTGACGGGATATTTTTAAACTGTCACTGCAGGTTCCTTTATCCGATTTATCCACTTATTTGCATTGCTGCTTCAGCTGTAATCGAGAGCTTTCCTGATCTTTTCCGAGACAAATATGATCCCTACGATAAGTCTCTGCTCGTAACTGTGAGTTTATCCATCTTTTCTATACTTTTCTTGGGTTAACTTTTCATGAATCTGACTGCTTGTTGAACTCATTATTTTCACGTGCAGATTGCTAAAGTTCTTAGACCTGCTTTCCTTGGCCTCATACTATGTACATCCCATGCTCGTACCTTTTCTCTGATCAATGGCTACTCTGCTCCTTTGGAGATTTACAAGCTTCTAGAACACCATGAAGATGCAGGAAGAGGTTAGATTTGGTATCTTGAAAATCTGGGAAAATAGCATTAAAGATTCTGTAAATTTTATTAATGTGTCATTCAACTTCATCTTGTTGTAGATGCTGTAATCTGTGTTGGAAGTGAATGGCATCGTTTTCCATCCTCATTTTTCATTCCTGATTATGTGAAAGAAGTAAGATGGATTGACGATGGGTTCCGAGGACTTCTTCCATTGCCTTTCAATTCGACCCTTGGTGGGACTGCAGCAGCTCCACATTACTTCAACGATAAGAACAAAGCATCGGACAATCAATACGTAATTAACCTACTACCTCTCCAATTCTTCTTACTCTCTAATTCTCTTTCTCCTGCAAAATATAAACCATGAGAAATAAATATTACAGCTCCAAGATCTGGAGGCTTGCACTTTCCTTGTTGAGCTTCAGCTTCACCGACCTTACCTTTCTTGCGGAAGTGACTTGTCAACATGGGAGGTAAAAGTCCGACCTTTCTATTCTCTTTCTTCTCATCATCTCTTTGCCTCTAATCTTTTTGCTGATATGATTGTTTATGAATTATGTATCTCAGACTGTTGCAGCTTTACCTTATCTAGACAGGGAGTTTTCTCCTCCGTTGTATCGATCATTCTTCATCCCCTACCTCTGGCAGCAGAGAAATGTTTTCGGCATGTACAAGCTGCTTAGAAGGATACCAAAGTGATACCAAATGTTTGTTAACCCCCCAACGGTTATGTCGGTGATTACAGAAAACTAACCCCCGGGTTTAGCCGAGACTTGGCCATACGGGCTTAAACGATGATGTATTTCTTTTCCTTAATATGACTTGAAACTTTTTGTGGTGAGAAATCAAAATCAGTTGTAACAACTTGATCAGCTGCAAAAGTTAAATGGCCAATATGAAAGTGATCAAGACGTTTAGTTAGCAGTTACAGCAAATGGGTATTTGTTTAGATTATCATTCACAACGGTTTGTCTGAATTGCAAATTAACTAACGCTAATCTAAGTTCACGCGGGATGGCGCCATGGTGATTAGGTGGGATCACTTTTGTAATGTGGAAAGAGGACTCAACTGAAAAGTATTGTAATCACAGTGGCCAAAAGAAAAAATGTCGTAATCATTGGGGTCGGCGTATATATATAGACACAAAACGGGCTACGAATATGTACATTGTACATTTAAACAATTTTCTTTTCTCTTTATTCTCGACGTGAGCAATCGAGCGCTTTCTTTTCACTGCCCTCCTCTCTGTCTCTTTCTGTCTCTCTCTAAAACCCTGTAGCGTGTTCTTCAATCGACTTTGTTGGAAATGGCGAACAGTAATCTTCCCCGACGAATCATTAAGGTCAGTCGTCTCGTTCCTCTTCACTCTTCCTCTTTCAATTCAACCGATCAGTTTGTTTGATTTCCCGCGAACCTTTATGCAATGAAGGATTTCTAATCGCTTAGATTGAAGTATCTTTAATTGTCGTTGTTGTTGTGAGATTTTGCATCTGTGATGATGAGTTTTGTGTTTGTGGTCTACAGGAAACTCAGCGTCTCCTCAGTGAACCTGGTGAGTTTTATTTTAGCTTTCTATTTTTTTATTTGCCTTGCCTTTGGGTGTATAAATTTCTCCAGTTTCGGATTTCCTTTCTCTTGACCTTTTATATCATCAATCTTCTTATGTGTGTGTGTATATATATGTTTTTGCTTCTTTTTAGGTAATTTTTCCTGGAATCATTCAAATTTAAGATACAGCGGAATCGTTCAAGTTTAAGTTTGTTGTATCAATGAATATTTGACTAGTTTTGTGTCTTTCAGCTCCTGGAATAAGTGCTTCACCATCAGAGGAAAACATGCGATATTTTAATGTGATGATTCTTGGCCCTACCCAGTCTCCGTATGAAGGTGAACAGATTTGACAATTTTATCAAAATTATGTTTGAATAGGACAAGTGGTAGCCTCCCTCTTACCTGCACATAGGGATGTGATATATTCTGTTACTTGAACTCATTGTTTAGGAGGAGTATTCAAGTTGGAATTATTTTTGCCTGAAGAATATCCGATGGCTGCACCAAAGGTACTTTGCTAATTATTATTGAGTTGTTAATGGCGGTTCTTGCATGACAAACTGTCTATTATTGCTTTCTTTGTAACAGGTTCGATTTCTTACCAAGATTTATCATCCAAACATTGATAAGGTAGAGTGCATACTACAATTTGGTTTTTATTTCTTTTTTCCATAGCATTAATTGTACCGATTCTTTTTTTTTTTCCTTAGCTTTGAAAGATACATTTTCTTACTACTAATGCAATGAGTTCTATAAAACAGCTGGGAAGGATATGCCTAGACATTCTGAAGGACAAATGGAGCCCTGCTCTTCAGATACGGACTGTACTCCTGAGGTATGTCAGCTGTGACCTGGACATTGTAATTGTGTAATTTTGAGCTTCTTTCTTCAGCATACATGCTTCACTTCTTGTTAGAATATGAGTTTTACCATTTACTACAAGATATTTAAAATTAATAATTTGAGTGCTATTGCTATTCATCCTGTCAGTATTCAAGCACTTCTGAGTGCCCCAAACCCAGATGATCCGCTTTCAGAAAACATTGCCAAGCACTGGAAATCAAATGAGGGTGAAGCTGTTGAAACAGGTGACTGTGAGCCTTCTTATGTATTCATATTTAATATTAGCTGAAAACCTCTAAACAAGTCTATCTCTATCATCTGCTCAATTTGCTCTTTGCTTTTTGGTCTCTACAGCAAAAGAGTGGACCCGGTTATATGCAAGCGGTGCCTGAAGATGTTAGCCGAAACATTTTGCTTGCTCGGAATAAAAAAGTTGATGCGACAAACAAACCTCAATGTTGACAGAGATTGTAATGGGTTTGATGGTTGAACAAGATCAAAATATAATATTTCGTGAATTCCGCAAGTAACTTCGTTTCTTCTTTTGGCAGCTCCCTAAGTCTGAAACCTGAACTTGTATTATTAGATGAGATATATACTATATATTATACTTTCTCCCCCTTTTCTTTGAAATGTGCAGTCAGAACTATGGAAAACTAGATATAATTCTGGTGATGAATCAAAACTACTCTTCTTCTAACAAAGTTCGTTCGTTTTTTAGTTTTGAGAAATTTTTGAACTGTTTATAGTAAATTAATTTATTTCAATCGTATAATATATGATATTGTGATGTGGCACATGCATGTGGATGAGTTATGGCCCAGACCCACCGGTATTACCCTCTAAAAATTTGGGTCATTGGTTATGGCCCAGATTCTTATGAAACCCAAATTTACTCTTACAAAAATCCTGCTTCTCCAAACGGGCCGGACGTTATTCTCCCGCCCTTCTCCTTCCTCAGTGCTACCTAAAACGATGGTAATAAATAAACTAATCCAAAGTGGAACGTGCCGGCTTTATTACTGGTCTTCCTAATCTCTTCCATGCTTCGACTTGAAGCTTTTTCATCCAACTATGGCGAAGCGAATCCACACGACGGTCTTGGGTTACACAGCATGCGAGGAGCTCAGCGAATTCGGAGCCGGAAAGGAAGGCTGGCTCGTCGATAACCACAATCTTCACTGCGCTCTCGACACTCACTGTCTCGCTCTCGCTAACCGGTCCATGATCCTTCTTATCGAGTGGGCTCATCCTGATGATTCTAGGGTTAAGATCCGACCTGATTTGTCTTCAATTGAATCGGAGTACATCTCAGCCTTGGAATGGTTGGTGTTCGATGAAATTAGGGTGATTGTAGTCGGGACCTCTCGTGGTTATTTGTTGATTTACTCGTTAGCTGGGAATTTGATTCACAGACAGGTAATTTAGGGCTTTTTGTTTGTTCTTTTTGATAGTCTTGTTATGGTGATTGGCAGGTCAGAAAATGTTGCTCTGATCCTGGAGCTCAAAACTGATTTGTTTAATTGTAGCCGATTCATCCTGGACCAGTTCTGAAATTACGAGTTCGTGGAACAAAAAGAGATTTATCTCGGGACACTTCAGAGGAGGAGGTTTGCATTGTCATGTCAGGTGTTATTGCTCGCTTTGATGGATCCGATATTCAGGTAGTAGCTACGTCTGCCATTTCTCTAAGTATTAATACATTAATATCCTCTTTGATATGAAAATGAATAAGAAATTACCTGTTTATGTTCTTGTTTGCTCTTGAATTCATTGCATCACATAGCCTATCTTGATCATTATTTTTTCCGGGTTTGGGAACGTAGAGCATGCTGCAGAAATGGTTTGAGGAATCACATTCACAATTTTGGGAAGAGAGACCAAAAAGGCAAGCTGTATATGATTTAGGAAATTCGTATGGAAAATTGCCTTATCAGATATGGAATGTTAGCAAATATGGTACTTGTGCTGATGCAGCCATAACTGGTGTAATGCCTCCACCATTGATGGAACTTCAAGTAAGAAAATAACCCATTATTCTTTTCTACTAGGCCAAGAGTTAAATCATTAACTTTAAAGAGAATTTTCTCCTGAAATTATGTTGGTGGTGTGGAAATTATCTGAAGTTTATTCTGATATTTGAATTCAGCTGCTTTTATTGTTGGGCAGTCAAGTCAACGTTATTATTGTGCAGTCGCCATTGGAGAGGATGCTGTTATCTCTGCCTTCAGGTTAGTTGTGGTTGCATTTAGTGATATTTATTTCTTCTTTCTCTTCGGTAAAAATGTTTTGTTTGTTATTTATTCATTCCCATTTTTTTGTTTCTGAGTTTTGTAATAGACTTTCTGAAGACAAGAACAGATCATTAGTTGGAGCTTTATTATCCAAAGTTGTGCCCGCAGCATTTTCAACCGTGGCTTCATTTTCTAAAATGATATGGCGGAGTGACCAAACATCACCTAATCGAACTGACATGAAGAGTCTTCCTTTTGCTCGAGGTGAGAATATTATGTAATATTCTCTCTTGATTGTTATTCTTTGGAAATGATTTTAGGTGCTATTCTTGAAAACTAGTTATGAATTTTGTAGACCTTTAGTTAAATATCATCATGCACCTCTCATGAGAACTTCTTGGCATCATTGTTTTTGTAGCTTCTCCCTTGACATGTTTCAAGGATTATCCAAGAAAGGGTGAGAAAATGACCTTATCTCCAAGTGGAACTTTGGCAGCCATAACAGATTCACTTGGTCGTATATTGCTCTTGGACACTCAAGCTCTTGTGGTGGTTCGATTGTGGAAGGTTATCTTTTTGAACCTGAAAATCATTTCATTTTTCCTCTCTACAAGCTCCCTCTTATTAATTTTTTGAAATTCAATTATTTTTTTCAGGGATACCGTGATGCTAGCTGCTTATTCATGGAGATGCTAGTTAATAAAGATTCCACAGCATCAAGTTCTACTAATTCCGAACCAGTTAAAAGTGATTATTGCTTGTGTTTGGCCATTCATGCACCAAGAAAAGGAATTGTAGAGGTGTAAACATGCTTTCTGATTTTTGTCCTTCACTTCCCCATCTTTCAGTGAATATTATCTCATAGCTGTTTCTGCGATCTACTGCAGATCTGGCAGATGAGAACTGGACCCCGCCTTAGAACGATTCTCTGTGGAAAAGGTTGCAAGTTACTACAACCCTCCTACAGGTTTGGGTCGACAATGTCATCCCCCTATGTTCCGTTGGAAGTCTTCTTGTTGAACGGAGACTCTGGTATAATCTCAGTCCTAAATCAAACGCTTTAGAATTGTAAAAGAAAATAGTATTCTTGGTTCTTACTGATGAAAAGGAAGAAGAAGAAAATGAATCATTTTTTTCTTTTTCTTTTCCTCACCCAGTTGGTTTATGAATTGAATCTGTAGTCAGATCATATGTAAAAACGAAAAAAAAAAAATGATACATCTTCTTCGCTCGTGGATTGCCTCAAAACATGCATTTGAAAGTATAGAACTTAAATTAGGTGCCTCTAGCATATTGATCTTTGATGAAGGAATCATTACATAACTCCTCAATTTGAACGGATTTGCTTAAAGTATTAAGTATGGTAAAACAGTAAAACTTAGAAGCAAAAGTCACTCAAAATTTTTGACCAATCATGGATTCGCCTACTCTGCATTGTTTTCCACTCCAATCCTCTTGAACTTTCCATTTCCTTAACCAGTCCGCCATGATATCATATTCCACAGTTGTACATCTCACTGCCTTTAAATTGCTGAAAAAAGGAATACAGCACTAGGAATAAAGTATCCAACAACCAGTTCACTATCCAATGGCTACCACGCTCTTTCCTCTCCTCCTCACCTCCATCTTCCTCCTCCACCACCTTCCCTTTTCCGTCGCCAACCTCCACAAACTCAACCTCCTGACGTCGGAAGAATTCTCAGACCCCGCCCCACCCATCAACCTCACCGCCGCAACTCTCTACTTCGAAGTAACAAAACCCATCGAATTGCCCAAAACAAAACCTTGCTCCAACCTTGTTCTTCAACACGATTTCGCCTACACTTATGGAAAACCTCCCGTTATCGCTAATTACGCCCCTCCCTCAAATTGCCCATCGAAAAACTTCTCTAAGATCGTGCTCGAATGGAAAGCTGCATCTAAAGGAAGACAATTTGACCGCATTTTTGGCGTTTGGCTGAGCGGCGTTGAGCTTCTACGCAGCTGCACTGCGGAGCCAAGAACTAATGGGATTATCTGGACAGTCGAAAAGGACATTACCAGGTATTATTCACTGCTACTGAAGAATCAAACTCTTGCTGTTTATCTGGGTAATCTTGTTGATAGTACTTATACTGGAGTTTATCATGTGAATATAACCTTTCGTTTTTATCCCGCTGAGAAAAAGTCTGAAACCTTAATTTCTGGGTACAATTCTAGAGCGGATTTGATCTTACCCATTTCTCAAAACTTACAACTGAATGATGGGTTGTGGTTTGAAATTGAGAATGCAACTGATTCCGAGGCGAAAAAATTCAAAATCCCTCAAAATGCCTACAGGGCTGTTTTGGAAGTTTATGTGTCTTTTCATGAAAATGATGAGTTTTGGTATGAGAATCTTCCGAACAATTACATTGCTGCTAATAACCTTTCCAATACACCCGGAAATGGCCCTTTTCGGGAAGTTATAGTCAGTCTTGACAGCACAATTGTAGGTTCAGTTTGGCCATTTACTGTCATTTATACTGGAGGAGTGAATCCTCTGTTTTGGAGACCTATAACTGGAATTGGATCTTTCAATCTTCCTTCATACGACATCGAAATTACTCCCTTTTTAGGGAATATAACAGATGGGAAAACTCATGAGTTTGAGTTTAGTGTCACAAATGCCTTGAATGTGTGGTATATAGATGCAAATCTTCATCTTTGGTTAGATGATAAGAGCAAGAAAATTGATGGAAAGCTTTTAAAGCACACCGTTTCACCCCTTCTTGTTTCAGTTGTATCGAATTTCACCGGATTGGATGGAACATTCTTGACTGGTGTAAGAAGGGCAATAACGTCAATTGGGTGGGTAAAATCTTCTTACGGGAATATCACGACTAGTTCGGCTCAAGATTTCGATTACAGTAATGTAATGGTGATTGGAAATGATGGGCATATGCAGGTTGTGAACCAGACGATTCATTTCAACAATTCAGTTTACTCCAAGAATGCATCTTCTTATATTCACTCATTCAAATCAAACAGGACCTTTCCCTTGTACTTGTACACAAACGACGTAGACCAAGGTAATGCAAGCTATTTATCAGTTTCATACGTGACATTAGAGTTTGATGAGAAGAGATCTGATGGATTTGGATCCACAGTCAGCTTGTTAAAGAACTTGCAGAGTGGAAAGGGTTCTGTGGTTGTGAAGAACAATTTGGTGGTAAGTGGACTGGGGGGTACTAAGGAAGTGTATAAATATGAGGACGGTAATGAAAAATTATGTTACTTTAGGAATGTAAGCAGTTCAAACTATACAATTCTTTATGACAAAGTAAAGGATACTTGCAACAAGCACAAAGATTCTCCGAAGAATAACCGGACCGTGGCCTATACCGGAACGGAGAGCTTTTCTTGGGTCTAGTTTGGGTAATATTGGTTTTCTTGTGTAGATTGTTTTTTCTTCATTAATTCTAAGAACACTTATTTTGTAAGGTTTTGTATATGACTCCTATTTCGCTAATTGGCTCTAGTAAAGGAAGGGGTCATTCATTGTTTGATTATCTTAATTAAAAAAAAAAAAATTCTTTAAGTAAATTGGAATTTAATCTCAACGGAATTTTAGTTTTTAAAAATAAAATCAAAGCGTATAATTTTTGTAAAATTATATAGATTTAGGGGACGATTGGATTGATGAGAAAAAAAAAATCAAAATAAATAGTATTGTTCCGTCCGATTTTATCAAAATTAAAAATTTATTTTCATTCTTTAAAGATAAAAAATACGAGAAAAAATCCATTCATTTATGATTCTTTTGTGTATTGACCGATTCATTCCGTCCGATTGGATTGTGACCTCATTTTTGGGGGAACATAACAGATGCGAAAACTCACGAGTTTGAGTTTAGTGTCACAAATACCTCCAATGTGTGGTACATAGATGCAAATCTTCATCTTTGGTTAGATGATAAGAGCAAGAAAATTGAAGGAAAGCTTTTAAAGCACACCGTTTTACCCCTTCGTGTTTCAGTCGGATCGAATTTCGCCAGATTGGATGGAACATTCAGGACTGGTGTAAGAAGGGCAATTTCTTCAATGGGGTGGATGAAATCTTCTTATGGGACTAGTTCGGCTCTAGACTTTGATTACAGTAACGTAATGGTGATGGGAAATAATGGGAATATCCAGATTGTGAACCAGACGATTCATTTCAACGATTCAGTTAAATCCACGAATGCATCTTATTATATTCACTTATTCCAATCATACAAGACCTTTCCCCCTGTACTTGTACACAAACGCCATTGATCAAGGCGATGCAAGTCTTTTATTGGTTTCAAAATTGACATTAGAGTTTGATAAGATCAGATCTGATGGGTTTGGATCCACAGTCAGCTTGTTAAAGAACTTGCTGAGTGGAAAGGGTTCTTTAGTTGTGAAGAGCGGCGGCTTGGTGATAAGTGGGTCGGGGAGTACCAAGGAAGTGTATAAATATGAGGGTAATGAAAAATTATGTTACTTTAGGAATGTAGGTAGTTCAAACTATACAATTCTTTATGACAAAGTAACGGATACTTGAAGCAAGAGCAAAGATTCTCGGAAGGATTTGCTGTTTACCGGACGGTGGCTTATAACGGAAGGGAGAACTTTTTTTGGGTCTAGTTTAGGTAAAATTGGTTTTCATGCAGTGGCGCAGCCAAAGCGTTGATTAGGTTGGATAGAAATGCCAGAGTTGAAGTGTTGCTCCATAATTCGCCACATCCCAGATCCTGGTTTTCTATATGGGTCTTCCACTCCACCTTCAGGTTTACGATTTCCACAAGCTACAAAAACCTGCAAGGCATGGAATTGCCTTTAAACCCCCTTGGATATTTTAACACTAGTTTAAATAACAGTTAAGAAACTAATGAGTTATTAAAAGCGAATGCAAACTATACCTGGACTGGGACCTTCACTCACTCGATAAAGTTATTAAGGCGACCAAGTTTTGAGTCCACGGCTGTCTGTCTCTTGTTCTTCCACCACTCAATGTTGGCTTCATTGGTAAAGATTACCTAGTGTGGATGATTGGATTAGAAAGAAAGGAACACAGCCCATAAAGACAAATTGCATTTTGGATTTTTTGCTTTGCACATAGTTTATAGATAGTCACATGGAAAACAGACACATACCAGCTTATAGCCATCGTTGTACAAGCTCTGTAGCTTATCGGGTATTGAAAGAAACATAAGGGACCAAGCATCCGCACCTACTCTGGAATAAGAGCATGCATTGGATCAGGTAAGGGGGGAAAAAAAAAACGCATCCTACACTACAATCGAAGTAGAGTGAAGTCTTTTGCTATTACACTGACTAAGATTAATAATAGGTATTGCTATTGAAGATGAGAAAACTTCAAATATTAGATGCATGTTTTATTTTCTTCTAAGCAAAAGAAGTGCACCTATTAACGGATGTTTTTGCAAGACATCCATCAAAATCAAAAGCTGCAATTTTACTTGAATCATGCACCCGTCATCCTGAAAGATTTAAACTTTATCAATAAGATTGTGGCATGCAGGGACGTAGAGAGAAACTAGAATATATTGCAGTAGCACAATTTATTCACCCTTCTCCCAATCAAAGTAAGAGAATCAGTCAGTAATAAAGAAGTACATGTTACTATTGTTTACATTGACAACTGAAGCTGACAAAACCATCTTATTCTAAATCTGGGTAAAAAGAGGCAGCAACAAGACACCATACCCTGCACTTCTCCTTGATACCAGAAACTGAAAGGACTATGTCTAAATTTGGTTGATGATGAGTCAGAGATAACTACAGAAATTTTGAACAAAAAAAATAAAAAACAAAACAAAACAAAACAAAACAAAACACAAAAGTCAAATGATGCACGCATTGATAAAGCAAATGTATGTTATGACGCTTGAAAATGATCGACAATATGAATTAAGACAAGATTGAAACAATTGAGAGAACTTTGATTAGTCAAAAGTTACAGAACGAGCAATCTGCTCTACCTTCGCCTTCTTCAAATCTCTATCCTCTACGTCATTTTCTCCATCTTCATCGCTGGCTCTGCAGTTAACCTCAGACTGATCATTTCCAGCAACCAGTTTCTTTATAGCTTCATGATCATTGCCTTGAAAACACAAGCTTATGAGGAAACATTTGAGCTTACAATCAAAATGTGGTTCGTTTTCTAAATTCTAAAAAAAAATCCCAGAAATTATAGTAATTTTACTATCAATCCAATCAAACCTGTAACGATGAGAACCCTTTAATCGCCGTGAAAGAACCAATCTGCGCCGAAACAAAAGGAAAGCATTCAATGTGAAACCACTTACAAGAATCGAAACCCTCGCACGTCTCTGCTCTCCAGGCCCAGCCTAAAAGCCTTCGCGTCAATTTTCTTCGAGCACTTCTTGCACAAAGACCGACTCGATTAAGCGCACCCTGTAACAACTTTACTTGAAGAAGCAGAAGAGGAAGAAGAAGACATTGCCGATTTTTCAACGGAGAAGCAGGGGAATCGTTTCGGATATCTGAAGCAGAAGCAAAATAAATTTTTCGGGAAGAACGCTTGAGAACTGGGGAAGAGAAGAGGAAGGCCAAGATTAGTGAAGGTTGTCAATTTGGGATGATAAGCATATCACAGAAGAAACTAACACCTCCTTTTAAAACCAGCCATAAACCCTAAAAAACCAATATCCCTCCTTTTTCTTGGCGGGTGGATAAATTTCCCTCCTTTTTCACTTAATTAATAAGAAAAAGGGAAATTATAAAAAAAAGGAGGAAGAACCCATTTCTCTTATTTTTTAACTCCTTCTCTCGCTCGCTTGCTCTGAAAGATTGAAAATGAACTTCTCTAACTATCATGCAATGGATCCAAACTATGATCAAAAGCTCAGGGATGAGGTTCTATACCTCCATTCTCTCTGGCATCAAGGCCCTCCAGGGAGAAGAAACCCTAACTCTCAACCTAGTCCATCAGTCCCACATCCTGTCTCCATTTCCGCTCCGCCTCTTAAGAAGCAGAAGAAGGCCTCAAATCCTGAACCTGCGCCAGATTCCGGACTGGAATGGCCGTGCCCGGAACCTGTCCAAATCTCCGATCATACGAACGACGGTTGGCCGGCTGTGAAACCTACTTTGGCTCCAGAGATTAAGCCGATCTCTGCTGCAGATCGATCAAGGCACGCTGCATTGCAGATTCAGTACAAGATCGCTGGCACGTGCAGGGAATTCTTAGCTGGAGATTCTGATTCGGAAAGCGATGAGGATGATGAGTCTTTAGAAGAAAAAGATGAAGAAGGTGGTGAGGACGAAGAAGAAGAAGAAGAAGAAGAAGAAGAAGGTGATGAGGAGGAGCAGGCTGGTGATAATGAACGTGAAGATGGGTTAGAGGGAAGGAAAGAGTATAAGTTTTTTCTCAAGATCTTTATGGAGAATAATGAGCTGAGGGATTACTACAAAAAGAACTATGAGAGTGGGATTTTCGGTTGTTTGGTTTGTCAAGGGATAGGAAAGAAGAATTCCGGCAAGAGATTTAAGGATTGTCTTGCACTTGTTAATCATTCTATTTCCATATTAAAGACAACGAATAGAAAAGCTCATAAGGCTTTTGGAAAAGTTATATGCAACGTTCTTGGCTGGGATTTTAACAGACTTCCAACCATTGTTTTGAATGGCGAACCACTCCATCGCTCCTCGGTAATTTCAGTCATCCATTCTTGTTTTGCTCTGTTTTATTGTGATTATCGATTCTGTATAAAATTAGACTGTTCTGGTTATGTGATGATGTATTGCAGGGAGATGGTAATGCTGATCAGGTTAACAATGGTCAGAAGGATGTTGCAAGTGTTTCTGTAAATGGCGATGAGGATAATGTGAAGATGTTAAAGGTACTGATGGTAGTGGATTTGTTAAAGAAAAGGTAGCTTCTGATTCCCAGGTTTGGTTTCATATATGTCAATGAAAAATGGGTTTAAATTTATGATGCTTATGTAACAGAGACTACCTTCTAATTGCTGTGGATTTCAGAGTTGTTTAAAGGAAGATGATGCTAGCAAAATCACAGTGAAGACAGTGGAAGGTATTCAAGAAGAGACAGCTGATCAGCTGGTAAGACTATTACTTTGAAATTGAAATTTGTCAGCTACATTGTGAACTAAGTAGTCTGAATCATTCTATTCTTTTTATAATAAAAAAATCCAAAATCCTAGTACTACTTTATCTGAATGGTACTTCAAAACTGAAATGTTTAATCCAGGAATCTTATGGGACTATTCCGGTCCCCACTTCTACAACACTTCAAGATAGCACTTCTCTTGCAGACTCTAATGGACCGGGTTAGTAGAATGAAAAGATTCGCTTTGGATTTCAATCTTCTCCAGTATTGTGTACATGTTCTAAACATGTACAAGATGTGGGCCCACCGGGCTTAATCGGGCTTGTTATCGGTAAAGTTTTTCTCTGGGTTGGTACCTTGTGATACAAGGCGAACGACTAGGTTATTTCTGAGAAAGATTACAGACTCATAATACTAATCAAGTATCATCTCGACCAAATCCAAATCTCGACCAAATCCAAATCTTTTGACTTGTTCCTCAAAATTCCAAATATGAAGGTACTTTTATTGCTTATCAGCAGATTAAAAAACTAAATGAATCACTTTGTGATGACATATGTACGAGTACAAAACACATTCTGATCAACAATGCAAGTAGATGTGTATTCCTATTTACCCGAAATATTAAACAGAAAGGGGAGGGAACATGTCTCTTACTCCCACTCTTCAAGTAACAATGTTCAATCAAGATCGAATCAGTAATCCAGATTAGTTACGAACGATCTTCCCAACAATTACAGTAATATCATCTTTCTTCCCTCCGACATGATCTTTCCCTACCTTTCTAGATTGTTCTGCAAAAGGAGAATCTTTCAGCCTATTCTCTTGAGTTCTTCAACGCCAGGCTGGCCAATTCTTTAGCCAACTTTCCGGCTTGAAACATTATCAAACAACCCATCTGTCCCTGCGATGATGATATCTCCTTCAACCACTTTAACACTAATCTTAAAAGCCGAACCCAGTCCGTCACACCCTAAGCTGTTCTCCAACTGAAACGGATGGTTGAACCGGCGACCGGAAAAACAACTTCTTGTTCCTAAACACCATGAACCCACTATCACCCACGTTAGCAGCGGAGATTTTGTTCCCCCTAAACGTGATAATGCATGCAGTTGATGACCCTTTTGACTTGGTGTGCACGGTCAACGTCTGTTTTGGGTCAATGTGGATGAGTTTGGCGCAATTGGACATGAGTTCTCGAGCGCATTCACCACTGTCTATGTTTCTTTTAGCCCAATCGCCAACGCTGTCTGCAACGGCAATTGTTTGCTTAGCGGTGGAGATGAAGTGGGCGTCTTCCCTCAATGGCCTTCACATCTTGTTCTTGGGAATGTAGTATGAGTCGCACATGATCTTCAAGGGTCTAAGAACATCGTGGCTTTCATCACCTGATCATACTGATGACGCTCAACGTCTCCGGTAAAAGGTGAGACTCCTTCACGGATAGTAGTAGCAACATGGATCTGCTCATTGACATTGACAATGTTGGGCACTTCTGGTACATATACCTGACTTCTCTTCTTCTCGCACGATTTTCATAATCATCTTGATCGATCAGAGAGAGCAGCAGCGAAATAGGAAATATTTTGAGGGTCGATCATGTTAATAATATGATATATTTCGGTGGAGGGAAGAGATACAAATCTCAAAACTCTTTTATCATTCAAACTACCTTCTTGTATATTTTCCTCTCTCACACACTTTTTTCACAACAGAATACAACTCTATTTATAGACTCTTAAGACTCTTGAAATTCGTATACAACGTAAATGTAAAAACAGAATTCTAAACAACAATAGTTAAATTTGACCATTGGTTACTAAAACTGTAATAACTTATTATAAGGAACTCCAAAAGACTTGAAAATTGAACCATCAGAAACTAGACTTCAAGGCACATCAAATAGACTCCTCATTTGCCCAGAATGATCTAGAATTGCCCTTTCAAATTCGCTCCTTAATCAGCCTCATAAAACTGTCCACTATGCAGTCACAAATTTAATGGCAAATTAAGTTTATTCATCAACAGATCAGAGCTGATTAGAGAAAATTAGGGTTTTGATTTGCCGCGCACACTGCAGTGTCTATTTATATAATGATCAGGAGTCGGGCTGTTTCAAATTACAAGCGAATCTCTAACAATATTATACGAATTATAGATATATTATTTTAAATTTATTTGAGATTTTACGAATTATAAATATATTATTTTAATTTTATTTTAAATTTATTTATTTGAAGGGTATAAAAGTATTTTTAATAACAAAAAAAAACAGTTGTAGTCAATTTTAATATTAATTATTGACAAATTAAGTTATTATAATTATAATTCATAAAATATAAAAAAAAATTAACTTTTAATATCACTAAATCTTATATAATTTGCCCTAATAAAAACTACTGTGTTTCTGTTTGTTAAAACAGATACTTGACCTACCTTGCTACGCAAGAAATAAAAATTTCGGAGTTCTTATAATAAAATAATAAAATTCTTATTAAATATGACAAATTTACACCTGATTTTACAGATTTATTAATCATATATATATATATATATGTTGGACTTTTTTCTTTGGCTAAAGTGAAATGGATTAAAGACCCAAAGCCCAAAAAATATTTAATAAATGCAATTAAATGCATCCCACATTGGAAATAGAGAAACATTTTCAAGCATTTATAAGTAATTGTAAATAGTAAATATTTGTAATAATAAATAAGTATTGAGGCTTGGCTAAGACTCGCACGCTCGCGCGCGGTGTGAGGCGTGAGAATATCATTTTTTAAAAAACATATCTATTACGTGTTTCAAATCTTGATCTCGCTTTATATTAACAATATATATATATTACTCCAAAAAAGTTTTATTAATTATTTCCGAGAAAAGTTACGGCATCGAGCTTAGCCAGGACAAGAACAAGAGATACAGACTCCAGTTCGTGTGTTTTTGGTCGATAAGCCTCGCCGTACGCTCGTCAACACGTCGTCTCTGTTGTATGTACATGTGTCGCGCTGCATGTTGCATGAAACAACTGTACGGACACGTAAATATCCATATACTCTTCCTTTCTTACTCATTCCTCCTGAAAATTTGAAAGATAAAACTGAAAGTAGCAGCCTCTGTCTCCTCGCTTTCAACAATCTGGAAAAAAACCCTCATGAACTGGAAATCTATAGATGTCTTTTATTTGGTCATTCCTTCGAGAACTATATTAATCATTTATTATATACTAATTATATAGAACCAGAAAACTAATTTTGATTAAAAACACAGACACAGTATGTTTTATTATTGCATTTGTTTCTAAGTAGTTAAACTGATTAGCAGTTAGTTAATTAACCCATGCATACAAACAAAATTGATTAACATCTTCGATGTACATAAGAAAGTAATAAACCCTAATCAACGTACGTAGTTTGCGAGCTGCTCTAGGATTGTATGTGATGATTATCATCACCTATCAGAAAAATAAATATAACATACAAAATTTTGAGAGACAGAGAGAGACAAAAAAACATTACTGATCAGATCCACGGTTACGGTCCTGATTCATCCCCCATCCTCGTACGCCAAACTGCAACTCTGCGGCGGCGATCAAGAACTCCGCCGCCTGCTGTAACGTCAGCAACTCCAACACGTTCTTCATCGTTCTTAGCCTTAGATCATCCGCCTTCTTTATAATCATCACCAACCGTTCGATCCTCGCATCAAAATCCGCACATACACCAAGTAGCTCACTCACATCATCCTGCCACTCCGATAACTCCTCCGTTATCGCATTCTCCTCCTTCACCTATTTTAAAAAAAAAAAAATTAATAATGCATGCCATTGTTTTGATTTTTTTAATGATCTATGAATTGTATTACTTACAGTTTCGCATTGGAGTTCACTGACACGTCGGAACTGAGTGGGGGAGAGGTCACCTAGGTCGCCGGTGTATTGGCCACGTAGGATGTCAACGATGTGGGACTCGAAAAGGATGGAGGACTCGGAGTAGATGAGGTGGAAGGTGGTGGTGGGACGCCAGCCGGCGATCCAGTGGAGGGAGCGTTCTAAGTTGGTGGCCCAAGGGGCGTTGAAGACGGAGAGGGCGTCTTGCTCGACGGCTAAGGATTTGACACGGTAGTACTCGGTGTAGTGGGACATGACCTTGTCGACGATGTTGAGGAGGCTGTTGTGGTCGGTTTGGGTTGTCGGAGATTTCGGTGCGGAGGAAAGCTGGTGCGCCAAGTTGTGGAGCTGCTCGAACCAGTTCTCATAGAAGTGGGTGAAGCAGCGACTCATTTTGGTTTCGAGGGAGAGGAGATTGGATGTTTAGCGTTCAAGGAATTTCAGAAATTGTAGATTTTTACTACACAGGAAAGATGATCAGGGTTTTCATTTTGTTGCCCATTTATGCGAATGCGACCAAGGAGGGAGAGAGAGAGAGAGTGGATGTTTTTTTTTTTTTTCAACAAAAGCCAAAAAGAAATACATAAAATTAATTTTTTTCAATAAGTTCTTATTATGTAACGTTGGCTTTTTTTTTTCACACTCAATCAAGAGTCAATATTTCACATTATCCCTATATATTAATTGAACTTTCTCAATCAAGTTCTTGCTTGAGGCAAAAGAAACACGAACTCTTGCACGTCTCATGTTCCCCAGCCACTGACGCTTATAGGGAATGACCAAGTTTTTCCAGCTGATCGATCAAACCAATTTTGGAACACTGCATTAAGGGAAATTCTATTGATAGGGGATGGAATTCCGAATGACTGTTGCAAAGCATGAACAAATATGGATACACTCTTTTTCCTTTCACCTCTCAATTCAGGTTTGGATTTTGCATTGAAATTTTAGTAAGCATAAGATAAAGCAGGCTTGTATGCTTGTATCCTACACTTCTCCAATCAATTTAACATCAGTATTAACATGAGTACGAAATTTTGGAAGACAAACAAAATACAGACTGATCAATCCACCAGTTTCTGAACCAGAGACTCATATTCCAAGGAAAATTTTAAAAAGTGTACCTCGAATTCACTCGAGACCTTTTTGGATCGATTGATCTTCCGATGATTGAGGAATCAGCTGCCATATCCTTCCACTTGTTTATCGCGATTGTGGTTATGACTGATGAACAATAAACAAGAAAACAAATTTCAGTAATCTATACCTCTGAATCTCACAGATAGAATGCATATAACATACTGACACAGAAGAAATCGCAAAGGAAAAGTAGTGAATTCATACATCCAGCTCCAATGAAGTAGATTAGACGGAGGACCTTTGGACCGGCCGGGCCGGCAAATGATAGAAGTTGAAAATGACAACACAGGAAAATAAGATTTGAGGCAAGATTTGTTATGTTATTTTAAGTCTGTACGTGTATTTCTTTCTATGTAGATAACTTGGGTGATCGATCTTTTTTCTTTTATATACCATATTTATAAGATTTCTGATATCAAAATATGATCTCAACAAATCCTGCTAGTATTCTTTTCATGGCGGCTGCATTTTGGTTTACACTACTTCTAGTGTAATCACCAAAACCTTTAAAAAATGATTCAAGGATAAGATTCGACATGAACAAGATCGATCCTTAAAGACTAGTCATTATTGATCTAAACAAGTTTGAACGTAACTCTGATAAAATAATAGTATGAATTTTAAGCCTTTGATCAATTGAATCTACACATTTATAGAGAGTCATGAAGCGTCTGGTATCCTTGTGTTTCCCAATTGAATCCACGAAGCCATTACAAAGCATTTTGGAAATGGTCAAGTTCTTGCGGTGAAGTAACATGTTTACCTCTGGTTTTTGTTGGAAATGGATTGTAATGTTTTATTAATTTACCACATCAATGAAAAATAAGTAATGTATATATAAAGAGACACAGTATGCACACTGAACTACTCACTCGACAGTCTCTACAACACCAAAAAATATATATATATTTGGCATCCTCTAAGTCTTTTAAGATTCTTGGCCTCATCTTGGCTGCTGTTTTCCTCCTCTCCTCTAACGAGGTCTCTGCTCGTGAGCTAGCTTATCAGACAACTCCCCAAAAGGGTGGTGGTGGCAGTGGCCGTGTGCATCATGGTGGCGGAGGGGGATATGGACACGGTGGTGGGCATGGAAAATAATGGAGGCCTAATTTGGAATCAGTGGAACCTCATGATCAGAGCTATGGAAATTATGAGATGCCTATATATATATATAATAAGGATGATGTGTTTATTGGTTAAATAAAACAGTTTGTTGGCTGAATGAATGTCGATGTATAATTTCAACGTAAGAAACTGTAATGTTTGTGGGGCTTATGATCTCTCACAACTCGTGTCTGTATTGTATTGTATGGGTTTATGTTGATACTAAGTTCATTGAATAAAACTCATGTATTAGCGTGCTAACTACGTTGTCTGTTACTTTTAATGCGGATTCTCATTTCTCACATTTCATTACTACACATTTCAAAACCCAACGTATATTTGTCTCGAGTTGACGTTTAAAAGTCAACCTTTGCCTTTTACTTTAATAAATTTGAAAACAAATGGAATTCAAATATCGATTATAGTCATCTTCCACGTTGGACATTCTTGATGTAGTTGACAACATTCTCTCTAACTATCTTAAATGATGTTCACTCAATAACTTGTGAGATCATGAAGCATATGCATATAAAGAGAAAGATGAATGGAATTAATATCAAGGTTAGAGTTAGAATAGCTCGATCGATTAATCACAACAACAAATATTAATCTTATATGATACTACATTAATCAACATCATACAACAAGTGTTTCTTTTAAGACATGATAAATGTACAAGTCTTTGACTTAGTCATATTTGAGCACATCCCCTTATTGATTGCCCAAATACGAGCTTTAGCCAACTGAAGTTACTACAACTCGAGATGGAAAAAGGAGGCCCATGTTAACCACACGCTCAACCAAGATTGAGTTCAAAATAGCTTTTGTCGAAAGCAGAAGCCACCCCTACTTACTTATAATGGCAAGTGCTTTCTTCCTTCAGTAGGATTAACAACCACTATCACAGCACCTGCGCCTAGAAGCCAACGGTGCAACCAGCTGGATAAATGAGTTAACTCTAAAGTTGTAAACAAGTCATGGACGTTGTTACAAATTACATGCATGGATCAAATTAGAACCACTCGATTAAGTGCAAAACTCAATATACGAATGGGTAAAAGCTGTTTTCGTGAAGAAACCATAACTTCTGATCTTTCCTCAGGACCTCAAACCAAATCCTTCAATACAAACACTTGATTGACTTATATTACCATCAATCAAGACACCTACACTACATGCAATTTTGGCAACACTGCCCTCTATCTACTCTCTTCATGTATGTATGTATGCATGCACAAGCTGATCTATAAATACATAGCAAAAGCCACACTAAATCTCACTCAAAACAATATTCACTTGATCACATATTTGGAATTTGTAATCTTCTTAACTGATCAGACATATGGCTTACTCAAAGTCTTTCATCCTTCTTGGCCTCCTTATTGCTGTTGTTGTTCTCAGCTCTTCTGAAATGATCTCGGCTGGCGACCTGATTGGTATGACTGGAACTAGTCATTCCTCTTTCTTTCCCTTCCAGTTATACTACATCATCTAACAACACATACATGCACGAACCTCAAATGCTAATTTGATTTAATGTTGTATTATTTTGCAGGAGACAAGCCGCCTCTGCCGGCAACCATCATGGCGAGCACGGGCACCACCATTGCGGCCATGGTGGAGATAGTTACGGCAATGCCGATGGACGTGGAGGTTATAATAAACGACATTAATTTGGTCATCGAATTGATTAAAACTTATGTTTCACATACGCATGTCTGTTTTTCTGTTTGTTTGGTGATGAAATAACCATAAAACAGTCAAATAAAGTTGTAATACAAAGGTGAGAAGTTTTATGAGCTCTCAACTCTAGTATACTACAACTCTGATGTGTATTTCTGTATTTGAAATGTATTTGTTAATGTTTCTAAATAAAGTTGTGTACGTAAAAATGAAAGAGAGACCTCATAATAAGAAGTTGAGCATCTATTATGGTGGGGTCCAACAAATTTATCATGATCTGTCACACAACGAATTTAGGCCACTCTCTCGGAGAAATGTTATCCCCCCATATCCAAATTTTTGTTAAAGCTACATCAAAAGATGGCATCCTCTGTTGTGAAAAGGACAAGATACGGCAACAACGTTTCCAAAAACAAAATACAACGACCATAATTTTAGATAAAGCCAATTTGGGACCAAAAGAGGCACATATGATATGTTGTTCGTACGTGATTTTGGAAGTATAGAGGCAAAAACATATGTTGTGCAGGTGCACCCGAAAAAGACACATTTCTTTTCCTCAGATGAGACTGTTTAGCAACAGCTGTCAAAAGATGCTTAGCCAAGGACCATAATCTAAGGCAGCGATCCCCTCCCCACCCGCTAGGACGCGCATGCCAAAACAAGAATATGCCCCTACAAATAATTTTTTGGCAATATGTAGCAATTTGCAGGGAATCCAAGGCGGTAACTATAATTCAGAAAGGGAGAAAGAACTTGATATATTACATTATCTGAATTTGAGTCCCACCAACAACATTACTATCAAGTAAGCCCTCAAATTTTTGATATATTAAGAAAGATGCTCTAAAACAGCTAGAAGTCATTCACATTCCTCTGTTCTGGTCCATCATTACATAAAAGATTCAACTGGCTATTCCTTAGATTAAACAAAATACCCTTCCCTTTAAAAAAATAGCTATAAAGTAAGCAGAAACAGCATACTGTCAACAACCAGACCATGTATGTTAATTCTACTTGTCTCCCCACTTGCTTAATTAAATGAGGGAATCAAAATAAACCATCTTCCAGTTCATAATGAAAGTTTTACCTTTGTAATCTTGGACAGGGTTTTATCATGGGCGTTGATTGAGAGAGATAAACCTGGCACTGGATAACAGTTTTACCAATCTTGAATCCTGGAATTACCATGAAGGCAACACGGGGTTCGGTATCTGATGAGATGAATGCTTCTTCGGTTACGATTGCCATGTAAACTTCAGAAAATCGACATCCTTTCTGGACTTGAAAGATCGAGGCTTCTGGTTTGAAGGAAAAAGCTAAGCAATGAAGAAGCCAAACCCACTTAGCCATTCCTGCAAATGAGGTGAAAAATGTAGTATCTGGAAACTGCCCAGACTTGACAAGGCTTCTCTGGTTCAGATTTCCACAGAACGATGATTCCATTTTCGGGTGAATGAGACTCAAGTACTTGAGCAAACAAAACTTTGCAAATGCTGATTTGGGATTCAGTCCGAGAAACTCCTTTGCCTTGACAGATTTCAATTCCATAAATCTCCCAAAGAATAGCTGTTGGAATTGCTTTTTATCAGGCAGAGATTCGTTTCCTAGTGTAAAATTGGGGTACTGGAAATTGTCAAACATTTCCCTGCAAACGAAAGATTCAAGTGCATAGCATTTATGGTCATCTTTCCAAAAGCCAGCATCCGGTTCAATTGCACTAGCTGCCCTACCAATATCCCAACCAGCAGAATCCATATTGTCCATCATCAACCTGACAAAACTTCGGATAGACTTAACTGCATGCCTAAGAAGTCTCATGAAATGACTGGGATTCACCCCAGATAAGTGAAGATTATCAAGAGCAAATAACGGTCCACTCTGATTTAACCTCTTCTCAACCAACCTATTGTGCTTAATCCCTTCCTCCAATTTCGCCTTCAGAAAAATAATATCAGAGTCCTTAAGTCTAACCCGAGACTCCAATTGTTTCCCCATGACTTCATACGTCTTCAAGTCACTTTTTTGATCCTCAATATCAGCCAAAAGTATTGTTCTGTCGGGTGAAGACTCAAATTGTTTCTTAAGATAGCACTGCTTCAATTCAGACAGCTTCTTCAACTCCGCAATAACCATTTCATCAGCTTCCTGAATACCTTCAGCGTCATATGGAGACTGAGAATACTGCAACTGAGCATAAGCAGCCTTAACTGAAGAAAGGTTGGCTAACAGTTTGGCGAGGAGAGCGTCAAATGCAGTTATGTTATGAAACTCTTTAGCCTGGCTGTCAAAAGACTCGGATTTAGAAACGGAATTCTTACTTGAAGTCTGATCTTTCTTTGTTTCCTTTTCATGTGAATTAACTTTCGGAATTCCATCTAGAGGGGCTATCCCAGTTGTTGCTCGGATATGAAGAACTTTCGAAACAGCACGTGCAAATTTGCTCTTTCTTGGGGTGATATCAGAGGGTTTAACAGAATCCATCTGAAGAAGAATTCTAAAAAGAAAAAAGAAAAACAACACAGAGATGAAAGATGAGTGTTACAAAGACTTTACCAGTTCAAACTTTCAAAGGAACAACGGTAACAAGCTCAGAGGATGATGCTTGTAATGATGACAGATGAGAGAAGAGAGAGAAAAGTAATAAGCATTAACCTAAGACCGAGGACATTTAGTGCGGGGATATAACTTCCTTTTGGTTACTCCTTCAGCATCAAGAGGGTTCAAAAGTGGGTTTGAAAAGCACAAAAGAAGAAGAGAAGATTGGGTGTGTATCTAAGAGAGAACAGAAAAGCTCATAGCAATAATGACACATGGCTACATAGATATTCCATTAAAGTAGAAAAAGCAAGAAGCTAAGTGATGGAACTCTAACAAAAAGAATGGAAGAATTTATTTATATTTAAAAAAAAAAAAAAAAACCCCCCGAGAGAGAAAAAGAAAAGGATCACACGTAATCGCTTGTCTGATAAGACTTAATAATGTTCTCCAACTTTCTCCTTCTGTAACAACTCTCTTTCTGGCTTGATTATGGTAATTAAAAAGGTAATTAACGTAAAACACCACAAAGTGGCCCCACATATCTAGTAAATGGTAAGGAGAGAATGATAGTGATTTGCTCCAATTTCTCAGACATAAATCGTCATACTGAAATAGACCCTTAAGATCAAAGGGGGGATTGCAGAACATAAAGTGATCAGCTTTAAAGGGACCCCAAGTTTAACTAAGAGTGGGAACGTCATTCCAACGTGGCACCAACAAGGAAGAAGCAGAAATACCAAGAAATTCATGGCAATATAGCATGAATGATCATTGTAATGAACATAAACATACAAGTAAAGGTGACTCTTACTGCTATATTCGAGCAGACGGGAGATTTTCTTGACCGTACCTCGAAAATCTCGTGAGAAACAGCAGCGAGTCTTGTCAAACTCTCGCCATTGCAGCGTGAATCTCGATAAAGCAAAACGACAGTTAAAGCTCCAAAAGGTCCTAATTAGAGGCCGCCGTGAAACACTGACTCTGCAAATCGGCAAACAAAAAAAAAAGCCTTATGAACAGGATAACATCTCACATCAGAATGAAAATGGAATCGATAATCATTTCCTGTTTAAAAAAAAAAAAAAAAAACTGAAACCTTTGCCCCCTCAGGCAGGGTTTTTCGACCTCAGAAGTCATAACCTTCCTATGACCTCGATACATACACATTTATAATAGATTGAGTAAGAAAGGAGCGGAAGACGAACCAGCGATTGAAATGTAGGTTGTAGAAACACATTTTCCTTCTCGTGATGAGAAATCTCCTGATCTGGAGGAAGGAAGTCGAGTTCAAAGCTCGAAGCTGAGATACAGTGGATATGGAGAAAATGAGAGAGAGAGGCAGAGAGAGATTCCAAAGGCAGAAGAAGAATACAAGAAGAACTGAGAGAAAGAAGAGAGAGAGAGAGAGAGATTCAAAGCTCGAGGAGGGAAGGGACGGAGTAGAACAGAGCTGGCGCCACTGAGAAGTAGGAAGAAGTGACAGGGTTAAGGACACGGTTGTAATTTCACAGGTCTATAATTATTAATTATTATTTTTTTCTTTTTTCGATGTGGTAAATCGAGTTATTGATCTGTTTTTAATAATATAATATTAAAATAAATATAAGATTATTAATTAATAAATAAATATATTATTATTATTATTATTATCGCTCAGGGATATTTTGGAAATGTAAGAAAAATAGTATGATGGGATGTGAGGCGGTGAGAATTACGAAGCTCCCAGTCTCGCAGGTGAACGTTAATGGAAAAAGCCGACGCGATAATGTGACTGACGTTTCAGACGCGTCTGTCCTCTTCTCAGCTGGCTGTGTAAATTGTTAGGCTGTTAGGAACTGAAATTCATATATGTCGTGAATTTTCGACGAGTTCATAGCACGTGCTAGGGACGGTCTCCTTGTCGGTCCCTCTTTTCCTTCCCCCAAATTAACTTTGTTTAAACTTCATTTAATCATGTTTAACTTACTTTAAAAACATATACTCATATATATAATAAATAATTCAATTTATTTTCTATTGTTAAAACACATTAATCAAATAATTCAATACGCCACGTGGACTTTCATTATGTATTTCATTAAATTTCAAATGAGGTTGGTTGATAAAAAGTATAAATGACTATGGGAAAAGGAAGAAGGCCCATGGGGCCATGAGCCGACCATGCAGCCCACATCAGTCTTTATAATAGAAAGTGACTAATAAGTGTACTATTACCACAAATCATATAAGATCATGATTCTAGTCAAACAAAAGCAACGTTAAGTTAATAATTTATATGTGGGTTGCTTTTAGGTAGATAATCAAATTCATACGAAAATTTCTCAAGGGACATTCTCAAAAATCCCGGGTAATATGTTGTGTATAAGAGGAGTGAGATATATGTATGTATGTCAATTGGGTAAGTAAGATCGAGCCTAGAAGCCGAATAGGCCAAGGCTGCTTGCTTTCTCCTTATCATAGGTTTCAAAGTGCTGATAAATGATAGTGACTGCAAGCAAAATCCCAAATGATAGTGTGACTGCAATCAAAATCCCAGTCCCGGAACCGATAGCGCCCGTTAAATCAGCCAACACGGTCAATGCACCGATGCACATGCCTCCGAAAGCGGCTGCAGTGGGTATATAGCGATCCAGCTCTTTTTGCAAGTTTGATTCCCTATGTCCAGGGATTGTCATTTTTTTGTTCCTGCAACAAGGAGAAAAGGATAAATAAGATGTGTGTGATAAGGTCACTTGTGTTTGTATCGAGCTTTGTAAATACTAGTATGCTTGCCTTGAGCTGCTTGGCAACATCTTTGGCAGAAGATCCAGAGACTTGAATCCAGGTTTTGGAGAATAGAGCACATGCTGACAGCACAAACACAAGATACAACAATGTGTGGAACGGGTTGGCTGCAATGTCGGCTAAGCTACAAGAGAAACGTGCAGTGGTACTACGTAAATGTCAAGATACCAAGTTCAATTTGATTCATGCAACACAAAGGTACCTAAGGAGAGTCTTCAGAAGAATTTAAACTCATAAATACCTGGATGGAGGAGTGATGTAATAAGCAAGTCCACCGACGGGAATGGATTGGCTGCTTAGATATTCGGATTCTGTCCATTTACCCAATAAGTTCACAAGGAAGTTTCCATTGAACTTCCGGTATAGCAACTGCATAGAGGTGTAATGTTCGGCTGATTAGAAGGTAAAAAGTCATAAGAAGATACTAACTCCAAGTTGAGTACAAGAGCAGAGGTTTCAGTACCTGTGAGAGGAAGTAAAGATTCGACACAAGTGCCGAATGTAGAATGATTGGCATGTTGGAAGTGTAGAACAGCTTGATGGGGTATGAACTCTGTTGTCCATGGGAAGTCCTTGAATTCATCTTCAGAGGCAAAACTACTTCGAATCCTTGGAAGTAGATCACAATCAAAAAGACCAAGACTGTGGCGAGCAGATTCGTCACGTTGGGTAGGTTTTGTCGGAAAAAAACCTCATGAACAGCTCGAACCTTGTCTGTTCGGGTTATCAGCAGCTGGAATAAAGCAACAAGGGCACCTTCAAATTCAGCTCCTCGTCCGTTGTTGATTGTGGTGGGACTAAATGCCTTCCAGATAATATTGTCGCTGCAAGAAATTAGCAGTCTTATTAAGTATGAGCATCAAGATTGACAGAAACAGGCACAGAGCAAGAAAGACAAGAAATCATACCACATATTGGTTGCGATGAAGAGGGAAATTACAGAGCCTAGACCATATCCTTTCTGAAGAAGCTCGTCAAAACATATGACAAGAAGACCAGCAAAGCAGAGCTGAGTGATGATGAGAATGGAATTTCCAACTCCAAGTAGGCCAACACTACCATACAGTCCCGAAATAACATAAGCAACTGCCTGACCAATAATTATCAGGATGCTCAAGAATTTTTGGGCAGCATTCAAGAGGGCGCGATCCTCCTGGACATTGTTGTTTACTTCAATGATCTTCGAGCCAACCAATAATTGCATCACCATCCCGGATGTCACAATCGGAGTGATCCCGAGCTCCATGACGGTCCCACGATTTGAAGCGAGAATGGCACGCATCCAATAAAAAGGATCAGCACCCGTTGTTGAGTGTATTCCATACAGAGGGAGCTGGCTGCAAACCAAGAAGCTGAAAAGAGCGATCGCAGTATATGTAACTTTCTGTCCGAACGGAACTTTCCGGCTAGCGCTCTGAACTTCCGGAAGAAACGGAAGAAACGGTCTGACCAGATGAAGAACTTTAAATCCACCTCCCATCTTTCTCCGTCAAACAATCCAAACCAAACTGCAGAAAAACCATATCAGGACATAGATAAGTTATTACAAATTTACGCATGCATAACATAAACGCAGATTCAAGATAGCTTGTAATCGAACAGATTCATGAAGCATATGACCAAACCAAACCAACCTATGATCGACCAGTCCAGAAACTAAATGTTACGAGTTCGAAGAATCAGCAACAAGCAGTCTGAGATGAAGAACCTTGAGATGTTGTTACTTGGGAGAAGGGATGGTTCAATTAATAAACTCAATGCGTATTTATAGGCTTTGTGTTAAGAGTCCTAGGTTTCTTAGGCAAGTGGTCGAATACGAACAGGAATAGGCCACGTATGCTGAGTATAGCCACGTGGATGAGTCAACTTCTAACCGATTTATTTTCAAATATCAAAAAAGATTATCTGTATTTAATCATTATAATAACATAATCATCTTCAGAACATTATTAATTTTATTATTATTAGAGCATTTTTTTTCTGTATAAATATTTCTTAATTTTAATTTATAAATTATTTTTATAATTTTAAATTTTATTATTTATATAAAATTTTATCTATCGTATATTAATTAATTTTATATATAATTAAAATCAATCCGTTTAAATATATCTAAAAATTTTATGTTGAGAAATTACATAAGATTGCTTATTTTGTTGCGTCTTTTCCTCCTTCTAAAGCTCGCTTTTACGGGAAAGTAAAAAAGAAAAAAAAAAAAGAAAAAAAAAAAAGAAAAAAAAGGAAGCTTTTGAAAGAGCGAGAAAGTATCCAGGTAAGTCTACTTTACCCTCTTACGATTACTCGTATCTACTGAGCCAGAAAACAAAACCCATGCTCAACCCGCTGATCTCTCTCTCTCTCTCTCTGGGGTTTGAGAAAGCCATGAGAAGCTCCCTTCTGCTACTGACTTTTGTAACAGTTGCAGTCACTTGCACTCTTCAATTTCAAGTCCATGCTGCTCCTGCAGGTAACAGTTCCCCCCCCCCAACTTTCTCTTTCTCTCTGATATTTTAGTTTGTTTTGATCTGTTTGATTGATGGGTAGTTCTGATATTTGTAATTTCATTCATTTATTACACTTCACTTAGATGTTTGTTATGAATAAGATTCTGGGTTACCCAGGACCATTGATAAAACACTTGTCTTCTATTCTGAAATGGACCAAGTCTTCCTCCAAAACACCTCAATCAGGCGAGTTTACTTTTGCAACACGCTCATTTTAGTTCATAGATAATATCTGCTCATATGTTTCGTTAGTCAATGGAGTGATCTACTGTTTTTTTACAGATGGGAATGTTCTTCAATTTGAGAATGGGTACTTAGTTGAGACTGTTGTGGAGGGAAATGAGATTGGAGTAGTTCCTCACAAGATCCGTGTTTCCGACGATGGAGAGCTCTTTGCGGTCGATTCGGTTAATAGTAATATTGTCAAGATTACCCCTCCACTGTCGCAATGTATGTTTATTTCTCCCTTTCTTTATTTGTGTCGTGTATGTAAAATAGAACAGACCTTGGAACTTAGATTGATTAAGTGATTTTTAGTTGTGTTCTTTACTGGGTTGAATGGAATAATGTCAAGTGTGTTATGAATCAGCAAGTTATGTGATTTTCCTCTTTAAATTTGGTGATTATTTTTCATCTATTGACATTTTTTTCACTGTTTACTTTTTTTTTATTTTTTACAGATAGTAGAGCAAGATTGGTTGCTGGATCATTTCAAGGCTACACAGGGCATGTTGACGGGAAACCAAGCGAAGCTCGTTTTAATCACCCAAAGGGAGTAACTATGGACGATAAAGGAAATGTTTATGTTGCTGATACCTTGAATCTTGCCATCCGAAAGATTGGAGATTCTGGTACATGTGATTGATTCATTTTTTTTCATCTTCTGTGAAAATGGCTGGTTAAAATTGTTTCTTAGTAAAAAACTTCCATCTTTGCAGGTGTCACAACAATTGCAGGGGGGAAATCAAATGTTGCAGGGTATAGGGATGGACCCAGTGAGGATGCAAAATTCTCCAATGATTTTGATGTGATCTATGTCCGGCCCACTTGTTCTTTGTTAGTGATTGACAGAGGAAATGCTGCTCTTAGGCAAATCTCTCTTGACCAGGAGGATTGTAATCACCAATACAGTTTAATTGATACCACAGGTTTATTACTTAGTACTCTTTCATATATGAAATTTCCAAATATGCATAATATATTTCCTTGCTCAGCAACCATACTTATTTCTAATTCAAATTTTGTGTAATCTTATGCAGATATGCTTATGGTTTTTGGTGCCGTTTTGGTAGGATATGTTACATGCATGCTTCAACAGGGATTCGGTTCTTCCTTCTTTACTAGGACGGTATAAATAGATCTTAGTTATTAACTGATTCATAATTATTATTTAATAATAAGAGAGCTTTTGCAGTCCTTTTTGGATTCTTTGTTAGCTTTTTAATAAAATGAAAATAATGATGCAGAATCATATACCTTTAGAGAGTGAATTCAAAGAACAACCCATCAAGGAAAAGCCTACTCCTATCGTGGACAGCACCAAAGAAGATCCAGGATGGCCTTCTTTTGGACAGCTTGTAGTCGACCTCTCCAAGCTAGCACTTGAAGCATTGGCCGGCACATTCACATACTTCATACCATCTCGTTTTCGATCTGGTAGTGGCAAGAAGGGCTTGACTCCATTGAAAGATACTCTTACAATGCCAGAAGATGAGGCCCAAGCCCAAGTCCAAGCCCGAGAAGGTCAGAGAATGAGACCCCCGCCCCCTCTTGTGGAAACCCAATCTCATAAGCCGAATGTAAGTGAAAAATATTCAGAAATGAAACCCCCAAAACTTAAGTCGAGTAGTTTCAGGGATCCTTCTTTGTCAAGTAAGCACAGGTCTTCTTCAAAACGACAAGAGTATGCTGAATTCTATGGTTCGAATGAGGTTCCTCCTTATAGTAGGAGTAAGAGCCAAAAGGAAAGACCAAGGCATCGAAGAGAAAAGAGTGAGGTTATTCCTGGGTCTGGTGGAATGGAGCAAAAGGCAGATGAGATCAAGACAGGAGATTATGATATTCCCAAGTTTGAGCATTACAATATGAGGAACAAGTATGGAGCATCTTTCCATTTCTGATTAGTGCAACTCTTAGGAATCTTCTTCTCAACCCTGTCAAAGTTTTAACTTGGTCATTTACACTGCCATGAGTAGGTACCTATTTTTGAGAAATGCAACTGAGGTCTTATGTGGTTTTTGATATGATAAAGAATTCTAGCTATTAGGAAACCATACAGAGGATTAACTAGTCGTGTAATTCAGAAATCCTTCTGTGCTAGTATCTTTATCGAGTTGATGTTGATTAGATGATTGCTAATTCTTGAATTTTTTATGAGCCCAATTGTTCTGATGGTGCAAATTTCCATTGTGTCTGCCTTATGTGTTTCTTCATTAAGGATTGTTGTCATTTATGGCTTTGGATTGAAGGACAGTTTGAGATGAAAGATTGAATATTGCTTCAAGAAGACACAGCATAAGGCCATTGTGCAAGAACCCTGCTTCCTAATTAGACCACCAACCAATCTCAAAGTAATTTATAACCAAAAAATAAATAAATAAAAGCAAGAAGTTGATTAAAAAAAAACCTATGGCTATCTGAACCAGACAAACTGAGCCGCTCTTTTTACAATGGTATTTGAAAAGAACTCCTCAAACCTTCTTGAAGAAGGAAAGAATATTGCCTTGTTTAGGATCCTTTGAATTTCCGGCTTTCTTGGTTCCTGCTTTACCTGTCGGATTCAAATTAATGTTTCCTTGAGCAGGAGGCTTCTTAGCCACTGCTGGGGGTCTGGATTTTGTAAGAAAACATCAAGAGCTTGTTAATAAAGAGGCCTAAAATGTTCAACAGGAGAGAGCCACCATAAAGAACTGAGGACACGGAACATAGAACATAATGTCTTGTAAGATAATAAGAACAGAATCTAACCTGGTGACGGTATCCTTAACTGTATCGTGGTCTCCTTTCTTTATTACACAGACATTCTCCTTATTCACGTCGTCACCCTCCCAAATTACTTCAGTTACTGGAAACAAATAAATACGCACATCAGTTAGAAAAGAAGAGGTAGAGTATACAGATTGGATTGTAACAACTCTGTTTGATACGGTTCAACCTCAAAACATATCCCTATTTAGTCCATCAAGCTAATGCAAGGCTGTACCTTCTCTCCCACGTTCATCAATCCGTGTTTTCAACACTTTCCTCCTTTTTGGTGAAGTTGGAGCAGCACTGGTCGGTTTACTATCGTTTGATGAAATTGGAGCAGCATTGGATGGTTTACTATCCTTTTTTGGTGAAGCTGGAGCAGGACTGTCTTCTTTTGATGCTTGGTTAAATTCTTTGTCGGTCACTATTTCTTCTTTAACCTTTGGTTTATCGCCCATCTGGTTAGAGTTCTCATGGGCTTTCTCTGAAACCAAAGGTTTAGTATTTCCATTTGCATCTTGACATGATTTTTCTTTTGGATTATTTGGCGAAGCTAAATTGACTGCATCTTCGAATTCATCATCATCTGAGAAATCAAAGACAACCCTCCTCTTTTTACGGCCTTCTCCATTGGAGGCTCTCCTAAAATTGACATTTTGACCATCATCATCACTGCTGACACTTTCTATAGCTTCATGGGCGAAAATTTGAGCCTCAACACTAGATACTGATAAGAAAAAAAAAATTTGAGGATCAAGGAAAAAATTCAGTAAATAATCAAGAAAAAACAATGAGAGAAAGAGAGATCTCAAATTTGAAATACAGGGTTATTTCACCCAGAACCAACCAGTAGGATCTGGAATGGCATTTTTAACTTCTGCTATTACAGAATCGGGTTTTGGCTTGGAGCTAGCGCGACCCCACAAATTTGCCAATGAACCTCCAGTACTGGAAGAAATTTTATCAGTTTGGACGTTCTTTTTACTAACAGGCAATGAAGGAGCTTTTTCTTTGTCTCCAAGAGGCTTGCTTGCCTGACAGTGAGTTCCAGGGCCATCATTTTCGACTTTAATTTCCTTTTTTACCATCATCAGGGACTGCAGACCAACATTTTGACCCGATTTTTCCACCTTAATTTCCCGAGATTGTGGAATAGAGGTATTTTGATGCCCATAATCACTCTTGGATGCTGTAACTTTGGGCTGTGCATCAATGTTCATAGATAATCCCTCTGCCTTGCGCTTGACGAAGGAGTTGGAAATCCCAGAGAACCTGGAGTGTAATAATGGTTATCAAAGAAGATGAGATATACAAGAGAGAAAAGAAAAAAGGTAATCTAGAAGGATCAAATACGCTCTGCCTGTCTCTCCCCTTTTGGGAGAAGGCAGATAGGTTAAACATGACTTAAAAAAGAAAGAAGGCGCTAGACCTGTTATCTCGCAGGCAATTCTCAACTGTGAATGGCTGCTTGAACAGCTCTTCAGTTTGTACAAATTCAGCATTCCATAGTGCGGTTGAATCCTTTGGGATACAAGCTTGTACACTATAAACATGAACTGAACAATTTCCGCTAAAATCCTGTTTTGCTTCTGCAAAAGGGAAAAACATACACACTCATACATAAAGCTATAAAAAGCATGTCCCTCTCTCATTTTATGCACCAGCAGCATTTCGAATAAAAGATGACCTGAAAGTTTCAGCCCAGAAACAAGCCTTATGTGGTAACTAGAAGGATCCGACTTCAACCAGCCGGACAAGACATATACCACTTGCAATTCGCTTTCATGCTTTTCGACAAACTCTTGAAGCAACCTAGATGGCGATGTTAAACTATCAGAAATATGCAAACTGCAGGCTACTAGTCTACAAGCATATGCTCTTGTAGGGTGAAAAATCTTACGTCTTTGCAGCATTTGATGAGACCATATAATTGCGACTTAACCACTTGTAGGAAACCTGAGTATGAATGTCAAATGACACAAATTCTCAATCTTTTATCAGCAAGCTTAGAACTGTTATATAATATATTCATACTAAGCCTACTCCTTTTGTTCAATCGACGTTAGTATATGCTGCAACTTCTCGCAGGTAAATAGATTGGGTATTTAGGTTACCATACAAATCTCCCTCCACCCACCCAAATAAAAAAGCGAAAAGAATGAAACACAAAATCCATTCGAATTCCGATGAGATTTCAGAGCAAAATCGAAGAAGAGATGGAGTGAAATTACCACTTGGAGCTTCTCGGAGACGATGATTTCGATGTCCTGATGAATGTTTGTGGATTCAATTTGGGCCATTTCTTTAGCAAGGGGGAGCTTGAATTGCCCCTGTATCAGTACGAACTGAAATCAGAAACAAGAAGGAAGAAGAAACGAAATCGGCGATTTCCCCTCCCTGAGAACGCTCTTTCCCGCCACTTCTCTTTTTGGGGCTTTTCACTTCTCCCCTCGTGGTAATAATATTCGAGCCCTCATCGCCACGTGTCTAACAATTAGATTTTTCGCTTCTTTTTTTTTTCTATTTTTTTTATTTAAAGGGAAAAAAGGAGATTTTTTGTTCCTTCATTATTTATTTATTACGTTTAAAATTTGATTAGATTTGGGTCAATCTGCAAAATCCCCTCTCCCACATAATTGCTATAAATATTTAACCTCATAAAATGATGCTGACTTGGCAAATAAAGTAACAGATTTTTCCTTATTTCCTACGATAATTTCATATTATAAATAATACGAAATATAATTTCATTTATCAAATTACGAAAAATTTCTCGGGAATACGATACAAATCACTAGAAATAGATAAATAACAGTTTTTGGCCGTAAGAAAAGAGATAATAACGGCGGTAATCCCTGCCGGACGGCAATTTATGTATATATACTTTCCGTTTCTTTTCACCATTCTTCATAATATACTTCCCATATACAACAATACAACACTTACACTTCATGAAATCATAGGGTTGAATGTAATGTGAAAATGTAAACTTCATCGAATCCCCTCCTGCACGGCAAGTTCAATACCTAGGTTAGTAAATTGATATACTGGGCCAAAGTAAAAAGGACCGGAAAGAGTGTTTTGGTTTTACCCCGCCTTCCCACAGTAAGTAGGTTTGTAATTGTAGATGAGATTGTTGAGGATCTTCTCCGTAGAGGGTCTGTTAAATGACTTCCTGGCCTCACTGCAACACACATAAATTTCCTGGATCCATGAGTAAATATTTCGTAGTGGCCTCATTATTTCTTGGTATATCCATTTTATATTTACATCACAGCATGAGAAGCCAAGAAAAAAGTTGGTACTAGAGACATTTTCAGTTAAGATGATGCTGCTTATTAGCCAATGAGAATTTGAACTGGCCATTTCTTTATTTGCATATATCTCAGACAAGTAATGGAACATATCCTGAAGTCAAATATGAGATTGTCTTTACTTAATATCTATGGCTATCAAAACACATATATAGGGGGGAGGAGAACACAAGTTACTAAGTTGTGGATTGACAAAAAATCTAACCTGACCAAATGGTTTGCAACATGTTGCGTTACTTGAACGGCATGCTCTGAGTGAGGAATCATTGGTAAGCCCCATTCAAAGGCGTTTTTCTGCAACACATATCATTGCGCATCCAAAATAAGCAACAAAGCAAATGGTTTCACCACCAGGTTCTCTTTGTAAAAATAAGAATATGAGAATTGAGCAATGAGAGAAATATATATATATATTCAAATATTTCCCCGTGCCTTTTAGCAAGGCTGCAGAAACACTCAAGAAGTTTAAAAGGAGATATCTATATCCTATCAATCGTCCTCAATACCTCTGGATGCCACTGGAATGCAGTGACAGGATAATTATGTGCATGGGCTGTGGAGACATAAGCCTGTATTATAGATCAGTACTGGTGTTAGAAATTCAAGAACAACGTAAAAGACTGTATGAAAACTTAATGCCATTTGGGTACTATGGAAAAAAATATCACAAGAAAATAAGACAAAAAGGAGCACCTTATTATCTCGATCAACACTAGTTGTCAAGACCCTGAAAAAACTAGATAGATGCTGATTTTCTTGGAATCTTTGTGGAGAGATACCATACTGCACAGAAACTGACAAACTTTAGAGAAGGAAAGACAATATTTTCTCTAGGATATGAGCATGGCCAAGTTAGCAACAAGTAAATAGCCCAATATTGCTCCCCCAAACTCTGTCTCAAGTAGCTACAGAATATGAAACATCCCGAAATACAACCAAGGCCAACACTTCAAAGTCAGGAACAACCAATATGTAAGATGTAAAACTGAAACTTTCACAGGCCTTAGCTCAAAAGGATCCCCAAAATGCATTTTGCTTATCCATATTTCTTAAGGAATTCCCATGGTTCCATTACACGTCTCACAGTCACTATAAAGTCTGTGCCTACCCAAACCTCATATAAAACATAATCAACCAGTATAAAGAAAAAAAACTAATCAGAATGTATAGAAAATATAAAATCCAAAACAGCATTGAACCCTTAAGAAAAGAGTTTTGAGACAAAGGAATCGAAACTAACACGATGGCGTTGCATGACAAGACAATCCGTACTCAACCGTGTAAGCAAATCTGATGGAAATCTGCAAAAGTATATCAATTTGAAATACCAGCCTCCTTATCATTTCCAATACCGAAAAACTCCAAGCACGGATAGACATAATAAAGGAAATGTACAAGTGTTACACATGCCTTTGAAAGACAGTTCCTTCAATGTTTGCGTTGTCCACAAATTGGAGACTAGATGCCATATTCCAAGCATCAGTTGATTCAAGAATGTTCTTGTCCTATTATCAACGACAAATATATCATTTGCAAAGTAAAAATAAATAAAAAATAAATCAAGTGCTTTGAGACTTCTCCAAGGGAAGGGATATTAAATTGACTGATTTCCATCCCCAAAAACATTATTTCAGTAACTCAAAGCAGATAAATACGAGGTCATATAATCATTATAGGTGGGTAACATTATTTCTTGCACAGTTTTGATAAAGTTGCAAATTTCACACCTCATTAATATGTATTTTGCAAATGAGTTATTGTCAATGTATTGAATCAAGAAAATTTCCTCATGCTCAAGTCAGAAGTAATTGTACATAAATTATTCCCAAGATCATAAAATACATGATTTTACACCCCTTGGTACTAACTTTGTAAGAGAAATATAGGAATGAAGAGGGTAAAACAAGTAAAAAGAATGGGATGCCTTCTGAAGAAGCATAGAATTGCATTTGCAAGGAAACAAACTTTTTGCGAAAAAATAGATTACCTTGCTGATCATCATTGCTATGAGTTCAAAACCCAAGCAGATGGTATACAAAGGGAAATGATCCCCAGCATCATTTCGCTTCAGAATTTGCTGCAGAAGTAGATATACAAAGTTCAATATAAGTGGTAGTAAAAAGTAATTAAGTATTTCATTCTGATACAGGGAGGCCTTGAAACTTCAAATCCAGGGACCGATTAGCATAGAAAAGCGTGTGACAAGTGGGATTGGCTAATTCAGAATATGTTCAAAACCAAGAACAGAGGGATTGGCTAATGACACTAATCACTATGTCATCTGCAAAATGCAAACTACTCTAATCACTAATAATCACACTGGAAAAGCCATTGTAAGCACATCATCTGTATTGCAACAGTTTGCCGAGGACTAACAAGTACCTTAAAAATTTTCTCAGCCACGGAATAGTACAATCCACTTTTTGCCCAACCTCCAGTGAAGATCACCCCATTCACCAGTTTGAGCTTCTGCAACATAGCTGGATAGTTTCAGTAAATGAAAAAATTGATAAAATTATACTAGCAGAACAAGAACAAAATACTCTTTCAAATTTCATTATTACCTCGAAAAGAATCTCCGGCGCTTCGTTGTAAATAAGAGGTATAACACGAGCACCAGCTGATTCAACAAACTTAACATAAGATGCAGCGATGTAGGATGCGCCAGTCGCATTACTGAGTCTACCCGAAGCACCATCGCCGGGATGACTAAAAATTCCGATCACCGGCCGGTAGTTCAGCACAGGGTCCAAGGAAGGACACCTCGGTTCTGAGCTCGGCGAGTCAAGGTCGAGCTTAGACGGCATGAGTATATCGACAGATACCGCCGCTTGGACGACGATAAGGGGATTGGAGAAGGATAATAGCAGAGCTATCAGAAAGTAGTTGAGAAGAAAATATGAAGAGGAAGATGAAGAAGAAGAACTGCTTGATGACGTGCGGTAAGAAAGGTTGCTGTCTGAATATTCTGAAGAGATAGGATTAGAATCAACGTTGACGATTCGCATTTGAAGAGGGGAATCGAATAAGGTAGCGGGGAGTTTAAGCAGGCGAGAAAGAGAGAGAAGGAGGGAGACAAGTAGGCAAGAGGGAGATCTACTACTATAACTATTAGAGATGGAGATGCCGTCGGGCATGGCGCAAACTCACCGGCGGCCTGAGATAGAAAAAAGCAGGACCCAGGGAGAGTGATAACGACGTGTCGTCGCCTTGGTTTGGTACGAAACGGGCGAGGGAAACAGGTAAAATAATCGGAGGGACGGGAAGGGACAACAAAGATGACACGCAGATCCACCTTTCTACTAATAATTTTAAATATTTTTTTTTAAATAATATCTATATAATTAAAATAAATTAATAGCCCATGAGTTAAACCCATTGGGCCCTTTCTCGTTCGCTTAGATTTTACTGCTGCAGATTGGGCCCTTTCTCGTTCGCTTAGATTTTACTGCTGCAGGCCTGCAGCACCAGACTGCAGCTCTAAAACCAAAAACCCTTGAATTCTTTGATAACAAGCTCTGTCACTGTCCGTCTTCAAAAACCTTCTCCACCATTTTCACACCCTCAAGCTTCAGAATCCTCCTCACAGCTACGATGCAACCCGTCCTCTCAAACTGTCCTTCCTCCCCTTGGTTTTCGAAAGAACACTAACCTCCTCAACGCCGATCGAGGAGGTCAGAATCGATTCGACGAGAAGGAGAAGCAGCCGTTGCACATTTTGTTCAAAGAAGCTGTAGGATTAACCGAATTGGTAGAGTACAAGGAAATCAAAATTGAGGATGACAGCAACGAGTTGAAGAGGAGGATGAGGGAGGGAGTTGGTGAGGACGGCAAGGAAGCTGAGAGCGAATTTGATAGACGAAGACAGCGCGAAGAGTAAGAATAAAAGGAAAGATTTGAAGGAACACTCAAAATTTGGTCTTCTTTGTTTAGTGATCAGAAGACGAACACTCAAAATTTCAAGGCGAGCACCGGAGAGGATCCTTCGAGAAAGCTTTCTCCGGCTATGGAAGTGAAAGAAATGAAGGAAAATGCTCCGCAAAGCTTGTCTTCATTGTTCAATAATCAGAAGAAGAAGACACAAAAAAATAGAGGCGAGGAGCAGAGAGGATCCTGTAGTATGTAAAGAGCTTTCTACAGCTATGGACGCTTTTATGCATCACTTGCATAAGGAAGGGTATTTTAAAAATGCGAATTTCTTGCCTGGTAATAAGTTGGATTTTAGATGCTTTGAGACCCGTTTTGGCAGAGATTATATCGAGCATGTTGCAGAGCAGTTTGGCAAAAACAACCAAGAAATTGTAAGGTAAGGAGTTATTTTGTTTAGTTTCATGTTAAAAAATGGTTGCTTTTTCTGTGTTCTAGTGGGAACTTGAATTGAACATAGATTATAAATCTTTCTGGCCTTTTCTCCTTAGACTAGAAGTGATTTTGTTAGGCTAGAAGTGAGAAATAATGATTGAAAACCAAAGATTAGTCCTGAATCTTTTTGGCAATCGTGTATTGTCACTTACAAGAATGACAATCTCTCAAATGATTTTATCTGATCTTTCCTGAACTTGTAGATGGCTATCTGCAAGTGACTTGAAGAAAGTTGCTCACTTTGGCTGCCCTTCAATCATGGGAAATAATGTCTTTCCAGCCAAAATACTCCGCAAATTTTTCGATATCCAAGAATACACTGTAAGCCAAAGACTCAAAAGAGATCCTTCCCTGCTTACATATTATGAACTTATATGTACATATCCATGTATTGAACTCATTTCTTCTTCTTCATTTTCCATGTCAGGTCTGTAGTAGATGTGTACTAAAAGAATCATGCAAGTATGTGAATCAGAGTGTTTCGAGCGGTAATGTGAAGAATCCGACGTTGCACAATGTGATGAATGTTGTTACACCATATGCTCTTGAATATGTACTGCCGACACTCGAGATTCCGGACGAAGTAAAGGATTCTGCGAATCGAATTATTGAAGAGGCCTTGAAGCTAAGTAAAACTGTTTCATGAGGGTAGTAAGTTCTATTTCAGGGATTACAGATGTTGGAATTGTCTTCTAAATACACTGTAATTCAGCGAATACATTATACGATGGTTCAATCCATTCTTCGTCTGATCCTAATTTTGTTTAAAGTGCAATTAAAGTCTATGACCGTAATTTAGGTTCACTAAAAATCTATTACATTTAGTATCGGACACTATGTCTCCTAAAATTTAAAGTCTATGCCATGTAAGCTCCTAGAAGCATATAATAATAATAATAAAAAAGAAATAACACTCATGATCTAAGTCTTGATTAGTCATAAACTTGGTTCCGATGTCAAAATTAAGAAAAAAAAAAAAGGAAGAAAAATCATGTTTAATTAGTTCTAATCATCATCTAAATTCTAAACAAGTTGATTAAGGGGGTAGTGGCAGATTGGTAAAATCAGCAGGAAGAAACGGCTCAGCTGTATAACCTGTATTTCACAGGCGTTACAAATGTTTCATCGCCACTTTTTTTCCCTCCGTTTCAGATTTTCGTTCTCGATTTATGACCAGCTCCATTTTTCTCTCATCGAGATCTGATCGTAATCAACGATCTACATCCATAGGCGCAGCTACCATTTGGTTCATTTCTTTCTCAGATTGTTTATTTCTTTTATAATTTTCACTTTAAATCTAATATCCAAGTCAAATTCTAGCCTGAACGGCGTTGTTCGCACCGAGTCCTCGTCATGTATCCGAGCTCATCTCACAAATCGCCGGCGTTTAAGTGGCAGTCTTAAACCGTGTTTGATCTGAACTGAAGTTTGGGCTTCGGAGAGTTTTTCATCGGCAAATTTCAGTTGATTCGACCAGCTTTTTCCGGCGAAAAAACGCCTTCGTATTTACTGCCATCTTCAATCGAGAAGGAAGCAAGAAGCGCTTACTTTCCAATCTACTTCTTCCTGCTTATCCTTTTCCAATACATTTTTAGTGAGAAGCACTCAATCTACAGCTGAGGAAGAGAATTTGGGAGAAAAGAGAGAGGGAGGAGGAGGAGGAGGAGGGAGATGACGTCGGGGACGAGGCTTCCGACATGGACGGAGAGGGAGAACAACAAGAGGAGGGAGCGGCGGAGGAGAGCTATAGCGGCGAAGATATTTACCGGTCTGAGAATGTACGGTAATTTCAAGCTCCCCAAGCACTGCGACAACAACGAGGTCCTCAAAGCTCTCTGCAACGATGCCGGTTGGACCGTCGAGCCTGACGGCACCACCTACCGTAAGGTACTCTTCTGATCAACTTCCGATCACAATTTATTATTATTTTTAATTTCCTTACTAATTTCTCCAAGTAAAAGTTTGAAAAATAAAAATGGAAGATTTTTTTGTTTAAATTTAATTTTCCGTTGTCACGGCGCTATAGGGCGCGAATAATGATACCGCCGCTGATAACCTGGTAAGAAAGCGTGGGTAAAGCTGCATGCTGGCAGGAAGATAATAATCAGTCGGGATGTTTATACTTTTACGCGTGACATACGGATATTACACAGAGAATCTTTTTGCTTCTGCTGCTTTTAGGCTCTTTGTTACTAGTAGTCTAGTACTAGTCTGAGATCCCTTTTACTACGTGGATCTCGAGGCATTTCTTTTCTTTTCTTTGTGGAAACAGAGCGAATCCCTTTTTCAGTTTGTTTTCAGTTTGTTTTCAGATTTCCATTTTGGCTGAGGTCTCTCCCAAAACAGAGAAAAGCCCAGCAGTAGTGCCTGTAATAAAGCCAAATTCTGGAATCTAAGTTAGTAATATGAAGTAATTTTATATATAGGAATGAAACAGAAAATTCTCTAAGATGATGTGATTAGTTTCTCATACTAAACTTGTTGAGACCAGAGAATCTTGCTCATTATGAGTTGAAGATGGAAAAGAAGGGGAGGGGGATCAAATGAAAATCACTGTTAAAAAATGAGTAGTATATGATTCTCTCATAACATTGGATCTGATATGGGTAAGGTAGAAAATGGACCTGTCATTGATCATTATACCATAAAGACAAGTATATATAGCAAAAACTAAGAAAAGTCAACTGTCATGACAGAAAAAACAACTTGAGAGTGGAAGACCCTTCAGGTCATTGCATAAACCCTATCTATTCGAATCAGGTGTCCCTACAGATGAATCTTTTTTGCCTCCCTTGTTATCTTGCATTCAGCCTAAGCATATCCCTCCAAGTATATGTTATCCCTTGCATGATTCTTGAACCATCTGTTTTAGAGTATGCCAAAATGATGATCCTTGTATTATGCAGGGCTGCAAGCCTACTGATCAAATGGATTGCATTGGGGCGTCCGCTACTGCCAGTCCAATGAGCCCATGCTCATCTAATCATTTAAGCTTTCATCGGTCCTACAATCCAAGCTGCTCCTCCTCTTTTCCAAGCCCAGCCTCTTCCTCATATGCTGCTAATCCAAATGCTGACCCCAATTCCTTGATCCCGTGGCTCAAAAACCTTTCATCCTCCTCTTCCAAGTTCCCCGATCATCACTACATCCACAACGGCTCTATCAGTGCTCCTGTCACCCCTCCTCTGAGCTCCCCTCCAAGATCACCCAGAATTAAAGCCAATTGGGAGAACCAGTACACCCACACTAGTCGCCAGATTGTTCCTGATCCAGAATGGCTTTCTGGAATTAGAACTCCTTGGAGTGGGCCAACTTCTCCAACATTCAGTCTTGTCTCTTCAAACCCATTTGGTTTCAAGGAGGATGCTTTAGCAGGTGGTGGGTCCCGCTTGTGGACTCCCGGGCAAAGTGGGGCATGCTCTCCTGTCATTGCTTTGGGGTCTCAGCACACTGCTGATATTCCAATGTCTGAAGCAGCTTCTGATGAGTTTGCATTTGGAAGCGATGCAGCTGGCATAGTTAAGCCGTGGGAAGGAGAAAGGATTCATGAAGAGAGTGGCTGTGATGATCTGGAACTCACCCTTGGAAGCTCAAAGACCAGGTTTGTTGTTGGGAATGTTCAATAAATATGGTTTGAAATGATTGTTTGCTTAGTTGAACTGTATTATATGCAGGTAAAGACCACTGCTCACTGATCCGTGATGCCTTCATTTTCCCAGTCTGTGCTGCTTCAGAAAAAAACTACTGATTTGGTGAGAATAACTGGTTCCATGCTCCTATTTTTCTAAAGTATGTTATTTATTTGTTTGTAGGTACTTGTAGATGCGGGGTATTTTTAAACAACTGGGATTAGTCATTAGGTTTGATAGCTGAGTTTTACTGAACGGAATTTCATACATGTATGGCTTTACTGCCTTTGGTTTATTTGCTTGACCATTGAAATAGATGTTCAACGCTAGGCCAAACTTTTGTGAAGGGAGATGAACTTCTTTACATTGCTATTTGCTTTGCACTTTCATCAAGTCAAATTGGGACTTTTATTCATAACGTTGATCAACTTTAATGGCTGGGGAGAGATAGAGATTGACGACGCTGTTTTCCATTATTCTGCCATGAAACAAAAGAACCTCCTGCACTCGGAGGACAGACCCTGTTTGTCCTTCATACATATCACATGGAATGGCATATGATGTAATGATGCTCTTTGTTGAATCACTGCTTTACTCTAGCCTCTCTTTGGTTGCTCAATAGTTAATTGTGTCGAGAAATTCAGGTATGAGAGTTGGCTCATACATTTTATAGCTCAATATTATTTTACTTCTTTAGTGGATTCTCTTCTCTGTTCTTTTTCTAGTCACTTATTCAACACCATCACATCACATGTTATTAATTACATGTTAGTTATTCTCTTATCTTTTCTGTTATTAATTACATGTTAATTTCATGCCATCAAATCATATTATCATATCCGAAATTCTTAAACCATTATTTTACTTTGCAGAACTATCGAACCTTTCCCCTGTCTACAGATATCATCAGAGACTTCACATGTGGTTTAAGTTTGCATCTGTCATTTCAAATGGGCATTTCTTAAATAAATTTACTACCCATAAACTATGAGATGGGAATGTAAGAATTATATGAGAAATGCTCTCATTTTGATGTACATATATAGATTTGTGGAAGAAAAATATGAGCAATGCTGTACTCGGGAGTCCCTCTCCTGAGACTGAGAGATGCAGCATGCCTAGTCTAGATTTCTACTATCGTCTACATTCGTCTTCTCCACATTTCTGGGGTGCAAATTATCGCCTCTAATGTCAAAATCATAAACCTCATAACATACCCTATATTTCAAATGCCCTTTATCTCCTCTTTTGTAATTTAGGAGATTATTTACTTAGTAATAAATCTTATGATCATAGAATATTGTAAGATTTACTACAAAAACACATTTTGGGGTAAAATTTTGTGACATGATGATTGGCTGACGCCGGGTCAAAGTCCACGACCGCGAAAGGTCTTTTTAACACTTCTCACACCCCAAAAATAAAGAAATAAATAAAATCCTTATCCTCGCAGCTCTTTTACGGCTGACGTGGTCGCTAATCGAAAAACAGGCGCGCGTTACGCAGCAGGCGTATATTAGCATCGGCTAACTCTGTGGGGAAAAAAACGAAAAACAAAAAAAATCCTTCACACTCTTTCATCTCTCCTTTCGTTCCATATTTTTCCAGCCGAGAGCTTCCGTCGTCTCTAGAGAGACGATCTACTGGCACCAAATTAAACCCTAATTCTCTCTCAGCTAGTCAGCTTGTGTTGCTTATTCTGAAACTCTAAAATCGGCTCCCTGTTTGATTCGGCACCCTCTTTCGTCAAATTTTGCAGTTGTTTTATTTTCAGTCTGAACCCTAATCACCGGTTTCTGTCTTCAGCTTAGACCTGTAGGCGTTTTCCCTCTCTTTCGACTTTTGGGTTGGTGATCAGTTTTGTATTGATCTTTGCTTCGATTATCGGATTGTAACGGATCAGAATCTACCGTCTTTGCTAGTTTCGGAAGAAAAACGTTGTTTTTTGGTTCGGATGAGGGGGATTTGAGTGCGAATTACGAGAGAGTTCTAGATTCCTTACCTAATGTCTGTGGAGAGATCCTTTGAAGCATGGGAGGAGGTGCAGAGGCACGGGCATGACTTAGCGGACCGGCTCGCGCAGGGTTTTACGGGATTGATTCAATCCCATATAACCCCACCCTCTTTTCCTTGGCCGAATCCCCCCAGTTCGAAGCTCTTTGATCTCGAGTTCCCAGGCCAAAACTTCAGGATAAATGATTTCGGGTTAGCCACTGATAATTCAGCAATCAATGGTGTCACAGCGATTTTTGATATTGGTAACAGGATCGGGCAAGTTGGGGCGGATTTTTGTGCAGGATTGAATGGAATGGTTCAACATTTCTTTAGGAGGTTTCCAGTACCGTTTTGGCAAGATGAACATGTGACTACTTCAGTTCAGATGGATTTGGATAGGAATAGGCAAAGAACTGATGTGCGTATTGCTGTTAAGGAGGATTTGGGAATTTTGGCTGAACGATTGCGTGATTATGGGTTTTCAGAGAACGAAAATGCTTCTGATGGGTCGGTGGTGGATGATGAAGTACCCAGCTTTGATTTGAGATCGGTTGGACTTCTTGGTAGACCACAGGTAAAAAAATTTCAGATAATTACAGGTCTTATCACAAAAGATGCTTAAATTTGACAAATTAAGATGTTGTGTTTAGAGCTTTATATGCCAGGAGGTTAATTAGTGATTGCTACAAGTAGTTATCAACCGCAGTGTTAAGAAGCAGGCTTATGTTTTCTTAATTGTGGTTTATAAGGAGTACCCATGATCTTATAGAGGGGTTAAAGAAAAAAAAAAAGTGTAGACATGTCTTTCATTTATTTGGTTATTTCTTCAATGGTTCATATTTTTTGGATGCAGGGGACGATAAATGTTACATCGACCTATGATAGCAGATCACGTGATGTAGAAAGTTCTATGGTTGCTAGGGGAGATTTGTGGAGAGTAGAGGCATCACACGGAAGTTCTACTTCTGGAAACGGAAACTCATCTCTCTTTCTTGTGCAACTTGGGCCAGTACTTTTTGTTCGTGATTCGACGCTTCTTTTGCCAGTCCATTTGTCAAAGCAACACTTGCTTTGGTATGGTTATGATAGGAAGGTATACATGCTTTAACCAATTTTTTTCCGACTATGGATATATACATTGAGAACCGGCCCTCAGCATGACCAATTATCATCCAACGTGTTTATTTTTCTTACTGGTCAGAATGGAATGCACTCTCTTTGTCCAGCTGTTTGGTCTAAGCATAGAAGGTGGCTTTTAATGTCTATGCTCTGCCTCAATCCCTTAGCGTGTGTAAGTGAATAACTAGTGAGAAATTGAAACTTATTACATATCTACTAGTTCATTCATAGTAGTTTTAATTAATCCTTGAAATATCTACGTAGCCTATTTAGCATGCTCGAGATAAAATGTCTAACATAACCCCTCTGCTCCACCCAGTCATTCGTGGATTTACAGTTTCCCAACGGTCAGTTCACCTATGTATCAGGTGAAGGGCTAACTACAAGTGCTTTCTTGCCTCTTTATGGAGGCCTTCTACAAGCCCAGGGTCAATATCCAGGAGAAATGAGATTCAGCTTCTCTTGCAAGGTTGAGCAGTTAACTGGCATGTTCTCTTCAGTAAAATTTGAAAGACTGAACTTGCTACCTTTGTCTATGAGAATAAGATTTAAACTCTTTTTTTTCCTCTTTTTTTTTTTTTTATTCTTTTCCAGAATAAGTGGGGAACACGGATAACACCAATGGCACAGTGGCCTGATAAGTCATTTTCCTTGGATCTTGCACAAGCCTTGGTCTGGAAGAGATCTGGTCTCATGGTGAAACCAACCATCCAATTGAGGTTAGACTACATGCTCTCTTTATTTTTCAGTTGGATCTTTACTCTTCGCTTTCTGTATGTTAAATTGTTTATGGAAGGGACTAATTTGGCAATCTCGAAGTTGATTGAAATTCCAAGTCGGATATCTGACCGTATGTGGTCCAAGCACAAACTCTCTCTCTCCTTTTCCTTTTTTAACTTATTTTTCGATATCCTTCTATCATCTCCTAATGAAGTTTGTGTATGGAAAGATCCGCTGTCAGCTTTTAAGTCATCTTGTGTTTAAGATGTTTCATTTTTTAATTTGATTACGTTCAGTTTATGTCCCACATTTGGCGGAAGCAATCCGGGATTACAGTCTGAACTGATTCATTCTGTCAAAGAACATCTCAGTCTTATCTGCGGCTGTGCATTTACAGCATATCCATCTGCTTTTGCATCAGTAGCTGTAAGTGAACTTTTCACTGCAATTGAATCTCACCTTTTTAAGAGATAAGACTCAAGTCTATAATAATCTCTCTGTTTTCTCATTTGTGTGTATACAGATTGGCAGGTCCAAGTGGAATGGAAATGTTGGAAATTCAGGGATGGTTTTGAGGCTAGATGCTCCTCTGACCAATATCGGCCGACCTTCTTTCTCCGTTCAGATAAACAGTGGGGTCGATTTCTGAATACTCTCCATATTTCTAGTTATAAAGTGTATATAAGACTACAAGTCTTCAAACTTTTTAACATACAATGATACCTGTAAATACATCTGAAGTGGGATTTACTGTATATTATACAAGTTATGTTACTCCCTATATAAAAATTTGACACTCTTATCCCTATATGACAGATCCTGCAACAACCAACGTATGGCTATAAGTTTAGAGCATACTTGATTCATACAAAAGAATCTGAATATAAGTTCTTAGGCAGATGGATATATGGAAAGATGAATTACATGAATTTCTAACCCTTGATCTTCTTCATCTAAGGATTTAAGCCTTACATCCTAGGTCTCCTTGATGAGTTTCGTCGAGGAAGATCCGGCCGAAATCGAGGAGTCAACCCATGGACCATCTGTTAACATGGTGCTCTTTTGTACCTGACTCATGTCTTGCGAAGATTCCGAGACATAAGATTGACTATTCTGAGAGAGCCTCTCAAAGGCTTTAAAACGTGCATCTTGTTCCATCGAATTGCGCCTAATGATCGGTGCTTGCACTGCAATGTTGCCTTGAAGCATGCTCACAACAGATGACATGGATGGTCTAAGAGTAGGAGACGGGTTGGTGCATAAAAGACCTATATTGAGCATTGTCGTTGCCTCTTCATGTGAATAGTTTGAATCAAGGCTAGGATCGACAAGTTCTAAAAGGTTCCCTTGCTCTTGTAAAACATATGCCCAATCAAGAAGATATACAAACTCCTCCTTTGGCCTGTAATTCGTGTTGCTTTTCCCACTGACAAGCTCTAACACAACAATTCCGAAACTGTAAACATCTGCCTTGTTGGTCAAGTAACCTCTCATTGCGTACTCAGGAGCCATATAGCCTCTGAAGAGAAAAATATAGTCAGAAGTCAGAACATGTTGATTCAAGTTGAATTAATGTGGATAGAAGTTACAAAAGGATGAGAATACATTGTGCCGGCAACTCTTGTGCTTATATGAGTATTATCCTCTTCATTAAGCTTAGCTAAACCAAAATCGGAAATCTTGGCATTTAGATTCCTATCAAGCAACACATTTGTAGCCTTTATATCTCTATGAACAATTTTCAGCATTGATTCCTCATGAAGGTAAGCCAATCCCTTTGCTATATCTAAGCATATCTTCTTCCTCACAGACCAGTCCAAGTGTAATCTTCGCTCCCCTGTACCTAAAATCCGATACAATGTAATGTATCTACCGCGAAATGTAATAAGAAACATCCAAATGTATTTCAGAAAATTTACCGAAAAGTGCTCGGGCAAGAGAGTTATTTTCGAGGTACTCATAAATAAGTAGCATTTGGTTTCCTTCTATACAACAACCATAAAGCTTAACAAGATTCGGGTGTTGCAATCCAGATATCATGCCAATCTCTGTCACAAATTCACGGTTTCCCTGTTTCGATTTTGAAGATAGCTGCTTTACGGCAATTAAAGTGCCATCCGACAATTCACCCTACCCATTAATCAAGCCAAGATTAGTAGTTACTTAAAATCATATCAAGCTTACCATGTATATCTGTTTTGAGCATTCTATAAGGTTCCTTGAAGTTACCTTGTAGACTGGCCCGAAACCACCTTCGCCTATTTTATTTTCAGGGTCAAAGTCACCAGTTGCAGCTTTGATTTGTCTCAAGGTGAAAAAACCGGTTTGCAAATCTAGGCCGCGTAATTCTGTAACAAGCAACCGAATGAAAAAAATTTATCAGAAAATAAAGAGACATTATAAGGAACATAAAACTGACCAAAAATGTGTCTTTTTAAGTTCTTACCTTTATCCTCAATGTCCTTCCTCCCTAAGTAACCCATTCTTCTGAGGGCTCCCAATACTAATAAGAGAAGCACACATGAAGCAACTACAATGCCTGCTATAGCTCCGGCAGATAGGCTTCCCGTGTCGACTTTATAGTCTAAAACATTGAAAACATGATTGATTACACGAATAATTAGAACAAATTAAGAAGAAACCCTTCAATTAAGTAAACAAAACAAAAAAAAAAAAAACCCTTACTTGGTGTGACTGTGATAGCAGATATAAGAGGTCCATATACACCTCTATCTGGAATAGCAGTAGTTCCTTTTCCAGCCCAATATAAATGAATCTCCAGAGTGCTTCCATTAACAACGACATCTTTCTCTTCCAAAACAAACCCCTTACCAACCCCGCCGGCTTCTTCCATTATGTTAAAATCCTTCTTAATCAATCTCCCCTGTCAAACATATTCATACATATGAACTAAAATAGATAATAGAAAAGGTACAGCACAAACCACATAATTATTACTCGCAATGATTATCCGTGACTTACTTGAATTGATACGTCGAATAAGCGCCTTCCAAGGCTACTAAATGTTTGATCGTTACTATACATGATTTCTGCAAAATGCAGCTTCACATTGTAACTACCTTTCCTCAAGCAAAAACCATAGTACTTGAGTGAAACAGGAGCAACCCGAGCCGTTTGGTAGAATCCGGGACCGCTTATGTTCAGATCAAAATCATTTGATACTATGTAGTCTGCATCCTCCAACCCCATGTAGGTACCTGCACTACTACAACCCCATTTCTCGGAAGCTGAAAAGAAGTTTGATTGGCCTTCTCTTGTTAAGTCTTCTTCGTAGTTGTTTCCGTCAATCTCCAGCTTGCTTCCTCCACAGTTGATAAAAAACGAATGATCTGAAAATTGTAATGACAATCCAGTCTTATTGTTTAAAACAAAAAAATAAATATCTTAATTGGAATGATAAGTCATAATCCGTCTTTGCATACAATTAGCTTTCTCCGAGCACGGGAGATCTTTCTCGAGGCACCACACATTTCTGTGAATTGAAAATTGTTAGCATAAGTTAATTTTATCTGATTGGCAAGAAGAATTGTTTTGTGTGTGTGTTTGTGCAAGAAAAAGGGCTCTTACTCATCATCTGCCATGGATGAAAAACTTGAAACTAAATTCCTGTATCAATGTAAGAGATCAAAATATAGAATTCATCATTTGTTTTTCATTCATATGTAGAAACCACAAAAAGGGTATTATTGTAGAGGATATGGCTGAAAAAAGAAGCTTACACCGGCGACTGTCTACAACTAGTTTCAGAAGATCCTGTGAAATTGTTATAAGATAAATCTCTGCAACAAAATATTATGTAATTCCCATTAGAAACAGCTTTTCTTAATTAAGAAAAAATAATTACAAGAACAATTAAGTGAAAACTAACATGTTCTTCTGACTGTCTGTTATCCAAGACGATACTTGGCCGCTCAATGAGTTGTTGCTCATAAACCTACACATCCCATTTCAACTCATTACAGTGAAACCAATTAACCAAGCATAACCAAGGAAAACATTCAATTTGAAATGTGTGAAGAAATCAAGATCTGTATATATGAAACTTACATGTATTTGTTGTTTGCATTATCGATAAGTGTTTGAAATGTCCCAGGAATCGAACCCGTTAACATGTTGAAGCTCAAGTCCCTACAAGAAAGATAGAAAGAGACGCATTACTCCATGTCATAAAAGTTTTTAGTACAGAAATTTAAGAAAGTGAAGCATTTCAAATGCCAACAAAAAATAAAACATAAACAGACTTTAGCTACTTACAAAGTTTTTAGTACACTCATTTGTCCGATATTGTCCGGGATTGTTCCCGTAATTAAGCAATTTCTCAAGACCCTGATTTGTGAAAGAAAGAAAGAAAAAAGAAAATTAATCAAAAAACCCCATGAATCATTTCCAAGGGTGTCAGTTAAGTCTAAACCTACAGTGAGTTGAAGAATATGTTGCATACAATTCTTCTAATTTTGTCATTCCTGACAGATCAGGGAAGCTCGTTGTCAATCCATTCAAATCAGAAATCCTCCTAGGAAAAATCAAAAACAAATTTTCAGCTCAATAGGTTTATATTAATAACCAAACATAATGTCATATAAATCATATATAATGGTAATTAGACAAAAATTCGCTTACAGTTCGGTTAAGTTAGTTAACTGAGATAATGTCGAAGGGATCGGTGTTGTCATAGATGTTCCCTGCATATCCCTGCGAAAGAAAAATATAAGTGAAAACATGAATTTATGATAGAGGAAAAAAAAAAAACAATCAAAAGAGAATTAGTAATTCTCACAATCTGTCAAGCTTGATCCAATTGCCTATGAATTCCGGCAGCTTCCCGGTTATCCCATTCCCGTCTATCCTACTGCACAAAAAGAGAAAAAAAAAATGTATATGAATTTAGAATTATTGAAATATTGAAATATTTGAAGTTGTAACATAATTCAAATATTAGCGGTGCTCTGCAGTACTTACAAATCAGTTAAGTTCTTTAACTGGCCATATGATTCTGGTATTGTTCCTGTAAAGTTGTTTGCGGACAGCAATCTGCAAGTAAAAAAAAATGACATATAAATCTTCAAATTTTTAGCAGTTAGGAATTATTTTCCTACCCCTCTTAAGATATGCAAGAGGCCTTACAGTCTGTCCAAGCTCGTCAAATTTCCGAGGCTGTCCGGAAGATTTCCTTCTAAGAGATTATCTTCCAAGACCCTGTACATTGTACTCTTTATTAATCAAATGTCTAAAACATGTATTCAATTAGAATATCTGTAATATTCAGTGACTTACAGCTCTTGAAGGGTATGAATGTCACCGATTTCTTTAGGAATCGGACCGCTCAGCCGGTTTCCGAGAAGTGACCTGGAAAAATAAGGAAGAAAAACAAAACAAAAGAAAAACAAAACAAAAGAAAACAAAACAAAACTATTGAAAACAGACCAACACTAGAAAATATACATATATGAACACATAAACTAGTATTTGAAAGATCAAAGGAAAATGTGGAAGAAATGGAAAAATAAAATGAACTCACAGATTTACAAGGGGAATGCGAGCCAAAGTTGGAGGAATTGTTCCATTGATATAATTGCGAGTGAGATCACTGTTTATATAAAAACAACCAAAAACTTCGCAATTAGTCACCCTAAAAATTTATGGTGGTCATTATCATACCGAAAAGAAGATGATCCGTTGTTACTTACAGGACCCGTAACTGAGTGAGGTTTCCGAATTCAGCCGGAAAAGTCCCGGTTAAATTGAGACCCTTCAGCTCTCTATCAAAGGAAGAACAAAATAATAATAATAATAATAATAATAATTTTAGAAAAATAAATATGCGACATTATGTTTATGTGGAGGAAGTATATGGAATACATTAAAGAAATTAAATTGGGAAAATGGAGCTGTTACATTAGCGTGACATGGCAAAGAGTAGAAGAGCAATTGCAGGTTACATTCCTTAAGATTTTGTCTGCAATGGTGACTCCGTTATCAAATCCTTCACCTTTAATGCAAGAATTCTGATTCACCTCCCAATTCAACTTCTCTAGTTTTGAAGATATTGCTTGAAGAGTTTTCACTGTTTCATACGCAACTCAATCAGTAAAAAAATCCATCACTAATCATCGCCGTATACAATTTTTTTTTATTCGAACCCACCCAGAAAGACCGACAAGCTCCATTTTTGGAGTAATATTGGGTGGCCTAAACATTTTCATTTAAATGTAAAATTTCGGCTTAAATTCTTACCATTTTGTAGCTAGTTATTTTCATGGAGTAACAAAGAAATTCAAAAGGTTACAAACCAAAGTTACAGAAGACATTAGCAGATGCTTATTGAAAAGTATCTAGCAGCCATTGATTTTAATATTAAAAAAATATATTTATACATAGAGAGAGAGAGAGAGAGAGAGAGAGAGAGATTTTCTTCGTCAATAATGCATGCATGAGTGTTTACGTATGAGATAAGGTTATATCTAGTGGGTACCTACATGTAGCAACAAAATATGCGACTGCCGCGGGTCATGTTAGAATTCTAGCAAGAGGAGAGAGAGAGAGAGAAAGAGAGGTGCAGAGAGCTCCGAAAACAGAGAGAGAGAGAAACAGAGAAATTTTGAGGAAAGACCACTATTTCATATAAAAGAATTTCTAAGAAATTTTAAGATCGATTTGTGAACTTCTACCTCAAAATAGAAGTGAAAACATAAAAAGAAAAAACCTGGGAAATACAATTGGCACTTAGACCTCCTTCTTTCGGCAAAATAGAAGTGACAGCAGCCAGTATGGAGAAGATAAAAAATAAAAAAACAGAGTAATTCTTTGAAAATACTCTGTTTCCATTAACAAATATATATAACTTTTTAGCGATTCACATTACAATTAGTGTACATACTTAACACATGAAGAAGGGAAAACGAAAAGATTGCAAACTTGTACCTTCTTCTTCGGGCAAAATCTGGGCGTCGGATCCAAAAGATGCGAGGAAAATCAAAACCAGGAAGCCATATGCTACAACAACATTAACAGTCTTAGCGGCCCAAAACACAAAACCCATCGTTTCTGTTTAGTGTTTATTATCACAGAACCCCCGTCAATGAATTAGACACAAAAAAAATCGCTACTTATTGCTTCAACCAAAAGGGTCTGTAGGAAAAAGAATGGATAAACATATAAGAGAGAAAGAGAGAGAGAGAGAGAGAGAGAGAGAGAAGAGAACAGAGGAAACAGAGCGGTTGTTGCAGGAAGAAGGGTAGGTTATAAGTCAAATATAGTACAACGTGGATAATTAATATCGTGATTAAATAATATTTTTGATAGATTTCAATTTAAATATAACATATTAAATTTATAAATTTATATATTATAAAAATTCTTATTAATCTTATAAATTAATAATTTTATAATATATAAAATCAATTATAAGTTATGTTTGATTGGATTTACTTAAATTTAAATATTAATTAATATTTTTACTAAATTAATAAATTTAAAAAAAATTAAATTATTAATTTATAAGATTTTAATGAAAAGTCAACCATTTAAAAATCAAAATAAATTTTTTGATGTTTTTTCTAAGACATGCATATTACTTCGGTCTTCGAGCTTTAGATTGGATTTGAGAGAGAGAGAGAGAGAGAGAGAGACGCCAATAATGACTTGCTGTCTGTCTCTGTCTGTGTTTCATGTGTTAGCGTCACTCTGTGTAATAACGATACCAAAAGTAAACACGTGGTTATGCATGGGCGAATTGGCGATGGCGGCAACAACAAACAAAAAAGGAAGTTCGTATTATAAGAAAGTATAAGTCTTGAGTTTTCATTCCAACCTCTAGTCCTCGACATTTGTTAATGTTAGGACCATGTCGCTCTCTTTTACACGGGTCATTGCTAGAGAATGTAAATAAAATAATGTCATGGGGGTGAAAATTAAATAAAACTTAGACAAAATTGTACGTTATGGTTAACCCACGTACCTAGGCCTAGTCAAATTCTACTGCACTTAAATCAACAGGCAAGACTTTAGTTCGTCAAACATGAGATTGGCCCATAGGGGAGAGTCATCACAGCAGGATCAATGTTCATTACATAGCCTCTAATGTTTGTAGCATGCATGTGACAAACCAGATCAAGAACAAGCGTCGTCTTTCCGCTCCCTAGGAGAACACACATCTTCAGACGTTTTTATGTCTCTAAAGGGAATCGAAATGTTGATCTGGAGACAAACATTTTGAAAGCAAAACTATCATCTATAATAGTTACTTGAACTTCAACACATGCAAAAACATCCCATTCCTTCAAAATTTTACCTGCCATTCCAACGACTATAACGACTATAACAATAACTGGCTTTATCCCGGCCTGTTCAGATAACGAAACCCTGATGATGTTTAGGTTCTCCATTGATTCAGCAAGCTCCTCTTTTGATTTACCCTTTTCCTTGAGAACAACAGTCAATTTCGATGAAAGACTTAAACCACGGCTATGTTTCGTCCCATTTCACATATTTAAAGTTAGAAGTGTATATAAGATTACAGTCTTCAAACTTTTTGACATACATGAAACCTGTAAATACATCTGAAGTGGGATTTACTGACACTCTTTATCTCTGTATGACGATCGTTATTCACTTGTATAAGAGAGTCATCGTAGTTTATGAAATTAGGCAACAATCAACGTATGGCCGTAAGTTTAAAGCAAGCTTGATTCATATTTGCTGCAAACACATGGACGGTCATTAACAGCACAAACATAAACCGTATAATTCTCTTACAAAATGATCTGGATATAAGTTCTTAGGCAGATGGATATATAGAAAGTTGAATTACATGAATTTCTAACCCTTGCTCTTCTTCATCAAAGGATTTAAGCTTTACATCCTAAGTCTCCTTGATGAGCTTCATCGAGCTTCCGGCTGAAACCAATGAGTCAATCTGTGGACCATCAGTTAACATGGTGCTGTTTTGTACCTGACTCGTGTCTAGTGAAGACTCCGAGACATGAGATTGACTATCCTGAGAGAGCATCTCAAAGGCTCTAAAACGTGCATCTTGTTCCACCGATTTGCGCTTAATGATCGGTGCTTGCACTTCAATTTTTCCTTGAAGCATACTCACAACTGACGACATAGATGGTCTGAGAGTAGGAGACGGGTTGGTGCATAAAAGACCTATATTGAGCATTGTCATTGCCTCTTCCTTTGTGTAGTTTGAATCAAGGCTCGGATCGACAAGTTCTAGAAGGTTCCCTTGCTCTTGTAAAACATAGGCCCAATCAAGAAGATATACAAACTCCTCCTTTGGCCTGTAATTTGTGTTGCTTTTTCCGCTAACAAGCTCTAACACAACAACTCCGAAACTGTAGACATCTGCCTTGTCGGTCAAGTAACCTCTCATTGCGTACTCGGGAGCCATATAGCCTCTGAATAGAAAAACATAGTCAGAAGTCAGAACATGTTGATTCAAATTGTATTAATATGGATAGAAGTTACAGAAGAGTAAGAAATACATTGTGCCGGCCACTCTTGTGCTTATATGGGTATTCTCCTCTTCATCAAGTTTAGCTAAACCGAAATCAGAAATCTTGGCATTTAGATTCTTATCAAGCAACACATTTGTAGCCTTTATATCTCTATGAACAATTTTCAGCCTTGATTCCTCATGAAGGTAAGCCAATCCCGTTGCTATATCTAAGCATATCTTCTTCCTCGTAGACCAGTCCAACTGTAATCTTTGTTCCCCTGTACCGAAAAGATTACAATGTAAAGTTCCTACTCTACCATGAAATTTAATAAATAAATGAAACAACCAAATGTACTTAAGAAAATTTACCGAAAAGTGCTTGGGCAAGAGAGTTATTTTCGAGGTACTCATAAATAAGTAGCATTTGGTTTCCTTCTATACAACAACCATAAAGCTTAACAAGATTCGGGTGTTGCAATCCAGATATCATGCCAATCTCTGTCACAAATTCACGGTTTCCCTGTTTCGATTTTGAAGATAGCTGCTTTACGGCAATTAAAGTGCCATCCGACAATTCACCCTACCCATTAATCAAGCCAAGATTAGTAGTTACTTACAATCATATCAAGCTTACCATGTATATCTGTTTTGAGCATTCTATAAGGTTCCTTGAAGTTACCTTGTAGACTGGCCCGAAACCACCTTCGCCTATTTTATTCTCAGGCTCAAAGTTACCGGTTGCAGCTCTGATTTGTCTCAAGCTGAAATAACCGGTTTGCAAATCTAGGCCGCGTAATTCTGTAACAAGCAATCGAATGAGAAAATTTTATCAGAAAATAATGAGACATCATAAGGAACCTAAAACTGACAAAAAAATGTTTCTCAGTTCTTACCTTTATCCTCTATGTCCTTCCTACCTAAGTAACCTTTTCTTCTGAGGCCTTCCAATACTAACAAGAGAAGCACACATAAAGCAACTACAATGCCTGCTATAGCTCCGGCAGATAGGCTTCCCGTGTCGAATTTATAGTCTAAAACATTAAAAACACGGTTGTATTACACGAATAATTAGAACAAATTAAGAAGAAACCACCCTTCAATTCAGTAAGAAAAAACCTTACTTGGTGTAACTGTGATAGCAGATATAAGAGGTCCATATACACCTCTATTAGGAATAGCATTAGTTCCTTTTCCAGCCCAATATAAATGAATCGCAAGAGTGCTTCCACTAACAACGACATCTTTCTCTTCCAAAACAAACCCCATACCAACCCCACCGGCTTCTTCCATTATATTAAAATCCTTCTTAATCAATATTCCCTGTCAGATATATCTATATACATGAACTAAAATGGAAAATAGAAAAGGTGCAGCACAAACCACATAATTATTTCTCACATTGATTATTTATGACTTACTTGAATTGATAAGTCGAATAAGCGTCTTCCAAGGCTACTAAATGTTTGATCGTTACTATACATGATTTCTGCAAAATGCAGCTTCACATTGTAACTACCTTTCCTCAAGCAAAAACCATAGTACTTGAGTGAAACAGGAGCAACCCGAGCCGTTTGGTAGAATCCGGGACCACTTATGTTCAGATCAAAATCATTTGATACTATGTAGTCTGCATCCTCCAACCCCATGTAGGTACCTGCACTACTACAACCCCATTTTTCGGAAGCTGAAAAGAAGTTTGATTGGCCTTCTCTTGTTAAGTCTTCTTCGTAGTTGTTTCCGTCAATCTCTAACTTGCTTCCTCCACAGTTGATAAACAATGAATGATCTGAAAGTTGTAATTCTTACTTAAAAACCAAAAGAATTAAATATCTTAATTGGAATGAGAGTTATAATCAGTGTTTGCTTACAATTAGCTTTCTCCGTGCATGGGAAATCTTTCTCGAGGCACCAAACATTTCTGTCAATTGAAAATTTTTAGTATAAATCATTATCCGATTGGCAAGTGTGTGTGTCTGTGCAAGAAAAAACGTTCTTACTTCTCATTTGCCAATGATGAAAAACTCGAAACTAAATTCCTGTATCAATGTAAGAGATTAATATACAAAATTCATCATTTGCTTTTCATTTATATTTTAAAAACCACAAAGAGGGTATTATTGTAGAGGATATGGCTATTCAGAGAAACTTACACCGGCGACTGTCTACAACTAGTTTCAGAAGATCCTGTGAAATTGTTGTAAGATAAATCTCTGCAACAACAGATTTTGTAAATTCCCATTAGAAACAACTTTTCTTAGTAAAGAAAAATAATTACAGGAACAATTAAGTGAAAACTAACATGTTCTTCTGACTGTCTATTATCCAAGACGGTACTTGGCCGCTCAACGAGTTGTTGCTCATAAACCTACACATCCCATATTTAAACTCATTACAAAGAAACCAGACAACTTATAAAGATAACAAAAGAAAACATTCAATTTGCAATGTGTGAAGAAATCATGATCTTTATGTTTGAAACTTACATGTATCTATTAGATTCATTATCGGTAAGTGTTTCAAATGTCTCAGGAATCTGACCGGTTAACATGTTGAAGCTCAAGTCCCTACAATAAAGATAGAAAGAGACGTATAAATCCATTGTCATAAAGTTTTTGGTACAGAAACTGATGAAAGTGAAGCATTTCAAATGCCAACAAAAAAATAAAACATAAACAGACTTTGAGGTACTTACAGAGTTTTTAGTACACTTATTTCTCCGATGTAGTCCGGTATTCTTCCTTTAATTAAGCAATTTCTCAAGACCCTGATTCGAGAAAGAAAAAAGATAATTAATCAAAAAACGGCATGAATCAATTCCAAGGGTATCAATTAAGTCTAAACCTACAGTTAGTTGAAGGATTAAGTAGCATACAATTCTTCTAATTTTGTCAATCCTGAAAGATCAGGGAATCTCGTTGTCAATCCATTCAAATCAGAAATCCTCCTAGGAACAATAAAAAACAAATTCTCAGCTCAATAGGTTCTTATTAATAATCAAACATAATGTCATATAAATCATAAATAATGATAAGTAGAAGAGAATTTGCTTACAGTTTGGTTAAGCTAGTTAACCGAGATAATGTCGAAGGGATTGGTGTTGTCATAGATGTTCCTTGCATATCCCTGCGACAAAAAAATCTAAGTGAAAACATGAATTTATGATAGAGTAAAAATTATTAAAAAAAACCCAACAATCAAAAAGAGAATTTGTAATACTCACAATCTGTCAATCTTGGTCCAATTGCCTATGAATTCAGGCAGCTTCCCTGTTATCCCATTCCCATCTATCCTACTGCATAAAAAAAGTGTATGAATTTAGAATTATTGAAATATTTGAAGTTGTAACATAATTCAAGTTCAGTGGTGCTCTGCAGTACTTACAAATCAGTTAAGTTCTTTAACCGGCCATATGATTCCGGTATAGTTCCTGTAAAATTGTTTGCAGACAGCAACCTGCAAGTAAAAAAAAAACATATAGCTCTTTATATTTTTAGCAGTAAGAAATTCTTTTCCTCCCCCTCTCAGATGTGCAAGAGACCTTACAGTCTGTCCAAGCTGGTCAAATTTCCGAGGCTGTCCGGAAGACTTCCTTCTAAGAGATTATCTTCCAATACCCTGTACATTTATTCTTTATTAATCAAATCTCTAGAACATGTATTCAATTAGAGTAACATAATGTTATATTCCATGACTTACAGCTCTTTAAGGGTATGAATGTTGCCGATTTCTTTAGGAATCGGACCGCTCAGCCGATTTCCGATAAGTGACCTGGAAAAATAAGGAAGAAAAACAAAACAAAACAAAACTATTGAAAACAGACCAACACTAGAAAATCTCTCTCTATATATACACAGACACACAAGCTAGTATTTGAAAGATCAAAAGAAAAATGTGGAAGAAATGGAAAAATATAAATAAAAAGAACTCACAGATTTACAAGTGGAATGTGAGCCAAAGTTGCAGGAATGTTTCCATCTATATAATTGCGAGTGAGGTCACTGTTTATATAAAATTAACCAAAAACTTCCCAATTAGTCATTCTAAAATTTTATTAAGGTGTCATCTCATACCGAAAAGAAGATGATCCGTTATTACTTACAGGACCTGTAACTGAGGGAGGTTTCCGAATTCAGCCGGAAAAGTCCCGGTTAAGTTTTGACCCTTCAGCTCTCTAGCAAAGCAAGAACAAAAACAAAAGGTACATAAATAGATTAGAAATAATGTGACATTATGTTCTTTGTGGAGGAAGTAATGAAAATATAAAAGAAGTTAGAAACTTAAAATTGGGAAAAGTTGTTACATTCGTATGACATGGCAAAGAATAGAAGAGCAATTGCAAGTTACTGTCCTTAAGATTTTTCCCGGAATGGTGACTGTGTTTTCAAATCCTTCACCTTTAATGCAAGAATTCCGATTCACATCCCAATCCAACTTCTCTAGTTTTGAGGATATTGCTTGAAGGGTTTTCACTGTTTCATACACCAAATCAATCAGTGAAAAATCCATCACTAATCATAGCCTCATACATTCTCATTTGAATGTAAACTTTATGCTTAAATTCTGACCATTTCATGGCTAGTAATTTTCATGGAGTAACAGAGAAACTCACAAGTAAGTTATAAACCAAGTTGCAGAAGATATATATATATATGTAGAGAGAGAGAGAGAGAGAGAGCCAACTCTGTAGTTTTCTACAGATAGATTTAGTTTTGTGACAGCGAAAGCCAACTCATTATAGACTAAACTGATTCCGGCAAAAAAAAAATGTAGACAAAATAGAGAGAGAGAGAGATGGAAATTAATGGAAGATGCAGAAAGCTCATAAAACAGAGGAGAAAATAAAAAGATACAGAAACAGAGAAATTTCTTGAGGCAAAATCGAAGTGAAAACATAGAAGGAAAAAAGGGGAGAAATGGTCAGATCGTGTTAACAGAAAACATTAAATGAATTCCAAAGCAATTTCTATTTTCCAACACAATTCGAAGTTACACCTCCTTCTTCCGGAAAAACAGAGGTGACAACAAGGGAAAAAAAAAAAAAAAAACAGAAGCAATTCCCGGAAAATATTATTGTTTCCATTAAAACAAAACTGAAATAGGACTTCAAACCGATGTCGCATGAAGGGAAAATGAAAAAATCGCAAACTTGTACCTTCTTCTTCGGGCAAAATCTGGGCATCGGATCCAAACGCTGTAAGAAAAATAAAAACCAGGCAGCAATGTACTACAATAACATTAACAGTCATGGAGGCCGAAAACACAAAACCCAGCATTTCTGCTTATTATCGCAGAACCTCCTTCAATGTATTAGAAAAAAAGGAAATGTTGCTTATTGGTTAAACCAAAAAGGGTCGTAGGAAAAAGAATGGATAAACATAGAAGCCAGATAGAGAGAAAGAGAGGGAAAAAAGGAGAACAGAAGAAACAGAGTGGCTGTTGCAGAAAGAGGGAAGGTAGTTTATGAGCGAGGCAAAGTACTCAGTCAAAGACCGTTAAAAATCAAAATGAACTTTTGCATGCTTTTTTTAAGACAAGAAAGAAGTGACTGCGGACTTTAGATTTGATTAGAGAGAGAGAGAGAGAGACGCCAATAATTGACTTCTTGTATCTGTCTCTGTTTCTGTTTCTGTTTCTGTTTCATGTATTAGAGTCACAGTGTGTAATAACGATACCAAATATAAACACGTGGCTATGCATGGACGAATTGGCGATGGCGGGCAACAACAAACGAAAAAGGAAGTTAGTATTCGGGTACACGGTCTAAGTCGAGTTTTCATACTTTGTTAACGTTAAGAACAAGTTCACTTTTACATTGGTCATTGCTAGAAAATATAAAGACGTGGAAAAAAATTTTTGGTAAACTCCGTAAACCAATTACTCATTGTGGTAGGTTGAATGCCCTAAAAAATTTTCAAATATAATCAAATAGGTTAAACCTACGTTTATAAAGGGAATCCCGCTCGAATCAAAATAGTAGGCAGTCTTTTAACGCAAGTACCTAGTCAAATTCTACTGAACTGAAAGCAACAGGCAAAAAAGTACACTTTCGTTCGTCAAAGACTCAAACATGAGATTGGTCCAAAACAAAAACAAAAACAAAAAAAAAAGTTACTTTTAAGAGCCCTATACACGAGTTTAGTTATAAGAAGTTTCTGCCTCATATAGATGTACTAAAAGGAGAATTTGGCTACCTCCTCATCTTCATCATCATCATTGATGTCGTCGTCATCATCATCCTCATCTATAATATCATCCTCTTCGCTCAATATCTCATCATCATCTTCGACTTCATCTTCATCTACTAACCATTCACCTTCCTCATTCATTATCCTTTTATCCTTTTTACCCTTTGGATCATTGCTCAAAACCACAGTCTCGCCTGTTGAACTCTCCATATCTTTCCTTAACTTATCCATGCTCTCCTTTCTCCGCTCTTCCTCCAAACGTTGCTTCTCCACCCTTCTCTTGTCAAGATCAGCTCTGCAGGAACCAGAAAATTAAAATGTCCTGAAATCTGAGTGAATTTTTCTAAACAAAACATATTCAAGTTGAGGCATTACTTGTAGTTCTCCATGTACTCTTCAGCACTTGCTTCAATGGCCTTAAAGAAGGCATCCACTCCAGCCCCTGAAACAGCAGATACTCCAACGGATCTTAAATTCTTGTAGAACTCATCCAAAGCAAGAGAAAGGCTGTCAGCTAACTGCGATGTGTGTGAAGGATCATCTCTTACTGCTGCTTGAAAGGATTCAAAGTCCTCCATCCACTGCATTGACATTAGGCTTTTAGACGGATACAAAACAATCCTAGAATCTCAATCCAGACACACGTCTCAAAATATAAAACAACTAAAAGATATAGACACTTGTATCCTTATTGTGTGTGTTTTTTTAGTTCAAGCAAGACATTTGCACCAAAGAATGCTACAGTACCCTAAAATTCAAATGGGCATGAAAGCTATTAATACTGTTGTAATCTTGACAGATTGATAATAATATATAATAATGAACCTCAATACTATCGTAAAAGCAACAAAGAATTATTTCCTACCAACCATTTCTATCAGCATTTAAAGCAAAGAAATGATAGTGATTGAAAATTAACATGTAAGAAACTACCCTACTCGAAATAAATAATTCCCGAAGAATTACCTCTATAGCAAACTCATGTTTTGCAACATCAGTCTTGTTGAAAGCCAGAACAATGGGCAGCCGAGTCTTGTAGAGGATAGAACAGGCATAAAGCATATTGCTCATAAAAGTGAACGGGTTAGCAGAGCGAGGTGTATCAACAACATAAACAACGACAGTTGGAAATGTGGAAGCAAAAGCTTCAGTAATGATTGCGCCAGACGCAGACCAAGTGAATATCTCAATCTGTCCAGGGGTATCTACAATAACATAATCCAGCTGATCTGCACGCTTCTCAATAACCGAAACAACCTGCAGTTATAATGGAAAATACGTCAAAGAGTAGATACATTTTTAAATTTAGCAGTGGAGACAGAAAATAATTAGTGATCAGCCTGCCACATCACACTTTCACAGTACCAAATTGTATCAATAGGCTATTACCTCATCAAATTTTGTGGCAAACAAGTTAAGCGATGTCAAAATTCCACCATTTGGGCCAAGATTAAATTGCTTCATCACTTCCTTATAGCGAACAGTGTCTCTTATATCAATATTTGCACCATAGGGGAGAGTCATCACAGCAGGATCAAGGTTCATTACATAGCCTCTAATGTTTGTAGCATGCATGTGACAAACCAGATGATGAACAAGCGTCGTCTTTCCGCTCCCTAGGAGAACACGCAACTTCAGGAATTTTATGTCTCAAAAGGGACTTAAAATATTGATTTGGAGACAAATATTTAGAAGAAAAACAATCATCTTTAATAGTTAAACTTCAACACATGCAAGAACATCCCATTCCTATAAAAAAAATTACCGGCCATTCCAACGACAATAACAATAACTGGCTTTCTCTTGAAATTGATAGGAGAAGCCCCAGCCTGTCCAGATGACGAACCCGCAATGTTCAGGTTCTCCATTGATGCAGTAAGCTCCTCTTTTGCTTTACCCTTTTCCTTGAGAACAACAGTCAACATTGATTTAAGACTTAAAACCAAGACAATGTTTCCTCCCATTTCACTAATTTAACAAAAAAATTTAGTAGAGTAATCAAGGATAGCCATGAAAAAGTAAAAATCTCAGGTTCCAAAACTTGAGATTAAAGGAAAAGAAAACCGTAAGTAGAGCAATCCCAGCTCCATTGACTCGGGTATTATATATTCCATGATTAAAAAAAAAACGCATAACATAAAAATAAAATGAGAGAGAGAGTATGGATCAATACTTGTACACTGGATTGACGTTCAGCCTCCATTGGCACCGACAAGCCATTCTCTGGTGATTTAACACTCCCATTGGAGATATCAGAATCAATATCCATTTCCAGAACTGAACTGCAAGCAATTGATGCCACCATATCAAGTGTACTAAATTTAACATGTTCATCAGAATTAGCTAAGCTATTTGGACTTGTTTTCATGAACTATAAAATTGAATACAAAATTCATCTAAGCAGTCGAGCGCAATTAGAACAAAGAAAACCCCTGGAATAAAAACCGAGCTCGTGAAGTTCAGATTCAACAAATACAAACCATAGATGAAGTTCACCATACAGAAATGAATTCATCAAGGCAGTAGAAAATGAAAGCGTATATTAGAGAGAGAGAGAGAGTGGTCAGATAAAAAAGAGAAATCACCGACAAGTGGCGGCGAAACCTCCGGTGAGTAAGAATGAGCTCCAACTTTGAGAGTATGAGCTCGAATCAACGCCCGTAGGTTGAGGGGTTAGAGAAGAGGGCTGTGAAGTTCAACGAACATTAGGGCTTGGAGTCAGAGAGAGAGAGAGAGAGAGTATACGTAAAATGTATGTATGCTTAATAAAAGGGCGCCAGGTTCTCAGAACGGTGGGAAATTTCCGCCAGTTTCATACGTCTCATAATGGGCCTAGGCCCACACATTCTACCGGGCCTAATGTTTGAAAGGTATTGAAACTTAACAGTAGCCCAACCATATGATCACATTATCACACGTTCTTAATTTCAACTAAATCAGCTTTCATAATAATTTATTTTTCATAGACAAATAATGAGAATGAATGGATAGAATGAGTACATAGATCTCGGTCTTAAACTAATACATACCCAAAATCAAAAATCATGAATTTAGTACAATAGAAACTCGATATATTAATATTATTTAATAAATAAATAAACTCGTTTAAATAATAATTTTTTAAAAATAATAATATATTTATTTTTTTTCGATAATTTAATATTTTACTAAATTAATTAATTTATTCATATTTTTCCATATTAAAGAACACATCTATTAATCTTAAACTGACAGAACGGACTTTTGCAATAAACCGTAAAAAAAGTGGTTAATCATTTAGATATAAGAGTCTGGCAGTGAAATACTCTCCTAAAGTTGAATGGTTTTAGGGTTGAACGATGAGTTTTAATAACTTAGGGGGTTAAACTGCAAAACGCCAAGATTTCAGGGGAGTCAAGTTAAATTTATCATATTTTCATAGTACTCCTACTCCTGCTCCATGCTAATTAATTAAGCTAAGCTTTCCCACGTATGCATTTGAAGGCACACTTGCTCTGACGAAGAACAAACTCCTTTGGAGAACGAATGTATTTCCAGAGCTGTAGAGTGCATCTCGAATTGCAACCGACGGCTTCCGGGAAGGTAACGGCATCATCCTGGGAAGAGAAGGGAACTTCATTATTCGCTTGCACGACACAATTACCGTGATTGATCAAAACAGTAAACACCATTATGAACATAAATGCACCGGCTTTAACACTCTCACTCTTTTTCACTGCCATTTCTTTGACTCAGCTTACAATACGGTTAAGTTGTTATGTTTTTTGTTTTTGTTGGTCGGGATAAAAAGTAGTTAATGTGGAGAACTTCTTTTATAGCCGTTGTTAATATTCTTGTTTTATGAGGTTAAATTAGAATAATATATTATTTAGAGGTTAATATTTGAGGATTAACGAGTTAAGCGACCCTTCGTGACAGATATTATGCAGCTAATAGACATAAATCAACAAATTAACCAATTGGTAGCTTCTGCCTTCTGGTTTTTACACTTGGCAAGGATGCTATGGATTGAATTCACGGAAGCATGAGAGCTGTAATCCAATAGTGGGAAACCTAACGTGCGTGGCAAGGAAGAACCTATGGACTTGAAACGTCAAAATGTCCGAAACGCTGTTTCAAATATTACCAATTTTATACTTCCAATTTACCAATTTTCAATTTGAGCCAATATGGCAGAAGGATGCAAATCAGACCATGAATGATGAAATATGGCAGAAGGATCATAGATGTCAAACTTGATGCAAAATACATATAATTGAAATCGGTGTGTACCAGTCTCCAATACAAAGACACTCGTGCACTAAGAATTCTGAACATATATAACTACACTTTTCGAGTACAATACAAGCATGAAGCATGAACTCAACTCCAGAAACAAAAAATTAAACTTGATAGATAATAGAATCACTTCTCTTCTACATAACTTGAGCTAGAGTTGAGGCTTCAAATTCTATCGTCGCTTCTGTATCCTCTTGTCCCGAATCGGAAGCTCAATGGGCTGCTGTGCCTCGTGTGGATGGTCTGGACCTTTGTAAACCTTCAAGTGGTTAAAAAGGGCCCTTCCAAGCTGCATAATTAACATACACAAGAACAAGGTTAAAATTAAAATCATGGAAACTTAACATTAATTTTTTTTTGGTTACACAGAATAGAAACTTACCCTCCCTTTGGGGAGCATACCCCGAACAGCATGTTCGATAATCCTTTCCGGAATTCTCTGTTGAAGGTGGTCAAAGGTTTCCACTGTCATACCACCAGGTCGACCAGAATGCCTCTTATAAACCTTCTGTGTCCTCTTCCTACCAGATACAGCAACTTTCTCTGCATTTACCTTTTTCGAAATCGAAATATCCTTTTAGCAAAGCAAACTTATCAATACGATGATACATACAATAAAACATGTTCCATAAAATATCATAGATACCACGATGATGAAAGCTCCCATGTCAACACTCGGAGTGTAAGTAGCAAGATTCTTCCCACGGATGTGAATTGCAATGGTGGAAGCTAATCTTCCCAGAATTTTATCAGTAGCATCCACAATGTACCATGGTTTATCTGTGTTCACATGATCGGCTGCTTTTGGATACCATGTGTTATTCCATATATCCTGCAAGGCAAAAATACAGATATAAATAAATAATGGAAAGAAGAAGAAGGATAACACACTATGGTAAATTTCAGGCAAATCTGTTCTGTTAGATACACTTTCTGCATAAATATATATACACATATATACATGCTATAGAGCTTAGACCCAATTTGACATAGATAATCAATCATACAGCTGGTGAAGAACATCGAAACATACTCATCCTATACATGATAATTGCTGCTCAAAAGTAAAGAGTTTCAGATTTGCGCAAGCTCTTGGATTCAACTAACACTGTGCACTATGCCTCAGTCATCACTCCGTTTATACTCAAAAATTCTAAATCAACATTTCATTTTCCACATTTTCCTACTAAGAAACACTCGGCACAATCATCATACAAGCTGAGAGAGAGAGAGAGAGAGAGAGAGAGAATTACAGGGCCTTCGAGTTCGTCGCCCTCGAACATCCATCGTTGCTCTAGCGGGACGCGCGACAGGTCCTGAGACCGGACCTGAAAGCCGGAGCTTCTCCTATTGGAGCTTAAAGTGGTTAAAGCTACTGCTTGAGTTTGAAACAGAGGAGACTTTACCAGTGCCGATGAAAATCCAGCTTCGAATGAGCTTCCGAGGACGCTTCTGTACCTTGTATTGCCACTGTCAGTGTAAGCTATTGGGAAGGCAATTGCAGGGGACGAAGCACAGACCATAGCCATTATCTATTTCTGAATTATCGGAATGAACAGATTGGATTTTCTTTTATTTTTCAGGCTGCGTGATAACAATCGGGCCGTTTCATTATAAAGCGTGATAAAATGATGTGGGTTGGGTTTGAATGAAATGGGCTCTAATTCTCTGAACCAGCTTGGTGCTCTCACAGTTTTGGGCCATATTGGGCTTGGGTTTGGCCTGATAAGATGGCGTTGTATACTTGCATGTGCCACATAGCCCATATAGGCCTTGTTTTTATATTTATGTATTTTCTTTTTTCCTTTGCCTATATACGAGCATGAAAAATTGGGAATTTTTTGTAACATCAACCGCATGTCTAATTTTAGAAAAATTATATTTCGACAAAATTCTTTCTACCCTTTTACAAATAGAGAAAGATATGCCCTGTGAAACGCAATCATATGTCATGGATTCCATTTCCATGCTATAGATAGCAAGTAGGAAGATCACGTGATCTATTGGCTCCAACATCTTTCTCCCTCCCTCATCTAGGCTGGCAATTCTTGGTGGTGCCAAAATATCATGATGCATTTTAACTTACCCTCTCCTACCTCTTTACTTTTTAACTTTTTTTTACTTGTATACTTGCATCATTACAATTACGGGATAGTTATTTTTATTGATAAAAATATATTTAATTAAATATTTATTCTCTCTCTCTTTTTTTTTAACAGTCGCAACTCTCTTTTAGACCGAGTTTTTGATTCATAATTCCCGATCTAGTCGAGTTCTCGAGTTTTCGGTCTGTAGATTGAGATCACATATTTGTTTGTAGACTGAGATCACCACAAACCGATCTCATATGTTGGTCTAAGATGCATATACCTATTTCACATGTCGGTCTGATATGCATAGACCGACGTGTGAGATGTCGATCTGTAAATTGAGATCATGTCGGTTTGAGATCACAGTAGTTCTCGATTCAAACAAAGTTTTTGGTCTGAAATTCTAAAATATGAAATCAAATCAAGTTATCGATCATATTTATGTCTTTTTTAGAGAATTTGATATAGATTGGGAATTCAGATATATTATATTAGATATCGATTTGATAAGGAATAAAAAAATTATTAATCTGGAAAGTAAATAGTAATCATTAAATTATTGTTGACAATAATTAATTAATTAATAATAATTTTTTTAAAAACTAATTAATAGTAATTTTTGAATTAGAACTTATTTAATATCCCTGTCAAGGCATTCTATCAATTTTCAGTTCCATCATCCATGTGCCAGAAAGTTGGCATGAATCTATAAAATAATACTCGGAAGATCAATAATGACGATAAGTCTTGCGGCGTGTACCGCCAAGAACTATAGGAGAATATTAAAAAAATATTGCCTTTTGTGGACGTTTCCATCGTAAGGGAGGGGAGGGGAGGGGAGGGGAGGGGAGGGGAGGGGGCAGTATGAGAGGGCAAGATTTCTAGCTATTGGTACGAACTGCCAAGATATTACCTGCCCGGATGCCACCGATCTTAGTGAAGATGATTTCATTCTTATCTACAGTCGAGGAACTTGTTTCAGAATTCAGAATGGTGAGTTGGTCTAGAAGGACAGTAGTAGTGGGGATGCCTTATGTGGTGAAATCCTCATTACGTACCACCGACCCTTCCTACCTGTCGAATAAATATGTGGTTTAATTATCTCTCCCTACTGTGTAGAATCCCGGACAGCACCACTCTTAGGATGATGCCATGCCCCTGACTACAGCAATAATACTAAACCCCATTGCCGACTAGTGATACACAAGGCTGCAAGATAAGACTTTTCTGTCGATATGTGCTTTGTCACTTTGTTGGATTTCCACACCCTTTGGCCACGTCCATTTTATCACATGTTTTATGGTTGTTTCTCATTAGTTACTTTGCATTAGCCTTTTATTAAAGGTTAGATAGGACAGTATATCCTAGTAATCATTCAAAAAGATGATATTCAGTATGCAGGTACTTCCATATTTCCGAGTCCTTGATTTTTATTTGGATATGTCATTATTTGATTGGGTGTACGGGTCGGAACGCAACTTTACAATTGTTTCGGATCTTCAATCTTTTTGTCGGCAAACATTGTATGCTTAGTTAGCAGGCAGTCAAGAAATATAAGACGCATATAGAATTTTCTACGAAACATTTGGTGCGACTATGATTGTCCCTTGGCTAATTGTGAAACAACCAGTCTAAGCAGCAAGCACTTGGTATAGCTATTTATATCGATCGAAGCCCACTTTTGTTTAGTGTAAAATTAAGACAGATTCAAAACTTAAGTCAACAGCTAGACCAAATAGTTACATTCACGCAACCAGGCACGTGCTTTTAGCTGGGATAGTATCCCCTGCATGAGCTACATGAAGACAGACAGGTTTACTGAACCCTCAATAATTTGTCACCAATCACTTATTCATCACCTCAAAACTGTGGGATTATATATTGAGCGCGAGTGCACCTTGATCTTTCAAGGAATATTCACTTTTCGAAAGAATTTCGGGTATAAACATTGTGCTTTCTGCTTTGGACATATTTCTTTTGCGTCACCTCACATGCATGGCTCTAAGGCTTCTTTTTTTATAAAGCTTACCCATATTGGGAAACACCAGATCCTTTTTTGGCTTTTTGATTTCATTTGATCGGATTATTTGTTTCAAACAAAATGTAGGTACACTTCTGTTTTGATAAGCCTCAGTGTTTGTAGAACTAATACTGAAGTTTGGGCTCAAGACTGAGCGTATGCCTGGAAACAAGTACAACGGTAATTCAGACCATATTCATGGTCGACTGGAAAGGCTCTTGAGAGAAAGAGAGCAAAGGAAAAACAGCACGGCTTCAAACTCAAACGAGTCAAATGACAATTACAAGGACAATGAATCGATAGAACGTGATTTTCGCTTCAGAGAAGATGATAACTCTGGAGTTTCTTGTGTTGAAAAATTCTTTGAGGCGTCTGTACCTACAAGGTCATTTACTGAGGGATGCGAGAGGCAAGATGGAAAAACTCTTAAACATCGTCTTCTGGTTGTGGCTAACAGGCTGCCGGTCTCTGCAGTTAGGAGAGGTGAAGACTCCTGGTCTGTAGATGTAAGTGCTGGTGGTCTAGTCACTGCCTTTCTGGGTAAGTGCTGTTTCACTTGATATATCTTGTTTTTCAGTTCTAGTTAATAGTATGTTCATGGTAGAGTACCTCTGTTTATGTATTGGAGGGATGGTTCTTCTCCCAAAAAACAGTGAAAAATTATGTGTTCAATTACTTTTTCCTTAAAGGGGTAAAGGAGTTTGAGGCAAGATGGATTGGCTGGGCTGGTGTAAATGTACCGGACGAAACAGGACAAGAGGCGCTAAAAAAAGCTTTAGCTGAAAAGGTACTTATCTGGGTACATTTTCTTGGTTAAATTATGGGTGTGTGAGTCCGGTCCAGGAAGGGGAGATATATGCTATCAGCACCTCAGACTCTAAGCTAAATTATGGGTTAAATGTTATTTCTGGTCTATGAGTTTGTAGCTCGTGATAAATCAGGATGCATCTTGATGCCTCGTTACTTGGCCTTGCAGAGATGTATCCCTGTATTCCTCGATGAAGAAATCGTTCATCAATATTACAATGGGTACTGCAACAATATTCTCTGGCCCCTTTTTCATTACCTCGGACTTCCACAGGAAGATCGTCTTGCCACCACCCGTAGTTTTCAGTCGCAGTTTGCTGCATATAAGAAGGCAAATCAAATGTTTGCTGATGTGGTTAACCAGCACTACGAAGAAGGTGATGTTGTTTGGTGCCATGATTACCATCTTATGTTTCTACCTAAATGTCTGAAGGAACACAACAGCAAGATGAAAGTTGGCTGGTTTCTCCACACACCATTTCCTTCTTCTGAAATTCACAGGACACTGCCATCTCGATCTGAGCTACTGCGTTCTGTTCTTGCCGCAGATTTAGTTGGGTAAGTTTTAGTTAAATTTTGTGTGGATTCACCTTGAGATCATATATATAGTAACCGAAACAGCCAAGATGTCAGTGTATCTTTTGAATTTGTCAAAGTTAATAGTACGTACATCTGTCCAGAATTGAAGAAGTATCTAGTTTGACAAACATTATGCTTGTGAAATAATATATATCACCTGATCACAGCTTAAGACCACTAAAATATCCTTTACGCTTGACAAAACTGTGGCAGCCTGCAGGGCTCAATAGGAGCTGGGAGGAGAAACTGAACAAAGTTTTAAGAAAAATATCTGTTATCATTGCCATAAATGTTATACCATTTATCGCCTATATTGGATCTCTACATCATATATTTTCATGGTATTTTTTCTATTATCTTTAAATATGGACATCCTAACGATTTAAAACTTCTTCAGTTTTCACACCTATGACTATGCCCGCCATTTTGTAAGTGCTTGCACACGTATTCTTGGACTTGAGGGTACACCTGAAGGAGTTGAGGATCAAGGGAGGTTGACCCGAGTAGCTGCAGTATGTTATGCTCAATATTGGCCCTTATTTCTACATATAGTAGTACTATTACAAGTCCTTTTTTTTTTCTTGCATAGAGTAGTAATCATGTCAAAGTGTTAGACATTCCACCATCTTTGTACCAAAAATAACTCTTCATGTATTCATTTAAACTTCAGTTTCCTATTGGCATAGACTTGAATCGGTTCATAAATGCACTCCACCTTCCTCAAGTCCAGGAACACATCAAGGAATTAAAGGAAAGATTTAAAGGTCGAAAGGTAGATAATCTCTTCACTTTTATACTCAACTATGTATCTCAGAGCTCTAACTTAAACCCTGGACAGATGAATAGGCTTGAGAGATTGGATAAATTTCCGAGTTATAAGTGTTTAGACATATTGCAGGTGATGTTAGGTGTTGATCGCCTTGATATGATAAAAGGAATTCCTCAAAAGATACTGGCTTTTGAAAAATTTTTGGAGGAAAATCATAATTGGCATGGTAAAGTAGTATTGTTGCAAATTGCGGTGCCAACAAGAACAGATGTTCCAGAGTGTATGCTTCTGTCTTGACATGCTTTCCCTTGTTATTGTTCTTTTTGTAGTAAATTATGTTCAGAGGGCTTGTTCTTTGTGTTTTCATTTAATTTGAGATAAAAAACCTATTACGTTTCTTTCTAAGCACTGCTTGGGACACTACATCTATTGTGTCTTTGCATTATAAAGTTAACTTTACATCTGATTTTCTGTCTTCACAGATCAAAAACTAACAAGCCAGGTTCATGAAATTGTTGGGCGCATTAATGGGAGATTTGGAACCTTGACTGCAGTCCCAATACATCATCTGGTCTGTTATAAACTTCTCAGCTTACTAATAAATATGTGAAATTCCTTTTCATTTTACCATTTATTCATTGAACTTTCTGTGAGGATGTTGATGATATAAGATGCTGCCAGGCTTTGTTTCTTAGTTTTGCCTAGTAGCTCGGACTAATTTGGGGGCAACATTCTGGCTAAAAGTTTGAGGAAAAGAAGAGAATAGTAACCATAAATAGTGAATATATGTAGCTCTAATATGCTGTGAAAGTTTGACTTCAAGATTGAAGCCCATATAACTTCAATTCTCTGATTACATGAAAGTCTTCTGAATGCTATTATTACATCTAACAAAATGAAAAATCATTAATCCTGTCTTTCTGTGTTTTCCTTTTTTTTTTTTTTTCTTTTTTTAAAAATAACTTCAGGATCGTTCACTCGACTTTCATGCACTATGTGCTCTGTATGCTGTTACTGGTATTGTGATTAATATTCCTGCATTTATAATATCTCATTTCTCTTGGGGATTTATGGATAACTCTCCAATTTTATGGCAACTTGTATATATTTCTAGACTGATACATAGCCATCCATCTTTCTGCTGCTCAGATGTAGCACTTGTCACATCTTTGAGAGATGGAATGAATCTTGTAAGCTATGAGTTTGTGGCATGCCAAGATGCAAAGAGAGGGGTCCTCGTTCTTAGTGAGGTAAATGGTGGTTATGTAAAGGGTGATTGCTGGTTATGTAAAGGGTGATTGCTGGTTATGTAAAGGGTGATTGCCCTTCATTTAGTTGTACTGCAATATACAAACTCAAATCCCCCTCCTCTTCTTTTCTACCATAATTGATTTTCTTTATCCAAATCTTGAGGGACTATGAAGTTTGCTGGAGCTGCACAGTCTCTGGGTGCGGGAGCACTATTAGTGAACCCCTGGAATATAACAGAAGTTGCTAATTCAATTGATAGAGCTCTTAATATGACTGCTGAAGAGAGGGAAAAACGTCACAAGCATAACTATGAGCATGTGACAAGACATACTGCCCAAGATTGGGCTGAAATTTTCGTTAGGTATGCCAGTTATTTTTATTATAAGATATCTGATTTTGAGTGGTGACTTGGATAAAATTGATATGTTAAATTATCTATTATGAAACTTTGTTCTGGAGAATGCTTGGAGTAGTTGAAACTTTTGTGATCATCTGCAGTGAACTGAAGGACACTGTTGTTGAAGCTGAACTAAGGATCCGACATCCTTCTCTTCCATTTCAGGATGCAATTAGACAGTATTTGCGATCCCATAATCGTCTGCTCATATTGGTAAGCTTAGTCATATTTCAGAACTTGTGTCTAGGAGATGTCCCCTAATATTTATAAATGCAGAGCATATAAATGCATGAATCAACAATGGAAGCTATGTTTATTAAGCTTAGTCAATTGCTTTTATTGCTTAACACAATATTGAGCTCTGTTTATTAATCTTATTTACCATCAGACCATCTAAGTGCAGTTTAGTACATATCTTTTGGTTTTTGGTTTAAACTGATTTTTACCCATTAGTTTTGTAATTACCCTCTTGTGGTGATCTAATTCAGGGATTTAATGCTACATTAACTGAACCAGTCGACACGCTTGAGAGAAGGGGAGACCAAATTAAAGATATGGAACTAAAGTTACACCCTGACCTACAAGAACAGTTGACGGCACTTTGCAGCGACCCAAACACAACACTTGTTATCCTTAGTGGGAGTGTCAGAGAAGTTTTAGATGAGGTACTTCCTTTTATCTGTCTTCTTTCCTGCCTTCATCTGTGCTTCTAACTCAATTGCTTTAACAGAATTTTGGACATTATGAGATGTGGTTAGCAGCAGAGAATGGGATGTTTCTGCGCCACACAAGGGGAGATTGGATGACTACAATGCCAGAGCATTTAAATATGGAATGGGTCGATAGTGTGAAGGTGCTTACTTTAACTTGTATATATGTATGATTACTTTTTCCTCCAGGCCCACTACACTCTGCTTACTTGTCTTGCTTTCAGCATGTTTTCACGTGTTTTACTCAGAGAACTCCTCGATCATATGTTGAAACCCGGGAAGCTTCACTTGTTTGGAATTATAAATATGCAGGTACTTTTATGAATGTTTACTGTGTTTCATCGCACTAGTTTTTGTATTGTATATTTTTGGGGATTTTCTTCTCCTTCTTTCTCTGCTCTCATAGTTACAATACTTTGCAGATATGGAATTTGGAAGACTTCAAGCAAGGGATATGTTGCAGCATCTCTGGACAGGCCCAATATCTAATGCATCTGTTGATGTTGTACAAGGTAGTCGTTCAGTTGAGGTGCGAGCTGTTGGTGTTACAAAGGTACAAACTCCTGTTTTGTGACATCTAGAGAAACTACTTCTTTGGTTTATCAAGCTCAACAAATTGTCTTTTTCTTTTTTATACATCGGTCTTCGCTTGATCAGGGCACAGCAATCGATCGGATATTGGGAGAGATGGTTCACAGTAAGTCAATGACAATTCCTATAGATTATGTCCTGTGTATAGGGCATTTTCTCGGAAAGGTAAACTCTTAAAGCACTCCAATGAGATTACGATCTTGTGTTATGTCACAAGAAAATTGAGTATGTCATGTAAAAGGACTGATTGAATACCATTTTGCGGGACTTTCAGGATGAAGATGTCTATACCTTCTTTGAGCCACTTCCTACCGACCATATCAGTATGGCAAGAACCAAGGGAACAGATGTGCCCAAGGTAGAGAGAAGATCATTAAAATTCCCACCAAACAGAAGCGGGTCTAAGTCAACTCATAATAAAACCCGGGATTTGCCAAACATTGAGAGGAAAACCAACAATCAAGCCTCTAGCAATGGGCGTAGTAAGCAATCACCCGAAAATATTCAATGGAATGTGCTTGATCTCAAGGTTGAGAATTACTTCTCTTGTGCTGTTGGGCGGACCAGAACATCTGCCCGGTACCTTCTGAATGGCTCAGGTGACGTTGTTTCATTTCTAAGAGAACTGGCCAATGCATCTTTGTTCAACACTTAACGAGATGATTTGCTTCGATTAATGGTCCACTCCCCTTCCCTCCCTTTTTTTAGCCACATATCTTACCTTTCTCCTTCAGCTACGCTAGAAATAATATAGTCCATGGCTTCTTCTTGTTGATATAGCCTCGGATATTTTGCCCTGTTAAACAGGAATGTGTTTTTGTATTTTTGTAATTTTTTTTTCTTTCTGGAGAAGAAAATAGAAACAAACAACATTCCATAAATATGATTGAAAAACTAGAATGAGATAAAATTAAACAACACTTTTGAAAAGTTCATCAACAAAATGTGCAAGTTAAACAGCCTTTCACTTGCAAATTACATAAAAGCTATGCTTAGTAAAATCTATAAAGAAACTTCCTATTCACGAATCAGCGGAAGCACAACAAACCAAAATGCTTTAATCTAGAAATACGCTTCTCAAGTTTTAGAAAAATAGAGATGACAATGAAAACTCACTATGAATAATACGTGAACCTGGCCAACTTTATAAGAAGTTACTATATTGATATTCGGAAAACGCCAATTACACTGCTGCTGCAATCTTTTTGTTCGGCTCAAAGACATACTTGATCAGCGACTCTGTAATGGAAAGCAGCTCAGGAAACTCGTTTTTCAACTTGGATTGATCCAACTCATTGTTGCTTCGTGGGGCTACTATCACCTTGGCTTGTTCTTCAAGGGTGAAGTTAACCCACTTAAACTCCGGGTTAATATACTTCTTGTACATCTCTAAAATCTCATTATGGCTCACAACCCCAGGGTTGGTGAAATTCCATATTCCTCTCAAGTTCCTCTTTGCCATCTCAATCGAAATGGGTAGCAGTTCATCCAAGACAGTCATGCTGTTTGGGATATTAACCACCTTGTTATAGCGGGAAATCTTGGTGATGAAATTGCGTGGGTTGTTAAGGTCCGATGAAATAGGCATCCGCACTCTGAGGGTGCAGACATTGTCATATTCTTTCAAGAGCTCCTCAACCTGGTTTCAAAATCAAAGAAACGCTTTTAGTATTAAGTATGCATAAATGAAATAAATAAAAGCAATAAAATTATAGTTTCTTAATGACATTACCATGGCTTTGGTTTTCGAATAGAATGAACCGATGAAGTTGGGCGTGTCTTCCTCCTTAAACCCAATGCCAGATCTTTCTGGATGTTCAGCATCATACTCAAAGATACACCCAGTAGCGAAATTTATGACCAGGAGCCCGTGTTCTCTGCTGACATCAGCTAAGGTTAAAGTTCCTGCTACATTGGCTCTAATTGTTTCAGTCTTGTGAGATTCACACCAATCAACATTTGGCCGACCAGTCACTCCAGCAGCATTGAAAACATGGGTTGGTTTAACATTCTGAATATCAGCTTGTATTGATGCACGATCTTCCAGTCTGCCTTTTCCATATTCATATGCAATACCTTGTTTCTCACATATCTTTCCTAGCAGGCCCCCAATCCATCCGGTCCTACCATAGATCAAAAACTTCAATGATGGTTTTCGAGGAGAGCCAACAACTTTGGGAGATGGAACCACCATTCGGGTATTGCTGGAGGCATAAGATGCTGACTTTTCCTCTTCGGGCCCATCAAAATGCCTCTCAATTCCACCAGGCATCATAAGCATTCTTGGATGAGGAAGAAGAGCCCCTGAGACATCACCCCACCAATCAGGATTCTTTGTGTACCATTCAATAGTCTTCTTCAGCCCCTCGTCCCAAGACGTCCGTTCCGACCAACCCAAGACATTGAGTTTCTGATCGTCCAAAAAGTACCTCTGGTCGTTAAATGGTCTGTTTTCCACAAATTTGATGCTCTGGTCTGGGTCCATTGAGAAAAGTCTGCATATGTCTTCAGCAACATCAATGACCCTCCTTTCCTTCTTTGTTCCAATGTTATAGACATGGCCCACCTCTCCCTTATGAAGAATGACTTCAAAAGCCTCAGCAACATCCTCGCAATACAAGTAGCTCCTCACATTGGAACCATCCCCGTGAATTGGAAGAGGCTTTCCCCTCATGGCCAAGAGGATAAACTTTGGAATTAGCTTTTCAGGAAACTGATTAGGACCATAGACATTGTTTCCTCTGGTTGTGATCACAGGTAACCCATATGACCTACCATATGCCATGACAAGCATTTCTGCTCCAGCCTTTGTTGCTGAGTAAGGATTTGTCGGGAGGAGTTGAGAAGCTTCATGGTTTCCTACTACAGCATCCTCATCTGTTTCCCCATAGACCTCATCAGTGCTGACATGAATGAATCTCCTGATTTGGCCAGTGACTTTACAGGCTTCCAAAAGAACATGAGTGCCATAAATGTTATTCTTGGTGAACTCGAAACTATTTCCGAATGAGTTGTCAACATGGGTCTGGGCAGCAAAATGCATTATGGTATCAATTGACTCGGCAACTAAGAGGTAGTTGACAAGGTCGGCACTGCCAATATCTCCCTTAACAAACTTGAAGTTAGGAGATGATTTAGAGGGAAGAAGGTTTTTCAGGTTTGAACAGTAGTCAAGCTTGTCGAGTACAACAATTTTGTAGTCAGGATAGCTACGGATTAGCCTGTTGGCAACATGTGATGCGATGAACCCAGCAGCCCCGGTTATGAGAATGTTCTTGGGGGTGTATGTAGTCATGTTGACGCAATCCTCCCTGAATAGAGAAATAGTAAACATTCAGAATATGCAGAATGAAATTTATATGTACACCAAGAAAGTAAACAAACCCACGACTAAAGAATGAGCCTGAAACTTTTCATAAACAAGGTGTTGTCATTCTCAGTTCTCATATCATTTAGAGTTAAGGATCCGAAAAGAAGAAGGAAACAAATAATAATAAATGCAAAGCGTACCATAATACTAAGGCGATAGCAAAGATTGCTAGATCTGAGAATGTAAAAAAAATAATACAAGCACAAACTACAGTACACATGAAACGACAAGTAACTCGAAAGAAAAGTAAAATGGAATCACATAATGATGTTACTACATCCGAATACAAAGACAACCATCAATGAAATCTCAAAAACTACAACATAATGCATAAAATGACACGTCCATCCTTATTAAACAGTTGAACACACCCAAACCAACATGACATATCCTAGATCCTCCAACACTTGGAAGATTTGGAATTAAGTAAAATATTCCCCAAAACAAACAGCTAGTTACCAGATCAAAGAAATGGCAGCATTTAGCTTTCCTAATCCATACACATTTCACACAGGCTAAACATCATTAATCAGATCCATGCTTATACGGAGACAGAATTGAACAACACACTCCAAATATCACGATCTAGCTCCAAACTGTTGTCACGATCACCAATCACGCGTATAAAGAAAACCGAATACCATCTACTATAGAAATCACGAAGGAACATCACAGATCCAACATATATCAGGAAATAACCAGATCGATCCAAAATTTCACTGAATCACTACAATTCAAAAGTGCATACAATCTCGAAAAGAAAAAGCGGGTGATTATTTCAAACTTACAGATTCGATCTAGACCGAGATCAAGCCAAGCTTGAAAGATGTAGATATAGAGGGAGAGAAGCCACCGACGTCAATCAGAAGGAGGAGGTAAGAGAGAAATATCTTTCAGACAAAGAAACGGAGAGGAAGAGCTACGAACCAAAGAAGAACGCTCCCTCTCTCTCTCTATATATATATATATAAATAGAAAAAATTATTAATACTTAATACATCTGTGGAATTCGTGAGACAGTTATGGCGGACCATTCCGTTCGGCGAAATGACGCGATTACCCTCGCTTGATTCATTGGGTTACGTAACACGCTTTTCGGGAGGACCCTCTCTGTTCAATGGTTCGAATCAAAACACAGCCGCGGCGTGAGGAAACAACGAAGAAAGCATGATTGTGATCCAGTGCGGCCATAAACAGGTTATGAGTGATCGCAGGTGCTGATGTGGTGGACGTTTGCGATTGGATCAAGTCATTCGTCGTTGACTTTCCTTCCGACCAATGAACGATCGATCGCCAGTTATTTCAGTTGTCATGCCACTGAATAAATTATCAGGTAACTTGGGCTTAACATCAATTTAAAAAAGTAATGATTGGTGCTAATTAATTCTTTAATGAAAATATTATCTTTCCCTATGTTTATGTTTAGGGTTTGATGAGATATTAATTGAAATGATCGTGAATCATTCATTATATCTAAGTGTTTTATAATTTAATAATTAAAATAAAATTTTTAACTCATTTATGGGCATGACGTTGACTTTCGATGATCTTCGTGGTGCTCTTTCTATGCACAAGGAATTGCTCTCTGGTTTATTGCTCCAGTATCCGGTCAGTCTACTACTAAAAACCAAATTGTTCTTATAGTGGCTCTCAGTACAAGTTCATTGCAACTATCTTACCCTTTCTTTCGGAGGACTCAATTTGCTCTTCATTGCAACATATACTTTTCTATTTCTATCATTTTCTTCTTTCTTGGTTGAAAAGGACACGGGGGTGATTGTTGCAGGTAATGCCAATGTCTGGTTTTCTTGTGAGCAAGCTCTTAAATCTACCATCCTATTATGCAGCTGGTCTTATACTAGCTTCTTGCTGCCCCTGGTGGTAATGCATTTCTGCTAATTATCTATGCTATATTCTCCAATTCTTTCACTTTTGTTTTCTCTTATAATTTTGTTCGATGCCAAGAACTGCAAGCAACATTGTGACTTACATTGCACGGTAGTGAACTACAGATGGATTCTGATATGAATGTTATGTTAGAGAGTATGCTTTGTTCACAAGATTGATGCTCAGTATGTATTTTTTCAGAATTCGGTGCTAGGTGTTGTTCTTGCAACTCAGCACTTCGGGAATCCTCTAACTGCAGTTCCATGTGCCGTTTCAAGCGTTTGTCACTCCATCTTTGGGAGTGTTCTTGCTGGAATTTGGAGACGTAGTGTCCCCATTGAGACCAAAGTTGAATTGGGGTGGGACATAGGAAATGATAACTCTATGCTTTTATGTAAACCTTCGATTGTTTCTTATAGTTTGTTGTCTTGAGCTTTCGGTTCTGCATCTGTTTTCGTCGCATATTATTCGAGATGCGTTGTGTATTTTTTAAATGCTACCTCGAACCGATGAGAAATTCTCCGATAGATCCATCAAAATCAATAGTAGTATAGTCTGTAAGTTTCAAATCATCATATTATATATTACATCAAATTAATAAATTATCCGAGTTGTTAAGAGTACATGTGAAGTAATATCAATAATGATCCATGATATTGAAGACGGATAATAGTAAATGAAGACAACTACTTGAAGTTGTTAACTATAATACAAACCTCTGAAAATGTCGTATAAAAGAAAATAAATCTGAGGTGGATGGAATATAAGAATATATGTTATCTAAGGGGTTAAAGAGGAAAAAAAAAAAGTTAAAAATGGAAATGGGTTACATACATGGGTAATGTATCCTTGTTTCTGATGCAGTGGGGGTTTTAATTACAATTATTGAAACCTATGGGGGTTATTCATAATATTTTAGCGCGCTGGCGGGGTTTAGTTAGAAATCGATTTCCAAAACTCAAAATCAAATTTAAACGAAAACGTGAAATTTCAAAGCGAAAAAATGGCCGACGATCCTTTTTCAATCTTCCCGCCAGATAAAACCCATAAGCTCTGAAAATTCTAGCGCATTTTTTCTTCTTCCCGGGCCATTATTCAACTTCAAAGATTCAAACTTCAAATCCCAGAAGAAAAAAAAAACCCTCCTAATTTTTTTTTTCATAAAATTGATTAGTATATGTTCACCGTCAATTTAAGCTTCACCTTTTCTGTTTCTCAGGCGAACCCTACCCCTACAAAGAAGAAAATCCGAAAATGGAGGATTCTCAATCCCGCCAGTTACCTCCATTCAAGAGGTTTAGAAAACTCCAACAACACGAGCAAGAAGACATGGGCTCTTCCAACTCCCACCACCTTCCAGCAAAGAAGCGGAAGGAATCGCGGGACCCACTACTCCTCCTTGACCCCATCATCTCCACCATCTCCACCACCACCTATTGCTTGCCTACCAAAAAAAGAGTATGGGGGTTTCAACCTGGTTTATTCGACCTCAATATCGAATGCAACCCGTCTCTGGATCACGAACCAGTGAAAGAAAAGAAAATCCCATTTCCAGATGCTGAAAATCAAGCCATGGAAGCTAGCCCAGAAAAAAACCGGAGAAGCCGATCTGGAAGAAGAAGAGTACAATGAAGATGATGGGATTGTCTGTGCTGTTTGTCAAAGCACAGATGGAGATCCGGCTGATCCGATTGTGCTCTGTGATGGATGCGATCTTATGATCCACGCTTCTTGTTATGGAAATCCCTTAGTTACGAGTATACCAGAAGGCGATTGGTTATGTGCTCAATGCTCTGCTTCTTCTTCCTCTTCGAACGAAAAACCCTCTGATTGTTGCTTATGTCCGATCAAAGGAGGTGCGATAAAACAAACTAAAGATGGTCGCTGGGCTCACATTGTGTGCGCACTTTATGTCCCAGAGGTGTTCTTTGAAGACCCTGAAGGGCGAGAAGGGATCGATTTCTCCATGGTGCCAAAGAGGAGGTGGAATGAGAAATGTTATGTCTGTAAAGAAGTTAGCGGGTGTGCTATTGATTGCTCTGAGCTAAACTGCACTCTGGCTTTTCATGTTGGTTGTGGGCTTAAGGAAGATCTTTGTATTGAGTACATAGAAGGGAGGAAGAAATGTGCTATTGTTGCTGGATTCTGTAAAACCCACAATAAATTGTGGGAGAAGGTATGCTTGTTTATGGATTATTTGCTCTTGCTGCACTTGATTTGGTTTGATAAGTGGTCATGAAGGCAGAATGATAAACTATATTTTGTTTTTTTGGTGTTTTTGTTCTGTCTGCAGCAACAACATACAGGGAAGTTCAAGATTGTGGCCAGAGATGAAGCGAAAGCCGAGTAGATTTGATAAGCTACCAAATATTGTGGCTTATAGAAATATGTTTGCATATTTTACATTTAGAACTGAGTTTAGTATTCATTTATATAAGATATTGGTTGATTTAGTGCTTGTGTAACTGGTAAGAGACAATTTTTCATTGTTGGCTGATACTGAAATATTGGATCAAGAGCCTACTTGTTCTTTTGGATTTTACATTGATGAATTGGCAATCACACTACTTTGAACTCAATTTGCTTTGTTCCTTCTTTATCCCTTTTCCACGGAAACAGAGTACTCCGTTCTTTAATGTACTATGTTTTTTCCGTTATTAAGAAAAAGTGTTAATGCGAATATAAAGACGTTTGCCGGCCTACCGGTGCTTATGTTAAACAGCATTGTTTAATACTTATTAGTAAAGCTATACGGAAACGATCCGATATGAACAATGCAACATATCTATAGGATCAATCCTACACTGTGATGATGATGATGAAATTATAATCAATCATGCTGCTCTTTAGAACAGGTATTCGATCTTGAGTTGACCTTGGCGTCTTGCTGACCCAAACCTTCCACGGCCGTTGATCTCGAACCTGATGACACTCATTGATCAGAGTTACCAATATTAAGAAAAGAAAGGAAAGTGCGATCCATATAGTTATCTGCTTTGCTTTAAGAAAAGAAATGTACGTTCCCATATGTATGATTTATAAAGCTTGAGATGATTGACATAGATGTGAAAAGCATAAGATTCGCAATGATCTACACATAATTGAAGCCTTTCATTATAAATATACTGTTACGTACGTACCTGTAGTTAGTGGTTGTTTACGGTGTGGAATGGAATTACCGATGGGATTAGGTCCCGAGTGTACTTCATGCAACCTCTTCCTCTGGGCAAGATCATCTTCATCAACCGACTGAAAGAAATCTTCAAGTTAAAACCATATCGATCATCCAACACTAATAAAAAGGCAACATAAACAGTGAAACACTGTCTGTATCTTGATTTTAAGGGAAGGATCAAAGACGGCTTATATTTACAGCACTTATGTGATGTAGATCCAATGATGATGATGCCGTCGCTCCATCAATCTTATTGGTCTTCACTTCTGAACACCAGAAAAACAGAAGTGGAAATATCAAGTACATGGCAATTGACAGTCATGCATCAAGAGAGAGAGAGAGAGAGAGAGATGATCAGTGCGTACCTTCAAGTTGGCTTAATGGGAGGATTGGGAAGAGAATACATGCTAGGAGGAAGAGGAGGAGGATGAAATTCATAAATAGTTTGGTTTGATCATTAGCCAGATAGAAGACTGGAGAGAAGCAGAAATGAATTCGACAGTCCCAAGATTTCATTCATTATTGGTACGTGTTGCACGTCAAGGAATCAACAAACGTGGGCCCACAATGCACAATCATGACATGGTAGTAAAATATTAATGAAAATCTTTATAAAATGTGGAATACTCCAAAAACTGAGTGTAAACTACACTCGGGAAACAGAGAAGCATTTTTCCCCACCCGAGGCAAATGACATCTAAACTTCGCAAAAACAGAGCCTCGCCATAATCAGCCACCTGATCTAGACGGCTCGACCCTTGAATTCGATCAACTATGGCTTCTCAGAGTCTCCGCCTGTCAATCCCAACTGGGTTTCATATTCCTTCAAAATCTGCACAAGATATCGGCTTCAGATCCAACTCTTCGTTCTTAGCTTTGAGAAAATGAAACAGAGTCTCATCCTCTATTCATGCAATGGGCTCCTCTGCTTCTTCCCGGAAACCAGACAACATCCAATGTCTCTCTCTCTCTGATTCAATTACCTTGCGTTTTAAGGAGAAACAGTTTATTTGATTGGAAATGAAATGGAAACAAAATCTGCTTTAAATGTAAGTCTCCATTACTATATTGATAAGTATATTGTCCTGCTCTGGTCTTTCATATGAAGATATATACATATTAGAGGCGGGTACTAATGAGAACAAGTCAATAAGTGATTAAGAAGGGAAGAGATGACTCACAAATGAGCAGTTTTAAGTTAGTCGTCAAAAGGGAACTGAAAGGGCTTTTACCGGGTACAACTATTACTAATTATTATATACATTTTACTGATTTTCCAAACATGATCAATACTTAAATCTCAAGTTTTCGGTTTTCAAACATCAGGGAATTTTGGAATACAAAAACAGCTGAAACTCACCATTGTACATGTTGTTTGAGCATGGGGAACTGGTTTTATCATGTCATTTTAATATTTGTAACAGACGATTGATATGTGTTGTGAAATTTTCAGGTGTCTACTGTGCCAGATCGTCTACTAAATTCGACAACACTCAAGGCACATACCAAATTACTCAAAAGCCTACTAATCATTAAAATTTTCAAAGCCACGCTCGGAGCTAGTCTAGAGAAACTGCTAGTCTCGAGCATGAAACTGCTCTCACGCTCACTACATTAAGTCGGTAGCTAGCACCTACTGGCTGGGGGTGTCTACAAGAAGAGCATGGAGTGTAGATAGAACTTAGACTCTGATCAGCTAATATATTCCAAAATTTCAAGAACGCGGCTTGAAAGAATCGATCAGATTCTGATCGATTCAAAGGGTCGAATGCAATGCACTGTGGAAGATCATAAGTCACCTTTTCTAATTAAAGTAATCAAAATTAACAATGCTCGGTTTTCTAATTCATACTCTCGCTCTCACAAACTCCAACTAAATAACAAAGATAGATGAAAGTTGCTGTAAATTATGAAGCTTGTTAGTATAAGATCACAATTATTTGAGTTCAATGTGCTGTTCCATGACAAAATAAAGATTGATCTTTGAATGATACAATTTATTTCTGTGGAGCCCACAACTGCATTCTTGGTTATGGGCCATCATTCATATCCTTTAATAATTGTAAGGACAGCCGGGTGAAATTAAAAAAAGCAAAAAGCAAAAGCAACCTTTCCATATTTGTACATGGAGGGAGAAGAAAACATGTATTATGTTTTTTCCTTATTGTAAATGCTCTGTTTAGAACAGAACAGTGGAAATATTCATTTTCATCAAGTCCAATCTTTCTCCCAGAGAGAGCAATTTTCTCCATCTTCAAAACCTCCACTTTCTTAAGAATGGCTGAAACAGCAGTAACTTTAGTCATCGACAAGCTGGTTCCATTGCTGATCCAAGAAGTAAAAGCGCTAAGAGGCATCTGTTAGCTTTTGTAAAAGACATTAATGGTAAAAGTTCTTCTTCATTTATATCTTCAAGCAATACAGGAAAGGCTAATATATAGCCAAGAAAGGAAAAACAAAAAAACTGACAGCTAACAAAACGGTAAACCAGGACAAGGCACAACAATCTTCATGCTCACAACAAGAAAAAGAAATGGCTCTGCATGCAGTACGGAAACGTACGTCCAACTAATCAAATGATTGGAGAATGTGTCCAAAACCTTATACATGCATGGTCATGCATGCATTTAGGATGAAATAACTTTAATATGCCCTCTCAAGCTGGCGGACAGAAGAGATCTAGAACACCAAGCTTGGACATAAGTTTGAGATGCTGACCAGATGACAGGGACTTGGTTAAAAGATCAGCTAGTTGTTCCATGGTATTGACATAGTGTAAGAAAATTGTCTTGTCGTGTATTCTGTCACGAACAAGATGACAGTCTAACTCAATGTGTTTCGTCTTTTCATGAAACACAGGGTTAGTAGCAATGTGTATGGCAGATTGACTGTCACAAAAAACAGAGGACGGTTGTGTTGATGGAAAACCAAGTTCTTGGAGAAGTTGTCTGATCCAAATAATTTCACAAGTGACTGTTGCCATGGAATGATATTCTGCTTCAGATGAAGATCTAGAAACAACTCCTTGCTTCTTTGATTTCCAGGAGATGAGAGAACAACCGAGTTGAATGTAGTAACCCGAGGTGGATCGTCTGGAAATGGGGCATGATGCCCAATCACTGTCACAGAAAGCTATGAGCTAAAGAGAGGAATTTTTTAGCAAAAAAATACCAAGACCAGGCGCCTTCTTAATGTAGCGAAGGATTCTGTGAGCTGCATCTAGGTGAGATTGAGAGGGTGCATGCATAAACTGGCTTAGGAGTTGAACCGGATAGCTGAGATCAGGGCATGTCATGGTTAAGTAGATTAATCTTCCAATAAGCCTTTGATAAGGTTGAACATCAGTAAGAGCATCAGCAGAAGAAGAAGGTAGAAGCTTTAAGTTTAATTCCATTGGAGTTTGAACATGTTTACAAGCATAAAGTCCAGAGTCTTGTAGAAGTTCAAGAGCATACTTTCTTTGATTAAGGACAATTCCAGTAGTAGATCGAGCTATTTCAATCCCTAAGAAGTAGCGAGCAATTCCTAAATCCTTCATGTGAAATCTAGAGTGAAGAAACTCTTTAAGTTGATCAATGGATGCTTTAGAATTCCCTGTGATGAGTATATCATCGACGTATAAGAGAAGGTAAGTTAGCACACCATCTTTATTGAGAATGAACAAGCTATAATCAGATTTTGATTGCATGAATCCAGCTTCCAAGATGGCAGAAGTGAATTTTGCATTCCATTGACGAGATGCCTGCTTCAATCCATACATGGATTTGTGTAATCTGCAAGCTTGTTGCTGAGAAAAATTTAAGCCAGGAGGAATAACCATGTAGACTTCTTCATCTAGATCATCCTGCAAGAAAGCATTGTGCACATCCATTTGAAAGAGAGGCCAGTCATTTATGGAAGCAATGGAGAGAATGGTTCTTACTGTCACCATCTTAGCAACAGGTGAGAAGGTTTCATGAAAATCTATTCCTTCCTTCTGTGTGAATCCCTTAGCAACTAGGCGTGCTTTAAAACGTTCAATTGATCCATCAGCTATGTGCTTCACCTTGTACACCCATTTACATCCGATTGGTTTCTTGTTAGGAGGCAAGTCAACAATGGACCATGTCTTGTTTATTTTGAGAGCTTCTAGTTCCTGTTCCAAGGCCAATTTCCATCTACTATCTTGACAGGCTTGCTCAAAGGTGTGAGGTTCAATTTCAGAAGAGAAAGAGGTCATGAAATAATGATAAGAATTACTGAAAGAATTATAAGATAAACATGAAGAGATTGGGTACCTGACTGAGCAGCTGAGTGTTGAAGTCTTGGAGCATGGAGAAAGAATTGCAGCAGCACAATAATAATCATCCCACCAAATAGGATGTTGAGTCACTCTGCTTGATTTTCTAATGGGAATTGTAGAAGTAGAGGATTCATTTGAAGAGGATGAATTTGAAGTGGAAGGAGTAGATGAAGTGGATATGGCAGATGGTGTATTTGGTGGTGTTTGAAAATGAGTTTGAACAATTGAAACATGACTTGAAACAACATAATCATCATCAAAGAAGTCTAAAGAGGATGTATGAGCAGTAGGACTTGGAACAGAATATACAGAGATTTTGAAAGGAAAAACATCTTACATAAACTTGACATCTCTACTAATCAAAAATTCTTTACTCTCAATGTTCATTAACCTGTATGCTTTCTGTCTTTGTGCATAACTAAGGAATATACAAGCCTGAGATCTAGGAGCAAACTTGTCAGCATTGTGAAGTATGGAAGAGTAGCATAAGCAACCAAATATCTTCATATGAGTTATATTTGGAGGTTTTTTGTGAAGAAGTTCAAAAGGAGTCTTGTTTTGCAAAATGGGTGTTGGTGTTCTGTTTAGGATGTAGGTAGCAGTAAGAACACAATCCCCCCAATGATGATCTAGTATAGCAGCTTGGAATTTGAGGGCTCTTGCCACATTAAGTATGTGTCTATGTTTTCTTTCCACCCTCCCATTTTGTTGGGGTGTATAGGGACAAGAAGTTTCGTGCAAGATGCCTAGAGACTTGAAAAAATTTGAGCAGTTTGTATTTATGAATTCAAGGCCATTATTTGATATGACTTTTTTTATTTTGTATGAGAATTGAGTATGAACTTGAGTGATAAAATCTTTTAGTATAGCTCCTACTTCATGTTTGAAAGCCATCAAATAGGTCCAAGTGCCTCTTGAGTGATCATTTATTATGGTTAAAAAATATTTAGCATTATTATGATTTGGAGTCCTATAAGGCCCCCAAACATCAAGATGTAATAAATCAAACGGTTGCTCACTGTGAGAGGGACTATGAGGAAAAGGTAGCCATGTTTGCTTAGCTAAATGACACACTTCACAATGACGCAAAACAATTTGATTAAGATGAGAAAATTTAGGCAACATTTGCATTCTAGAGTAAGAAAGATGGCCAAGTCTTGAATGCCAGAGTTGAATATCTAAAACAGACATCTTATTCAAAAGTACATTACATTGCTTTAAAGGAAAAGAAGTGATTAGATTATCTCTGTTTGGTAGCAGATAGTAGAGGCCGTGTAATTCCCTACCAGTCCCCAAGATTTCCCCAGTCATATGCTCCTGCAAGATGCACATTTTTGAAAAAAATGATGTCAAACAAGAGTTGTCTTTAGTAAGTGAAGATATGGAAAGAAGATTATAGTGAAATTGGGGAACAAAAAAAACTTGTTTTAGCATTAGTTTGTCTGATAATCTGATAGATCCAGAATAAGTAGCTTGCATTGTTAGCCCATTTGGTAGGTTTATGGATGAAGTAGAGTCTACTGAACATGGAACGGGATCTAATAGGTACTCAAAGTGACATGTCATATGATGACTTGCCCCTGTATCCAAAATCCAATAATCAGTAAATTTATCAGTTAGAAAACAACTTGAGATGCCTGCTTGAGTGGTTGCTAAAGCAACAGTTGGTGTTGGTTCATTCTTCTGCTTCAGAAGATCTATCAATTGCTTGTATTGCTCAATAGATAGATTCGATCCATTGTAGAGGAGCTTTCAATAGAAGAGTCTGATTTCATTTGAATAGCATTAGCAGCGGTCGACTTTTGAAAGAAAGGTTTTTTACCTTTGTAGTTCTTGTTTGGAGGATATCCAACAAGTTTGAAGCATGACTCCTTTTTATGGCCCTTAAGATGACAGTGCTCACATTCAAAAAAATTCTTATTTGTCGAAGCAGAGGAAGGAGGAGATTTACTTGCATTTGTGAAAAAAAGTAGTTGCATCAGCAGCTAGATTCCCTGGATTAATCTCTCTTTGGATCTCATCATGAGTTAATATTGCGTAAGCATGGCTTACAGAAGGCAGAGGACTCATGAGAAGTATTTGGCTACGCAAGGGAATATAGGACTCATGAAGACCCGTCAGAAATTGAATTAATTTTTGCTGCTCTCCATGTTGTTGGTATGCTGTAGAAGAAGCACAATCACAATAGGGGAGAGCGACAAAAGATGAATATTCGTCCCATAGTGCCTTGATCTTGCTGTAATAAGCAGAGATGTCCATTGATCCTTGAGTAGTGGTAGAGATTGCCTTTTGAATATTGAAAATTCTATATCCATTTATCTTCTCAAATCGTGTCTTTAGTTCGCTCCAAACAATCTGGGCAGAGGTTGAATACACTATGCCTGAGTAAATGTATTTTGACACCGTGTTCATTATCCATTGAAGAACCACAACATTGCATCTGTCCCAAGTTTGTGAAAGAAGAGGATCTTGAGTTGGACGTGTGTATGTTCCATTGATGAAGCAAATCTTGTTCTTAGTCATCAAGGCTATAAGCATAGCACGACTCCATACATTAAAAAATTGAGATCCCTGAAGAGTTTGATTGATCAACACCAAACCAGTCGTGTCAGAGGGATGAAGGTAAAGGGGATGATTGAAATCTATAGGATTGATGACAGTTTGGGATACTGGAATGGTGTTTAATGCAGGTAAGGTGACATTTTGATTTGTTTGGGGATTTGGTGTTTCATTTGAACCAGCAGCTGGTTCAACACCAGTCGACATTTGTGAAGAATGATTTTGATGAAGCTAAAATAAATTCCTATGGCTCTGATACCATGTTAGCTTTTGTAAAAGACATTAATGATAAAAGTTCTTCTTCATTCATATCTTCAAGCAATACAGGAAAGGCTAATATATAGCCAAGAAAGGAAAAACAAAAAAACTGATAGCTTACAAAACGGTAAACCAAGACAAGGCACAACAATCTTCATGCTCACAACAAGAAAAAGAAATGGCTCTGCATGCAGTACAGAAATGTACGTCCAACTAATCAAATGATTGGAGAATGCGTCCAAAACCTTATGCATGCATACGTGCATGGTCATGCATGCATTTAGGATGAAATAACTTTAATAGCATCCACAAGGATGTTGAAGCCATCAAAGCTGAACTGGAGAGCACGAGAAAATTCCTAAGGGATGCAGATATGAAAGCTGAACAAGATCTCAATGATGGTGTAAAACTTTGGGTGAAGCAACTCAAAGAAGCTGCATACCGCATTGAAGATGTCATCGACGAGAGTACTTGTTTCCTGTGACTTCTTCCGAGCAAAATTGGCAACAACGTGGAGTGATGGGTCGTCTTCTTTTCAAAACCAAGTACTTGTTCAAACAGCCAAAAATTGCCGCAATCGAGCCTCTAAAATAAAAGAACTCAAAGAGTCAGTTCAAGAAATCCAAGAAAGAGGACAGAGATATCGTTTTAGTTCCAAGTTGGAGGAAGGAGAGAGGGGTACTGGTAGTAATAATAGACAAAGGAGCAATGCCTCATCTTCAAGAGCTAAAGATTTGACCTTCGCGTCAACTAAAGGGGTGCCTGCCTCTCAGCATCCAAGGATTGGAAAACCTAAATCTCTGGACTTTAATGGTGTGGCTGATGAATTTTGTATTCCAGAGATTCCCACTTGGGAAGTAGAAGAAGAAAAACATTGGAAACTTCAAAAAATTGGGATGAATTACGTTGGGCCATTTTCGGGATAACCTCATATCCATAACCTCGGTCCAAGTAAGGAAATTAAGGCTGAGGCTGAGGTTGAGTACGAAGGAAAGATGTATGAGGCTGTATGAGGCCGAGGTCGGATATAGTCGACATGATAATAAGTTGAGCTTGATAATAGACGATGTTGTATCATAAACAATGCTGAGATTGAGCTAAGTATTTATTCGTTCAGCTCAGACTTGAGTATAGATATACCGAAAGAGGGACTGGTGGAAAACAATAAATACTTGAGTAGAGGATGTAACACTAACATGTTAGACTAAGACGGTGTCGTTGCACACTGATATACCTCTAAGTGAAGAGCAGAATTTACTGTGGAGACATTGACACCTATTATAGAGCAGACAATAATTAAAAAACTGAGCAATGAGAGCATGACATATGTAAAGCTGTCAGTATCTCTCAATCTTAATCATATATAAAAGTCATAAAACTGTAAAAAGTGATCCATAATTTGTAAGAGAATAGCTAATTTAAACATTTACTTTCTACTTGTAAATTGACTGAAGTGTTGGAGCAGCACCGTTTTTTAGCGAGAACAAGAGCTGATCTTGAAATAAGAGCTATTTGTAGAGGACTAAAAATACACGTCTAACAAATTATGCAACCTTCACAGACAAGAACAAAAAAGGGCATAGTCTTTGCGTTCGTATTGAAACTACTTTTCGGGTAGCCTTGCTGACCCAAAAAGCTGTTTTTGGATGCAGAGACAAAAGGTGGACATGCCTGATCAATCAAGATTTCCTGTTTCTGGTCTATTGTATTATTGAATTTTCGTTGACATTCCTATGGTATCCATGTCTATGTATATAGCTCCTTGAGTTCTCTTTTTGGTTTATTGACAAATTCAAGCTGCAAAGACTCCTAATCATTAAAATTTTCAAAGCAACATACCATAATGCTAGCAGCTAGCGCTAGTGAAACTGCAGTCTCGACCATGAAACTGCTCTGTATCTATATATGCTGTAGATTGAGCTAGTAGCTCGTGTCCAATGGCTGGGTGTCTACAAGAAGAGCATGGAGACAGATTCTGATCAGCTTATGTATTCCTTCCACTTCATACCAGGTGGAAAGGATGAAAAAGAAGACGAAGAGTATGCGGAAAACTTCCCAGCTTGGAGAAAGTTCTACCATCTTCACCGATAAGGACAGGAATGAAAGATGCATCTTTCTGTCACTGTTCATAACACGGAACCTACACACACGCAGGTCCTCCGTGCAGCTAAACGGTTCATTGCGGCGGCCGGAATGTAGCTGATTCACAATCCTGAGCTGATCATCAAGCCGGGGATCGACCCGACCCGACGCGACGGAAAGAGGGTATTGTGGTCATTGCAGAGCGAGATTGTGGTCTACTTAAGTGAGAGCAAGGTTAGGGTTTATTCTCATTGCCTTTGAGAGAACAGAGCGTCGTGTTATTACTTGCATGGTGGCGCTAGTGTTCCGTTGCCGGCATAGAACGACGCCGCATTTAAAACCTTTCTTCTCTGTCACTGCGTTGTCACCATTGCTATGTACAGAGAAAGGTCTTAATACATACATATAAATATGAAAATGATCCTGCTTTTTTCCTTTTTTTTTCTGGGGGGATTAAACAGAGGCCGATCCAATGGGTTCTCAGATTGATGAATAAGTAAATGAGAGCTCAATTTCACCCGGCCAACATTTGATCATTTGGGCAGCCTCGTCTCAATAATTTTCTTGTGCACGTTCTTCCGATCGTGTTTCAGTCGCTGCCCAAAATTTCCCTTTTTTCTTCATCCATTTTCTTTATTATCATCACACTTTTAGATTTCCTAGGCAAAAACATGTTCTTGCCACTTGCGTTTTAGCTTCCTTCTGAAACCCCTGTTCAAAGATTTATTCTTTTTTGTTATAGTCCTTAGAAGAAATAGTAATGGTGGGAGAAATTCCCTTCTTTTGGTCTATACTATTTGGATTGTCACCTTCTACTCTAAAACTGCGTACGATGGTAAGAGAAGATATTGTGTTGAAATTATGCTAACCTTTATTGCGATTTAAATGTCTTATTCTACATAACAATGGAAAAGAGACAGACATAGTCTTAGATTATAGTTTATGTAGTACGATGTGAGCTCCATATTTTGGTACCAGAAGTAAAACAAAGGACGGAGCATGAACATAAGTTGATGATAACTCAAATGAAAACCTCTGTATAATCAATGACAAGGCTATTTTTGCTTCAATCATTGCAAAGTTCTGGCCAATGCATAATCGAGGACCCCATCCGAATGGGAAATAGGAAGCTTGGCCCTTTGTTGCTTTTGAAACTCCATCCAAAAACCTCTCTGGTTTGAACTCATTTGCATCTTCACCCCAGAATTCTCTATCATGATGAACAAAGAGTGATGGTAATGTAACTACTACTCCTTCTGGTAATGTTAGGTTCTTTATTTTCATTTCTGTCGTAACTTTTCGATGAATGATTGGTATTGGTGGGTATAATCTTAGAGCCTCTTGTAAGATCATTGTTACCTGCAATTTGCAAAATGAAACATTATGATGTTATTCCAAATTTCCAACTTATATGGAACATAAACGTTGTGTTCAAAGTATTTACAATTTTGAGTTGATTTAAACTGTCATAGTCTGGTTTCTTCCCTCCAAAGACTCGTGTAACTTCTTCTCTTGCCCGGCTTTGCCAATTAGGATACCTACTCAATAAAACCATAGTCCAAACAAGCAAAATCGAGGTGGTTACTTGACCGGCGAAGTAAAATAGCTTACATTCCTCCACAATATCTTCTGTGCTCATTTTGATGTTTTTGTTGCTTGATGCAGATTCTTGTGTGTCCTGAATCTTGGTTTGCATGAGTATCCTCATTAAGTCATTGTAAGTGTCCTTTTCCCCTGCTTCCATTGCCTTTTCTCTTTTGTCTATAATGCCCTTGATAACCTGCCTTATTTCTTTATCGATTTCTTTCATCCGTTTGTTCATCTTTGTTGGTACCAACCTACAAGTTATGTACTTGAGTTGAATTCAAACTAGAAATTAGGTTGATAGAAACTTGATAATAGATTCAACTATCTACCTCCATCCTGGAATGTAAAGAGAGCTTAGTACTTGTGATGCATAGTTGGCCATCTCTTTATGGAGATCAAATATTATCTTCCCTTCTTCATAGTTACTCCCGAAAGCTGTTCTGGATATAACATCTCCTGTCAAATTGTGAAGGTAAGGCCATATATCTAACTCACATGACCCGTCCAAGCACAAGCTCTCCCATTTGCTAGTCATGTCATCACAGCTTTCAGAAAAAGCCGGGAGCATGTTCTGTGTATATAACAGAAAATAACTTAATTTCAAGTAATGATGGCTCTAAATAATCTACTCAATTAATTCAATGAAGTTAAACGAATGAATGACCTTTAACTTGTCTAGATGGAATGCTTGGTTGATAATTTTCCTGTGTTTAACCCATTTCTTGCCGTCAATGGTTGAAAGTCCTGTTGTTAATAACTTGAGAAGTGGGTTTAATTTCTGCTTCTTGAAACTAGAGTTATTGATAAAGATTTCTTTTATCTGCTCAGGGTCCATGATGTTCACCCTTGGTGTCGTACCCCACCAAATGAAGGAATTCTTCCCTGCAATTTTCCTTTCAAGGGTGAGTATTGTTATCTCTACAGAGATCAATCCAATTATAATATGGTGATGGTTGATTATTAATGGATGCAAAACAGCATACCATAACTCTCGATTGTTTGATGATTGAAGGGGTCGACCATCGAAGCAATATCATCGGAAAGATCCATTGCTGGTTTGGATTTTGCATGACATCTCTTCAACTCTTTCATGTCTCCAAAGAAAAGTCGATAAGAATTCCCGGTAAAGCCTTGAAGTCTCAGGTAAGTCTCCAACTTCTTCGGCTTTAACCACATCTTCTCTAACACCTTCCATCCTCCCCATAGAATACTACTGAACAGTATCACTTGGACCCATAAGACTTCCATTTGAGCATGCATGAGAGAGGAGAAAAAGAGAAAGAGGGAAAGAGAGGAGAATGAGTTCGAGGAGGAAACTTTCACATTATTTATAAGCGAAGGAGGGAGAATTTTCACAATTTTTTTATTTTTTATTTTTAAATTTTATATATACATTAGAGAAGATGAATTCTGACCAGATTGTTTTGTTTATTAGTATTTGGTTGGTAACTTGCTATAAAAACCATTTTAGCACATGCATGTACACTTATGAATCATCTTTTTTTGGCGGGGTGAAAGCTGTCTTTGTGACCAAATACAGACAATCCTTGTAAGTTATAAGTCATCACTTCTGCTAGTGTCCAACAAGCAAAGAAATTAGCTTCAAATTGGGTCGAGATTTTGAATTCGAGATTTCTACATAAATTTATTAATGTAGTGTTGTTGTATTTCATACCAAACAGTTTAGTGGTTTATATGATCCCTGATGTTTCTGTGAGCCTTTCTGTCAGCAATTCTAATATCTCTGTCTTCTTCAAGATGACATCTTGATCACAGTAGAGTGAAAAACAATTGAAAGTCAACGATAATACATAGTTTTTATATTTTATCGTAATAATATAAAACCATGCAATTATTGTCATTGTTTTTCCTTAAAAGACTATGAATAGTATGTGAAATTATTTTTGATGTTTCATATTCAGAAATATTGCCCTGGCCGGCAAGGCTGTCCTGGTTTTCAGGTCAAATATCGTTATCTTTATGAATGTATGATAAACTTGTGAGTGTTACGGTTAATAATAACGTAACCATTCAGGTTCAACCTCTCGTTGAATCCAGAAGAGATGTGTTTTAATATAGTCAAACAAACAGATAATAGGCTATCAAACTAATCACTAACAAAGTCAAATAAAATCCTCAACAACTAGATAAGAACCAGATAAGATTTTCCTAAAGAATATGTAATCTTTAATCTGAATCAACAGTACAGCACTAGCTTCTTTGAAAGTAAGATTACAGTAGATATGTTTATCTTTAAACCTCAGTTATTGATGAGATTAGCTTATCAACCAGTCTCTGAAGGTTTTGATTCGGATACTTTGATCAATACTCTTAAACATAATTGAATGCATATAACGATTAAAAGTGGGACTTGAAATTCTAGTTTTACAAGGGAAAAAAGGAAAACTTAGAAAGGGGCTTATGGTTGCAGTTTATGCAGAATGATGTGGGCACCATATTTAGGTACTAGAGCTAAAACGTAGGTTGGAGAGTGGACATAGGTTGACGATAACTGAAATGAAAATCTCTGTAAAATGACAGACATAGCTAATTTTGCTTCAAGCATTGCGAAGTTTTGTCCGAGGCATATTCGTGGACCCCATCCAAATGGAAAGTAGGATCCGTGGCCCTTTGTTGCTTTGGAAACTCCATCGGAGAACCTCTCTGGTTTGAACTCATTTGCATCTTCACCCCATAGTTCTTGATCATGATGAACCATAAGTGTAGGTAGTGTAACTTCTACTCCTTCCGGTAGTATTAAATTCTTTATTTTCATTTCTGTGCTAACTTTCCGACGGACAAATGGTATTGGTGGGTATAACCTTAAAGCCTCATGTAGAATCATTGTTACCTATGATTTGAGAAAAGAAAATGTTAAGGTTTTGTAAAGAAAATTGAACTTGCTCTTGATTTGTGCAGAGTACTTACGATTTTGAGTTGATTTAAACCGTCATAGTCCGGTTTCTTCCCTCCAAAGACTCGTGCAACTTCTTCTCTTGCCTGGCTTTGCCAATTAGGATACCTACTCAATAACACCATCGTCCAAAGAAGCAAAATCGAGGTGGTAATCTGACCGGCGAAGTAAAACAGCTTACATTCTTGTATTATGTCTTCAGTGCTCATTCTCATGTTCTTGCTGTTTTCAGGTTCTTGAATGTCCTGAAACTTAGTCTGCATAAGCTTCCCTAATAAGTCATTGTAAGTGTCCTTTCCCCCTTCTTTCATTGCCATCTCTCTTTTATTGATTATACCCTTAAGTACACGTCTCATTTCTCGGTCAATTTCTTTCATCCTCTTGTTCATCTTTGTTGGAAGAAACCTACAAGTAATTAATATTAGTCCAAGTAATTAAGATTAATTATGGAGTTGGGGCAATTTATCTTTACCTCCATCCCGGAATGTACAGAGAGCTTAGTGCTTTTGTTCCGTATTCGGCCATCTCCACCTGGAGTTCAAATATTTTCTTTCCTTCTTCATAATTACTTCCAAATGCTGTTCTGGAAATAACATCTCCAGTCAAATTTTGAAGGTAAGGCCATATGTCTAACTCCCTTGACCCTTCCGAACACGAGCTCTCCCATTTACTAATCATCTCATTACAGCTTTCGGAAAATGCAGGTAACATGCTCTGAGGAAAAAAAAAAACAGTATGTAAGAAAACATCAAGACATTAAAGAAGAAAGTGATTACAAATTTTGTAATTACCTTTAACTTGTCAATCTGAAACGCTTGGTTGACAATCTTCCTGTGTCTAACCCATTTCTTGCCTTCAAAGCTCGAAAGGCCCGCTACCACAAACTTGAGTAACGGGTTCGATCTCAGCTTCTTGAAATCAGTGTTCTTTGTTAATATTTCTCTTATTTGTTCAGGATCCATGATGTTTACCCTTGGTGTTGTGCCCCACCATATAAAAGAGTTCTTTCCTATACATAGTTGGATACATTAACGAGTATGAATCCTGAATTTTGTTAAGAAATGAGCTCAACAGATCATATCAGACGCTAACTGGAATTAGTTGACGTACCATAACTCCCGACCGTGTGATGAGTGAAGGGGTCAATTTGCGAGGCTATGTCATCGGAAAGTTTCATAACCGGTTTGCATTTTGCGTGACATTTTTTGATCTCATCCGAATCTCCAAAGAAAAACCGATACGAATTCCCGGAAAAACCTTGCAGCCTCAAGTATCTCTCCAATTTCTTAGGCTTTATCCACACCCTCTTGAGTACCTTATATGCTCCCAATATGATGATACAAGTAACCAATATCAATTTGACCGAAGAAGATATCACCATTAGAGCATGCACAAAGGAGCTTCTGGAGAAGAGAGAAGAACATATAGAGCAGGCCAAGTGGAGAGGGAGAGATTTCAAATGTTTTCTATATGTCAAGGGAGAGATATCTGACTGACGTGTTCTCTCATCAGACAGCATTTATTGCAGTTTGATGGCAGATTGGTATTAAAAGAAAATTTAAGCACATGCGTGTACCATTTTTATTATTATTATTATTATATTCATTATATTTTGAAAAAAAAAAACATGTAATTCATATATCATCATAAATAATTTATTTATTTATATTAATAATGTTGAATTGGGTTCAATTTTAGTGATAAGATCTAAACAAAGCAAGAATTTCATTGAATTTACATATAAATTTTATACAATCATATATATATATATATATATATATATGATGAATTATGTATCTACGTGTAAAATCTAGACCTTCAAATAAGAAGGAAAGAATGTCAATATGAAAATGATGTACTTAGACTACTATGTAATATATTATAGGAAAATGAGATCGTACAATTATTGCTGTTTCGTTTACTATAAAGTTTTAATTGCATTATATCTGTCACTCTTAGGCCTCGAGGGGGGAAGATCTCGCCGACAAGAAGAAGGTAAAATCTAAGCACATGGGTCAAAGGTTGCTATTTTTCTCACAGTCGGCTGGATAATCTGATTGGCGGTGCAGAAGTAGGTGTTGACAATATGTATATATATTATATGGTCTAGCCGGCAAGTATGTCGTATTTTCAAGGTCAAATATCATTATCTTATCGAGGAGTAGAGTACTGTTTAGTTTAGACTAAGATACTCCTTGGATTTGAAAAGGGGATAAGAGTATTATTTAAATTCTAATTGTGGCTTAGAATCTTTCTCACTTTTTAGAAAAAAAGGCACCAGAAAAGACAGAATTGTTCATTTTGGTCCAAAAAGATAGGGAGGGAAGGAAAGAGAGAAAAACATTAGTTGAATCTGAGATTTTTAGTTAGATTTACAAAGTTACTTTTTATCTTCATATGCAATTTGCTTTTGGATCCTCAAAAATATTTAAAATTAAAAAAATAAAATAAAAAATTCATTGCTTGGGCCGAGACCCACGGAGGTCAATCTTGGATGCTGTGGAGTTGAAGATATTTTCTCCATAAAACACGTTTAGAAAGCCATTCATTCGAGCCCACTTAATCTGTTGTTACAAAATGGGCCAAACACTGAAAGATCATCAGCCCGTTATTTTGAATAAATTAGCGTTTTGGTCCTTACACTTTCATATGCTTCTCAAATTCATCCCTAAACTATATTCTCTCTTTCTTTTTCGTTTTTCCCTCAAAAAGAAACTATATTCTCTCATTTCAACCAACTCCTTTTATATATATATATATATATATATTTTTTTTTTTTTTTTTTTTTAATTAAAAAAACATGTTAATATTTTACCCACCCATCGCTTTCTTTTCCATGTTGTTAGCTTTTATGTCACTAGCATTCGATTAGATTAGATGTTGGGCTTTTAGATTGGTGTGTAATGCTTTTGGTTTGATCTATAAGATCTTGTTAAGTCACATGTGAACTCAGTTTGCTAGACACATGAGAATCTCTATGTTACTCAAAAGATTCAAAGGATGTTTTTCTTTTTACGCATGATATTTTCGAAGTAAAATGATAATAAAATCAACGAAAATAAAATGATATACTTGACGTCAAAAGACATGTTCAAATTTTCCGCCTCAATAATTTGTGGCGAGATCTATTTACGTAAAATAGATATTGTCCACCATTTATGCCCATCCAAAGTCATAGAATGAGAAGGTTTCATTGACAAACACGGAATTGAATGCTTAAGACCCCTAACTAAACTAACCTCATTATGTTGTCATAATTAGTAGAGATCACAAAGGTGTTTGATCCTCCAAGTTTATAAAACTACGTCTTAGTAGCTGAAATGTCGACATACTTAGGACACTATGATGATGATTCAACAAGTCAAAGACGGATTACTAGCTGTTTTATAATACATATGAACACCTGAACCAGTTGACCTAAAGCAACGTATGCTTACAAAAACACATGGGAACCCTCTTTAACTCTCATATCTTTCTCCCCCTCCTCTCCCGAATTGTTGAAAATCATCTTGAGATTGGTTTTTTTTGTTTTTGTTGTGCTCAAAATGAATTATTCTCGTTTAGCAATTTGGACCTTTCTTTTGCTCACGATTCTTCCCACTTTAATCCTAGCGGATTGTACGTGTGACGAATCGGAAGATGCGATCGACAAATCGGAAGCACGAAAATACAAGATCATAGCAATAGTTACGATTTTAACGGGGAGTACGATTGGAGTTTTTATTCCGCTGTTGGGTAAATTCATTCCAGCGTTGAGTCCGGAAAGAGACTTGTTCTTCATCGTCAAGGCATTCGCGGCCGGCGTCATTTTAGCAACCGGGTTTATACACGTTCTTCCTGATTCTTTCGACAACTTAACTTCACCTTGTTTGAATGACAATCCATGGGGTAAATTTCCTTTTGCTGGATTTGCAGCAATGGTGGCAGGTATTGGAACTCTTATGGTGGATTCTTATGCAACTTCGTATCTTAACAAGCGGCATCATAATAAGAAGAATGCTCTTCAACCTCATAATCATGAAAATGATCAAGATGATCATAAAGGGAGGGATTTAGAGATTATTCATAATCATGGAGTTCAGGGTCATGTTCACGGGTCGGACCTAACCTCGAGCGACACTACTCTCAGGCGTAGGGTCATCGCGCAGGTGAGAATCTATATTCTATCTTCTAATCAAATTGATTTTTTATTTTTTTTTTCTTTTTTGATTTCTTATTCACTGAAAATTTGTAATTAATTAAGGTTTTGGAGTTGGGAATCGTAGCACATTCAGTGGTAATCGGAATATCGTTAGGTGCTAATCAAAGTCCAAGCGTTATCAAACCTCTCGTTGCTGCCTTAACCTTCCATCAGTTTTTTGAAGGCGTGGGACTGGGCGGATCCATTAGTCAGGTAATTAATTAAAAAGCTGGAAGATAATTTGACAAATGACACGTCATGATCATATGTTTTACATAATGTAATGTTTCATGTAGGACTCCGATTTTGACTTTGAACAATGCTGTAAGAGATTAACGCGTTTTAGTTTTGTCCTGTTGTTAAATGAGGTAGGCGAATCTGAAGTCAAAGTCAATAGCAATCATGGTGCTGTTCTTCACCCTGACAACGCCAGTTGGGATCGCGATTGGAATGGGAATATCAAATGTGTATAAGGAGAACAGCCCGACAGCCCTGATTACTGAAGGGTTGTTTAATGGAGCATCAGCTGGGATTTTGATATATATGGCACTCGTTGACTTTTTAGCGGCGGATTTTATGAACCCAAGACTGCAGCAAAATGAGATGCTTATGTTTGGTTCTAATGTGTCTCTTCTTCTTGGCGCTGGCTTAATGTCCCTAATTGCTAAATGGGCATGATTTTTTTTTTTTTTTTTTTTTGTGTGGTAAATGAAAAGAAAATTTGTCAATTTTCGGAACTGTACAAATCATGTTAAGCTTTATTGCTAGATGGAAACTTAGAAACATTAGTTAAATATGAAATTGTAGATTAGATTGACAAAAACTACACTTTGTTGTTATAATCTAATCGCGTAGATAACATCATCTCATATCGGAAAGATCTAAACATTGAATTGCAACCCGAACTAGACTTGAAAAGTAAAATATAGGGCAATTGATACATTGCTTAATAATGTTCATAAGTTGCAGTAGTGACTAGTACTTTCATTTTAACAATCCATTTATCAGTTTCTTTTACTTTTGTGAGGAATCCATATATCAATTTCTCATGCTTGGAGAAGTGTGTGGAGATAGTCATGTCATGCTTGTCACAATCTTCAGATGGCAGTCTAAGTTATGATAGAGTTGAAGGATTGCTTGGCATTGGAGATGGCTAGGCAAAGGCGCAGAAATATGCATTGTTGGGACTAGTGATGAGAGAAATAAAACAACCCCTCGCTTATTTTACCCAACCCGGCCAAGTATAATCAATGGGCCATAAAATGTGCCATGTAAGTGCAAATCCAACCTGTCGGGTAAGACCAGATTTTGAGGCTCCAAAAAGTTGGGCTTCACAACTTAACATGCATATTTCCATGTAATGTCGTTGCACTGCTTAGCATAGTGTTATCTATGGAAATTTTTGTTCATTTCTAATTTGAGCCCACATATATATATAAGTAAAACTACATATGTTTAGTTTGATTGCATGTGGGCTAGCACATCATCGATGAAGCGGATCAAGGAAGAGAAGGAAGATCCACCGTCCATCACAGTCTTCCTACTCTTCTCACTCATATCCTTGACTTTCTTCCTCAGAACCTCAGTTTCGCCTTCCTCCGTCATCAATTTCCTAATCCCACTTTCTATCTCCTCTGCACTCACTGATGCTTTTTCCGTTGCAGAATCTCTCCTATAATCCAACCTAATCTCCACCGCTAATCCTAACTCCACTACCAACTCAAACGCGTTTGTCTGCTGCTCAGCGTACATAGGCCACGTGGCAATCGGCACTCCGAACCAAAAGCTCTCCAACGTTGAATTCCACCCGCAGTGCGATACGAACCCTCCGATCGCCTTGTTTGCCAGGATATCCACCTGTGGGGCCCATCCTATTACTTTACCTATACCGGCCGTCCGATCGAGGAATCCTTCGGGCAGGACATGGCGAAGATCTGAATAATCGCTTGGCATTGCGAACGCACCTTTTGGTAGGGACTGTCGTAGGGACCACAAGAAGCGGACCCCACTTTGTTCGAGTGCTCGTGCGATCTCTCTTACCTGATCTTCACCGAAGCTTCCGCGACTCCCGAAACACAGGAACACGACCGATGACGGAGGCTGGTTATCAAGCCACATAATGATATCTGCAGTGTCTTGGGACCCACCTGAAGCATCACTCTTCAAGTTCAGGATGGGTCCCACGGGATAAACTGGCGGTAGCTTACCATCCAGAAACGAGCCGATGGCATGAGGCTCCAGCTCTAAAAATGTGTTTACCAAAATACCCCTTGTTTCTCTGAATCTTCTAGCGTGCTGAAGAAACATTTTGACCCCTTCTTCGTGCAAAACGACATCGGGAAAGACCCGAGTGGGGACGGGGTTGACGAAACTCGGTACGGAAAACTCAGCGTCCGAGTTCGACAACTCAGCAACGTACTTCTCACCATGTTTATCGTAAAGGTCCTGTAAATAAAGCATAAATCCGAGAAAACCAACACTCGACGTGAAGTACAAATACGTTGGGACTCCAAATTCATTGGCGACATCGATCATAGAAGTACAGAACATGTCGATAACAAACCCGGCAAGCCCACGTGTCGAGTTGAACTCAGTACCTGACTCGGCGATGAGCTTTGTCACGGCCTCTTTAACATTAGTTCTCTGGCTTTCGACGAGTCGATCGTATATAAGAAATGGCTTGATTTCTTGGTCAATGGGTACTTGAGGGAGGTGGATGAATCGGATGCTTTTGGTTGTAGCGAGAGATGCCATGTAGGCATCGAGTTTGGAGTGGTCGAAAGAGAGCTTGAGGATGAAAACGGTGACGGAGAGCCGTTGATCTTTATTAACGAGGAGCTGAGCCATCTCGACGGCTGATACTAAATGTCCCATCCCGGGTGCTGGGATAAACACTAGCTCGGCTTCTCTCATCTTCACTTCAACCTTATGAGTTACGGTGTTTGAACCTTGAGAGAATGGAAGTGCATGGAAGAGCAAAATTTATAATGGGATCATGTGGTCTAGAGACTAGAGTGAAACAAAAATACGTCACTGATCCATGCAATTATTGTTTCTGAGTTGGCGCAAGTTAACCATGACACGTCTAGTCTAGAAGTTCTAGATGCACCCAACTTTTTTGGTTAGCAAAGCTAGAAAGATCGGATTCTTGGGGTTGACAAGTCGCTGTGCAGATGACTATTTCAGTTCGGCTGCCGAGTTCAAGTCGTTCAAGTCTTTATTTAAAGATATTTTGATTTAATTTGTAATTATATGTAAGGAAATATCCTGAATTTTTTACAAAGAAAAATAAAACTAGAAAGATCGGACCAGTTGCAGAACATCATAATGCAGACAAAATATTGATCACGTGATGATCATCTGAAAAATCAAACCGTATCTGGCTTTGTATCTGGCTTTAAAGCTTATTCAGTACCGGCTACTCTGTTTTTTCTTTTTGGCGTATTCTAAAGAAAAGATAGACATAAAGTAATAATTTTATATAAAAATAACTATATAAGAAAATTGATTCGAACCACAAGCTCTCCAGCGTTGAATTCCACCCGCAGTGTGATACGAACCCTCCGGTTGCCTGGTGGGGCCAGGACTTCTACTTGTGGGGCCCACCCTTTCACTTTCCTTTTTCCGGCCGTTCGATCGAGAAATCCTTCTGGTAGGATCTACTGAAGATTTGCCTAATCCGTGGGGGATGCGGACTGAATAGGTCCCACGGAGTAAACAGGCGGGAGCGTACCATCTAGTAGGAAGAAGTTCATCATCGCATGTGATTAAAGCTCCGAAAACGTGTTTACCCATAATACCCTTTTGCCTCTCGTGCTCTTCTGGCAATGTCGATATACGTTTTGGCGCTTTCTTCATCGAACGAAACGTTGGGGAAGACCCGAGTGGGGACCGAGTTGGCGAAACACGGAACGGAAAACTCAGCGTCCGAGTTCAACAACTTGGCGGCGTTCCCATCATATGATAGTGACGAAGACGAATTCATAACGTCTTCTGCTACGTTGAAACCAGTGAATTTATTGTATGATAATGACTGCCTTATTCATGAAATGAAATGACATGTAATACCGTAACACGTACGACTAGTATCCAACCATACAGATTTCCATATGTATTGAGAATCGGTAGTTGAAACAATGCATTTGGTACAACGATTAGTGTCCAACCAGGTGCTGCCACGTGTAACCAAAATAAGCCTTGTCTTGTCTTGTCTTGTCTTGTGTTGTGTAGCAGGGCGGTTATAACATTTGATTGGTGAAGCTTGTTTCAAGTGTTTCTGTCAAAGTAGTTGAAGGAACAAAGGAATCTTACCATATATATCATATCATTCCTACTGGAATTAACAAAATCAGATTAAACATCATTTACGTAGAGTAGAGACTTTCAAAGATCAGGAAAATTTGAATCGGACGGCTACCAGAGAATCTTTAGTTTATGGTAAGATTTTATTTTTCATTCATTATTATTGTTTAATTAGGTTGACTCATTTGATGCGGGCCAGTACATCATCGATGAAGCGATACAAGGAAGAGAAGGAAGATCCACCGTTCATCACAGCCTTCCTACTCTTCTCGCTCATCTCCTTCACTTTCTTCCTCAACATCTCACTCTCTTTGTCTATCATCAATTTCCTAATCCCACGTTCGATCTCATCTGCAGTCACTAACAATGCCTTCTTCGTCGGGGAATCTTTCCTATAATCCATCTTGATCTCCACCGCTAATCCTAGTTCCACCACCAGTTCAAAAGCGTTTATCTGCTGCTCGGCGTACATAGGCCACGCAGCAGTCGGCACTCCGAACCATATGCTCTCCAATGTTGAGTTCCACCCGCAATGCGATACGAACCCTCCGATCGCCTTGTGGGCCAGGACTTCCACCTGCGGGGCCCACCCTATCAGTTTTCCTATCCCGGCCGTCCGATCTAGGAACCTTTCTGGAAGAATCTGGTGAAGGTTCGAGTAATCAGTGGGGGATGGGAACTTGCCTTTTGGCGGGGGTTGCCTTAGAGACCACAAGAAACGGACGCTACTCTGCTCCAGTGCACGCGCGATCTCTTTCACCTGATCCTCATTGAAGCTTCCCATGCTCCCGAAACACAGGAACACAACCGATGCCTCGGGCTGGTCGTCGAGCCACTTGATTATATCGGAACTCTGTTGGATACCACCGCCTGATCCCGGCGGACTGTCGCTCTTCAAGTTCAAGATGGGTCCCACTGGGTAAACAGGCGGGAACGTACTATCTCGCAACGCGCTCAATCCATATGGTTCCAACTCCGAGAATGAGTTTACCAAAATACCCATCGTTTCTCTGGTCCTTCTGGCATGATGAAGATACCCCTGGATGCTATCTTCATCGAGTATAACAGTCGGAAGAACCCGAGTCGGGACCGAATTGACATAATACGGTACGGAAAACTCGGTATCGGAGTTCAACAGCTCGTTAGCGAACTCGGTATCTTTGTCGTAAATCTCTTGGAAATAACATTTGAAACCGAGATAAGAAGCACTAGACGTGAAGTACATGTAGGCGGGGACACCAAATTCGTTAGCGACATCGATGAATGAAGTACAGAACATGTCGATGACAAACCCGGCGAGTTTGGGGGCCGAGTCAGACTCGGCAATAAGCTTGGTTACAGCTTCTTTGACATTTGGTTTCTGCCCGTCTATGAGAAGTTTGAATTGAACAATGAACTTGAATTCTGGATCTATAGGCTCACCTGGAGGAAGGTTGACGAACCGGATTCGGTTTGATTTGGTGGCGAAGAGTGATTCAACGTAGGCGTCTACTTTGGAGTCGATCGGGAACTTGATGATGAGGACGGTGACGGAGAGACGTTTATCTCGATCGACGAGGAGCTTAGCCATCTCGACGGCAGAGATTAAGTGGCCCACACCCGGTGATGGGATGAAGACTAGCTCTGCTATACTCATCCTCGGTTATTGCTTAGTTTCTCAAGTAGTTGACTGTTTGACTTATGTTGTGTGAAGTTGGCAGCGTTATGGGCAAATGACTGTTGTGTTTTATAGTGGATTCTGTGGAAGAAAAACCAAAGAGGGGGGGGGGGGGGGGTCGAGTAATGAACGACGTCATGGCTTTCGCAGCAAAAGACATTAAAATAAAATTAGCTTAAGTGGGCGACCAAGGTGTTTGGGCGACATGAAAATAATAGTATTCAAATCATGGCTTTTGGCGATAAAAATTCCAAATTAGTTTGTTGTTTTCAAGTGTGGTTTCTCATTTAGTACACCATTAGCATGTCTTGTATCCATTTCTCCATTTAGTTTTCTCACATTCTTTCACAATACTATTTCCAGTTTCCATTTAGAACAGAGGGAGGAGCTTGGAAATGGAGCAAAAGCATCATAATGGTACTATCCTCATATTTTCTTCCTCCGTTCGATCGAGGAAACATGCAACTTCTACTGCAAATGAATTCTGAAGTTCGTGTGATAAAACAAACTACAGAAAATCCCAAAATTGAAAGTAAAGAATAAATTAAGTAAAAATACATAAGCAGCTGATGTTAGTATGGTTAACAAACAAGAGGATGGGTAAAGCTCTTTGGAAAAACTAATATATTTTTACCTGAACGAAGTAATATGATACAAATTGGATATTACAACAATCAGACCTCTTTCTTACAACCTAATTAACAAAAAAATATATCATATAGCTGAAAGGGAGGCCCACTTCCCAAGCTCGTAGGGGTCGCCATAATAGTATAGTTTGATTCTATTGGACAGAGACCTTCCTGTTAGCAAAGACTGATACTTGGAACCAGAGTCATCCTGTTCTGCTGGATCGTCCGAATATGCAGTAACATCTCCTAGGAGCTTGAATGTAACTCTACGTGTTTGTATCTCTAGTGGGAAATCAAAGTAAAGTCCAGTTCCAGCCTTAGTTTCAGGCAATCGGTATTCCGCTATGGTTACCATGCTGTGAGGTTCCTGTAGTATTATTGTGCAGAATGATATATCAGTGAAATTTGGTAATCTACGTAGTAGTACATGTCATCTTCTAATATAGGAACATATTCACTTTAACTAGGAGGGAAGGGAGTTAACCTCGCTAGAGGACTTGATATTCTAATAGCAGTATTCACAGAGGAGTTGCTGAAAATACCTGTAGAAAAGATACTTGCAGATATAATACAGCAGGAGAGATGTGCCTGTCTTCTAAAATTGTCTCTGGATCAGTACCAAATCCCAAATCTAATGGTGAATGAGTAACTCGAGGTTTTATTGCGCTGAAAGACTCTAGACGAAATCCACAAATCAGGGGTGATGCAAGGGAGATATACTGCTCCAGAACAAGATCATTATCCACAAGCCTCTCAGCCTCAATCGGAACCTAAGTTGAATTGAGATAATTATTACCAGAAATTAGACATCGGTTGGCATTTTTGGGAAAGCTAGAAACAGAGATTGTACCTTGAATCTATTTAATTGTGGAGCTCTATCCGACCAGCCCCCCCTTATGTTCATCTGATCAGAGGCTGGTGCTTCAAGCCCAATTTCATTTCTCACCGAGCTTCCGACTACAAGAATTCTTTTAGCATGAAGAGAAGGATCACTTTCAACTGATCCCCCAAAAGAGGCTCGTCTTTTTGGTTCCGCAAAAGGGTTTTCATCCATAGACAATAAATTGAGGTTTTTCTCGAAATTAACAGAACTTGAACCAGGTCGCTGAAGACGTAATGTAATCCAAATAATACGGCATCGAATGGGATTCTTAAAAGTGAATCTCACATGTCTAGGTGTTTTATGTTCTCTAGGATCCTTTTCTGGCCCATAAAATTCCGAATTAGACCTAATCAAGGATTGGACATCCCACTTTCCCATGCATGATCTTTCTTCCTTCTGTATCACATTGCTAGCCCAGATTTGCACCTGTATTAACAGGAGTAATAGTAAGAAAATAGTACCCGGATGAGCTATGCTTTCATCTCAACATATGAGTCTATTACCTACATCATTCGACTTCAACTTAAATTTTATCAGAGGAGAAAGAAGGAAATAAGTATATCACTATACTTACATTGGGAACGTCAGAGTCTGAATAACCACATGGGCTAACGAGTAAGATGACCCCACTAACATCGGAAGGGGTGCCGAGAACGACAACAAATTCGACAGATGTAGCACCGGAAGGAGCTTTCCAATATGAATCTGGTGATCCAGAAGTTAATGGAGCAAGTAAGGAAAGGGGTGGTGCAGAATTGGTAGCTGACTCAACCTACAATTGCATGGTTGCAACGTTGAATTAAATATAGCATACTGGTGATCCATTTTTATTGATGCATCTTTTCTCAAATGAACAAAAGCATACTGTTTCTGGTCTTCCAGAAAAATTGGTGAAATAGTGTATAAGGGAGAATTATTATATTTTTTGAGTATCAAACTGTATAAGGGATAGTTGATGGAGTTTGATGACAGATATTAAAAGAGTAGACTAATGACAGTACCGAGTGTAAGAAGCTGGCAAATGGAAATTCAGCAAGGGATTTCTCTCCATCGAGTAGCTTTTGAATGACTAGATCGGGTTTCTGGTTAACAGAAGAGTGATTTCTTTCAGAAATTGGGTCCATTATTGATGATCGTACCACCTGGTTCAAAGCGTTAAGTGCAGCATTGTCGGCTCGGGATTTCCTTCGTAGGCTAATCAGGACCCGGATGTAGTCCAACATCAATGCTTCAAGCACGATGTCATTACAGCAACGTTTACAAATAACACCATCCATTCCAGATGCGCGATTCAAGGACACATCAACTTGGCTGCCATGGTTGGATCCTCCTTCGCTTAAGACAGAATTGTAGTTTGAGGTCTCCCTTGTGCTGGAGCTTGCAACAAGAAGAGCCCCTCTTCCAGCGCAACAAACTTTACAAACCTTCCTTTCACATTGAGAACATAAAAAAACTGATTGTGAAGCTACAGCAGAAGACCCTGTAGAAGGCTTATAAGCTTGTGTTTTGACTTCAGCATGGACCTCACAAGCTCCACCACAGCAACTTTCTTCCATTCCTGTATTATTCCAGAAATCTAATACATCGTCTGTAGACTCAAGACCGATAGAAGCAGTAATTTTGTCCTCTAGCGAAGCTTGCCCAAGCTGTGCGAGGATGTTTGCGGCTCTGCATAATCTTCCTAGGGAAGCTTCATCAATCAAAAGATTAGGGTTTATAGTAGCAGGATCAGTTCCGGTTGATAATAAAGCTCTATCCCTTTCAGCAGCTGAAAGATTCAAACGGAGGCGCTCAATTTCAAGTTTCATAGCTTCTACAAAATCTAGTTTTCTTACCTGCATCATTGCGTGGTTAGACTGGTCAAACGTCACTATCAGGGTTGCATATCTTTAAACTAAAAAGACTAACATAGACTTGAAAAACACTGGCCTCAAAAAACTATACTTATTGCTTCAACCAGTCATTATCTTGATGAAGAATACAGAAACACGCATGCAGGTTTTGATCGCTGAGAGCATTTAGCAAATACAGTAGTTTACAAGGAATGTGAGAACTGAACTTGCACACCAGAATGAAACCTGGCCTTGGCCAATAACATCACAAAGTAGAATGTAATAGAATTACTAATATATAATAAGAAACTGCATTACCAGTTGTGGCCCTGCAATGGATTTCAGATAATTTATGTACTGCTGGGAACTACTTTCTGCATGTCTCCTGTCTCTGGTTGAAGGTATTTGTCGCTCAATTTCATCACCATGATAATCAACAACAGCTTGGTCCAAGAAATCAAAAATATCACCACCCTCATGTGGAACAGTTCCAGTAACTGGTTCAGAAATTGGTTCTGAGACTGTGGCCTCTCCAGTTAACAGATCAATCCACTGGTTGGAAGAAGCACTATGATTTGTCGCCAATGACACATTTTCGTTCATGGAGGAGCCTAAAAATAGATTGTTTCCTGAACCTGAGCTAAAGGGGTTAGTTTCCTTCTGATATTTTTTGGTGAGGGTAGCTAATCTAGCGCCCGCTCCTTCATTATTAAATACACCCTTCCATGGAAGGGACGCTCCAAGTATCTCTATCTGCAACATATTTAAGCACATACATATTATCAAGCAGAATATATAGAAATATCCAACCCCAAATTATGTTTTATAAAATATATAAGCATCAAGCAACACAGAGGAAGACCCAAAAGAGAAAAAAAAAAAAAGACAAAAGTGCTTCTAGTTCTTGTTATAGTAACATGTTTAAATTTGCTTCTCACCTCACCAAAAGTCATAGGCCCTTTGTCAGAGACAGCAGGAAAAAATGTAAGCGCTACCACACGGGTAAGGAAGTCCAATTCACCCTCCAGCTCTTCAAAATCATACAAAAATGAAAGGCTGGAAGAATCTTGAGAATGGAGGCGTGCACCTACTCCTGTGACAGCCATGTCTTCAGCACTAATTGACCCCGGTAGGGGTATTGAAAGGTTTGTCCCACTTTCACACTGAGGTATGGATGCACCCTGCCAACAAAGACATATATGAATAAACTAATCAAATATAAAAGCACTTTAACACTGAGGTATGAATGCAAAATATTGAGGTAGAAAGGGAGAGATGCATAAGAGAGAAAATGCAACCTCTACAATTAATTTTAGCCCATCTAAATTGCGTCCAGTCCTTATATCAACCGTTGCAGGATAAGTCGAATCATCGGCACCATGGGCTACAGTGAGAAGAAGCTGACAAACATGGCAAGGCTCCCCTAGATAGATAAAAAGTTCCACAACATCTGCAGCCTGTGGGCAAACCTGCAGGACAAAGAGCATTTCCCATAGGATGGGTCTTATTCATGAGGTAGACAAGAATTTAACCAATAAAGATCATTGTCAGATAAATTCAGTTAAAAGATAAATTTTGATACCCAGATCATGTCTTTTCTTTTATAACTCAGAAGACTAGATCCGCCGTTCGAGCTTGGAAACATGTTTGCGACAGGTTTAAGTAAGAAACCAGATGGTCGAGAGGGTACCTGTAATGAGCAACATATCAGACAACAATGGATTGACAGATAAAACGGCAGTATGACTACCATCAGAAAGTCCAAACTGAAAAGTTGGATCACTATCGACTATACTCCAAAAAGTAAAAACTGAAATACTTCCATAAACACAATATGTGGAACATAAAAAGTTCAACAAGCAGAATGCATAATAAATTGAAAGGCTAATTTCAGCAAACAGAACACACGTAAGGAAAAAATATCGCATATAATGAAAATAATAATTCAGATACTTTTATTCCCATACTAAAATAAGTTATCCATGAACATAATAAGTGACATTATTGACATTTTGGTTGCTAGACATACCACAAGAAGAAATATCTGAGAATAACATACATTTAGAGGCTGAATTGGTATTGATGGAAGATGCTTGAAAAGCCTCATCCCGAGAAACATCTCCAATTGCTTCTGCCGAGAGCTATCTACAATTGCATTTTTATATCTTCTCTGTAGAGTAATTTTCATATTTTGTGCTACAGAAAACTGCTTAAACTTTCCTCCATCATCATTGAAAATGCTAAGTATTTGACTGTGCATGGCTTTAGAACCAGTATAAATTGTGGCATGAATATCACCAGCAAGCAGAAATAGATCAGCTAGCTGAGACACTGGGAATAAAATCGTTGATCTTTTGAACTCCTCAAATGCCATGTCAAATTTTTTCCAAGGTTTATCCGGACAGGGATGATTCCATGTCGTAGTCCTTGTATTATGATCGATAAAAAATGTTTTTCCTGTTACAGCATCAGACCGTTTCTCCCAGCCCGGAGGCAGTGGAGCTGTATATCCACCATAGTCATTCCTGGATTGATAACCCGATTCCCAATCACTATCCAATGATATCCCAAGCCGCCTACATTGCTCCACAAAAACTTGGAGGGCACCAAAATAACTAGCGGCATTTGTTCTATCCAAAGAATCTGCACAGTTGTACCTTATAACTCCATTTTGATGTGATCTTATGCAGAAGGCGCCTTCAAAATCATCATTACAAATGACTTCGCCTCTGCAATCTTTAATTCGTTGTCGGTTTGGTAAATAATCCCCTTCGGAAATTCCTATTAACATAGTGGGCGCTTTTAGAAGTTTCCATAAGCCTTCAATTGTTTGCTGTTCACCCTTTAATTTGACACTCGCATGCCAGTCATAATTTATCAAATGTGTTCGTGTCTGAGGAAGTTTCCCAGATGACTTTATGTAGTTCATAGACTCCGCAAAATGCTGAACTAAAATACGTTCTGACTTGCCTTCTCCATTCCTAAGCAAATTGATGCACACTATTGGAACCAAAGCCTTTCTGTTCTGATTCCCTCCGCCACCTACATCTCCATCTAGGTTTCGGGTATCATATCTCTTACTCAGCCTCTGATAGTACTGTGCGCTTCCTTTATAAGGATCACGCTCTGAAACATATATTTCTGCTTCTGCAGCAGTCATTTTCAATTCTGCTCCCCACCAAATTGGAATTGTTCCCCGTCTCCATATATAAGTGTTGAAAGGAATACTCAGGCCAGCTCTCTTAGGAATCCATACAAGCTGTTCACACTCAACTTCATTTCCTGACAAATTCACATTTTTCGAAAGTTATTCTCCGGCAGTCCAACAAAACATAATGTGTCCAAGTTTGTGGACAGACTGGAAGGAATTAGCATTACAAGCTTAAGGAGAAATGAAAGCAACACAAATAAACAGATCGCACAATTACTTGAGTTCTAAGCAAGTCTTCTGCAAAATTCATCGATAGATGTTAAATTTGATTCCAAGAACGGTAAGCTGATCATAATACCTGTGCTGAAGCATGAATTTAGTCCTCGAGCCAAATATCGAGTGCCGGGATGCAGCCTGCTCCTACGAGCAATGAGTGCAACCAAACCTTCGACCTGACCAGAGCTCCCAAAATTTCGATATTCTGCAAATCCCTACACAACATTATAACCTCAGATAATATGCCACGTGAAATTCTAATATGGCAGGGAAAAGAGAGGAAAAAGAAAAGAAAAACCAACAACGACTACAACGAAGAAGATAGTACCACCAATCACGAAACAAAACCTGGAGAAGCTTAACGCAAAGGTTTGGCAATCCAATATTTTTGAAAGGCATCGAAAACCAATCGTTCCAAATGAATTCCTGATCAGGGTCGTCTAGCGGAAATCTACTCGGAAATGGCCTTGTAATATCTCTAGACTCACAAAAAAAGTACTTCCCGTCAATATCATGCTCCATCAAATCCTGAACATTCTTCATCTCTCCTTTCCCCTGTGGCTGCGGATTGTGCAACGGCACCTTGATCCACTGGCTCTCCACCACAGTGTAAATACATCCTCCGCCGGGAAAATTAGGCACGCTGGGAATGATATTGGTTGCGATGAGGAGTAATCCAAAGCTTCCCAATGCAGCATAACCTAAGACCGCTCTGGCGTAGCTAGTAGCCTTGCAGACCCATCGCGATCCGTTCGTGAGAGATTCAATGGCCTGCTTCTCCGACTTGAAGAGGTCAAGGCCAGGTTTGGCGTGGTACCGGAGACCTCCGGTGGTCGGATCGATGTAGATCAGCTGAGTTTCAGTTTGCGAAGATAAGCTGGCGACTATGTAGACTTCGCCGGTATCGAGTGTGAGAACGACTATGGACGTACCTCTCGATCCACCACCACCGCCACCTCCACCGGAGATGGTCGGTGAGATAGATATCGGCGGAGAGAAATCCAGCGTGAGGAATTTGAAGACCTATCCGAAGATAATTTGTGGAGCGGGAGGGAGATGAACAGAGATGAGAAGAAAAGTCCAGGTGGTGAGGTGGGCTTCTTTTTCTTCGTTGTTCGGTTGTAAATTGAATTAATCGTCAATTTAAAAAAAAAAAAAGAAGATTATTGCAATGTAAACTAGTATTTTCCGTTTTTTGGGTCATATGAATTGGGCCGGCCCATGATTTAACTACATGATTACCGCGAAAAATTTTATTTGGTGGCCTGAAAATATAATTGGGCTGCGCCATATTCAAAAGCCCAACTGTAATCAGACAGAGGGGTAGACAAGTACAAATCCGATTCCAACGGTTACCTTTCAATTTGTCCTCTGCCCCTTCTTCCTCTGCTGCACAGATATAGAAGAAGAATCTAATCTCACAGCTTTCAAACCAAACCAGAAAGAGAGAAAGAGGAAGAAAATCAGAAATGAAGATGTATTCAGATGAAGAAGATGAAGAGAGAGAGAGGCTGATCAAAGTGGTGGAGTATTTGCAGCCATTGATGTCTAAAGAGCTACTCTGCAAGTTTCCGGATAACTCCGCCTTCGATTTCGACTACTCGCAGAGCTCGATCTGGTCCCCCCTCGCCCCTCGCCATCACCGTCCCATGGATTTGGACTCGGATTTTGCTTTGAGTCTGAAGCTGGTGACCCCTCTAAAGCTCTCTCACGACTATGAAATGGTGGACCAGAAGAGCAGCATCAAGAAAGTCACTTCTAGTATGAAGAAGAAGATCGTCAACAGTGGGTTTTTCTTTAATCTTAATCTTTTGAAGACGGCCAAGAAGAAGAAGAAGAAGATTACGGCACCTAATTTCTCTCCGACTCCGGTAAAGGGCACTTGTTATCCCACCTGCAGAAAGGTAATTCTTAAATCTTTGTAAATCTGTTTTTTTTTTCTTTTTTTCTGGGCTCCTTTTTTCTCAATTGTTTAAGTTGTGTTGTTGCAGGGGTGGAGTGAGGTGCTGAAAGCTGCTACTAAACATTTCAAGAAGAAGAAGAAGAAGAAGAAGAAGAGAGATTCTATGGCTCAAATGAAGATCTCCAACTACGTTACTGACGGCTGCATATGATACGAGGACTTAGTTCTGCTGTGTTTTTGTTTTATCTGTTCCTGTTGTTGGCCAAATTAGGCTTTTATTAGCTTTATTAAACTATTAGTCAGAGAATGTTTTCTTGCTTGTAGTAATTGCTTGTAGCAATGATAAATCGGTTTACATATAAACAAAGAACGTAAAATTTTGGACACCAAATGGCATATCAAACTTTTGAATTTGATTTTTGGAGAAATATTTGATCCTAAACTAAGTCTATTATTCCACAATAAAGTCTCATCATTTCGATGCAGTATATTTTATCGTTGAACTAAGATTAATGCAAAACCCCTCGAATGATTTTTATATTCAAATTAGGAACCATCAATGTATGTGGCATTTAGGACATCCTAGAATTCTCCAAACAAAAAAAAAAGAAAAAAAAAATATATATATATATATAAGTTGACTGTTTTAAATACAGAATCTATATACAGTTTAGTTTTAGGAGGAGTATTAACATGTTACTGTGGAAATTTACTTTTCAAGGATTTAACGAAAACAAGTGACAAGAACATTAAACGTACATCTCTTTGAGTGGAAAGCAAGCAAGACAAGACAAGACAAGAAAAGCAAACTAGGGCAGAAAGAAATCTAAAATTCCATCAACTTCATTTTTCTCATCTGCCAAGCAAGAATATAATCTGATTATTACTCTGCTTTCATGGCCACTCAATCACTTCAAGTTTCAGTATCACTTTACCTCTCAGGAGTCTATATCTATCTCTCTAGTGATTGTTTAGAGCAAAAGAGTGTTGGCCTCCTCTCAATTAAATGGAGATCAGACAATGCATTCTAATAATCTCCATTGCTATTCTAGTCACCACCATCTTCATCAATCCAACTGGTAACATCCTGTCATTGCTTCTTCATTAAATTTTCTTGTTTCATGATTACGTATGTTGTATATGGTGGTGCAGTTGCTGCAGCTTATTCAAGAAGGTTGAAGTTCCAAGACAACAGATTGATGAAGAAGGTTAAGATACTAACTCACTTCGAACAGGAAGACCCAAAATTCCCATTCTATATTCCCTCCAGCATTTCTGCTCAAGAATATGCTTTGAGCTCTCCACTCTTTCTCCCGCCTTTTGATTCATTAGCACCACTCCCTTTACCACCTTTACCTCCACCACAACCGCTTTCACCACCGCCACCTTTCAGGCCCATTAATGTTCCTCTCCAAAGCCCACCTCCCCCTCCAGGCTCTGTCACTGCTATACCACCTCTGTACTACATCCCAAGTCCTCCATATCTTGAAGGGCCTCCCTCTGCCTCACCTAGACATGCCCCGAGCCCACCTAAGCACAGGAACCCAAGCTCACCAGCTTTCCTCCCTCCGTTCGTTTACCCACCACCATTAACAGTAGCACCCCCTCCTCCACGACGTAAGAAACCAGTGCAGACTGGGACTGTGTGGTGCGTTGCAAAGCCAACCGTACCTGATCCAATAATCCAAGAAGCCATGGACTATGCTTGTTCAACTGGGGCGGACTGTAAACTAATTCAGCCCAATGGGCCTTGTTACAAACCCGATACCCTGTTAGCCCATGCCTCTTTTGCTTTCAATAGCTACTGGAAAAGTACCAAAGAGGGTGGCGGCACGTGTGATTTTGGTGGCACTGCCATGCTTGTTACAGTCGATCCAAGTAAGACTTCTAGTCCTCCAAATCTATGTTACATTCTAAACATTCAATTCTCATCTCATATATTTGACATTCTAACATGTAACCATGCATGCATGCAGGTTTTGATGGCTGCAGTTTCATCTTCAACTAAGGGTTGTCCCTAGTTAAGTTGAACATAATAAATAAAGACAACCTCTTTCTCTCACACTCTCTCTAGCAAAGAGTGGAATTTGGGGAAACAGACATGTACAATAGTTAGATATATGTCATACTTGTAGCATTTAAGACATTCAGCCTTGGATATTGGGATCCAATATTAGGACTTTTGGCTTTGAGTTAAATAAGGACATTTTGTGTAATGAATGTTGTCCTCTTGTTCTCAGCCTCTAATTTGTAATCATTCATATGGAATATTTCTAATGTGATCAACACGTGTAAATTTCGAACTTTTACCTTAACTTGGTAGAATTGAATCGCAAGTCCCAGTCCTGTGGCAACGAGACCAAACACCTTGAATCTTTACCTATAAATAATCAAGAAGACAAAAACTAATTAACAGACCAGACGAGTATTAAAGTAAGTTACTTCACTTCTTGAACGTGATTTAAGTAAAGAGATAATAAGGGTTCAAAATGATAATATGCTGTACCTGCTATTTAGGGCAACTTTTGGCAGTAATTGTTGATAACTCCATATTTGCGTTGAAAAACTGACAATTAATCAAATTAATGGCTCATTAGCCTACAGTCACACATGTCACTATATCATGCCACAATCAAGGGATTCCGTTTGACTAATTGAGCCATAAGCACATGAGCTTGTGAAGATCACAATTCACAAGTAAAAGTATTAATACAGGACAAGGGATCAAAACTGCAATCATATCTACATATAGCAGATCTCGACATGTTGTGTAGCTAGGGCTCTTAATTTTGAGCAAAAATGTCGTAAGAATACTGGTAGATGGAACATTACATCCTTATTACTCTCGAATATAATTGGATTAAGTTATGGCCGACATCCATGGATTCAATAGACAAGGATGGGGTCTATAATATCTGCTATATTCTATGGATAAAAAAAGACAATCGCTATCCGTGACTGAAAAGAAAAAAAACCTGTGTTCTTTACAGAACAGTTGGATTTTCTTTCTTTATCTCCTTTTTTTGTTTGTTTTTTTTTTAATAATGCAGTAAGGATTGAGTTAGTGTAGAACAGAGAGTCTCACCTCACATGCTCAATAATTGTTATCTCTATCTCATTCACGGGCTAAATAGTTCACTAAATGTTAAAAAAAGAAAAAGAAAAAAATAGAAAGAAAGGCACTAAATTGCTATTGTAAAGACGCGTTTTAATTACAATCTTGGTAAATGCCACGCATTGTCGCCTTCCAAATTGTGTGATATTTTTGTTCCCTCCCTTACATACCCTAACTTCTAGTTTTTTAAATTGTGAATTTTGCAAAAATTTCCTCGTACAAATTAAGATGTAGGGCTCATATGCATGAATCAAATTTCCGTGCAATTGGATTTGTGGTGAGGCTCAAGTCAATGTATCAAGACAAAAGATTGAAATAAAAATCCATTGCACGATCATGTCATCTCTCTCTCACTCTATAAGAGGCTCAATGCATGAGATTGAGTTTCTCATAATTATAAAATAATCCTTTCTACTCCCCTATGTGAAGTGTTAAGAGACCATCTTCTTCTTCACTCTCTTTGAAGATGGCGAAGCATGGCTTGGCTAATGCCTTAGTACTTCTCCTCAACTTATCCTTCTTCCTCAATACTCTTGCTTGCCCATATTGTCCATACCCATCTCCTCATGAAAGACCACCAAAGTTGCCCCCAAAGCTTCCTCCAAAACACACTCCCATTATAAAACCACCCCACCCTCCTGTAGGGAAGCCCCCGGAAGGGTCTAAACCTCCAAAGAAGGAGACACCTTGCCCACCACCACCTGCTCATTATCCCCACCCACCCAAATCACCCAAACCACCAGTCGTAAAACCACCCCATCACCAAAAACCGCCAGTAGTAAAACCACCCTACAATCCAAAACCACCGGTTGTCAAGCCACCCTATCACCCAAAACCGCCGGTTGTTAAACCACCCTACCATCCAAAACCGCCGGTTGTAAAGCCACCCTATTACCCAAAACCGCCGGTTGTTAAACCACCCCACTACCCGAAACCCCCTGTTGTAAAACCACCCTACCATCCAAGACCTCCAGTCGTAAAGCCGCCGTACCACCCAAAACCACCTTTTGTCAAGCCACCGGTTAGTCCTAAACCCCCCATTGTACATCCACCCTATGTTCCTGTACCTCCCATTGTACACCCACCCCATGTTCCTCTACCTCCCATTGTACATCCCCCCTATGTTCCTAAGCCTCCCATTGTGTTCCCGCCAAATCCACCCATCGTAAAACCACCTATTGCATATCCACCGGTTACTCCAAAACCACCTGTTGTCCAACCCCCACCCTATGTACCTAAGCCGCCCGTGGTACAACCTCCACCCTATGTTCCAAAACCACCTGTTGTCCAACCCCCACCCTATGTACCTAAGCCACCCGTGGTACAACCTCCACCCTATGTTCCAAAACCACCTGTTGTCCAACCCCCACCCTATGTACCTAAGCCGCCCGTTGTACAACCTCCACCCTATGTTCCAAAACCACCTGTTGTCCAACCCCCACCCTATGTACCTAAGCCGCCCATTGTACAACCTCCACCCTATGTACCTAAGCCGCCCGTTGTACAACCTCCACCCTATGTTCCAAAACCGCCTGTGGTTCAACCTCCACCCTATGTTCCAGCACCACCTGTTGTCCAACCACCACCTTATGTACCTAACCCGCCCATTGTACTACCTCCACCGCCACCAGTGGTTGTGCCGACACCTCCGGTGGTTAATCCACCCCCAGTTGTTCCAAGACCTCCTCCGAGTGAAACGCCATGTCCACCACCACCACCTACTCCGACCCCCCCGGCTCAACAGACGTGTCCTATTGATACTCTAAAGCTAGGTGCATGTGTGGATGTCCTAGGTGGGCTTATTCACATTGGAATAGGGAGTAGTGCTAAGGACACATGTTGTCCTGTGCTTCAAGGGTTGTTGGATTTGGACGCTGCTGTTTGTCTCTGTACCACTATTAAAGCTAAGCTTCTTAATATCAACATCATCATACCTATTGCTCTTCAAGTCCTCATTGACTGTGGTAAAACCCCACCTGAAGGATTCAAATGCCCTGCCTAACCTATCTAATCTCACACGGTAAAAACTTATACTTCATGTCATAAAGGCATTTAGTATGTAAAATTTGTGATGTTTTAACTAATCAGCTTGTTTTAAAATGTTGAATGGTTGCAGGACAAGATCAGTATTGTTCAAGTTTGATTTTAGCAGGCAATAATTTCCAGTCAAACAAAGAGGGAAAGAAGAAAGCTGGTTCTGAAGAATTTTTATGTATTTTATGTTTGTGTTTTGTTTGTTAACTTTCACAGTAGGTCAAAAACTAGTGCATGATTGAAAAAAACAAGTGCATGGTTGAAAACTGTGACCGTTTGGTTGTATGCTGCAGTAATATATGATTACATTATATTTCTTTTTGTATGAACCTCATCTCCTTAATATATGTCGGTTTTCGTTTTATTTGTGCAGTAGAGCGTAGATGGGTATCTAGCCATCTAGGTGCAGAACTTATACAAGAAAAGTGTAAACGCCAAAATCAAAGAAGACAGCAATTAAGAAATCTGAAATTGCAAACAAAAATTGCAAAAAAAAAAAGTAGTAATCAGCTAAATGCATTTTTACAAAGATTATAACTCAATGTGACCCGAATTTGTTAATCATTCAGAGGGGAAAATACATTTTCAAGAGTTACAGAGAACCGATCGAACAAATGAAATCAACGGAATCCCTGAGGTATTAGCCAATTGATGATCTAGACTCAACAGATTCATGAGAATTCCGATAAATTTAGCATGTTAAAAATAAAGAAAAAAGAACAAAGAATTCCAGAGATAAACTTGTAGAGAAGAGTTCAATGAACGAGGGAAAACCTGAAAACGGCGATGTGGCATGAGCGAGAGCGGAAAAGTAGGAAAATGAAACCTGCCGGCTGCCGATGCACAGAGGCGCGACGGACGGAGGAGAAAGAGAGAACGGCGAGGATCTGAAAAACAAAAAATGAAATGGAAAATGGATTGAGAAATCGCACGCGGGAATAAGGCGCGGGAAAGACCGGAGAAATAAAAACTGACCAGTTTTTTAAAAACCGTTCATAGTCCAGCCCCTAAGGCCCGTACTGAAGGGCCCATTGGTTTTTCAGGCCCAAAAAAAAACGCTGCAAACTGAATTTAACGCGGAAGGGGAGTCAGTCACCAGCAGTTTCGCGCCTCCGTCACGTCGGTTCCAATCTCCAATCCTCTGCTAAAACCCTACCAGGACTTGTCGTTTCCTTAAGGAGGTTTTACATCCCAAACGCACTCTCTCTCTTTCCATCTCTCTCAGAAGCAGATAAATTTTGCTGTTGGAGAAAAAAGGATCAAAGGAATCTTATGAGAATTTATCCAATCTCGAATGGGGAAGCAGTTCGGCGGCAAACGGAGTAAGTCTCTCACTATAGTCTCCCTCTTGTCTCTTGTATTTTCAGCTTGTCTGTTATGGAATTCAGGGATGAAAAAAAAAAACGGAATTTCGAAACCGAAGTTTCGGTTTCGGGGTTCTTCTAGCTCGCGAGTTCTAATAGTTTGGCTAAGAAAGTTCAGAAATTTCAATAGAGCGAGCTCACTATGAGGATTGTTACGGTTGTTTTGGTTAGAAGTGTTATAGACGGAGCCTATGTTTATTTTTCTTGGATGTTCTTACTTATGCTGTATAGCTCAATACGAAGAAGAATGCTAATCGGAGAGTTATGGTTTTGAATTTTAGCAGGATTTAAGAGATCCAAAGCGACAAATAAGATGTCTAACGTTAATAGGCCTGTGAAAAAGAGTCGCCATTTAGAAAAGGAGGTTGTTGATAGCCCATCTCCAAGCTCCTCGGGTATGTTGTTTTGAATTTGTTTTTGTTGTTTACAAGTGCTCTTGATTACTAAAACCAGCTAACTTTCCATGTTCTTCTTTATTTGACTGTGCTCGGTTTTGGCTGTCTAATCACATCGGCATGGAAATAGTATACTAGTTGATGCCGTATTTCATATTGATTACCCTTTTGGTGAATTTTATCACAATGTAGAAGTGTCATTGGGGGAACAAGCAACTGGTGAGACTTCTGAAGAAGAGGTAGTATACAAAGAGCGTTCGATGTATGATAATTTATTGACGACGCTGCAGGCATCTGGAAAATCTGCTGTGGATGAATTTGATAAGAGGTATGCTCTAGTAGTATTCAGATGCTAGTCTGAGTAGTGCCGTTTTTAAAAAGAGGATTTCTTAGTATGTGAATGGCTATTACTGAAATTTTTTTTCGAAGAATCAATCACATTGCCTTAAATTTGAAGGAGCATTTGAGTATAGATCTTTCAAGTCGTGCAAATTCCATCAGAGAATATATTTGTCTTCTATCCCTAGAGAGACCATCGTTGTTTTATATTATTCACATCCAAACTTCACTCTCTATATAAAGCTATTTTTGTAATTTTTCTTTCTCCAAGTTATCTGGATTCTAAATGGTCTTAAAGAGAGATGAAATCTTATTTCTTATTTCTTATTTTGATATTTCTTTTTTCTGTTTGTTTTATTTATTTTTTGTTTTTTTGTGCACAATAAAAGTGAAGATGAAAGCGAAGCAGACAAAGATGAGGATGAGGATTCTGAATCTTTAAGCATGGAAGAGGACGACAATAGTGAAGAAGGTGAGACCCAGCAGAGCTTTTAAGATTTTGTATAGTAAGAATCAATGTACATCTTCATATGATGACTTTTCAATAAGTTATCATTTTTTTTGGGTCTATACATATCAATATCATATGTAAACAACTGCATATAATTACAAAAGTTATAAAATGGAAACCTTCAACAATTGTTATTCTGCGTCTATTGTAGTTTGCTCGAAATCTTATATAAGAGATCCCATTGCACTGTGCATTTAATTTTAAACAAATAGTAATCTTCTGAAAAATGGAGAGAAACATTTAATTCATTTACATAGTAAAAAATGAAAACCCAATAAACTGACTTAATATCTTTTGTTTAAAAATAAATGGGGTTTTAGTCCATCCTGCAGATGGATTAGTGTTTTTCCATAGCTGTTTGCAGTTTATTATGTAAATTTACCACTAGTGAGGTTTGGATATTCACCTTTTCCTCTTATCACAGTCTTGCCATGACATGCATTACTTTTCGCTTTTAGTCATTTTCCCATTCCCAATGTTAACTGCTGCAATTGTTTGATGCACATGAATATCTATAGAACCAGGGACCGGTATTGCGAAGCAAAGTGAAGATGATGAATCTGATGATGACACTGTGGTCTCTGATGCGGACCAAGAGAAGGACCTGGTTGTCAATGGTCAAACTGCTTCTGAAACATTGGTGCCTATGAGGTCCCCTCACCCTCTCTTTTTTTTTTTTTTGGGTTTAAACTCAAGTCTGTTGGTTGTGTGGTCATTTCATGCTCATTATCTTACTTATGCAGTGCCTTTCATAGACACTTGGGACATGAGCTATCATCAGAAGACGTACAGAAACTTTCCTCAATGAAATGGAAGTATATATGGGAGGTTCCTGCTTCTGTAATACCAAATTGCAAGTGGAAAGGGACTGGAGAGTGTTTTCTGAATGTATGCCCTATGTCTTTCTGCTCATATTTCTATATTGACTATAGTCATGAATAACTCGGAATTTGTGAATTGATTTTTATTTGTGGAATTATTATTTTTGTTGTTAGGTTTGATTTATCATGTATTATATTGATGTATTTGTAGGATCCTGCTGAGAATAGTTCTCCCTATGATCTTAAGGGAAGCTTGTATGAACACTGGTCAGAATTGTATAAGAAATCTGGAGGAAAGGATTTCCACTCCTCCAAAGAAAGATCATTCTTCTCTCTTTGTAAGTGAGCCTCGTCAAATCAGTAGAGTCTTGTGTGTTATATCAAATGTATGTTGTAAATATGAATGTTGATACTTCTATCAATTGTGTGTTATATATAAAGCATTTAGAGGGATCCCTGTTTTTCATAAAATTTTAATTGCTAATTGCCCACCTATTTCTTACAGGTAATAGCTATCGGGATATATTACATGGTGACAAGAAACCTTTCTATCTTAAGGGTCATGAAGACTCGAGAATCATGGATGCATACTTAATGCATTCTGTACGTGCATGCCTCTCTGCCCTGCATTTTTCAATGAAGTCATTCCAGTCTTGGTCTTATATAAATTGTAGATTTTCTCTTCCTCTGAAAATAACTAACTTATAAGTATGCCCTGCAGCTGAATCATATTTTAAAAACTAGGGATCTTGTGAGAAAGAATGATGCGGCCAACAGTCGAGCGGCCGAGAATTCAAATGATGAAAGTTTCCATGATCAAGGGTTTACTCGTCCTAAGGTAGTATACCTATTGGAGCCAACTCTCATGATCTGGTTATTAGCTCCCTACCTCTTTCCTTGGATGCTTGAAACTCTAATTCAGATGAAAATATTTTTGTCAGTGCAGTTATTCAATGAAAAGCTTGCTTAATAGGGTTATGCCTGTAATAACTGAAAAATGCTCACGTCACCCATACCCAACAATGTCTGATCTTGTGTTTATTACACCAATTCATATTGTATGTAGTGTAGTTCCATATGTGTCTAAAGACATATCAATCAAGAAATGGGCAAAGAAATAAAAGACAGTACTAATAAATTTTAATGGGTATTGCATATACAGGTCATCTATGGAGTGTGATTCTCCTATCTATAACAACACAGCTGTGTATTTTCTTGATTATTCCATCTAAAATATTTGAGTGTGCCAGATTTTGATTTTATTGCCACTTGCCGTCATCATGCTTCGTGTTGTTAGAAGGCTGGTAGAACTCGCACCTTCAAAGTACAAGGTATGCAGTGTTAACAGCTAAGGCTGAGAATGTTGCCTAAGGTTTCTGAATTAATGCCCATTTATTTGCCGAATTATAGATCGTCAAGGGGCATCTTGATCGTCTAGATGAAAAATTTGGAACTCAAGATTTTGGAAATGGAGACAATAATGGAAGTAGCCAGCAATCTACAAACTCTAAATTTCACGAGTCGTCAAAACCTTCTGATTATGAAGCACTTTTTAGTGGGAATTTTAGTGATTGCTTTATGATTGGCATCAAGTTCACGAGGTAACTTTTTTATACCAATCATTACTTTTATTAGAAGTTATCCCTTACCCCTTGAGCAACTGTAACTTTATGATGCATATATGTACTTTAGTCTGCAACATAAGAGTATCGTCAAAGACATGAAACCAAGTATAATATTTATGTCATATATCAGTAATAAAATTTTTTATGAGAAACTGAGTATTCTTGGTGGTCCTTCTCTTCCTTATGAAAGGTGTTATAACAGATATCATGTAATTCCCTAATGACTAATGTTCGGTCTTTTTATTTTCTTCCCTTTTTCTTCATTATCTTGCAGAAATAGCATTAAGCTATTCAATGATTTCTATTCTTCAGACATGATTGTTGCGTCACCTCTTGGTTTGGTTACTGTAAGGGCTTCACACTTTTTATTAATCTTCATCTTTGCAGTTTTTAATTTCTTTTCCATCTTGCAAGCTTTTAATATTTTTCTTAAGCTCAATCTGCAGGGATCCTAATTTAATGATCAAAATATAGTACTTTGTTTTCACACTAACTACTGAAATGGGCAGCACATATAAACGTTTTTTCAATAAATGTGTCAACACTAAATAGAATAATAAAAATGGCGATGCTTGATATAAAGGGTGGATATGCTGTTTTCCCTTTTCAGGGTTAAGGAAAAATTATGTGCTTGTTGGTATTTGTGACTTTTTATATTTACATGTGTCCTATGCACAACTTGAATGTGTAGATTGAAATTGTCAGGCAGTAGCATACAGCACCCTAGGCTTTAAGTTCTTTGTGAATTGTATATATTTAAAATTCTGCCAGAGTTCCTGGTTGCTACATCTTTGCTTTTTGTGAATAAACATGCAAATAACGACTTCTTTTTCTTTCAGAAAATAGCGGCGGCTGAGAAAAACAAGGAAAAAGATGTGGACTATCTTTCTTCCATTGAGGTAATTTAATCTTGTGATTTCAGTTTCATGTAGTATGTGTTGATATGCAGCTCTATATTTCTTTTTGATTATGTGCCTTTCTTGGGTAATAAGAAGGTAATAAGAAAGTTGTGATGGATATGAGCAGGTTTTGATCATTGATCATGCGGATATAATAGCAATGCAGGTACAGTTGGCGAAATAAAGCATATATCTAACAGTTCATCTTAATAGATAATGCTTTGTATTTCTTTTTCTCATTCCTTTTATTGCAAATCCAGAATTGGTCGCATGTGACTACTGCTGTTGAAGAAGTGAACAAGAAACCATCCAAGATGCTTAGAACTGACCTAATGCGTATTAGAAGCTTGTATGTTCTTACTGGTCTTCCCAATTTCCTTTACCCTTAAAAAAAAAAAAAAGAACGTGTTTCCAAGGGACAAGATTAGCATGTATTTTGCTGAATTTTTTTTCTGTTACCAATCTTATATCATAAATTATTCTGCAAATGGCACTCTGATAACAGAAGAACTGGTTGTTTTCCTTTTCCAAATGGAAAATATGATATGAACTTTTTTTTTGTTATTATATGTGTTTTCAAATGTATATTAATTCATACAATTGACTCTTATTCAACTTTTGGTTTAGGTATACTAATCTGCATGCAAGGTTTTATAGGCAGTCAATTATTTTGGGTTGTCATTTAAATCCAGGTAATGTCTTCCTTTCTTCTACATGCATATCAGCCTAAGTTTCACGAAGAAATCATTTTGTAAATCTTGTGCATTGCAGCATTGCAGTCTTATCGTGTCTAGCATGATACCTAACTTCAGTTTCCTGTCATTAATGCATTTAAACTCTGATGATTACTTTAAATACACGTTCATTTTTGGTATCTAGAGTTTTAGTATTGACTTTAGGCGACATTCTATATTGATTGTGCATTTAGCTTACAATATTACTTTACTATTCACAGATATAAACGCTTTATTCAACCGTCATTGCTGCAATTATGAAGGAAAGGTATGTTCATTTTATTGCCTACATTGTTATATTGTGTTTGGAGTGTGAACAATGGTGGTTTGTTCCCACCTCAGGGAACAATAGTTCTAGATTTCAAGAACAGTTGGAAAACTATCACTTTTGTACTAGATGTGTAGTTAGAATATGTCACTATTCCTAACAATTTTCATGATGTTCAATATGTGACACTTACAGGTGAGGTTGGTGTGTGAGTATAAAGGTGTTCTCCCAAAAGTGATGCTCCCAGTGAAGCAGGTTTCCCTGCTTAACACCCCTAACTGTTACCTATGTTACTGCTGCTTTTTTATTATGAATATGACGATTCATGTGTGCAATTTTATTTTTTTTTTTCTGTTAAACAGATTTATGAGCGGATTGATGCGGACTCGATAGCAGAAGTTGACAATGCCCGTCTTGAATTTTTTGCGAAGAAGGTTTGTTGAGTTGTATAAACCATACTTAAAATACATAGCTATCCTTGAGTTACAGCATAATTCGTGGGAAGAACTATGTGAAATGGAGAAGGGGTCATTTAAAATAACCTTGATTTTAGATGCTTTAAGTCAGAAAGTGAGATATTAATTAATTTTCATCTTCAGGTGTTTCCAAAGATCAAAGAATCAATTCAGGTAACATAATTTTACCTGAAATGGTAACTTTTACCTACATGTCCAAGTTTGGATTAATCTAATGATCTAAATCTATTCCGCCTCTTCTAAACTTTCATCTTCCATGAAAATTTTTATGCAGGGGGGCATAATGCTATTTGTCAGCTCATACTTTGAGTTTGTTCGACTACGTAATTTTTTGAAGTCTCAGAATGCATCCTTCTGTCTGCTTGGCGAGTAAGATTTTACCTTATCTACTTTTGATTCTTTCTATGCTGTTCCACAGCTTTGTATACTTGATTGCTAAAGTGATTATGCAAAAAAATATTGGCTCTGATCATATTAGGTACACAAAAGATAGTGATATTTCTCGGGCACGAGTTTGGTTTTTTCAAGGACAGCGGAAGATTATGTTGTACACAGAGAGGGCACATTTTTTCAAAAGATATAAGGTAATTAGGTCACCTTACGACTTACTTAGACTTTCTCTTTTTCAGGTTTTACTTCAAATACCCTTTTTGTTTGCTGATAAAATGAGTTTTGTGATGAGTAGATTCGTGGTATTAAGAACTTAATAATATATTCCCTTCCAGAGCGGAAGGAGTTTTACCCCGAGGTGAATATGTTTTTCTTTTTAAATCGGTTTCTTTAATTGATGCATGCTACTGGATCTCTTCTAAGCAGTCCTTAATATCATAATGACAGATCCTAAACATGCTCGATGGCTCTGAAAGCACGTCGTGTGCTGTTCTCTTTTCCCGATTTGACCAGCTGCGGGTAATATTTCGGGGTCTATCAGCTAATTTATATTCTCTTTTGCTACTCTCTTTTTGAGAGAACAGTCATTTGGATGATAGTCTGTATTAATTTCACCTTTTCATGACATGTTTAGTTGGAGAGAATCGTCGGAACTTCAGCAGCTAAAAAGATGGTGAGCTCCGAAAAGAGCGTTTTCGTTTTTTGTTAAAGGATTGTAGCTGATAATTGAATCCGAGTGGCTGCAGAGGAAGGAGAAGCATGCTCACTAATCCTTTAACCTGAAATTTTGATTAAACTTGTTAATTTGCATCTGAGTTATTAATCAGTTTTGTAAATTTATTAGAAAACCCGAGTGTTTCTCGGTTCGGCCCTTTGTTATGCAATGCCGTGCAGTTGGGAAATCGAAAAACATGAAAAAGCTTGCAATTGTTACTAAATTTAGGACGAAGTCATCTTCATAATTCATAGTAGTAAAAAGTCCTCTGAAAAATGTAATTTTAATTCGAAATTTATCAGGAGTTTGGAGCTTTCATTAAGATATTAAAATCCGTGGATAGAGAAAAATGCTTATTTATTATAGGTTAATTTATTTTAATTTTATATGACGCTATATGTGAAATTGATGTATCGATCTTCTATGCCATCTTTTTCCTCATCTTCTATGCCGTATCATCTTTTTCCTCATTCATCTTCAAATTTGCTATAAGGGAAGTCGGAGCTCCATCGATCCTTAGCAGAAGCCCAATTCAGTGCCCAAGTTGTATTGGGTCCGGCCCAGAAAGAAGGTATTGAGTGACAATGAAAGAGAGCCCGCCCAATTCTTTCATTCATTAATCTCGCTGCATTTGAACTGGCTGAGATGCAGAAATAGAGCGAGGTCGTTTTTTCTTTCGCTGCAAATTTTGCAAGACTTTGTTAATCATCTAAGGTGATCATCCCAGCTCTTCTCCTTCAGTATCTTCCATTGAAATCTATCTCTTGAACTGTACGAAAGTATTTCGTCGTCACGCTACTCGATTTCTCCTGGTTCGAATTGATTCATTTCCCGCCCTCTCGAATATCTGATTGCAATTTTCTGCTCCATTTTTGGTTTATTATTTCTCGCATCAAGTTCATGCACTCCAACTGTTTGCTTTTATGCCGATGATCACGACGACGTTGAAATTTAGTTCAACTCAATCCTAGGAGCTTACTGTTTTTTTGTAGCTGGGGGAAACTAATTGTATTCGTTCCTTTCTTGAGCTCCATTTTCACTCTTTTAGGGCTTTACTATTTCAAAAGAAAAGTAGCATTGTAGCCGTTTATCTCTAGTCTCTACAAACACGGTCTGTATTAGAGATACTATATCATGTTTCCTGTTGGTCTATTTGATTTTGTTATATCATCGACATCATAACACAGAGAAATGAGTAAGTAAAGCTTTCTCTTGGTTTTAGTTTTGCAGGAGAGGAAGATGAAAGTGAAGATCTCACGTATCCCTTCTTCCCTTTATTACAAAATTTTTCTTCTTTTCTGACAGATTATATATACATTTCTTTCATAATTAGAAATTAGAAGTGTCTGTATTTATAATTGATCTTTCTTGACCCAATTCCTTTTGCAAACATCTATCGGGCTATCAAAAAAAGAGTATGTCTCTTCATCCCTTTTGCTTAAGTTTTCTTGTCTTGTCTATCTAACTAGTGTTTCTTGGCTTGTTCAAGGATTAGCTACTTTTATTATCTCTTAACCATTTGTTGTCCTTTGATGAATCATAGGTGGCATGCTGTTGCTTCATGGACTTGGGATGCCCAAGATGAAACTTGTGGGATTTGTAGGATGGCATTTGATGGTTGCTGTCCTGATTGCAAGCTACCTGGAGATGATTGTCCGCTAAGTAAGCCAACTAATATTCTATATGTTACGTTTTATTTATTTCATTATTATTGTTCCTGATCCTAGATATGGATTATTCAGCTATTATATCCTTTGGTACTGAATTCTTTTTAGTTTCAAATACTTCGATGCATATTTGAATATAACGTTCTCTATCTGACAAGCTAATGGAAATGTTCGATCTTTATTCATCTTTTGTTTTCCTCTGAACTGCAGTTTGGGGTGTATGCAACCACGCTTTCCATCTTCATTGCATATTGAAATGGGTGAACTCTCAAACTTCTCAGGCACACTGCCCTATGTGCCGTAGGGAATGGCAGTTCAAAGCATGAGACTCCTTCCTTTTTCCTCATTATTGATGGGTATGCATCTTGTCAATGGTTGCATTTTGTTTAGAAGTTTCAATTCTCATGCCATGTACTGAATCTTTGTGAAGGTAGCTTATTTCATGTCATGCCATGTACTGATTCCAAAAGTTAAAAAATTGGCACGGATCTTAATTGTAGTATTAAGTTGCTAATTTGTCAAGTGTGCGTATATCAAAAGTCCACTTGAAAGTAAAATGAAAGGAAGAGCCATAATCTAACCGATTATTGCAGTTAGTTTAAATTTTTAACTTCCAAGTTAATACAAAGGTTTTAATTGTCTTATTTCTTACAAAATGGATGGACACAAAAGATGGTTCTCTCTTACAATTCTTCCAAGTAATTATAATATAAAGACAAATTTTAATATTGATTTTAGCAGCAGCTCACTTATTATTTCTTGGATCGTAAGGGGGAGAGGTGAAAAGACATTTGAAACCAGTACCCGCATATACACACAGACAAATCTCTCTCTCTCTCTCTCTCTCTCTCTCTCCTATGCCCTTCTCCTTCTGGGGTGCTGAAATCAAAGCTCCTCTCTTTCTTTCTTTCTTTCTTACACAACTGACTGCATTTCCTCCCTATCCCCGCGGTATAGGACGCCGCTGCTAATGGCAGCCCAACCAGGATGTTTTTTCCTCTCTATAACTGTCCTTCTCCATTACCTCGTTTATCCATCGCTTCAGCTAAAGATCTCAACCGTCGATCTCAATGCTCTACGTGACATCGAAAACAGTCTCACTGACATTCCCCTCCGGCGTACCGGCACCCACTTCTTCTCCACCTGGGACTTCACCTCACCCGATCCCTGCTCTTCCTTCTCCGGCATATCCTGCTCCCTCGGCCGTGTCACCACTCTTTCACTCGGCACTGGTCTCTCCGACTCACTCGGACTCGCCGGTTCACTCCCCGCTTCCATCTCCAACCTCACCGAGTTAACTCAGCTCATCCTCTTCCCCGGCATTGTCACCGGTCCAATCCCTCCCCAACTCGGCCGGCTCAGAAGCCTCCGAGTCATCTCCTTAACCAACAACCGCTTGACCGGTTCAATACCAACCGCCCTCTCCTCCCTCCCTAACCTCCACACACTCGATCTCAGCCACAACCTACTCACCGGCTCAATCCCACCGAGTTTAACGACACTACCTCAGCTCAAGGTCCTTATCTTAGCCTCCAATCAGTTATCCGGTGAGCTTCCCGACATGTCGTCTCAGCTCTACCACTTAGATTTGAAAACCAACGGATTTAACGGCAGCTTACCCACATCCCTCCCTCCTTCTCTTCGTTACCTGTCGCTTTCCGATAACTCCTTGATGGGCCCACTAACCAACGGAATTGAATCTCTATTACAATTAATGTACCTCGACTTGAGTATGAATCACTTCAGTGGGCCCATTCCCGCCTCACTATTCCGACCCACTCTCCCTTACCTCCTCTTGCAACGGAACTATTTATCCGGGGGGATCCCGCTCACACGCCCTGTGGACCCCACTGACTCCTCGTTGTCATCATCATCATCGTACGGCGAAGGATCGATGGTAGACCTGAGTCATAACTGCTTGGGCGGAGAGCTATCGGATATTTTAGCTGGCGTTGAGATGCTGTTCTTGAATAATAACCGTCTGATTGGGTCTATTCCAGAGGCCTACGTTAAGAGCGTGTACAACGGAAGCACCAGAACACTGTACTTGCAGCACAATTACATATCAGAGTTTCCTCTACATCCCGGTTTGGTCTTACCTGATACAGCGTCGCTCTGCTTGTCTTACAATTGTATGGTTCCGCCTGTGGGACTTGCCGACTGCCCCGCTAGTGCCGGCGAGCAGCTCTCGAGACCCGCATGGCAGTGTTCGACGGTGAAAAAGGGCAGCTCCACCGCTCCATAAATGCTAATTAGTTAGTTATACTATCATCTTGTGTTATTTTGTATGTACAATTAGGGAAAACAGATGGTTGTTACAATATTTTTGAGCTTAAGAACTTCGTTAATATTTAATAAGCTGTGTAATTACGTGTTTATAAAACTAAGCATTTGTAATTTGCTGATTAATCAATTTTTGTTGTTTTTAATTACTTGTTCAACAATCAATAAATGAGAGGGAACAAAGAACCAAGACTTAATTTAATGCGGTTGACGTGATAGATGTGAAGGAATAATTTCAAAGTGTTTTTTGTCACGTACCAAAACATTATTAACTGATGAACAAGACAGAGTGGTCCTGCCGGAATTGATTGGATCACCTCTCTATCTATACCGTGCAGTTATTACATCAAAACACTAGTCAGTTCGTAATAATATTTTGAATATGTATTTGAATCTTCACCATTATGGTAAGACGAGTTTACAAGACTCTTGTTAGTTTGACGAGTTTTCAAGGTAGTCTCCGTCCCAGTTAATATCTTGGACGTAAAATACACCCACTACTACGCAAGCTGCTAAGTGTATGACTTAGACAGACGTGTGCTACTAACAGTAGGAACTAGGAACTAGGAACTAGAAAGCCGTAGGGATGATGTTTTCACTTTTTCTGCGTGTGCTGTGTACAGTTATGGGCTAATGCTAAAAAACAGGCTTAAAAGAAGTCGTACTTTTTGTTGCAATGGATTCATTCTCTGTTTAAGCAGTAAGTGAGGTTCTATTTCATGCGGATAGCCACTCTTGACAATAAAAGCTAAGCACAAGAGAGCATCTTGAAGCATAAATGGGGACTGGAAAAAACCCATGTCCATGACGATGACATCAAAAAGAGCCTGAGATGCTTACAAAAAGAAAGGTTTTTTTTACTAAGAAGTATACTTGAACATAATTGCCCTGACCCCATTTTATACCCATATCTAGGAGGTACAACTTTTGGGACCCAATAGGACTTCCTTTTCACTGTTCTTTTTGCTTCCAAAAATGACACAGAGGAGTGAAGAGGACCACTCTGTCTTCATGCTCTCTATAAGGTCAAGCTGCTGTCAATTTCAATACTAATGCAAGTACGTTGAATGATCAGAGATCTAACTTACAAAAGGGAATCAGGAATAGTATTAAAAGAAGCAAGAACAGAGAGCTTAGAAATAAGTGATCTTGGACTTGAATTATGTTATTAGACTAAGCAAGATCAAAGTCATGGGAAAACTATTTGAAAGAAAGGTAACATGTTTGGGAGAGAGGTCGAGGACAAATAGATGTGTAATTCTGAGATCCGAATTTCATTTTTAATCAAGCAAGGCATTGATTCATTCCTGTTTGGTTCATCTCCTGCAGATTCCCGAAAAAGAAAGGGTAAAAATAAATAAGTGAATAAATGTCGTAACCGCATGACTGTCTCCAATGACCTTACCTTGTTGCCAAGCACATTGCATGAGAAGCACCAACTGCAACAGGTAGCACATTGTAGGGCTCTCCATCTTCTTCAACTAGGAATTTGACTTCAATAGGATCTGGTTGTATTTCTGGCAGTCCCGGAATTTCCAATTGAGAATCCTTTGTGTTTCCCCCCATGTACAACTTCCCTTCATCTTTCAGAAAATGAACATTGATCAACTACTATGAACGAATACATGTGTCAATTGAAACAACGAATACATGTGTCAATTGACACAACAGTAAGCAGTTTCTTATTTTACCTGTTATAGCTGCTGAAGAAGGACTGCCACAGACAATATAAACGACCTGCTGATTAGCTAATGCCTCGATTAGTGTGGGTACTTTCTGATTTTCGATAGAAGAGTGACCTAACTGACCATCTCCACCATGTCCCCATGAAAGCACTTTCCCATCATCTAATCAAGTATTAGATCAAGGACTTAATATTACTACAATAAAGAACTTAAATTCTGAGAATGTGCTTATGCTATCATTTTTTTACCGGTTAATGCAAGAGAATGATATCCGCCACTTGCTATCTGAATGATATGAACAACCTCAAGACTAGGATTCGGTTTAGGTTCCCACCCACCAGTCTTATCACCTCTACCTAGCTCATAGTTCGTATTGGCTGATTCACAAAAGCAATATCCAGATAAGAAAATACAATAGAATTGGGATAGTCTATGGCTCATTAGCAGAGGAAGAAGTGAAAACCTAATTTTTGGATGCTGGAACATTTACCTCCCCATTTCCAGACCTTTCCATCTTCTGTCAGGACAGTGGTAAAAAAGCCACCACAGGACACAGCACCAGCAGAAACAGGCAATGCTTTCACTTTGGAAGGAATACTAAATCTGACACCTTCGTTTGGGCCTCTGCCTGGACCAAGGCCCAACCTACCATCACCTTCGTCTCTGCCCCATGTAAAGAGTTCCCCTACATCCAACAACAGATGGCCAATGACTCCCACAAGTTAAATCTATTATCTGTTTATCTTCTATGAAGGCAGTGCCTATGCATTGTTTAACAATATTCCAGTGGAGGTTGAGTCCAAACTGCCATTTCCGTTAATTTCTAAATCAATTTGCAGACATGCAAACAATATCAGAATACTTTTAACATATCAAACCTGATTCTGTGATAGCGGCAGTGTGGGTCCCACTAGTTGCAATGTGCTGTATTCTTCCACTCCACGAGGCTTCCACCAATCTAGGTAACAATTCTCTATGATAAACAGAATGTCCAAGTGCACCAAATCCTCCATAGCCCCTGAAAACTTTTATGTTTTTCATGATAGAACCATCAACCTGTGAAGATTAGGGGATAAAATCTTCTATTAGAACAGAAGCAATAGAAACAGTAACAGTGCAACATTCTCATCATGTCAAAATGGTTGCATTGATTACTGTGGTTTTTGCTAGTTTTCTGCATTGAATATTTGAATTTGACTATCTTCAAGCTACTATCAGCGGAATATTGGGCAAATAACCAAAAATTGAAATTATAAAATTGAATCCTAACATAATTCAAGATAAACACAAACAGAATAAGAAAATTGTAGATGGGCATCATATTTGAGGTACTCACCAGGTGAAAACCTGACCGGTTGAAGTGAGAGCAACAGAGTGAAGATCGCCAAGAGCAATGCAACGAAGATGATCCAAATGAGGGTTGAAAGTGGGCACAAATGCAGGATTCTCATGTCCAAATCCAAGACGACCTCCATCTCCCTTACCCCAAATCCCAGCATTTCCCATCAACAAGCAAACAAGAATGAAACAACAACCCACAAGAAATACCCACCTCTAAAACTCCCTCTCTATCTCTCTGCTTCTGATCGTCTGGATTAAAGCTCGAGACAAGCCGACCTGGAGTCGGAGCAAGAGCTAACGAATCGGGTACTATTAGATTAGCAACCGCAGCTGGGTATAATTGGATTTCTTCCGCGCCGCCGCCGAGCTAGCCTGAAGCTCCTCTTCCCCACGATAGTAGCTGAAGATTAGTAGTGCTGGTTTTAATGGTTTTATCATCGCTTTGATGCTCTGCTTCAGTTTTATGGTTATAGAGAAGAGGTACTTTAGTGATGGTGGAGGAAATATGGCGGCGGAGATTAACGTCGGAGGTCAACCGGCGGTTACGCCGTACAAGGTACATATCACCTGATCGGAAGTTTCTTTTCTTTTTATTACGAAGAGGAAAGTTAAACCCAAAAGAGGGTATAAAAATGGAGAAAGGAAGCTAAGAGAAACGAGCCGCTATCAATATGCTTTCGCGCCTAATTAGAAAACCTCATCTTTCTCTGTTAAACCCTATGTTAGTAGCTCGTACTGGATCGACCCCTTCTTCTTCTTCATCTTCTTCATGTTCTTTCTCTACTAATTCTTCATCTCCTCTGCTTCTTCAAGACTCTGCTCCTTCTCCTCCCTATAGACTCAACCACAAAGACTGGTTGGCTCCAAATGAAGTACCCAAAATCTTCGAAACCTTAAACCAACCCAATTCTGTGATTTCGGTATTAAATCAATACTCCAAGCGCAAGGATTGCAGACCTACTGAAGCTCTCTACACTTTGATCATCTCCAAGCTCGCACAGCCCTCAAATTCGACGCCATTGAATACGTGATGCAAATAATCAAAGCTGAAAAGAAATGCAGATTGTCAGACGATTTTTTCTTCCAAGTGATCAAGATTTACTGCAATGGTGCAGGTCGTATAACCACAGCGATTGAGACCCTTTACGATATGAGAATTATAATTGCTGGCCGACTGTCAAACGTTTAATTCCGTGCTCAATCTGCTTGTCTCTGCGAAAATGTACGACGTTGTTCATGAAGTGTACATTCGAGCTCCAAAATTGGGCATTGAAATAGATGTTTGTTGTCTTAATATACTGATCAAAGGGTTGTGTGAAAGTGGGAATTTAGATTCTGCCTTCCAACCGCTCGACGATTTCCACAACAAAGATGTGCTCCAAACGTGAAGACATTTCCACACTAATGCATGGATTATGCGTAGAAAAGAAGCTGGATAAAGCATTCGAGCTTCTTGACAGAATGGAAAAGGAAGGTGTTTGTGCATATACGATAACGTTTAACATACTGATTTCAGGGCTTTGAAAACAGGGGAGAGTTGAAGAGCCATGGAACTGTTAGAAAGGATGAAGCTTAAGGGGTGTTATCCAAATGCAGGGTCTTATCAAGAGGTTTTGTATGGTTTGATCGATGGTGACAAAATTGTTGGGACAAAATTGTTGGGGCCAGAGAATTCATGGGTAGGATGGATTTGGAAGGCATTGGCCCAAGCTTTGTTTCTTACAAGCTGATGATTTCTGGGTTGTGCAGAGAAAATTTGATGGAAGATGTTGATTGGACCTTGAAGCAGATGGTCCTACAAGGCTTTGTTCCGAAAACGGGGATGTCGAAGCAGATTCTTCATTCTACATTTTCTGGACATTGTAATTATAGGATCTTAATTGCTTATAAATAAATTATAAGGATTTCTTCTAAATAACCAAAAAAGAAAAATTTACGCACTTTTAGAAATTAGAATATATAGCACTGAGAAATTAAATTTTTACACAAGCAAATTCTAAGAGAATTCAAAAAACAAACTAAACAAAACAATGTACACGAAACTTGTTTTTTCAAATAGGATAATCAAGCCAAAACTGTCCAAGCCTGTAATCAGATATACTATGAACATGGAGTCTGGAGATTATAAATTTATACATTGCAGTCTTGGCTTGTCACAGGATCCTTTTCCGAGCTTTCGGTACTTTCCAGTTCCTTTGGATTAGCATCACCTAAGGCAGATTCAGTCGGACTCGATTGAACCACATGGCCTTTGACATTGAACAAATCATTACCTCCACAAATAACTGGAACAACATCTGCTTCTGGAGAGTAAGCCAATATTGGCTCAGCATCAGAGGAAGAGGAATCGGAATCAACTGAGATAGCTCTCTCATTGATTTCCAAACAGTCCCCTTGATCTCTCTTCGTATCCTTATGTGAAAAAGCATGTTTAATACCCCTAGCGGATTTCTCGAAAACATTACCCCCCTCGGTTGGACTTCCTGGAGAAGCTGTTTTTTCAGGACTAGTCGATTTATCATCTTTCACATTCTCTCCCAAAGTGCCCCCCCCGGAAAGGTTTTCTTCCATAACAAACTTAACGCCTCCCTCCTTTTCATTCACTTCTCTCAAATTAGCATATGGAGACCTCAATGACTCGACTAAGTTGCCTGATAGATCGTCCTTCTTGAAACTTCTATGAAATACAGATCCAATTTTTCTCAATCCCCTCCTGACAGGATTCCTCGAATGCTTTTCCTCCAGGTTATCATCAGTGTTGAAGCTATCGTTGTTAATAGATACATTGGTGTTGCCTTCGATTTTAATATCTGATTGTCTGCTCCTCCCTTCTCTAGTCTCCCATGTTTTTGGAACTTCACTTCCCGGGTGATGAACCCATATTCCTGTCTCTTTCTGCCCTTCAATATCCACGGGCTCGAAATCATCTCCTGTTCTTGGGGACTTTTCTGAAGATGGAGACGAGAATGACGCCTTATGGACCGATTGTCTTGCAATGGAATTTCTCGGAGACACTTCCTTGTCACAAGGTTGAACATTCAACTACAGTTGTTTTCGAAAGTGCAACTTTAGCATTCTACTGAAGCACTAAATTTCGATTTACAAGGTAAATATAACAGCTAATAAGAAACAGCGGGAGAAAATTACTTTCGAATTGACATCTTGTACAGTGATTGCAAGATGCAACCTCCCTTGTTTTATGTTCTGAAGAGGCAGCCACATATCGTGTCTTTGACCGTCCCTCAGATCAGTAACGTTAACAGAACAGACACTGTATATTCAACAAATTCAGTAAACAGGTTATAAGGTACTGACTTTGAGAAATGCAATATAGTTGATAAGAATGGGGACAAACCCGAGGAAATCATCAAACTTTAAATTGTCCTTGTCATGTACTTTAATGGTTAGAACATTCTGAGACTCCCATGAAATTACGGGAATCTTGAATTCCTCTTGCCATGCCGGAGCTAATGTTTTTCTGTGTGTCTTAGTCTTGAATTTGTATGGACCCAGTTGACCAACCAAGTACGGATCAGCCAATCCTGAAAGGCAAATAGCTCAAACTGTTAAGAAAGCATTAATCTGATTAAATTGTTTTTTTTCGAGGAGGAGGGTGCAAACCATTAAGATCAGATGGTTTCATTTCGGCTCCTTCAATAACTTCCACGTTGACATAACCAACAGGTTCCTTTACATCCACGGAAAACCACGGTTCTGACATTTGTAGCAACATACAGATATTTAGTGATAATACGACCAATTAACTGAAAAAAGCAACTAATAAACTATCATACTTTCTGCGGTTAATTAGTTACCTTGCTGTGGGGAAACAAATTTCCCCATGTCAACAACCATCATGTTGGGCTGCAAGGGAAAAGTCATTTTGATCTTACTCGTAAAATAAGAGTAGTATATGAACAAAAATCAATTGGAAGCCTTAAAGCCAAACCTGAACAAGGGTCTGCTCAAAGACAGTGGATAAAAGCTTATCCTGATGAAGAGGAGGAGAAAGATCGCATTAAACGCCATGGAAAACAGTAAGTTAAAGAGGGAGGTTGATGGAAATGAAGATAGGGATCTATACCAGCCATCCAGCAACTCCGGGAAGTTCTGTAACATTAAGCCCATGTGTAAAGATGGGCTTGACAGTCATCTGGAAATAAGGTGGCTCAGCAAAACATAACCTTAAACGGCCCAAGAATGGCCAACCTTTAAGGAACTTTATCCCAACCAGGACCTTCACCAAAGAAAGAATAGCATGAATGAAACTAGCAGAGAAGACAGATGAAGAAATTCCAAGAGTTTTCATACCTTTCCTTCGACATGCATTCCGGTCAGGTGAAGCTTAGTCCGGATTCCAAAACCGACTCTTTTCCTCAGCTTTACATCAAGTATTCCACTCATATCATCAGCTGTAACAAGATTCATTCCCAATTCCAAAACCTGCACTTACAATGAGTACAAAATTTTTAAGGTGTAAATCACATGGTCTATGGTCCAAAAAAGGGAAGCATACCAAGTCATCATCCTCAGAAGGTCGATGAAGGGCCCGGATTTCAGTGAATATAGGAGGGGTTCTTCCTAAGTATAAATGTCGGACCTTAACTTTCTTCTGCAGTTTTACAGAGCAACCAATAAGCGAGCATGTCCATAGGACATTAAATTACAGGGATAAGGGAGAAACAGTTTCAACATGAATGAAAGGATTTTATATTGGTCGAATTATAGATTCATACAGCAATCCAGGGTTCGTATTTGGCGAGGAACCAAGGTACAATTGGGAGGAGAATCTTCTGTGAAACAATTTGTTCCATACAAATGGGCCAAATCTTTTCAAGCGTATGGTTCAACCATCTAACTGTTTCAGAATCTGAAAGTACCTGAATAGAAAAGAATTGCCTTTTAGGATGATACTTGTGACTCAATTCCATACAACCAGACTGTTTATGCTAAGAAAGAGAGAAGAAAAGGCACCCTTCTTTGATTAGCTTGCTTTCTTTCCTCGAACTGTATTTTCTTCTTCAATCCCAAAACATACCGTTCATGGATCTTCAATTAAGACGGAGATAGAAAATGGAAGAAAGAAAGGGCTCAATATAAGTAGTAGTCAAGATAAATATTCACAGAATCAGACTGAGATTTCTGCTAATAAAATCAAATTAGGAGAGCAGAATAGAAAACGTACCAAGAAGAGATAGATCAGAGAAATGAAGTAGACGGCGGGGTAGCAGCAATTGAAAGCAGAGAGCAGCCATAGCATAAGCAATACTATTCCCACATGCTGCATCATTGAAGAATCCATTAGACCTATTTTTGCCACCTCTTCTTCTTCTTCTTCAACCTAAGAAAGCAAAAAAGCACCTTTTTTGCACAGTTCTTTTTAGTTCCTTTTTGCTCTTCTAGACGGGCTCTAGCTCTACTAGTTCAAAGAAAAGTTCTTTCCCAGATTTCTGCAAGCTCAAATCCAAACTGAGGTTGGGAAAACACAAGAGAAGTCAAAAATAAAACCCCAGAAATCTGAAGCTCAAATAAAGCCTTACAAAGTAAGAGTAAGAGTAAGATTCAATCCATCCCCATTTTTTGTTTCTTCGGACAAGAAAGGTCTCAGCACCAGTTCAACATGGTCCAATCCAATAATAGCTTTCTGGAGCATAAATTTGTCAACCCAGCCTCCAAAGATCTGATCTTGGGAATCGAGATTCGGGAGCACAATGGATATACTAAAACTAAACAGACTATCTTGAAGTATTTTCATCAATTCAAGACTGTGTTACAGTTGAACAGAACAAGATTTGATTCAAAAGATGGAAGAGTTTCATTGATCGAGCACGTAACATTCTAATGTAAATGCCTCTGTATTCCTTAATAAGCTCTCGTTTTTCTAGCAGCTGGTGAATTTTTTTTTTTCATTTATGATTTTTTTTCCAACAGCAAGTCAAACCTGGACAAGTCGGCATGTGTACATACGTTGTGGGTCGTGGATGTTGTGTACTTGAGTGGATGGATAGATGCTGTGTTCGTTGACCGATGTATTGAAACCAATACAATCACTATAACAATATAGTGATTGAGATAGAAGTCTGATAGAAGCATTGTACACTTTTACTGTATAAACGACATCAGCAAAAGCCCATTTGGATTAAGAAAACGACAAGAAGAAAGTGGCATAAACATTGAACAACTCCATTATCATCGATACATTGTTCCACTTCCAAGAAAGAGGAGGTGAAATCGAAGACTTGTTCTCTCTATCTAATGCTAAGGTGTCGATTCTTACGAGCCTCTCTGCTCACTACTTCTACCACCACCACTTCTCTCTTCTATTCCTCCCCTAAACCTCAGACTCCATCTCTGTTTCCAGCTAAGAAATTTATCGCATCACAAATGGGTTCTTACTCAACCTCCTCCTCCTCCTCCTCCTCCTCTTCTAACCTCTTGTTTCGTCAGCTCTTCGAGAAGGAATCTTCCACATACACTTACCTGCTCGCTGATGCTTCTCATCCTGACAAGCCCGCTCTTGTAATTCCCTCTTCTTTCTTTTTCTTGTCATGTTTTCTGTTTTTGCTTTATAGGATCAAATTAGAAATTAAAGTTTGAATTTTTGTTGTGTGTTTCCAGTTGATTGATCCGGTAGACAAGACAGTAGATAGGGATCTGACTCTGATTCAAGAATTGGGGCTCAATCTTATATATGCCATGAACACTCATGTACATGCTGATCATATCACTGGCACTGGCCTCATTAAGGTTTTCTTCTTTACTCTCAATTTGTTTCAAAAAGGGGGGATTTAGTGATTTTATAAATCACCATTTTTCTGTCATGATTGATTCCGTAGGGTAAGGTTCTTGGGGTCAAATCCATCATCTCGAAAGCGAGTGGTTCAAAAGCTGATGTTCATGTGGAGCCAGGCGATAAAATCCAGTTTGGAGATTTATATCTAGAGGTACATAATGGTTTCAATATATCTATTGAATTTTCAATTTTGATCGATAATATTATACTTGTGTTATATGATTCTAGGTTCGAGCTACTCCGGGCCATACATTGGGATGTGTAACCTATGTGACCGGAGAAGGGCCCGGTCAGCCTCAACCTAGGATGGCATTCACTGGAGATGCTATATTGATACGAGGATGTGGAAGGACAGATTTTCAGGTAAACTGTTAAACTTAAATTAGTACTAATTGTTTCTTTTCAGTAATAAGGCCGGTATAGGTTTATGCATTAGGTTTCTTTTCTGATTGTGGTTTGTAATATCTGTTTCAGGGTGGAAGTTCAGAACAGCTCTATCAATCCGTCCATTCACAAGCAAGAACAATTATATTCAGTGAATTCAACAAATAGGTTCAAAACTATCTTTGTTGTAATAGCAACTCATTGATTTACGATTAATGCAGATTTTTACACTGCCTAAGGAGACACTGATATATCCGGCTCACGACTACAAAGGATTTACGGTAAGAACATCCAATTTCCAAATACGTCTCTGTTTGATCGGTGAGAAAGTAATAATAGACAGAAAACTTCTAATTTCAGGTTTCTACTGTGGGAGAGGAGTTGCTCTATAATCCTCGGCTAACAAAGGATCCGGTAATCTACTAGATAATCTTCTATGTTTCTGTTTTTGATTCTACCCACTTCAAAATTTTTGATGTTCATCAACTTTTGCAGGAAACATTCAGTGACATCATGCAGAGTAAGAACAAAGCTTTGAAGTTTTAGTTTTGATGAATTAATCCTCTTTATGATTCAACGAATTATTAACTTCTACGCGATGGTTTAATTTTTGTCACAGATTTGAAACTATCTTATCCCAAGTTGATGGACACAGCAGTCCCTGCAAATATGGCCTGTGGGATGCAAGATCTAACTTCAAAACCCTCTCTTTAAGCTTTTTCTTTCCGTGCTCATGTTCAAATACTAATAAAATTCCGGAATAGCAGCCGGAGTAATAGGATATTAAGAATCATGCTTTGTAGTTGCAACCATATGCTATAGAGTCTGCATAGCAAGTTTATTGATCACTTGACCTTCTGGTTAACCTAAAAAGGTTTTACTTATTTGTACATCGCATATATATTGCTATAAATCCAAGCAAAAGTTTTCGCTTAGACATGGATTTCCCCAAGTTGGACATCCTTAGCAGTCAAAGGAACATACTCACCTAGAAACTCCTCCAGATGATCAGCCAACAAGGACTTATCAATGTTTTCATGGTGATAAGATTTGCAGGCAAAGTAGATAACAGTCTGTGCAACAAGACCGAACAGAAACGCCATTAACAAAAGCAAGAAACAGAGCAACCCGACTAAGCTTCTGATCCCAAGATGCCTCCGATTTCCAGGGACAACTAATATCTCGTACATCAACTCTACCCCAATCAACAAAACACTAAGAATGAAGAAGATAAAGCAGGAAACTTTCATCTTCCCCTTAATCAAACTCTTGCTCTTGATCATGGCTTGAAACCCATAGACATCTTCTAAAACAGAGACTACACTTGCCAAATGCCAGACTATGCTTAAATACACAAAACCCACCAAGTATAAGATAACTAACGCAACAAAGGTGGGAATTCCAGAACTATAACCCCGCGAAAAGTATGCCCAGCAGAAGAACATCAAACCGATAACAACATTGAAAGCGAAAAAAGAGGCAAAGTTCCATAGAAAAGTGAACATGAGTCTCTTCCAAACCTTAGGGACAACAGTCATGACCTTCTTAAAGGTGATATGTTTCCCTGTATAAGCACAGGCTATGGTGTAAACCACAGCAGAGGTGGAGAGGAGGGAGAGGATGAGTAAGAAGGTGAAATAGACAGCTTTGAAGACCCAGAAAGCGGTCCACTCCATGGAGATGATGTCAGAGATTCTGGTGTATTTTTTCGAGGTTTTTGGGATGTAATATATGGCATCTTGGTTGTTTATTATGTCGAAGAAGATGAGCTCTGTTACTTGGATGTGAGCTAAGAAGATGAAACAGAGAGGGAGGATGAGGGTGACTGTGATTTGTGAGAAGATTTTTCTCCATGAGAGTATTATGATTAAGGATTCTTTTACGATTCCGAACAAGCCCAGAAATCGCAGGTCCTCTTGTTCTCTATCCATGAGAATGAAAATGAAAAAAACCAAAAAATAAAAAACAAAGAACAAACAGTGCTTTGTGCGGTTGACTCAGAAGACTGGCTTGCTTTATAGAAAGAAAAAGGAAGGAACTAGAGAAATTTGACAAAGTCAAAGGAAGACCAAGTTTGACTTTGACTAGTTGAGGACATTTATTGGCGTTTGGTTCCCGGGAAAATAACGTGGGAAAATGATACAAGGTGGTAGATGGTCGCTTACTAAGTAGTGTGGGACCCACTTAACATTGGTCTGGAGAAATAAGTCGAGTGAAAGCTTTTTCTTTTCTTGCTTATTTTTTTCTTTTCCAATTCTATCTTCCTTTTTGTTACTTGCTCTGAATCTGGAAAAAAAAAACGATGAGCGAGGGATCGGTTCCGGGTATCATCACCACCATCATCCACATGAACAGAAGCCTCAGTACGGAACTTTCCAGGGTGTTCTTGAACATCCATATCCACCTCCTCCCGTCGTATTTCCACAGCCTGTTCTACCGCCGGGCTCCTCCGAGAACCCTCCTCCTCCTCCTCCTCCTCCTCAGTACTATGCTGTTGGCTGTCAAACCGTCCCTGGTCATTCACTCGACTTTCCCCCCATTTCTACTGATTTAACCCATGTGTATTTTCTCTCTGGAAATTAGATCGATGTCTATTCATACCCTTATTTACTTACATTGAACTTTATTCGATAGTTTAGGGCTTCGATTTTAAGCCTTGAGTGTAAGAACCAAACGCTTCAGCTGAAATAAGATCTAACTCCTACTAAAATGCTCATAAATTATTTGGGATTCCAGCCATTTCCATCGTCCATAAGGCACTAATCAGATTTCCGGGTTACATTTGGGGGGTTCTTTTTTTTTTCTCAGGTTATGCTGTTGCTGAAGGAAGACCCGTAAGGGAGCGCCGCCTTCCATGCTGCGGTATTGGTCTTGGCTGGTTTCTGTAAGTTACTTAGCTGACTTGAAACAACTATGTACTGATAATTAGTTCTTTAGCTGTATCCATTGTTAATTAACTTAATCAACTATGCTTATCTCTGCATTTCGTGAAGGTTTATTATCGGATTCTTCCTCGCTGCCATACCCTGGTATGTTGGGGTAATCCTTATGGTTTGCACCCGAGGAGATCACAGAGAGAAGCCTGGATATGTTGCTTGCACCATTGCTGTAAGTACTAAGCTTCCCATTCTTCTTGTTATTTCTTTGACTCACATATTCATATTCCTTTGTATTTACCTATATATGTGCAGGCTGTTCTTGCGACAATTGTGATCGTTTTAGGTGTAATAAAGGGTACAGATTCATGGTGATCTTCTACTAGTTAAAAACGACTGAATCAAAAGTGTGCAAAGTATGCAAGATGGGATTATGTTAATGTATGTAGTACTTGTTCAATGTCGTTGAAACACCATTTTAGCTGTGAGCTAATTTACTTGGAAATCTGTGTTTGTCAAACACGGTATACGTGTATTTGTGTACACAAATTGATCATAGATTTGCAACACTGTACATGGTGATTAATGCTCAAATCTTTATGATGATTTCCAGCTTTATGGCCATTGCATTTCATTGTTGTATCTGAAAAAATTTGCTTGCTCGATCATTCTTGTATTTACGCATCATGTGTATCAATTAGCTATCATGATACACATTTTCATAAAAAAAAGAAGAAAAAAAATGTGAGTACGAACATTACCTAAATTCAAAAAATTTTCTATCTTAAAATTCTTGATCTTCGATTATGAATCTCGAATATAGATCTATTTAAAGTTTATAATTGATATAAATGAGAAATGATAAGAAAATGAATGTAAATTTCTTTTTACGGAATAAACTCGATTTTTATCATAAATATATTAAATTAATATCATAAATTTAATTAAAAATTTAATTTAATTTAATTTATAATTTTTTTTCCTTTTTAAACGCTAAAACTAATGGACCTTTAAAGTATCCTTATGTAAACTCGACGGGCTAAAACTACATTATAACCCGAAATATTTCCACCAGTCGTAATGGTAACAACACCATGAAATGAGAAATCAAAGAAGAAGAAGAAAAAAAAGGAGGGAAAATACCAGTAGAAAAGGCAAGCTGCATGCTAGTCTGAAGTGTGAACTGTGAACCCTAAAAATCTAAGCTTTGACCCAAAGTCTACTCCTTCCGCTAGTACAGGCAAGCCGTCCTTGCGTGTGGGTCCCATGCTCTTTCCTTCAAGCGAGATATGATTAAACATACATTTCTTCAGAGTTCAGAACGAGCGTTCCATCTTGACATAAACCAGCTGGTCCAGGTTAGATTTCTTTAATTTTCTACAGGTGTGATATATATGTTGTTTATTAACATTTAAATTGTTACCGAAATTGTTTCCTTACTGTGTCAGGATTACTAATGTCCTGTAGAAAATATTGTACTGTATGTTCAGTGGGTATAGCCCACTTGAGAAGACAATGATGGTGGATTTTGGAATTTTGCTAGGATGGTCCACGTATCAGATATGATCATATCTTGCATCACAAGAAGATAAACTTTGTAATTTATTGCCTTTCTAGAAGATAAAATATTATTATCTTGTTTCACTAGGTAACAACATATGTAATGCCAAAACAGTTAACTGAAGGCCTGTTTCCTCCCCCTTCCTTCTTGTCTATCTACCTGAATAACTAGTTATCATCACCGTTTATCTCATATCTCTCTTAGACATTGAAATGAGATTAGTATCAGTTGCTTCATTATCAGTTCTGCTAGCTTTTGGGGGCATATTAACGTTTGCATGGAGAGTTCTGAACTGGGTTTGGTTCAGGCCCACGAAGCTGGAAAAGTTGCTGAGAGAACAAGGCCTTTCCGGCAATTCTTATCGGATTTTGTCCGGAGACATAAAGGAGAGCTCCATGATGATAGCCCATGCAACTTCTAAGCCCATCAACTTCTCACATGATATTGCACACCGAGTCATTCCATTTGTCGACCAGACAGTAAAAAACTACGGTATCTGTAATTCTGGATTTGGTCAACAATTAACTTGTCTCACTAATGTTATCTCTGAAATTCTTTCCATTCTTACATATTATTAGTTTAATTCTAACACAAAACCCAGATGCTTAAGTAGAACTTGGTAAGTGCTCATATTTGTGGACGAGCTAAGGTTAATGGGAAAAAATAAATATATAAAAAGTAAATAAAAAAATCCTCAAAGTTTGTTAATTATATCTCTCATTTGATATCAACTTTATTATGTGGAATTTCGGATTCCCTTATGAAATTTTTAATTCAGGTAAGAATTCTTTTATCTGGATTGGCCCTAACCCCAGAGTGAACATTATGGCCCCGGAATTATTGAATATAATCTTCTCCAAGATCAATGAATTCACAAAACCAAAGTCAAATCCTCTGTTAGAGCTGCTTGCAACTGGCCTTGTTACCTATGAGGGCGAGAAATGGGGTAAGCACAGAAAGATAATCAACCCAGCTTTCCAATTAGAGAATTTAAAGGTACCCTCCTCTGCCTTTTCAATAGATATCTAAATTATTTCTGTCCTCAATTATCCGGCTTCCTTTTGCTGATACTGATCATGATCTCAAACCGACTACGTGTAGCTTATGTTACCAGCGCTCTGTCTGAGTTGTGATGAGATGATAAGCAAATGGGAAAGATCGACCTCTGATCAAGAAGGGTTGTGTGAGCTAGACGTGTTTCCTTATCTGCGAAACTTAACAAGTGATGCTATTTCCCGAACTGCATTCGGAAGTAGTTTTGAAGAAGGCAGAAAGATTTTCGAGCTTCTAATAGAGCAAGGCAATCTCGTTAGTAAGCAAGTTTTCCAGAAAGTTTACATTCCTGGATGGAGGTAAATATAATGTTTAAATTTATGCAGATAAATTTTGATATTTGAGATTATCTGCAAAACTAGATCTTGTGAATAATCTTTGTGATAAAAATATTGAGAAAATGCTTTAAGGTTTCTGCCAACGAAGACAAATAGAAGGATGAAGGAAATCGATAAAGAAATAAGAGCGTTACTCATGGGTATAATAATAAGTAAACGAGAGAAAGCAACAAAGGAAGGCATGGCTAATGATACTAATAATGACCTGTTAGGCATCCTCCTTCAATCTAATTTCAAAGAAATCCGAGAACAGGGCAATAACAAGAATATGGGATTGAGTATGAGAGATGTGGTTGAGGAATGTAAACTATTTTATTTCGCTGGGCAAGAGACTACTTCTGTTTTGCTTGCTTGGACTATGGTTTCACTCAGTAAGCATCCGGAATGGCAAGATCGAGCAAGAGCGGAAGTGTTACAAGCTTTTGGAACCAACAAACCAGACTTTGATGGTCTAAACCGCCTCAAAGTTGTAAGTCTCTCTTACTTGATACATTTAAATTGCACTATCATATTAAACTTCTTCAACTATTGTTCTAATGGCTTATTCAATGACATAGGTAACCATGATTCTTCATGAGGTTCTAAGATTATATCCACCTGTTGCTAATATGGATCGAAAAGTGCAATATGAAACAAGATTCGGGAAATTCAAATTGCCAGCTGGAGTGTTGGTAGGGTTACCCACTTTATTAATCCATCACGACAAGGAATTGTGGGGTGAAGATGCAGATGAATTCAAACCAGAAAGATTCGCAGAGGGAGTTTCAAAGGCGACAAAAAATCAAATGGCATTCTTCCCATTTGGATGGGGTCCTCGAATTTGCATTGGTCAAAACTTTGCCATGGTAGAAGCTAAACTGGCTTTGTCCATGATTTTACAACGCTTCTCCTTTGAGCTCTCCCCATCTTATGCTCATGCTCCTTTTACTGTTCTGACTCTCCAGCCACAGTATGGTGCTCATATCTTCCTACGCAGAATTTAGTACATTATGTATATATACAGACGTGTGTTATTAGACAATGGCGTTTGTGTTTTAATTTATAAGATGGTGTGGGAAGTTATTGTAGTGTTGTATTACATGTTTGGGATTGTTTGCTATTGCTACTATCTGTTGTGGTTGATCTCAATCTACGTGAACACCGCCCCTGCCTATAGCAATCAATCAATCAATCAATGTTGTTCTTTCCTTTTTTGAAATTTGAGAGAAAAAAAATGAAGTATTATTATCTTACGAATCCGCGGATTCTCTAGATATTTTTTTCCAAATTGGTGAACAATAATCTTTTCTCTACAAGCCTAATAACTAATGTAAGTAGGAAAGCCTCAATTCTTATCAAGCAGTTTGTGAGCTATTTTATTCATCAATTAGCTTAATTCCAGATTCAAGTATGGAAATCCACCAACTATCTGTTCCGGTATGGTTTCTCGGTCCCGGCAGTTCATATTCTTTGTATATGCACTCACATAAAATCATCATATTGTTAATGAATTTGTTTCTTCATTTAGCCTTGTTTTTGTTTTGATCTCTCGTCACTTACTGCATATTCTTCTTTTTCTCATGCATACTGATTCATGTGTAGACTTGCACAGTCAAGGACTCAAGATGGATCTTCAATGCTGTAAAGAAACCGCAGCATGTCACAACCGTTTTATGGTTATAACTACTGTCCACCTCCGCCGGTGTCAATTTTTTCGGCCCAAAATTCATATTCTCAGCCATCTATGAAACACTACACAAGTTATGCCGATAACTACCGTCTTGATTATTAGTAGGTAAGCTTCTGTAATCAGGATTTAACATGTCATGGGATTTAATCGGGTTAGAATCAACAACACTTCGCCTAAGTGTGATTGAAACTGTGTGCAAAACGGGTTGTCCGTGACTCGACTTAAGTTAATAAGGTTGAGGTACGGGAAAAACAACTGTGTCACAGTCGGTAGAAAAGGTTTTGTTTGATGTATAGTTGATGAGACAACGTACACTATGTTAGAAAATTAGTATCTCTAAGGAATGTTTATATTTGATTTTGAATAGAGCTTATTTTATATAAATAAAAAGTTAAAGTTGATTCAAGTTATTTTTCATGAAAACTTTAAATCGATATATGGTATGTTTAAAATAATTAATGAATGAATAATAAATTAAATCTCAAAATGTAACTATTTGAATAATTTGAAGTATAAAAAATAAAAAAGGAAAATTACGTCTCACATTGAAAATGAAACAAGTGAGAAAATATTTATATATAATTGCACATTTATTAATGAATAATAAAATATAAGCTAGAATATTCTCTCCTACGTGCGCATGCATAGTATAAATTTGAATCGGATCGGGTTTAATTTGTGTGCCCCCGCACTCAGATGTGCCGAATGTCGGTTCTATAAACAACCCGAGTTGCTCGACTCTCCTTGAATTATTCGAATATTATAAATAAAAAATTAAATGGCTTTCATAATTCCACTGGCCGGCTCGCATGAATCACGTTTATCCCAGCTGCACTTTTGTTTGATTTAGAAAGAAAAAAGCAATTTCTTAAGTTATCCATCCCAATTCCTCTGTTTCTCTGTTTCTTGTCTTACACTGATTGATTGGTTTTTTTGACCTAAATCAATAATGAAAACTCATTATTCACGTGTCTAGCTCGAGACATGAAAATTGACTTACTAGCTCGATAAAAACTTTTCCAGTGAAAACAGAGGAACTGTTTCCAAAATAGATGCCCAGAAGACATTGATGATTGCTTGATCGAGTATCAAATACGAAATTAACAAAACATAGTTTATTACCGCCAGTAAGATTAGATATGGGGCTATAAGTCTGATGACATCCTCCTTTGTCGTTATGCAAGCAGTTCATTAAATTATATACCATCCCCTTCTTCATTTCTTACAAGATAGAAGTCTTGTTTTCAATCCTTCTCCGTTCCAGAAAAACTGGAAAATTAAGTTATGGAGATCATGAGTGTTTCACTAACGTCTCTACCACTTTTGATAGCTTTTGCAGGCATATTAACATGTGCATGGAAAGTTGTAGACTGGATTTGGCTGCGCCCCAAGAAGTTGGAAAAGATTCTTAGAGACCAAGGTCTGGCCGGAAACTCTTACCGGCTTTACTATGGAGACATGAAGGAGAATGGCATGCTTCTACAACAAGCAACTTCAAGGCCTATGAAATTCTCGCATGACACTGTACACCGATCACATCCCCTCCTTCAACAAAATGTCAAAACTTACGGTATCCCCTCTTTCCCTTCCGTCTCGACTAGAATTAGATATACGAGACTGAAGTAACTTAGCAATTAGCATCTCCATTACTCCATAGACTGATGACCATTTGCAGAAAATTGATTCATTAATTGGTTAAACTCTGATTACCATACATCTAGTACTTTTTCCCCTTTTCTTGTATGCATTAATGTAAGAAAATGCAGGGAAGGATTGTTTTACGTGGCTCGGCCCAACACCATGTGTGAACATTATGGACCCTCCACTAATGAAAGCTGTTTTTACCAAACTGGATGATTTTTACAAACCAAGTTTGAATCCCCTTCTGAAGTTCCTAGTGTATGGCCTTCTTGGAAACAATGGAGATGAGTGGGCTTATCATAGAAAGATAATCAACACGGCCTTCCAGTCCGAGAAGCTAAAGGTACCCTGCTGCATTTACTGTATGATATTTTTCTGACTCTAATCAGTTTCTTCTTGATTACTCATACATATACAGAATATGATACCGGCATTCTATCATAGCATTAGCGAGATAATAAGCAAATGGGAAAGGATGGCGGCAGCAGAGGAACCATTGGAATTAGATGTGTTCCCTTTTATGCAAGAGTTGACAAGTGATGCTATTGCTCGCACTTCGTTCGGAAGTAGCCACAGAGAAGGCTTCAAGATTTTCAAGCTTGTAGAAGAGCAAATACAACTCACCAGCAAAGCTGTACAAGGCGTTTATATTCCTGGATGGAGGTAACATATACATATATATTTTACATTCATACATTTTAGAGGTACTTAGAAACTGTACTTCATATCTAGGTTTGTACCTACGAAGATGAACAAGAGGTTGAAGGCAATTGATAAGGAAATAAAAACTAGTCTAAAGGATATAATTAAGAAAAGAGAGAAAGCAATCAAGGCAGGTGAAGCCAGTAACGATGATCTATTAAGTATGTTGATTCAATCTAATTTGAATGACATAAAAGAAAATGGAAGCAACAAAAACTTAAGAATGAGTATTGGAGATGTAATCGACGAATGCAAGGTATTTTATGTTGCTGGCCAAGAGACGACTGCACTGCTGCTTAGTTGGGCCATGGTTTTACTCGGTAAATATACGGAATGGCAAGATCGAGCAAGAGAAGAAGTCTTAAGAGCTTTCGGTAAAAGCAAACCAGAATTCGATGGTCTGAATCACCTCAAAGTTGTAAGTCTCTTACATACTGCAAGTAGTTCTTAATTATCTGTTTGAGTTCCAATTAACTACTTTATTAATGGTAGTCTCTTTAATAATTGATTCAATAATATAGGTTAGTGCGATTCTCTACGAGGTGCTTAGGCTATATCCGGCCTTAACTCAAATCACCCGAGTAGTTAAAAAGGAAACAACGCTCGGAAAATGGACATTGCCAGCCGGAGTAATGATAGGAGTCCCGGTTGTCCTGATCCATGTTGATAAGGAATTGTGGGGCGATGATGCATACGAGTTTAAACCGGAAAGATTTGCAGAGGGAGTTTCAAAGGCTACGAAGAACCCTCTCGGATACTTGCCATTCGCGGGGGGGCCTCGAATTTGTATTGGCCAAAACTTTGCTCTGATGGAAGCCAAATTAGCTTTGGCCATGATTTTACAACGCTTCTCGTTTGAGCTCTCGCCGTCATATGCTCATGGTCCCATCAATGTCATGACTTTTCGACCACAGTATGGTGCTCATATCTTAGTACACAAACTGTAGCAGAGTGCTATGTATTTGCCATGTATCCATCTATCTCGTTGTTGTGGATGGATATCCTTTGATCGTTTCCCTTTACTTTGATGGTCTGTTTGTTCTTGTTTGCAAACAACATGTTTGTGGAAAAGCTTAATTGAGTTTTGTAAGTTCTCAATTACTCAATTTCTTGCCTTTTGAAAAGAAAGAAAAACGTGGGTGATCTTAAATGATGAAAAAAATTAGCAGCTTCAACTACACATTTTGACCATTTGTGCTCTAAATCCCATTACCAAGTTCCAAATGAATGGCATTCTTGAAACTAATTGAGATGAAACATAAATAAGAATTTAAATTTAAATTTAAATTTTTTAAACTTAATTTTAGATTTTCATTATAATTTTTTTAAATATTTTAAATATTTATTATAATTTGAAAAGAAAAATGGTTTTAAGCCCACTTGGCTAAGACCGACATACAACCAGCTCCTAAAAGAAGGGACAAATTAGCTACAAGTAGAAGCTTCCCATTGCTTTGCATCCTTGGATTCATAAAATCAGAAGCAAGAAGATCCACCAACGCCATGTAGATCAAGATCCCAGCTGATGCTGAATCAAACACCCCTTCAACTATAAGTGCTTTCTTTCTGTTCTCATGATAACCTTTAGATATCCCTATTCCTATTGCTATCCCAACTGGAGTTGTCAGAGAGAAGAACAGTATCATCATAAAAACAGCCCCATTCTTGAATTTTGCCTTTAAAAAAAAAATAATAAATAATAAACACATAAAATTAGTCAATTAATCTTGATTTATTGTTAGAATTTCGAAGTTGAGAGCAAAAAACAGAATACACTTTGTTTTCTGATAAAATTTGCTTACTTGCTAAAAATGCAAGTTTTTCATTTCATTAATACTTAATAAAGAGATGATTACAAATCAGAACAATTACTAAAGTTAAAGTAAACTAAGACATCTCTAATCAACTAGGATTAGAAGTTACAATACTAGATTGGACATTACAAAGGTGCTAAGTACAATCAAGCACACAAAAACAGCAAAAAAGCTGTTCTGTAAAAACAGCAAAGGCAAAAAGCTGTTACTGTAAAAACAGCTTTTGGCTTTGTGCTAAAATACCAAAAGTGAGATGATGGACTTTGGCATGCTTGATCTCGAAGCTTGAGGTCCAACCAACTTAAACAAACTTGCTTGAGGTTAGAGCAGCTCCATTTGAGGTCAAAATTGCACTAAAACAGAAACTTCACAAGGCCAAAATCAATAAAACAGTAAAAGCAAGATTAGGCCTCAAGTTGAGTTTTAATGATCCGATCACCTTCAAACCAATTGCAACAAGTCATAAATGATGAGAGGAAGCTAATGGAATTGGAGTCAATGCATTTGGATTAGGGAGTCAAAAAGTCAACGTTTTTGGCTAATTTCCAATTGTGAAGTCACTAACCAAACAAGCAATCTTCAAACATTTATATCATTCACGGAATGTTAGTAAATATTAGTGGTTTACTATATTAATCACCTGAGAGATGCATCCACCTAGTCCCATTCCCTCGAAAAATTGATGAAAGGTCAGAGCCGCGACGAGAGGTCTTATGGCGGCCGGACTTCGAGATGCTCCGAGCGATATTCCTATTATCAATGAGTGTACCACAATTCCCAACTCCAAAACCTGAATGAATCAAAATGGAATCGATCAAACACACACACACACACACACACACATACACATACATACATATATATATATATATATATATATATATATATATATATAACCAACTCTTGATTAAGATTAAGCATCGAGATGGAAGTATATTTACTTACTTGCGATATAACTCGGTGTCTAAGAAGTTGCAATGAAGCCGAGTTATGATCAACACTAGCAGCACCATGAGCATGACCATAAGTTGCATGTGTATGAACAGGTTCTCTCTCCTTCTCCTCGTCGTTGCAGTTAACAGAATCATTACCCCAACCGTTAGGCTTATCCGAATTGGTTTTACTAAAGTGAGTCTTACTGAAATAAGACGTAGCAAAAGTATCAATCATTAGAGTCACAATCGCAGAAACCATCGCCACAAAGCCTGTAACCGGAAAATCTTGCCACGGATGCTTGCCGAGAGAGGGCGAAGTCAGCCTCTCGAAAGCTTTAGGCAAGACATGGATGAACCCGGTTGCCAATATGACGCCCGCTGCAAAGGCTTTGATTATGAAGAAGATGTCTCTTTCGGGGCTTAAAGCCGGAATTGTCTTCCCAAGAAGCGGGAAGCATACACCCAATGCACCGGCTATTAATATCGCGGCGATGCCTACTCCCTTGTATTTAACATATTGAGCTTTATTGTTGTGTTCTGGGTCGTCCCCCGGTTTGTCGCACGTGCACTCACTCGAAACAAGTAGTGGCAGTAGGAGGAGGAGGATGAGGAAGAACAATGGCTTAAGCTGTTGAATTTGGGACATGGTGAGAAGAATGCAATAGGTATTGATGAATGAAACCGTGCTCGCATGAGATATCTATATATACACAGATAGAATGATAGATACGGAAAGATTTGAAGGACAGATTAGTCATATAAGGCTGATAAGGAAAATTAAGAAGAGGTTAAATGATACGCGCAATGATGTCAAGTAGGATTACGGATTATGAAGTCATTTTCCGAGCAAAGAGTATAATTATTTAACGTTAAACTTGGTTGGTCGAGTGGTTTTTGTTCGGAAAATCCGAGTTGGGTTGTACTAATTAAGGATATTACTGTTAAAAAGTGTTGAAGAATGTTGACGAGACAACAACAACGGTGTGGATGGCGATTGGTGAAGAGCATGGAGTAGGAGTATCTTTGGTTCTATTTTATCAATGTCCAGTTGTATTATTTAGACATGGTCTTTGATTAATCTTCTCTTTGTAACTTGCTTAAGTGGACAAGTTTGCTTATGGATTTCTACAGCAGATTTAGCCCTACTGCAGTAGGTAGTTTTCTTGATGGTTTTTCATTTTATCCACGTTGTAATAGCCTCGTAAGATTCTCTCTAACTACTACATTAAGCCTCAAGTGAAGGAATGTCATTTTTCAATTTCAATTTTAGTCTTTGATTCTTCAAAATTCCAACATTGTAACCGAAGATATTGAAATTAAGGAGTTGTTTGGCTGAATATTTTAGAATATATTTCGTATTTTAAAATATGTTTTGACGCGATTTAAGAAAAATAATAAATATATAAAATCATATCAGTAATTTTTATCTTTTAATTAATTTTTTATAAAAAATATTATAAGTGGAGCGCTTGGCTTCTGTGTTCACTACTAAGTACACAAAGCATCAATTCAACTCTTTTGGACCTTTTAGTAGACTTCGAGTCTTCGTAACGCAAATCAAATGTCTTTAGTCAACGCTGGGGGTTCAATCATTATCAGATGAACTACGGTTTAAAGAGTGGAAGAGATGTGTCCTACATAATTTGATCTGCGAGCTTTCATTTTCACCACACGACATGGACTCTTTGGTAGCACATAGCTTGTCTTTGAATTGATTCAGAACTCAGATTGGACCACACGACATGGACTCTTTGGTACCACGTAGCTTGTCTTTGAACTCAGATTGGAGCAGGAGAATATGGTGTTCCCTTTTATTGGAATTATGTTTCTATTTATTTTTGTTTCAAACGGGTCAGCGACTCTTTTACCTTTGGAAAATCATACACAGGAAGTTAGCCACACTCACAAGTCACAAAGGATATAAATGCTACCATTCTTTTTGCTTTACTTGGGTACCATATTTCTATGGGAGTCTTACCAACCGTATCCAAAAATATCTGAAAATGTCGAATAGAATTAGAAACATGATGGGAACTGGCAGCTAGCATACCACTTCAAGGATTTAAGAGTATGTTTGGAAGTGCTAAACAGTAAGTGACTTATACGTAGAAATATATTTAAACAATGCTTATAAATAAAAAGTAGAAAAAATGCTTATTTTATAAAAATAAACAATCCCATTTTCCTAGACAAATGAAAGGAAAATCATCCCTCCCCGAAATCCAATTCATGTATCCGCTTGCTATTTCGGGATATCCGAACCGATCAAACCATTTCTCAGTAAATAGGATTTGATCCAAATCGGATACTGTCAGTTGGATATTTCGGATTTAAAACCGTTTGCACATGCCTAAAATGGAATATACAAGAAGCATAGAAGTATGAAAAGAAACCAAAAAATTTATATATATATGTCATTAACTCTACATAAGGTAAATAGAGACTGAAAAGAGAGTTCTCTAAGAACTTGTTCCACTACCATGCAAAATTATATCTCACAAACTGCAGTTTCAAAGTAGCAACTCTGCAACTTTAGCTACTACAACATCCTAGAATGTGAAAATGTTATCTACCTTTCATTCTCATCTTCCTCGTAATAATAGTCGATGTCAAAATAATATTCTTCATCATTATCAGAGAAGATTTCTCCGCCGTCAGTGTCATTCTTGCCATTTGGTAGTAGATGGGACCAATCACTAGATTGTTGTTTTAATCGCTCCTGAATTCGATCCCGTATGGCTGTGCCCTGAGAGTTCATTTTTTTTTTTTTGTATGAAGATTTGTGCAAATCATAAGAGAAGGCAAATATGTATGTGCATTTATGTTATCTACAGTTCCAAGCCTAGAAATACTGTTAGATGTGTTTTAGGCAGATTTAGGCTCACCATCTTATGGAAACTTTCTTCAAACATCTCAAGAAATCCAGCAACCAAGCGATCAGCATTTTCCACCCACTCATTCCGGTGCATACCGGCAGTTTTTGCAACAGTTTGAATCTACAATATCAAGGCAGGAATGTATTTAGACACACACAATAGTCCTGTAAATCATTGGAGAGACTTAGGCAATCAATAAAAAATGATTACAACAAAGGCAGCAACAATAGAATCTTTCTTCTACTAGCGCATTGTGTTTTATATTTATAGCACTACATCAATACACATATGAGAGAATACCTTTTCCCCCACTCTTTCTTGTTGTTCCTTCACTTTCTCCTGTAGTTTTTTCAAACTCATATTTACCCTGAGTCGCTTTTCCTGGTAAACTCAAATGAAAGATATTTCTAATGTAAGTCACCTTCACAAGGGAAGGATAGAATTTAACACAGTAACAGAATCTTGTAAATGTTGGATCATGCCTTCACATAGCTAACACCAAGTTCTTTCCTTGAATATCCACGGTCCAAGTTCCGCAGCACATACTGATTATAATCTTTCACAAGCCTCATAATAAGGTCTGAAGTTGAAATTCCTTCAGTTCGCTTTGTTTCCTTAAACTTCCCGACTTTTTTAACCTACACAAAAACTCGCTTCTTGTAACCGTACTAAATGACTCAAGTTCAGTGAAACCAAAAGGATACTCTGTTTTCTTAGACTTACAAATTCATAGACATCCTTCCCTGCTCCACTAGCATCGGCATAACTGTAAAATTAGTAGCAAGCAAGCATCAGAGTCACACAATATGCCTCGATATATCTTGAAAACTAGCATCACCAACATTGAACAGAAAAAAACAGGATATAGTGCTTATCAAGAAATTCCGATGTAGCAGAAGTTACATTTAAATAAAAAGGTTAGAACTGAGGAAATCCTTACGGAAGAGAATCATGTGCCACATAGTCAACATTGTGCTTGTCAAGAAATTCTTGTGAGATTACCCAGGGTGCATCAGGTATGACCTCGTCTACCCACCTGCACAAAAGCAGACACAAATAGCCACATTCAATGATCTGTACCACAGAAAATACACTCCATGCATAAGTGTACTTGAGATCAATTTCAGAATGTATATCCCATAGTTACAATGCTTGTGAGAATTCATACTTGCAATGGCGAAGGGACTCATAACGTTCAGCCTCTGTCATGACAGTTTTGCCTTTATACTTGTGTGTGATTGCATCACCGCAACATCCCACGAGCAAATACGTATTTGGGAACCTACAAGGTCAAAATTACAAGACAAAGGCATGCCATGTAAGCATGGAACATAGAACCAGTATCAATGACTGAAAAATTAATTGAAGAACGAGCAAAACCCTGCAAGGCAAATAGAGATTCTGCATTTGGACAAAACTCGCAATAAATCATCTCGATAGGATATAGAAGACGAAGATATGCAATCCTTTAAAAGAGAAAAGTAAATCCAAACACCTTTCCAGATTCAAGTATTACATGAATTACAGAGAAGAATAAAACGAAATCCAGAATCTATAATAAGATATCAAAATTCCAATAACACACCAAAATCCAAAATGGAACCACCAAAGTAACCAAATTCAGGAAAACACATATCAAACAGTTACAAAACAAATAAACTGCAGCAAAAGAAACACATTCGACAGACATACAAGAACAAATTACAACGATAACGTACGATTTCTTGGCTTGCTCGAGCGAGCGAGCGTGGCCGAAGTGGAAGAGATCGTAGATCCCATCGGCGTAGACTCGAACCGGACGGTCCAATGGCGGATCGGAATTGGAAGTATAATTGTTTTGTACGGTTAAGTTGTCGGACGGGGAGGTATCGTTGATCTTTGCCTCCGCCATTAGAATGTGGTTACAGCGTCCTCCTAAACGTTACCTTCTGCTCACTCGCTCTCATTCTACCCTTTTTGTTCAGAAGATCTCTGACGCGTCTCCTTTGGCCGTCCTCTACGAACGTATGCCTCCGACAACGCGGCACTTACGCTCCCTAATTTTTCGTTTCCTACCCTTTTTTATTTTATTTTTCTATAATTTAAAACTAACTATTAAACGTCGCCGTTTTACAGGAATTTGTCATACAAGACATTAAAATTTTTTTGGTCAAAATATTTTAAGAGGCTTTATAGTAATTATCAATTAGCTTATCTTTGAGATATTCAAAATAGGAAATTTTAGATTGTATTGAGGAAAAAAAATGTGTTTAAAAAAATCTAATGGAATAGGGTTCTTTAAGTTTTTACCTAGTAGTCCAGAGATAGTAGTAAATGACAGTACTTGCATGGTTCATACGTTAACACTTACCAGCTCCATCCGACTCTAGACGACGACTAATTCGGGCTGCTATAAAAAGAAAAAAAAAATACATATATATCTCTTTCTCGAACCCCATAGATACTCGCGCTAGCTCTTAGGTCGACTATCCTACTGGGAAGGACTGTAGCACTATATCAGATTCGTCAACCTTTTTTGATGTGCAGGATCTTCCACCGGAGACAAGCCGGTAATTTCACATTTGTATAGGGATTTGTATACCTCATTCTGATTTAGCTTCGAGGATTCACACCCAAGGAAATGGTGAATCCATGGAAGACTTATGTCAAGCTCTCCGCCGTCTAACTAAGGGCTCGCTTGCTTGACTTTTGAATGAAAATAAATATGTTACTAATTCTTTTTAGGGTAAAATTTGCAAACCACATGTGACATGAGTTGTGTAGGCCGGTGAGTCTCGAGATCAAGAATTATCAAGTCTCATGTGAGAATGATATCATCGAACTCTCGATACAAAATACAGTAAGATAACAATTAAGTCAAAATATTGCTTTTGGTTAGATAAAAATATATTGAAAAATTACGGTGCAAGTAATATTCGAATCATGGCTATAGCATCGTGACATATGTATATAAAGCAAAGTTATAATACCATAAGAAGCAATGTATATATATATATATATATATATATATATAATAAAGTTTGGTATCCACGTGTTTGACGGGGTCATTGATCATGATCATGATCACTGTGAAAAGGTTGAAAAAAATATATTAATAATAAAACTAAGATTAGCTTAGCTAATGAAACAATGATGCTATTTTGACCAATGAGAGAGTGATATAATCTTAGTGAATCAAGAGGCACTAATTATTCGTTAATCCCCACCTCCCCCCTCCCCCCCCCCCCCTTTTTTTTTTCTTTCTCAATTAAATTCAAATTAGCAAGGATTAGGGTTTGTGTGTTGACTTTGGGTGAAATACCATTTTCAACTTTTCTGCCTCGGTGGGGCCCATTTCATGACCTTTTGGATTCTTCCCCTCTTCCCAGTTCCCACCCATTTCTCACTCAACTCTATCTCTATCACTCCTCCTTCGAAAAAGACCACCTTTAAACCCACAGAAAAAAAAAAAAAAAAAAAAATTTCTGATTTAGTAACCATCTTAAACTTAACTTTAGATTACCAAAAATGGGGTATATCTATTTATTATCAATGGTTTGGTCAAGAGTTGTATGCGTAATTGCGTATAGAACATCTCAACCAAGTCAAATTTGTTACATATACTAATTATAAAATTAATTTTAAATTACTTTTATTTGTGATAAGAATATCTTTAAGGAGTCTAGAAGAAAATAAAAAAAACATTATTTTTGGGGAGCGTGATTGTATAATTTGAGACTTTTTATTGGGTTAGGTTTCCGTACGGCTAGGTAGCTAAAACTTTACAAATTTTCTAACATCACATGATTGATCGATCGACAGAGAATCTTCATATAATATCTATCTAGATACAACGTTCTAATGATCCCGAGGTTTTAAGACAGACAGTATGAACATGTAAAACCTGTTTGGTAATAACTTGTCTTATCATCTTTTACCTTAATTTATATATATATATATATATATATATATATATATATTACAGAAGAAGCTTGAGAACTAGAGTCTAGGCAACATTCCAATTTCCCCACCAACCTACGTATTAAGATTGACACAAAACAGAAGGAAGATGAAGACTTATGAAAATTGCAAGCAGCAGCAACAATGGCTGTCAGTGTAAATATTTTTAATTTACATAATTTTTATGAGAGTCAAAAATTGCTCCTAAAAAAGCCAAAAAAAACTAGCTAGTCAGTTACCTAACTTCTCCTTTACGTCGTTCTCATCGAAACGTGCTGAAAATGTTCGCCTCTATTCCCATTAATGGAGGAATGAACTGTTTGAAGAATCATGAGCAGGTCTGGTTGGAGGATTAACATTATTATCGGAATTATTATTCTCCATCAGAAACCCATCGGACAGACCCAGATTAGAAACGGGTCTAGTACTCCTCGACCCGCCTAGTCGCTGATAGAAACCATCGCCACTACTAGATGGATTGCTCAATGGAAACATGAACTGTTGTTGATTATGATGTTGAATGTTTAACAACTGCTGCTGTTCATGAGGCTGCAGATGGTTAATGTTATAATTATTACCATGATTAGGCAACCCCATCATGACATGAGCTCCATGACTTGTTGTCGGGTTGATCATCATATGTGGCGGCTGCAGCTGTGGACCTGATAAGCCGAACGCACCGAAACTCGAAGAACCCGGGTGCGACCCTGCAGCAAAAGGTGCAGCCGATCCGCCCGTGAATTGTTGAACCATGGCTCTGAAATTTGTAGTGTCCGTGTTGAGTAGAGTCGTCGGGGTCCGCCTAGACACTCTGGACCTTCTACGTACCGGCTTTGAAATACGGCCGCCACCTCGGCCTTCCGGGCTTAACCTGTTAATATTTCCGGTCCCAACCGGGCTCGGGACAGTGCTCTGATCGGACGTGACGGTGGCAGTAGTAGTGGTGACAACAGTTGAATCAGAAACGCCGTGATCGGATGATAGGAGTTGGTTTTGATGATAGAATTGTAGCCAATGATTGTGATCACTAGGGCCGGAACCAGACATGGTTTATAGACTTGTTGAGAAGCAAGAGGGGAATTATGATGAATGCCTGTGTTGTGATGTGAAGTGAAGAAGGGAGGTAAAAGTAGGGGGGGAAGATGGTATTTATGGTAGTACTAGAATAGAGATGGTCAAAGTCAAGACTTTTTTTTGGGGGGGGGGGAGGCAGAGAGAAAGAAGGACTGGCCATTGATTTAGGATTAAGGAAGGAAAATTCTAAGGAGAGATAGTGGCACGTGACGTGGATGGTACGTGGGGCCGATATATGACAAAACGTTTGGCGCCAGTTCTGGGTGTTCTGGAAGACCGGCAGAACTTGAAGAGGAAGCTTTTGTGACGAGTCAAGTCAAAGTATTAGTATTAGTTAATTTCCTGGAAGCATCGCTAGATTTGGATGATGACGTCATTTATCAATAACTTATTTATTTATCTTTTAATGGGCTTTTAACGTAAAATTGAGGAATGGATTCGGTGATTATTTCTCCTCTTTATGTTTATTTTTATAATAATATTTTAATTCAAAAATTAGAGAATTGCTATCCGATGTTAATGTATTTTCTAATGATACCTAAGCAATAAATTTCGGATTATTTATAAAAAATATAAATTATAGATATTTATAATAAGTTATTTATTACTCGATGGAGAAAGAATAATATTTAATTTATATAAATATATATTATTGAAAAATAAAATATGTATTTTGATATTTTCCTTTTAACTTCACAAAATTATATTCATCCTCCTTAGAATTTGAAGATCAGAAGGCCAAGCCGGCTAGATGGAATGTATTATGTAATTCAAAGGGCAATGACAAATAACCCTTGCTATGAAGGCTAGGCATATGCGAACCACTAAGCCATTGACTAATTGAAGACCAATGCAACACCAATATGATTTCATACACATGACTCTAAATAATGAAACTTAAGTATCCAACTCGGTACAAAAATATAAGCCGATTAAAATATAACTAATTTATGAGTCGTATTTGATCATTTTTTTCTCCCATTTACTTTACAGTTATGACTCCACTCTCTCTCATTTTCTCTAAATGTTGATGAATGATGATAGCTATTGACATTCGATCTGAATTTGAAATTTGAATTTGAAATCTAAAGACTGATATTTGATTTGAAACTGAATCTGAAATTTAGACATCAATATTCAATCTGTAGGCCTCGAACTCATATCGAGTTTCTAGTCCCCGAGTTCTCGATTCAGACAAAAACATTATTATATCCTTAAAGATCGAGAACTCGATCTGGACCGGGAATCCAGACCGACTTCTCGATCTTCAAGGACAAAAACATGTTTATAAGTCGTATATATAAAAATGTATATAAATGTTTGTAACTACAAATCTCATATGTGTTTATAAATGTCTATCATCATCTTACACCTATACAACTTAATGCGATCATTATTTATATTATGTAATGGAAATCTCATCATATAAAACTCTATACACTTAATAGTCTATACCCCTCAATAACCGGACTTGCGACTTTGCGGTACCTCGAATCTCTCAAGTTAGAATGAATGCTTTAGTTTATTATAATACTTCCTCATCAATGTGCGGTTATACTCCATGACTCGAGGTAATTGTGTGCAAATAAACAAGCACAGCTCATGAGTAATGGTATCATCTAACTCTAACAACTATTCTCTTTAATCCATGACATATAGTGTCAAAGAAGCGAGGTTGACAACTATAGCAACCTAGTACACTTATCCAATATTAAGAGAAAAGTACAAAGTGTGCACTTTCTCACAATTAACGCTTCCCCCCCCCCCCCCCCTCTCGGCACGTCCCTTTATGTACCTAAGACAAAAATGTTTATATTGCATTAAAGTATAACGGATTTGCTAACAGTGCCATAATATTCTGTTTGAATGTATACCTTAAGAATAATTAAGTCTTCAGATCCTACACACCTTTTCTCATTCTGTACAACGTATAGGTGAAGAGGTCATCCAAAATTGCCAGAAGTTTTTTCTCAATACGAGGAAACAATGGAGGGAACTTTATGTTTCACCTCCAAATCAATAACAATGCTTCATTAATATATTGTCAATATTTTCATGAGCTATATATTTTCATAAGCTATATAAATAAACAAGTTAAATTAAAAAAAACTTTAATAGAATAAAAGAAAAAAAAAAGACTTAGTCTGCTCCACAACCAATCTCCAGTGGTATTTACTATCTTGAAATTTTTTTTATCAGTCTTCTCCTTGATTAACAATTCGATGCACAAGGCATTTTTCTAAACAACCCATTTTCGAATAGTTTTGTTCGCCGTTTCATCGGGTTCACAGAATGGATGTAGCATTAACACATCATGCTTTATGTATTTACGAATATGTTATAAATTCAAATATGGAGACTCAAGATACCAACTCATCTTCCTCTTCTTCGGCAATTCATGCTTGCTATCAGGCATCATATATGTAGAGTTGCTCTCAGTATCGTGACTTTCACCATGTGCAGCTCCCCTTACATATAATTTCACCATGTGCAGCTCCCCTTACATATAACAAAAACATTATGTGGTTAAAAAATTGGTTAATATGAGGAATATTAAAAAAATTAATAACTTACTAAGTCTAGGTCTAATCACCGAGACATCACCCGCATATATATTTTTTGGAAGCTCCACATGTAGTGAGAGACCATCCACACCTACATAGTTTAATATGCAGAATTAAATACGAGACTAAATACTAATTTAATAACTTACCGGGTCCAGGTCTAGCCATAAGGACATCACCCACATATGCATTTTTGTAGAGCCCTATGGGTAGTGGGGGAGCATCCACAGTTACATAGTTTAAAGCATGGATAATTAATTAAAAATTATTAAGAGATTAAATAATTATAATATAAAGAATAGAATACGAGACTAAATACTAAAATAATAACTTATTGGGTTTGGGTTTAGCCACTAGGACATCACTTGCAGGCGCATTTTCCGGGATCTCTATAGGTAGTGGGGGAGTATCCGCACATATATAGTTTAAGGCATGAACAATTAATTGAAAATTATTAAGAGATTAAATAACTAGTTAATATGAAGAATAACGGAGACTAAATTCTAAATTAATAACTTACCAGGTCTAGATCAAGCAACCGGGACATCATCCACATGTGCATTTTCCGGAACCTCCATGGGTCGGGGGGGGGGAGGGGGCATCCACGCATGCATACCAAAAAATATTAATAATTAATTGAAAATTATTAAGTATTTAAGAATATAAATAATATTATCTCCAAATATATCATTTTGTTCAACCTCTTCATCTTGCTCCACCACAGGTGATCTAATATGACCCTTACACAATTGATATTTATATCCTCCTCATCGCTTAAAGAGTCAATGCTAATATAAGACTCAGCTTTCTCTTTCGTTGATGACCTTAAGATTCCATGCATTCAAATATACATATTTAATATTAGATTTGGTGAAGGTCATATATACTTAATAATTACTTTTAAAAAAATTTTAAAAATCATAAAAGCTAACCTTTGGTTTATCCAAAGTCTCATTATCTTCTTGTACAATGCATAAACATATTTGCATACCTCAATTTTTTTATTCCCCAATTAAGAATTCGTGGTCTAATCGTTTTTTCGAAACGAATCCCAAATTATTTTCCAAAGATAGGAATACTTCTAAAGCTCATACCTGTAAGGTAATTTAAAAATATTAACAAAAATAAAATTAGTTAATATTAGAAACATACTATTTAATTAAATCTAATTGAGATTAATAATTACCTGTAAAGCGTACTAAAAACAATATAAATCCATAGCCTCTTCCTTGCCATCATGTCTTCTAACAACAGTCTCGGCCTTTTTCTCGAGGTCGTCCTTCTTTATGTATTTTATAGTTATCTTATATACTACTTGACCCCAAGGATAGCAGTTGAAGAATTCTAAGTCTGAGACTATAGAGAGGTAACTATCTTCAAAGTTATTATTCTTTAATGTATCTAATAGGCTGAATACCAAGAAGCAGATAAGGGCTAATTTGACCTTATCTTCTTCAACATTCGCCCTTCGCCCTCTCTCTATCGTGTTCACTCCTTTTGCTTATAAGAAGTTTCATGAACATGTCTATGAAGTCATCGCATTTAAATTTCATTTTGCCCTCATATATTTCACCACCAGTTCCCTATTATTCACTATTCTACGAGGAATGGTTAGGGTGTCATGGCACTTCAGTCAGTGACTAGAGCAAATTCATAATGTGAGTACCGGAGATGACGACCATTGATAGAGAACCATGCCTCATATTTTTTTTGGGTTCGAACTAGATGAAATATGAAGGTAAATGTTAACTGACCTGAAAAAAATAGTCCTGGATCCACATTTAGGAAATGCCCAAAACATGATACCCTAAATATTTCCACCTCTATTGTATTCAACTTCTCCTTAATATCCTTAATAACCTCATGCAGCCTCGACCACAAAGTAATTGTGCAACTAAAATAATGATTGCAGCTTAAGATTGGTTTTAGTTGAGGCACCTCCTACTCCTAAAAAACAAACAAAAAATAATAATGAATTACACAATAAATTAAACAATAAATAATTTGGTTGTAGAAGATATCTAAGATCACCAGATTGAGTTCTTGATATGAATTTCCATTATGGGATCCCAGATCGAGTTCCTCGATTTGAATTCCCATTATGGAATCCCGAAACCGAGAACTCAGATCAAATTCTCTTTTTGGGATCTCAAATCAGGAACTCCAGGTCGAGTTCTCGGTCTAGGTTCCTAAAGATGTCAGATGGTGATCAATTAGGTCACAAACTATGAACTACTACTCATCAATAGATTCTCAACTATTCCATAACTAATTCCTATCAATTTCATTAAATCTATAAGAATAAATTATGTTTGGCACTCTCTTAAAAATTTAATGGAACACCTTATGTGCATAACTAACAATCTCAATATTCAACCTCGCAATACATGTTTGGTCAATAATATTTAATATTCATTCATCAATCTCACAAACCATACTTCAATATTCAACCTCACCAACAACTTAATTCAAGAGATAAGTAAAGTTACATACTTCTCAATCGTGAGACTTTGAGAACCTCATGGTTGAGAGACGCCTTGATTGTGGACGCCGACTTGAAAGTATTTTTCTAAGAAAGAAAAGTTCTTGGTTTGGATAGGAAAAAAAAAATTTCAGCTTGGGAAGGAAGATGAAAAACTCAGTTTAGGAAGGAAGATGAAGAATTTGGTCTGGAAAGGAGCTCAGTTTATGAAGAAAGAAAATGAACTCGATCTAGGAACGATAAAAGATCTTGGTATGAGAAGAGAGCTCGGTATGTGAATGAAGATATTGAACTCGGTTAAAAAAAAGTAAAAAAATTCAGTTTAAAAGTAATTTTGACGTGTTGCGTAAAAAAAAAAAATATCGATATATGAAATATTTTATATAATTTATATATTAACTATGTAAACTTTCATATTAATACGAACTTAATTTAAATAATTTTAATATATCACGTATTTGAATTCTTTAATTTATAAAAACATCCTAAATTTAAGTAAAGAGACAGATAATGACAAAGATATTAGGCCTCAGGTAGGATTGTCTTATCTGAAAAAGAGGTCCGATGCTCTGCTGCTATGGATGCTTATCTATATTGCATAATCCTGAAGGTTATGAGCGATTACTAAGTCAACAGATCTTAGGATTCCAGCACAAGCTTTAAGCTTGAGTTCCACTTCCCAATTGATTCGGTCAAAGTCAAGACTAGCACTGTCTCGTTTTTCTGTTTTTTCTTTTGTCTAAGCTTAACAGGTTTGTTGACACTTTGACTGGTGGAAAAATGTTCTTTCTTAGTTTTTACCGCCATGTTAGAAAATGTCGTGAAACCTTCTTCTGGAAGCCAATTCGCTTTATTTGAACCCAGAATCCGAAATGCCCGTTGAGATGACATAGATGGAGGAAGTACCCACTCCTCTTCCGACAAGGAGTGCATGGGAATCAGCTATCACAATGTGCCGGATTCCGTCCGACGTCATGCTGAACATCCTGGCAAGGGTTCCGGCGAAATCTTTGATTAGATTCAGGTCAGTTTGCAAAGATTGGTATTCTATGATCACGAGCCCAAATTTCATCTCTACCCACCTTCAACTCAACCCTTTCAAATCAAATGGTTATATTCTCTTGCCTTCTCAGTATCTCAATCCTTATCCACCTGTCAATGTTGTCTGTCAATCCTTTTTTTCTACAATGTTCAGTTTGGAGCTTCCCTTTAAGCTCAATTCTAGTTATGGTAGGATGGGCCATGGATTCTTGGTTGGATCCTCTCATGGCCTACTCTGTTTCACTCATAGCAGGTGCAATGAGCATTTCGGGCGCGCTTTGTGTTTGTGGAACCCCAGTATTAGGAAATTCAAATCCTTGATTGATACAAGTTTAGATAGAACTCTACTAGATGACCTTGCAAACCGAGTCAGTCTCGGGTTTGGGTTTGATGTCAAGAGCAACGATTACAAAATTGTCAGGATTGTGTTTTGGCGAAGCGAGAATAAGGCAGTTCCTCAAGCTGAAATTTACTCTCTGAACAAGGATTCGTGGAGACGGGTTAAGTTTCCTTTAGATTACATAAGAGCGGTCATAGGTGTAAGTTCCAGTTCATGCCCGTTGGTTAATGGATCTCTGCATTGGGTTGTTTTCGGAGAAGAAGAACATCTGGCGGCGGTTGTCCTGTCTTTCTGTTTTGATGATGAGGAATTCCGGTTGATTACGCTTCCCGGAAATTACACAGAGGAGGAAGCCATAGTGGTTGAAGAGCATCCACTCGCATTGGAGGGATCGTTTGCTTTGGTGGTCCTTTGTGAAGCAGACGGAGAGATGGATGGAGTGATTCTGGAGATTTGCTTGTGGGTAATGAAAAAGTATGGTGCGGTTGAGTCGTGGAGTAAACGGATTGTTCCATGTGAGTATGTAATATGTTGTTGTGGCTGCACTAAGGACGGTAAACTTCTAATCGATAAGTATGGAGATGGTCTTATTTTAGTTGATCCCGAGACTTTAGAGACGAAGATTCTCGGTATTTCGGATGTCGAAAGTGTGGTAACTCTTATGGACACTCTTGATTTACTTGAATAATAGTGGTGTGTGGTAATATGTTTTTATGCTTTGGTTTGTTAGTTCGAAAAAGTGTGTTTTCAATCAAGTCCTTAGGTGAAGAGTGCATGCTGTGTGTTGTTATTTGTTGCTTTGTGGCCTTAGTTTGATTGAATGAGCGTCAATAATAGCTGTTGTTGAATGTTGAATTTTAGGGGTGTTCCATGCTATTGTATGAATTTTCATGTAAGGTTACGCCTATGTTACATACAACTCCTTTGGTTAATGGAACTTTTCATTGGTCCGCTACTGCCACTGCCACCGCCATGGTACATGGAAGGCCTAGAAGGACCTTATGTCTCGATTCTACTTTCTTACAACGTCGTCTTTCAAGTCCCCGGCTACCAGTGAAGTCACTTATCAGACATTACTAGCCATTCTCTGACTTTCTCCACTTTGAACTTTCTTAAGGTTTTACTGGTTTTTTGATTGCCCATTAGTGAGGGTGGCTTCATAACAGTTTTGACATTTGGACACACCAAATTTTGTTTAAAGTATAAGATGCAGAATATGCTGGAAATTATTGTTATTCTGGAAAACGGTGTTGTTCTGCTGACCCAAAAGCCCTGTCTTTTGAGTGGACTCTTTTTTTGAAGTTAAAAAGTCTTAAGGAGTGGTTCACCTAACTCCAGACGTTTACCCTTTTTTCTTTAGTAGACTTGGCGAGTGAGGAGAACATTAACAAACAAAAAAAAAAAAGGCTCTTCAGGAAGCCAAATCCCAAATGCCTGTAAAAGAGAAGACATAGATTGATGGAAGCACCCACTCCTCTTGCGACAAGGAGTGCATCAGTGTCAGCTCTCGCAATGATCCGAATTCCAGACGACGTCGTATTCAACATCCTGTCAAAGCTTCCGACGAAATCTTTGATTAGATTAAGGTCAGTTTGCAAAGATTGGTATTCTATGATCACGAGCGCACATTTCATCTCTACCCACCTTCAACTCAACCTTTTCAAATCTAATGGCTATATTCTCTTACCTTCTAAGCGTCTCAAACCTTATCCACCTGCTGATGTTGTCTGTCAATCCTCTTTTTCTACGATGTTGAGTTTGGAGCTACCCTTTAAGCTCAATTCTAAGTATGGTAGGATGGGCTATGGAACCTTGGTTGGATCCTCTTATGGCTTACTCTGTTTCACGCGTAGCATATACGATAAGGATTTCGGGCGCGCTTTGTGTTTGTGGAACCCCTTAATTAGGAAATCCAAATCCTTGACCGGTACAAGTTTAGATAGAACTCTGCTTGACGACTTTGCAAAAGATATCTCTCTCGGGTTTGGGTTTGATGTCAAGAGCAGCGATTACAAAATTGTCAGGATTGTGCATTCCCGATGCCAGAATAAGGCACCTACTCAAGCTGAAGTTTACTCTCTGAATCAGGACTCGTGGAGACAGGTGAAGTTTCCTTTAGAATATACAAGAGCGGTGAAATGTATTTATCTTGGGTCCCCGCCACTGGTTAATGGAGCTTTGCATTGGGTTGCAAGCAGAGAATTAAAGTATTCAGCGGTTGGTTTGTCTTTCTGTTTTGATGATGAGGAATTCCGGTTGATTACGCTGCCCAGAGATTATGAGGTGGAGCGTGGCCTGGTGTTTGAAACCTCTCCACTAGCGTTAAATGGATCATTGGCTTTGGTCGCCTTCCATGAAGAGGAAATGGAGATTCAGGAGATTTGGTTGTGGGTAATGAAAAAGTATGGTGCGGTTGAGTCGTGGAGTAAACAGATCATTCCATTTGACTCTGCCACAGATTTTTGTGGTTGCACTGAGGATGGTAAACTTCTGATCAATAAGTCTAAAGTTGGGCTTGTTTCGGTTGATCCCATGACTTTAGAGAAGAAAGTTCTCGGTATTTCGGACGTGGGAAGTATGGGAACTCTTATGGACACTCTTGCTTTACTTCAATATTAAGTTGGCGTGTAGTAATATGTTTTGTGCTTTCAAACAAGTCCTTTTTCGGCTTTTTAAGTGAAGGGTGCATGTTATGTTTTGGAACTATTGTTATATGTTTTTAAGTTCTCTTTTTTTTTTTTTTCTGATTTTCTGCCATTTTTTCATTTTCTTGATCTCTTGGGGTTTCTTTCCCCCTTGTTCTGTTTGTCCGGCTTTTGACATTTTGGGTGCTCTCTTGTGAATCTTTTCTGGGATTAAGGGTGGGTAGGTTGAGAAGAACTGCAAAAAGTTCTCAGCCAAAGCTTGCTTTAGATATAAATTTCAGCTCCTCTCTTTTGATACCTGGGTTTTTTATTTCCATTTCTTACTTCCCAAAGTCAGTTGGCCTGTATTAGCCATTGGAAGCTCATGTGCAATTATCAAAATTAGCTTTAAGCTTATGTTAGATAATGTCTGGTCTACTCAAAAAATGAAATAGGCTGTAGAGAAGACGTAGATGGAAGCGCCCACTCCTCTTGCGACGAGGAGAGCATCAGGATCAGCTCTTGTAATGAGCCGAATTCCAGATGTCTTATGGGAAGAAAGTTCTCAAACAAGCCCATTCCTGAAACTATGGGAACTCTTATGGACATTGATTCCATGACTTTAGAGAAGAAAGTTCTCAGTATTTCGGATGTTGAAACAATGGGAACTCTTATTGACACTCTTGCCTTGCTTCAATACTAACTTGGTGTGTAGTAATATGGTTTTTACTTCATGAACATTGTGTTTTCAAACAAGCCCATTTTAGGTGAAGGGTGCATGTTATGTATGGTAACTATCGTTATATGTTTTTATGCTCTGCTTTGTTACTTCATGAAAAGTGTGTTTTCAAATAAGTCTTTAAGGCCCTTTCAATTGCCTTTCAAATTACGGGTCAACACTGCAAAGAAAGGAGAGCCAAAGAGTTCATATGAGAAAACTAGATGCAGAAACATCATAGAAGATCCGGCAAAGCAATAAAAATCGCATGGTTATCTTATACTACCTCGTACTGAAGCCCATCAACATCTCAGACTCATTTCTCACTCCTCAATTTACAGTTCCTCACCTTTTGAGATTCCCATTAACATTAATTCCGGTTATTCTTACTCCAGTTGCCACATGATTTGTTCCTATCATGGCTTGCTCTGTTTCCCCGGTAAGACTCGGTGTTATGGTCGGCTCATTAACTTGTGGAATCCTAATATCAGAAGGTTCAAGCCCATTTCTGGTACGAGCTTGACCTGTGAGTTATTGAACCGTCATCAGGTCCATATCGGATTTGGGTTCGATTCTAACAATGAAGACTACAAAATTGTTAGGATTGTTGATTCCATTAACAAAAATGACAAATTGCCTCAAGCTGAAGTGTATTCTCTGAATGTGGGTGCGTGGAAAAAGGTCTGTGTTTCCGATAGAAATTTCAGTACATATGGATAGAATGGTCCTTGTCGACTCTACCCACTCCCCATTGGTTAATGGAGCTTTGCATTGGATTGCACGAGACGACGAAGAAGAAGATGAAAATAGGTTTCTTATTTTGGCCTTCAATCTTGCCGACGAAGAATTCCAGCTGATTACACTGTCTAGAGATTATGCATTTGATTGTTATGAAAAGTTTCTGGTATCGGCAAAGGGATCAGTGGCATTGATTTCTATTTCTGAAGTTGGAGGTGCGGAAGAACTTCGCTTGTGGGTAATGAAGGAGTATGATGCAGTTGAGTCATGGAGTAAACGGACTATACCACTTGATGAATTCTTGACTTGTTGTGGTTGCACTGAGGAGGGTAAGCTTTTGATCTCGGAATCTTGGTTTAGTTACTGCAGTTGATTCCAAGACCGGGGAGAAGAAGAAGCTTGGTATAAGGGAAGTCCCAAAATGCAAACCCCCAAAATCTTCTTTTACTTGACTAGCAAGTAACTAAACTATGTTCTACTTGTGTTGCTGTAAAATCCATTATCATTAAATGAAATTATTAAATTACAAGGTGCGTCTACATCAAAATAACGCAGATGTGAATATCTAACTCAGGAAAAAAAAAACCAAACCAAACCAAAGTTGAAAAAAATCAGCTACTGTTTATACCGGAAGAATTCCCTCCCTGAATAAATTACCAATAATCTTCACAAGAACAAACTCCGTCTTTAAAATGATGAAACAGATTTGTATCCCTAACTGATATCTCTCTCCCTTCGGATCTTGATATAAATTTGATAGCAGAATGGCAGTCCCCGCAAATTCGGAGGTTCTTAATTACCAAAAGCGGGGTCCCCGGGCTAGTATTCAAAAGACCAAATGCCACTGCCAATTTCTCACTATGCCCACACAGAATCTCTTCCTTATCATGTTCTTCCACATCTTGAAGCACGAAATTAGTATCTGGGACAAGACCAGATTTCCTCATTTCATTACTCAATTCACTCAACTTCTCCACAATTCTATCCATCTGAGGGTGCAATTTGTCACCTGCAAGAAGCATATGCACTTTATTCTTCACCTCGATCCAACTATAACCCGGATTCTTTCTTAAACCCTTGCTCTTCATCGTATCCCTCACTTCATCCACTTCTCTCCACATTCCTTTAGAAGCATAAATGTTGGAAAGCAGAACATAATTCCCTGGATTTTTCGGTTCTAGATTGAAGAGTTTATTAGCTGCCACCTCACCTAAGGTCAAGTTATGATGCACTCTACAAGCACTAAGCAGAGGGCCCCATACACAAGCATCTGGTTCAAACGGCATCTTCTTTATCAAATCATATGCTTCTTCAAGCTTTCCTGTGCGGCTAATAAGCGTCACCATGCAAGCATAATGCTCCATTTTTGGGTCTATACCATGTTCTTCCATCATGCTATTATAATATTTCCATCCTTCTTCTATCAACCCTTTCTGACTACAAGCCGATAGCACACAAGTGAAGCTAACAGCATCAGGCTTAAGTCCACTTTTCTGCATCAAATGAAACATTCCCATAGTCTCCTTAGCATTTCCATGTTGGGCATAGCCACTCATAATCGCGTTCAAGCTAACTAAATTCCTTACCGGCATATTATCGAAATAAAGCCGGGATATTTGCACCTTTCCACACTTCGCATACATGTTAATAATAGAAGTAGCTACATATACATCATCAGAAAATCCCATTCTAAGAGAAAACCCATGAGCTGATTTTCCGTGCATTAATGCTGCAATATTACCACAAGCTGGAAGCAAGCAAGGGATTGTTACGTGGTTTGGTTTCACTCCTTCTATTTGCATTTCTCTGAACAGGTCAAGAGCCTCCATATCTTTCCCGTTTTGAGCGCAACTAGCAATGATTGAGGTCCATGTCACGACATTCAATTCCATCCCTTGGGATTTGAATTTATAGAATTCTCTCAATGCATTATCTATATACCCATTTCTTGATAGACCTGTTAGTAAGGCATTGAAAGAGCCGATATCAGCTTGATCGTCTTCAATTTCTTCAAACACTTGTGCCATCTCTAATGGGGAAGAACACTTGCCGTACATATCGATTAATGCACTACCAACACATTTATCAGATCCAAGACCCTGTTTGATCACATAACAATGCACCTGACTACCCATTATCAAATATTCCAAATCACTGACAGCAGAAAGAACACTAGAAACACTAGAATTGTCAGGTTGAAAAGCTTGAGAATGCATCTCTTTGAACATAACAATGGCATCATAGTATGAACCACTGCGATTAAACCCAGAAATAATACCATTCCAAGACACTAGATTTGGCGCTACACCTGCAGCTTTCATCTCGTCAAACAGTCCCTTAGCTATATCTACATACCCTTTTCGAGAATATCCAGAAAGTAAAGCACTCCAAGCAACAACATCTTTGTGCGTAATTTTGTCAAACAGTTTGTGGGCGTCTCTAATACAGTCGCATTTGATATACATTTGCATCAAAGAAGATTGAAGATAAGAGTCCGAAATAAACCCAGATACAGAAACAATGGCGTGAACCTGTTGGGCGAGATCAAAGGCAGAGATATTAGCACAAGCTTTGACAACAGTAGTAAGAACACGACTATCCGGTGGAATACCTCGAGACAACATACGGGAAAAGACATCAATGGCGAGACCGTAACGATTGAGGTTTGTGAAAGCATTTATGAGGGTGGAGAAGGAGATGACATCGGGATCGGAAATGGAGCCAAGGACGAGATTTGCGTCGGAAAAACAATGGTTGTAGGCGTAGACAGAAAGAAGCTTGGTGGTGAGAAACGTATCGTTGGGTAGTCCCGTTTTAAGAATGTAGGCGTGAGCTTGTCGAGCTTGTGAGAGAGTCGCCGTTGTCGTATTCAGGCATCGGAGAAAAGCTTGATGCAAAACTTGGCCTGACATGCCCTCTTCTATTCACTGTCCTTTTACTTCAGTTTCATGTTGTTCGACTCCGAAGCAACTGAACCTATTGACGCGCGCCTCTCTCTCTCTCTCCCCTGCTTTAAGAGGGGAGAAGGAAGGAAGAAAATCTAGAGAAATATAAAAATGCTAGCTTTAAAGAAGCTTTGTGAGTTGCCTTCTAACATTTTCATGCAATAAATGTTGCGTCTTTCAATTATTCATTCATCATACATCAACTGAAAACTTGAATTCCCCATTTGAGAGAGAGGAGTATAATAGAATTATGAACACATTGTTATGCAAATTGAGAATTGCTTCAGCTTCCTCATCTGTTTGATCCGCTGTGAAAGTGAGACCGAGAAGATCTGCCCAGTTGTTTCTGCATCCAAACAATTACAATCTTCACAACCAGATAGGTTGCGGGACCAAATTATCCCACACTGCCATTGATATACACATATTCATACCATCTCTTGGAAACTACCATGATCATCGAAACAGCCAGACACATTTGATCCCTTAAAACTAAGCTGTCCCTGCAACTATAGAAACACAGTCAACGGAAACCAGTGGCTTTCTTCTCAAAACTTTAAACCAATCACTTGATGAAGAGAAAAGTAAACACTGATCGTGAAATTTGTTACCAATCTCTGCATATTTTGTTGCGTTCCAAACGGACCGGCACGTGCTAGTATTGAAGATGGCTGTCCCTGAAGAAAGATTCAGTAAGTCCCATGGATTGCATTGGACGATAAGAAGAAACGATGTCAAGGTTTTAGATAATAAAAAGAAACCTGTTGATTATAATAACCATCATGAATTGGAGAAATTGAGTTCATCTGCCCCTACGATACGTATACATATAGGAGAATGTTTCAGATACAAGATTTATAATTTTTAGGATAAGGACTTTGAAGAGAGCATACTACTCCGAGCATATTTTGTTCAGCACAGTAGTAGCTATCGAGATTGGAAGCTCGAGAATCTACATCCTGTGCAAAATCCCATTAGATTTGGTTTTAGTGACAATAGTAATTGTAAGAACATGATTATAGTGACAAATTATATATACCACTCCCTGGATATCCTGTCGAGGAACATAGCAGTTTTCATGGTCATGTACTCCCATGTTCATTTGAACCTACATGTTTAACACCCACACAGAACCATAAATCTATGAATATGATCTCCCAAAACAAAAAAAAAAAAAGTGATAATTTAAGAAACAGACCATCTCCATGGAGTTGTCTTGAAGCCGTGAAGGTATTTCCTCTGATTCCGAAAACCCCTACATTGTATATAAGAAGATATACTTAGGGCATAATGGTAAACATATATCACAAAACAGCTTATAAGTCGTTGCTTACCAGACATCAAGTATTAAACTAACCTTTCTTCTCTTATTCACTCTCTTTTTCTTTGATGACTTGGACCCAATTTTACCACTACTATCTTCTTCAAAACCACGAACAGCCAACAAGTTAGGAGGCATCAAAAGCCTCTTGGCAGAATGATTCACACTCACACTCTGTTTCAACACTTCCTCTAATGCCTTAAGCGCTATCTCATAAGCTTCTTGAGACAGAGACCCTTCTTCACCAAGTTTAACAGCTAGCCGACAAAGGTTATTAAAACGTTGCACCCTGTAATGAACTCTATTTGATGCTTCACTAATGGTTTGTCTGATCTTGGCACCTCTTGTCCAGCGTTTCAAGATATATTTAGAAGGCACAATAGATAGACCGGAAATTTGAAGTACAAGGATTGAGTGTCTACAAAGAAAGCCTCTATATTCAAATGAGCGACACAAACAAGCTACCTCTGAGTCAGCCTTATTCCGAACCACTATAAAATCCTGACGCTCTTCAAAATCATCTACTCGATAAATTACAGTCGCTTCATCTTCGCTCTCTTTCCAAGCTTGACAGGAAAGTACTCCAAGAATCTCCATCTGGAATTTCTTGAAAATTGTGCTTGTATAAAGTGTTGACATTTGCTTTTCGAAAGGAGAGAGAGATTTCAAAATGGTATTTTGCTGTTCTGTTTCGAAATCAGCAGTAGCTTCAATATCATAGCGGTCTTTGGTAAAAATTTTATGATGCTCCATGAACTCCTTGAATGTACTTTCCCGACATAAATACTTGTCATAAAATGAAGTTACACTTCCGGATCGATCAGTTGTAGACATTCCGGCTAAAAACGAATCCCTCATATAAGCCGGGCCCCATTTCTCATGATCTTCATACAATGATTGAACCCATTCATCCTCCTTCAGTTCGAATCTCTCAACCATTTTTAACCATCTCTTTTCGAATTCTTCACTAGTCCAAGACCTATAAATGCATTTGTTAAGCTTGGCCATGAAATTCCCATTTGTAGTCAAAACACTTTCTAATTTTTCCGGAATCTTTCCCAGTACATGCCAGAGACAAAAACAATGGCGTGTAGCAGAAAATACTTCCAAAACAGCTTCTTTCGAGACCTTATCTTGATCTGTAATAACCACTTCCGGAACTTTCCCCCCAACTGCTTTGAGCCATGTCTTCATTAACCAAACATAAGCCGAAACAGTCTCATCTCCAATCAATCCACAACCCAGTAAAATATAGTTAAAATGATGATCAACTCCAACAATCGGAACAAACGGAATTTTATACTTTTCTCTGATGTAAAAAGTATCAAAAAATACTACATCCCAGAAACTTTCATAATCATGCCGCCCTTTTGCATCAACCCACAACACACTTCTCAAATTCTTATCTTTACCCAAATCTAAGGCATAGAAAAAGTTAGGATTTTCATCTTGATTACACATAAAATATTCAAGCATTAACTCAACATCTCCTTCATCTAGAGATAACTGCAAACCTTTCTTCTGAGGAAGAACAGAGCCAGATTGTTTGTTCCTTCCCCGAATAGCATAGTAAAAATCGTCCAGACATATCTCATGGTTATGCTCCTTCACAAAGCTGTATATAAACCATTTTCCATCTTGCCTCTTCTTGATATGCAAACTCGCCTTGCAATCTGTCTTTACACATGGTCTAGGTTTGACTGTCGAACTGGACTCTCTCTTACTTCCGAATCTAGAACATGCGATTTTTATGTCGATAAATTTTCCGGATTTCTTAGAACGCCTGCTTGCTTTTATCGTGATGCCAAATCCGACCCTCCGAGCATATTCTCTGTAAAAGGAGTAAGCTTCCTCCTTCGACTCGAATTCTAGACCATCTTGGGGTTCGAAAATAGGTCCACCACTAATGTCTAGCCTGTCTTGTTCTGATGAAGGGAGCTCGAGATCTATATCCATGGCGAACTACTTGAAACTAGTTGGAAGTAGATAGAGAACACATCACTACAGCAAGGACGATTATCACCTGAAACTAAACGGATGGGTTGAAGCAACCCATGAGAAAAAAGAGAGAGGGGGGGGGGGGGTGTGGAAGAAGAAGAAGTAAATTAACAATTTCAACACACCTAAGGACTCAGGAGGATATTAGCCCATTGAAGAGAAAACAAATGCATCGCTGCTTTCGCCCTCCTCCTTCTTCAAATTATTACAACCTTATTATTTGTGAAATCTTGATGAAAAATGTGGCAATCTTTCCCCCCTTTGAAGGAGGGTCGAAAAAAACAGACATGGATGTTTACATTGTTGTTCTTAGTCTATGTATATTTAGATGTTTTTTTTTTTAAGCATATTAATTATCGTTGGTACCTATTTAGAAAGCTAAGAAAAATCAAAATTTCATCAGGTAAGCTCTATATAATTTTCAATATCTGGGAAAGGAACCTATAGTTAACTCTTTACAAACAGATCATCTCCTTCTGGTTAGAAATTCATGATGGGTTTCCTACCGGTACAACAAATTCACAGTGAAAGACGAGTTTGGTTTATCTACAAATAGTTGGATCATATTACAACAGGAAAGATAACTCAAATAAACTCCATAACTTGTGATATGGAAAGTCTGGTTGCATTTTTCTCCATGCAGGTTCCGATTGAAAGGAATAATCTCTTCCTCATGCATTTCTCGATCCACTGTCATGATGCAGCTGTGAAGAGGGCCTCATATGGGGCTCATCCAGAAAGCTATAACTGAAACTAGTTGGTGGTCGAAAATCCACCTACATGTTCAATACAACAAAAGGGTTCTCAAAATATCCACTCATCGGTTGCATAATATAGAGGCAGAGTTGAACATTAATAAAACTATACCAGTCCATGAATGCTTGGCTGAGTCCCGAAAAACCCGTCATGAGTTGGAGCCATTGAATTCAATTGTCCCTTTCAGAAACAAGAGCATAACTCAATTCAGTAATTAGAATACAAAAGGCATCAGTGATTGAAACCAATATATCACATACAAGGCTGTGGATACTATGATGACTGACATAGTATGCGTCATGAGACGGCTCCATTAGGTTTAGCTGTAGCTGCAATTACAAAGAAGCACAAATAATGAAGTCTCGCTGCTTCTTAAAACTATACTGATTTAGTGGTTCATAATGATTATGAAATGCTACCAATCCTTGCACATTTTGTTGACTGCCATAATATCCATTTAGAGTCATCCCTTCTGAGGCTAGAGGGTCCTACATGCACCGATATTTATATAAGAATCCTTCTGATTGTGATTACAGTTTCTTCTTATAAAATAGACGTGAGAAGGACCAACCATTTGCTGCAGATTGTCTTGACCCTCAACTAGCATCATATCAGGTTCCATTTGCACCTGAAAAATACAGATAAATTCTTACGAATTTTTTCTTTTAAGTTCCTTTCTAACATTGACAGCTACTATGAACTTTAGAAATTTAACCTTCCGTTTCCTGTTTGTGTTCTTCTTCCTGATTGCTTTAGCAGTAAGCCCTCCTTGATTCTCTTCTTCCGCTTCACGTAAAGTCAGAAATTCATTGCTAGAATCTACAGCATTAATATTTGAGTCATTGACATTAACACAAGTTTTCAACGCTTCCACTAGTGCACGAATAGCAATATTATAACTCTCTTCAGATAACGACCCTTCTTCACTCAGTTCAATCGCTTGTCTACATAAATCATTGTACCGATGCACTCTGTTCTGTCTCCTTTCAATTACTTGACTCTTGCCTGTCTATTCTTTGCATCCTTTGTCCATCTTTTCAAAATATAATGAGGTGGAATATGCGAAAGACCACATATTTGCAGAACTATCAAAGCATGTCTACATAGAAACCCTTTGTACTTGAACAGACGACAGAAGCAAGAAACCTCTGATTTCATTTCATTCCATGTTACTACAAAATACTCGCCCTTTTCACAATCTTGAACCCCAAATGCAGTAACAGCTCCATCTACACTTTCCCTTTTAGGATGGCAACCAACCACCCCCAAAACCTCGATTTGAAATTTCTTGAATATTGCATGCGTGTAAACTGTAGACATTTGTTTCTCCCAAGGCGAAGGTGACTTTAATGCAGGCTGTTTATGCAACATATCGAAATCTGCTATGGCTTCTTCTTCATACCTATTCTGCAGAATTGTTCCATATTGTTTCACAAACTCTTTTAAAGTAATTTTCCTATGGATGTTCTTGTCAAAGAAAGAGTTCATGCTTTCAGAACGTTGAGTTGCAGACATTCCCGCCAAAAAAGCATCATCCATATAAGTTGGTACCCATTTTTTACGATCATCATAAAGCGATTGAATCCATTCATCATCTTGAAGTTCGAATCGAGTAACCATCTTCCACCATCTCATGTCAAACTGTTCATCTGTCCATGACTTAAAGATGCACTTGTTAAACTTGGCCAAAAACCTTTCATGCCTTTTGATTACATGAGCAAGAGTTTCAGGGATCTTTTCCAATATGTTGAAAAGGCTAAAGCAATGGCGTGTGTTAGGTAAAACATCTTCAATAGCTCCCTTCAAGGCCTTGTCTTGATCAGTAACGATAACTTTTGGGGCTTGCCCACCCATTGCTCTAAGCCATGTCTTCATTAACCATTTATATGTTTGTCTAGTCTCATCTGCAAGCAATGCACATCCAAGCAACATAGACTGACAATGATGGTTCACTCCAACAAACGGAGCAAAAGGAAGCTTGTCATTGTATTTTATGTAAGAAGTATCAAAAGAAACAACATCATTGAAACTAGCATAGTCATTTCTACTTTTGGCATCGACCCAGAACAGGTTTCTCAAGCGCTGCTCTTCGTTCAAATCTATAGCGTAGAAAAAGTTTGGATTCTCCTTCTGAATACGCTTAAAGTACTCCAGCAATATCTGAGCATCTCCCTCATCTAAAGCCAAATAGCGACCTTTATCAAACTGATAGGCCATGTCATTCTGAACAAATCCAGCATTTTGGCACCCACCGCATTTTCTAGACATCTCAACATACATCTTTCTTGTTCTTTCGCTAACAGCATGCAAAATATCAATATTATTCTTCTCAGCTAGCTTTACATTCCTATGAGTTCGGAAGTGATATGCCAAAGCAGGTAATAGCTCATGATTATGGTCCTTGAGGAATTTGTGAATGATCCACTTCCCATCTGGCTTTCTCTTCACATGCATGCTGGCTTTGCAGTCTGTCTTTCTGACACTAGGGCGGCGACTATTCCCACCTTCTGATTCTGGGGTGACTCCATATCTAGAACATGCGAATTTGGCATCAATAAATTCTTTAAATTTCTTAGAACGGCGGCTGTTTTTAATAGAAGTGGTGAACCCCATTGACTTGGCATACTCTTGATAGAACGAGTAGGCTGCTTCATGTGATTCAAACTCGATACCACTAGGTGGCTCAAAATTTGTATCCCCTTCAAATAACATAATGCTTCCCTCCTTAGGAGAACTAACAACTCCTCCATTTCTATTATGCACTTCGTCTGCAATATCTGCCATGTTTTCACTTATTCTAAGACCAAGTGCATTATTATCTCCACAATCCACCATTACATCAGCTAAATTTTGACTCTTAACCAACTTTTTCAAGTTCGAAAAGAAGTGATCTATTGTTTATTCCCATGGAGGAGAGTCTTTCCTCGAAATCCTTTTACGATAACACCTATCTACATCAAAAGAACAAAGCAAAAATCTGAAATTATAATGCAAATTAAGTAAGAAGCACCTCTAAAACGCTGGATTCACATTTTTTTTTCTTCCCTACAAGCTCAAATTAGACTCAAATTCTAAAACATTCATGACTCAAAATCTGAACTTTAACCACGTCTCCATCATATACTTCATTTGGAAGCTCTAATCCTCAATAGAAAGCTAAAACAACATGAAAATGTGATTTCCTAATTTTGATTAAAGTGGCCATAGCTTTTAAATTTAGCTTAATATTCTAGCATCTTAACACTTGATGTAAGAAGAATTCATATGCTAAACGCAGTAGCATAGCCACTTCTTTCCCATTTCCCACATTTTACCAGCAAACAAACAGACCGCAGAAAAAAATTCCGAAATACAGAAAATCATGTCATTCGAGCGCGAGAGAGAGAGGGGAAAAGAAAGGACGCCGAAGAGGAAGAAAGCATACAGAAGAATCTGAGAGGAGTAGCTGTCGAATCAAGAGAAGCTGAAGCGAGTTCCGAGTGAAGACTAATTGCGCGAGTGGGGGAAGAGCTTCAGAATTGGGAAACTGCGGCTTGAATTTCACTCGCCACATGCAATTAGGGATCTCATTCCGGTGCGCGCGCGAAGTAGAGAACTGATATTTCCACTCGCTCTCTATATCTATTGTCTCCACCTCTCTGTGGGCGAGTCAACGATGACCCGTCCAACTACTTTTTAAATAATTTCTTTATTTTTATTTTATTTTTCCATTTTTCCATTTTTCCATTTTTCATTCGCTTTAATTTTTTAATCCCCCAATCAAGCATGACAGCATGCCTGTGGCGCGTGCAAATCCCAACACTGATTATACGTCTTCATTTGTTACATTTACTTTTCCCTTAACTATAGTTCAACCGATAAATTTGTACTTAATTTCATTTATAGCCCCTGACATTCTTTTTTTTTACAAAAATAACCCAAGAGTCTGACATCTCCAACAATCTTTCTATATAGGTAGGTATCTGATTGAGCAAACTCAATCAAACAGACATGAACACTAATCAAATCAAAGTACGCACTTGAATAGTAACATGAATCGAACTGTAAATTTTTGTTCTGCACACTGGAAAGGGAAGCAATGAAAACGAATTCCCTCCACCAACTTCCCCAAAAACAAAAGCATAAAAAGCTTTCAAATCTTGCAGCTTACAATTTATACCAAAGAAAAACGGCAAACAAAAGAGACAGAAAAATCTGGATTACAGTTATCATCAATATCTCTTCCCGAGTATAACGCCGATGACAACAGATACCAAAGCAACCGCGAGGATGAACTTAAGGGACGTAAAAGGCGAAGAATCCCTGGCAGTTTGAGCACGGGTCTCTAAAGAAGATGAGGAAGCTTGCAGAGATGTTGCTTCTGTCTTTTTCTTATGCTTCCTCTTTGATGGTGTAGAAACACTTGACCCAATATCTCTGGATTTGACTTCCAAGCCATCTTTCGGTTCAAGCTGGCTGCTGCCTCCATCTCCCTACAAATATTTTGGTATATAACTATTTTGAGTTTATATTAATGTATGGATTATGATACCTAATGAAGGAGCAAACTGACCTTTTCTAATAATTTCTGCTCAAGGTCTTCGACTTGTTTCTCTAGAAGCACTATTTCTTTGTTCTTGGCTTCGAGCTTATCAAGAGATTGTTTAAGACTAGCTTCTCGTTCCGACTCTTTCCGAGAATTTTCTTGATTCTGTTAGTTGAAATATTCAAGACAAACACAAAAAGCAGCAAAACAGATTTCTTCATATTTGATAGTGTTGCCAAAAATACAGTTAATTTAGTTGTAAATTTGGGTGCTAACCTTCTCCTCAATTGAGGATTGAGCAAGTTGTAACTCTTTCTGAAGTTGCAACACTTGTTCGTTTAATAACTCGATTCCATGGAGTTTTTGAGAATGCTCCTCCAATTTTGAGGTCAAATATGCCTCTCTTCCAGCACCAGCAACACGAACACTCTCAACCTATAACGGCTCATATTTTAAATGTCTCCATATATATATATGTGTGTATGAGTGTTTCATTGATTTTTCCCTGCAATTTAGAGAAATAAATAATAGCACTACCTCTTCTTTTGCTCTAGCTTCATATATCACCAATTCTTCTTCAAGTTCTTTGAGACGAGTTTGTAACATGGATTTCTCAGCAGTCTCGGCCTTGAGATTTTCAATTTCAGATCTCAATGCATCTTCATTTTCCTTCTCTTCTTTCAGTTCTCTTTCCAGCTGTAAAATCTTGGACTGAAGTTCATCTCTTACATTCTTATACGTTTCATTGAGAAGGGTGTTCTCTTCCATAATGGTAAAAATCTGCAGCACAAGAAGAAACGTTCCTAAAACATCTATATGATGAAGCTAAAATTTCTATGAGAACATCGACATTTTAATGTATTATGAACCTGAGATTGCAATCTTTGCTCTTCAGAAGACAATTGCTGAGTCAAATCTTCAATGGCCTTCTTTGAAATATCAACCTGTTGAGCCGTTTCATCCTTCTCGATCTGGATCGAAGATAGACTTTCCCGGAAATGGCTCAATTTTGTCTCATACAAGGCCACTTCTTCAGTGAGCTTCATATTCCTCTCAACTAGACCTGTATTCTCTGTCTCAAAGTGGCTCGCCTTACTTTGAAGCTCTTCAACAACACTTTCCAGTTGTTTCAGTTTCAAGAGAGACTCCTCATATTCTCTCAGCTTTCCATTCAACTCTTGGGCTTCTAAGTCTTTCTGGTTTAATCTTCCAATGGCTTCTTCCAACTCGGTTTCTACTTTCACACTTCGAGCTTTGTGTTCGGAGTGAAGTTCAATAGCTCTTGAGTGCTTCTCAGTCAATTCCGAGATAATGCTCTTGTGAGAATCAATTTCTCGGGAAGTTACTTCCCTTTCAGAATGAGCAGAATTCAGAAGGGTTTGAAGTTCTTCAATCTTCTCTTTCAGCTGAAGATTTGTATCACTCAACAAGTCATGGTCCGAGGCAAGCTGAGATGCTTTCTGCTCTACTTCTGAAATCTTCAATTCAAGCTCCTCATTAGTGCTATGTAATCTATCCAAATTTAACAAACTCTGATCCAACTCTTCCTTCAAAGTTGTAGATTTTCTATCCGCCTCAACCACCTTCTCTTCATAAATCTTCACCTGTTCCTCGAGAATCTTCACTTTCTCAAGCAGCGAATTTGCATCGGAATCTCTGGCGCTGAATCTTGCAACTGCTTCTTGCAGTTTAAAATCGGAATCTCTTCCTGTATGCTCTAATTGTTCCTCAGCAGATTTAAGCTTTCCCAATATCTCCTCTTCTCTACTCCTCGCACTGTTAAAATCACTCTCGATTTTCTCGAGCTTCTCTTGTGTCTCTTTCATTTCATTTCTCAGAACCTCAACTAGATTCTCCGATTCGGAAAACTTCTCGTTTGAACTGTTCAATGAATCTTCTAACTGCCTCTTCTCTTCCGTGACTACGTTCAAAGATTCCATCAACTCCTTTTCCTTCTCATTGGTAGCATGCAATGCAATTTCAAGACTCGACGCTCTTGCTTGGAATGCCTCAAGCTCTGATGTGATTTCCAACACCTTGTCCGAGTAATTCTTAGATTCAGATTCGGAATCCACAGATTTCCTTTCCAAGATGCTTATTTGCTCTTCAAGTTCTTGAATTCTATACTTTTCCGCCTCAAGTAACAACTCCAATTCACTCGCCTTTTTACTTGCATCCTCCACTTTTGAATTCGAACTGTTGAACAAATCTTCAAGCTGTAGACTTCTTTGATGACTCATATTCGCCCGGTCCTCATGTTCGGCACATTTTCCAAGGACCGATTTCAACTCCTTTTCTAGCTCCGAATTCTGAACTAATGACTGGTTTAGACCAGATTCCAGCTCGGTTATCTTTTCCTTGAATTCCTGATTCTGATCATTTAGAACTTTCCTTTCTTCATCAACATCTCTTAATTTAGATTCCAGTTCATTAATTTTCTCCAGAGATTCTCTCAATTCTCTTTCAGCATCGCTAGCTTTTAGCTCTACAAGATTCAAATCTTGTTCAAGCTGCACATTTTTCTGCTCAACCGCTATAAACCTCGTCTCAAGCTCTCTCAATTTCAATTTCGCCTCTTCTGCTTCTTCTTTTGAATGTCGGAAAAAATCTTCAAGCTCGAGACTCCTCTCTGTAGCGGTTTTAGCTACAGCTCCAGTTTCATTATGAAGTTCTTCTACAGACTTCAACTTCTCCTCAATCTCCTTATTATTCAATAAAGCTTGAGACAAAAGCGAATCTGTCTTCAAAAAATTCTCATCCGAAGTCGCCAGTTTTTCCTCGAGATCATTACATAATTCTTTCAACTGCTTCAAATTATGACCTAAATCTTCCAACTCAGATACCTTCACCTTCAGATCCTCCTTAGTCTCAGCAAAGTGATTTTCCAGAGCTTGAATATCTTCTTTAAGCTTCGATTCCGATCCCCTGCTGATTTCCAGTTCCCGAGTAAGTTCAGTAACTAAACTTTCATTTGATTTTAAAACCGCATGCTCTTCCTTCGTAGCAGAAAGCTCTGCCACGGCGGCTTTAAGTGCTTCTTCTACCTTCTCATTTCCAGCAATCTTGTTATAAAGCCCCTTGACTTCCTCTTGCAAAGAAGCCATTTGATCCTCCATTTCCTTCGCGCTTGATTTCGCTACTTCAAGCAATCTCTCGAACTCCAACGCTCTCTTCTTCTCCAGTTCAGCCTCCGAACCGCTTTTTAAATGCAGTTCTTCGAATTTACGAGCCTCTTCCGAAGAAAACTTCAGTTCATGCTCAGATTCGTCGATCTGCTTTCTCGAATTTTCAAGCTCTAGAGTTAAACCGTGAAATGATTCTTTCAATTCCATCAACTCCGCGTCTTGAGCTTCTCTGGCATGCAACGCTTCCTTCAGATTCGTCTGATTCAGTTCGAGTTCTTCAAATTTTCTTTCCGTTTCCTCGAGCTTCTGCTTTGTAAACGAGACTTCATCTTTTAGTTGAGAGTTTTCAGATTCTGATCGCTTCAATGATCCGGCAAGCTGTTCGATCTCGATCTCGAGCTCTCTAGTCTTCTCCTGAGCCTCGAGTAATTCTCTGCTTGAGTTATTAGTTGAGCTTCTCTCAATAAGAGAAGGCGTATCTTCTAATTTACCACCCTCTGGCTGAGATACATGAGGAGTATTCTCCTTCAGCTCGAGTGATTCCTTCTCTACTTTTATGAACTCTCCATCGTCTTCCTCTTCCTTCTTGCCATTTGTCACCTGCAAATAAATTGAAGAATCAGGAAGATTGAATCTAACAAACTAACACAGTAAACCGCCATTAAAAGGAAGAAGAAGAAGAAGAAGAAAAGAAGAAAGCATTCTTACCTTTATGTCATTGGCATCGATCTGGATATCTTCAACAGGTTCCTCCGTAACAGGGATTGCTGAACCGATCTCTGCTTCCGCCATAGCCACTACAGCAGCTTTCCTTGCCTATGATCTGTAAATTGAAGAAAGAAATTTGAGAGAGAGAGAGAGAGAGTGAGGTCCTATATATGGTATCATATAATTCATACATGTTAATATATTTGGAGGATGAGTCATGACTCTGTAATAAATTGTTTATTAAATTGTAAGCAGTAATTTAAGTAATTACATATACTTTACAGTTAAAGATCGTACTATTAATAAAATAATTAATTTTCAGTTAATTAAAAATATTAAAAATTATTATTTTAATTACTCTCCAAAATTAACCAACTTATTTTCATATATGCTATGAAATAATTATCCCCTACTTCTAGCCTAGCCTGACTATTATGAAGGACATCATTAGATGTTAAGATAGTCGTGGTAAAATTACTAGTGCCACATGGGAAGAAGATCCAGAAGATAAAATCTGGACCGTTGGATAGAATCAGATGTAATCAATATCATCCAAAGAGGAATCAAATAGGAATTACCATTACCACTCAAAAGGATTAATGACCTAAGATAGTAAACAGTGGAAGCATAGAGCGTAATCGGTGGAGCCCCACATTAAAGAGGGGGTGGGACCAAGCAAAAGACGTGTTGGACAGCTCAATCTCCGCCGCCCATCCCTTCTATCGTCTATAATCACAATCTCACCTCCTTTTACTTTAATAAATTATAAAATTTTAATCTTTATAAAAAAAAAAAAAAAAAGGTCAATACAATGAATGACAAATTGAAGGTAGCCAGCCTGATCCAGCTGATGCAGTTTCTCTCTCTATTTTGTATTATGAGAATGAATGAAAAAGATCAAACATGATTATTATTATCGAAAAAAAAAAAAGGGGTAGAGATGAATGATCATAAGACGTTTCCAGATCAGAGAGATCATACACACAGAAATAACAAAGCTTCATTGCTAACACAGGAAGAAGTAGTGAAATCATGATCGTTATAACACGCATAAACATGAATATACAAATTATATAAGTAAAATTGATCATGGAAATCGTAAGCTAGAAAGCAAGTAAGAGAGATGGGATTGATTATAGATCGATTGCTTGCTTGCCTGAGAAAGCTGGGTAGCCTTTGATTTTGCTTTTCTCTGGTTTTCTGAATCGGGGAAGATGGAGATGCAGCTGGCCTATACTTTTTTTTCTTAGAGAGAGAGAGAGAGAGAGAGAGAGAGAGAGGCTGTTGCTATATATATTTATATATTTTACTATATATAAATTAAAATTTAAAAAGTTAGAGAGAGAGAATGATGTTTGCTAGCTTTTTGGTCTGAAAGGAAAAAAGGCGACGATCACAGCCCACGCCCCCACGGGCGACCGACCAGACCGTCCCTGGTCTCTTACCCAAACTCTTATTCGCTATTTATATTTCTCTCTTTCCGCCACCCTTATTTTATTTTTTATTTGCTTATCCGCCCCTATTTTATAAAAAAATATTAAATTTAACCAAGCTTGCCTCTTCTATCGTTAATCATTATATACATGCCGAAACATAACACAACACTAATATACAATTATACATTATGATGATGTACAAGACCTAAACAAAATCTTATTATTCCTTAAATTTCTTAGTAATCACTAAGTACACGAAATAATTTATTAAATGACGTCACTCAATATGTATTAAATTGAATAAGATTTGTAATCTAAAAAGGTAGAATATCTTGATTATGTTAATCAAATCAAATCAAAACCAATCCCTGATCATGACTTTCAGTAGAAGGACTAAAAAGAGTATGTATATGAAAATGGGGGTGGAAAAAACAATTAAGTAAAACTTAAAGGGCGCATTAGAACAAGAGGAGACTTACTATAAAAACATTTTGACTGTTAGGAAGACTTTATTTATTAGTGACCCCCCACTTTTAAATACACTTCAAGACCGTTTCTTTTTACGGGTATATAAATTTCAACCCCCCCCCCCCCCTAATTATTTTATGTACATATTTTTAATTATTATTAGATTCCCGATAAAGTTTTGTCAATTTATTAGGTTAGATTTCTCCATCAATCGGAACAAAATAGGTGACAATATTTTTATTTAATTTTAATTTTATGTGAGTTGGAAAAATATTCTTTAAAAAAAAATTATTCGATAAATTATATTATAATAAATTAATTTATTTTAATTAATATAATAAAATAAAGTTATTTTATTAAATAATATTTTTTTTTAAAAAAAATTTAGAGCATTATTATAATCAAAATTATTGCGTCACCTTTCGCCGTGAACACGTGTCACTTGATCCCAGAAAAAAAAATACAGGAGGACTTTGACGAGTCACTCAACTGAAGAAGAGTCTGGCGTTTTCACCATTATCGAAAACTTTTGTTCCAGAAATAGAAAGATTCCATCTTCGGAAAGGAAGAAGATAATTGTGCAGAAGAAAGAGAGAGAGAGAGAGAGAGAGAGAGAGAGAGAGATGAATTGCAGCAGTAGATTGTGGGCTAAAAGGGCAGCTTCTTCTCTCGGAATTTCTCTTCTTTATAGACCCTTCTCTTCTGGTAATCTCAGTCTACATATGAAAACCCATGATTCATTGCTGCATGCGCCTTGCTTGATTTGCTTACTGTAATCTTAAAGCATACTAAATATTAATGCTGCTTTTTTTTTTTAATTAAATTTTAGAGTCTGCTTATCTCTTTCTTTGAAGGATGTAGTAGAGAAGAAGTGATCTCTTCAATTATAAATTCAGATATTTTCTACGTGTGGGACAATTCCATAGGTTTTCAATACGAAGATTCAATAAGTAGTACAAGGATATTTTGCAAAGCGAGTGGGGAATAAAATATAACAGATTTATAAGAATTACATTTTGTATTCTCCTTCCCTATTGTTTGATCTTCGATTCTTTGGATCCACTTTATAATTATTACTGCACGCAACATGTTTGATGAGATGCCAAAGAGAGAAGATGACGTGATTTTCTTTTTCTGTAAATACAGTCGTGCAAGGTATTAAGTATAGCGATAATCATGTATGGGCGAAAATCGACGAAAAAGCAGCCACCATAGGAATAACAGACCATGCTCAGGATCACTTAAGAGATGTTGTATACGTTGAACTGCCTGATGTTGGAATCACTGTAACACAAGGAAGTAGTTTTGGAGCTGTAGAAAGCTTAAAAGCAACTAGTGATCTTAACTCCCCTGTTTCGGGAAAAGTAGTCGAAGTCAATGAAGAACTCGATAGCTCTCCAGGATTGGTAAGTACAATCTTCTTCATACAGTTTTCTTCTCAATTTTTATTAGGACTACAATTTGTTATTAAGGATTGAGATGGGGACAGGTGAATGCGAGTCCGTATGAGAAGGGATGGATGATAAAGGTGGAGATCGATGATATACCCGAGCTCGAAAATTTGATGGACTCAAAGGAATACTCCGAGTTGTGTGAAAAGGAAGATGCACAGCATTAGAATTATACTTCATATACCACTCTGTTTAAATGCAGAAAGCTCAATAACATATACACTACTTTCTTTTAGTGAGTTTGAGTCCCATGTAGTATTGCCATTATAACAGGACCACTTCTATTTTCTATATCTACATAAATTTGGTTCCTTTTTGCACCTCTTCTCTGTTTTCTGGTCTATTTGTTGGTATTACAAGAAGATATGAAAAATTGACTTCATGATTGAGAAGTAAGGACCACAAAATGTCACGATCCAAGATGAGGAGTCAAGTGGGAAGACATTGATCTAGTTTCGTTTTTGTCTTTCTGCGGCCCAATGTTTTTTAACAGGGCCAGATAGGCCCAAGGATGTTTTTATGGGCAGCAGCAGCCCATGAACTTAGGAGTAGAGATGAAGCCGGCGTTTTCTTTCCTTATCCACCATCAAAGTAGTTGAAAGTTGAAAGCAGAGGCCATAAAGAAGAAGACATCGGGTTTTTTTGTTGGTAATAGAAAAGCAGATAGGAGGAGATAGAGAAATGGATGGAGTGCAGCAGATAGCTCTTCCTTTACTTGGAATCATAGCAGCTGCTGCTGTAACCTTCTATGCTGTTAGCTTCTCTGAGCTCAGTGAGGTACCAAAAAAAGAGAAACACACACTCTCTCTCTCTCTCTCTCTAACTAGAGTTATTGCATGTTTTGAATTCCTCGTTTGTAAAAGATTTGTTGGGAAAAAATTTGCAGAAATCTTTCAGGGATTTGGATGAGAGAGAGGAGAATGGAGGATTCAAGACTACATTTAGCTCTAGAGAAAGAAGGGCAAAAAGAAAAGCTGCTAAACAACCTTAAGTCTTAGCAGATTACTATGCCAATACTGCACTTCTCGTTACTTTCTGTCATTTGTTCTTTTGCTGTACTGTTTCTTCTAATAATTAAAAGAATATGGTTTTCTGTAACTCGATACACTTTTTATTTGTTGATAATCAAATCATAAGGGGGTTGATTCGATTCTTTCGAATGGAATCATAATGAATGCTATTTTTCTCTTTTGTTGGACTCCTGATTGTGTTGAGAGTATGTTGAGGAATTTTTTTTTTTTTTTTTTTTAATTTTAATGGGTGAAAAAAATAATTATCTATTTTATTTTATGTGGCGTCCAATAAGTATTTTTAATTGGAAATAAAATTATTATTTTTATTTATTTGATATTTTTTTTATATCAATTAAATAATTTAAAAATATTTTCTTTTAAAAACGGATACAATAAAATTATTAATCTTCTTTATATTTCCGACCGGTAAATCAAACCAAACTTCCGATTGACTCATAAGTTCAAAACAGTAGTTCCATTGATGAAATTAGATTCAGACAGATAGTTTCCAAGTCATCAAAAAATAATTTAATTATAAATCTAAATTTAAAAATTAATTGTTTATTCACCCTTCTTCCATGATCCATCCAAGTGATATGAATGCAGATCAAATCATGGTCGTTTACATCATCGTCATCATCAACGGTGGGACCAGGGTGAGTAGGATTCCAATTTTAAGAATTTGAAATTGTCTTAAGGTTAGAAAAACTAAGCAAAAAAACAAGTGTAGTCAGTGGTAGTGTCCTTTCGTCACTTTGTATGAACCAGTAATAAATACTGTTGCTTGTTTTTGGGTTAGAGGAGTCTGGACTCCTGCAATCTCTTACTAGTGATACTCTTGCTTGTTTTTGGGTTGAAGATAAGGCAAAAATGGGTCTGAACCACCTTCTACTTCGTTCAACTATCAAAAACCAGGCATCAAAAACACTACTTACTAACCCTTTTTCATATTTCTTCATGTTTTTCTATCTTTGCCCAAAGAAAGATGATACTTTTATGCGGTTTCTTTCACCCTTCTGTTCTCTGAATTCATTTTGCTGATCTTACAGCTCGGATCATCTGTAAAAGACACAGCATGTTTGAATTTGGGAAAGTATCTGCCTCATGTTTCTTTACTTGCTCGGTTCAATAGTACGGGCCAATCATTGAAGAAGCAGGACTCAGCCCCTGACTCACAGAATAATCAAAGTCAAGGGTACACATCAAAATTTATCTTATCTTGATTTCTCGTCTACTTCTAAGCAGGTGATTAGAAATGCTTGAGATGAAAATGGCAGGTTCAAGGGTCATAATATGCTTGCACCCTTCACGGCCGGATGGCAAACCACTGATTTAAACCCCTTGGTTATAGAAAGATCTGAGGTATATGTGAACAAATCAAATTTCCGGATCTTGCTTTATTTTACTCAAAGATGTGATTTTTTATCAATGTCCACAGGGTTCTTATGTTTATGATACGAATGGGAAGAAGTACCTTGACTCACTTTCCGGTCTATGGTGCAATCCCTTGGGTATGTGTAAACTCGAATACATTACAAAGATTTCTATTGAGAGATTGCTTTCTGATTAGTACGGAAATTATGTTAGAATCCGAATGTGTCATGGTTTCGGTTAGTTATGCAATGTTGTTGATTTGCAGGGGGAAACGAACCTAGACTTGTTGCTGCTGCGACTAAACAATTGAATACCTTGCCCTTTTACCACTCCTTTTGGAACCGAACAACAAAACCATCTTTGGTATATTTTGCAATCTTTTGCCTTGATATTTTATCGTCCTTGTATCATGATCTAAGATATTATTTTGAGACATATGATCGTGTTACAGGATCTAGCAAAGGACCTTCTAGAAATTTTTACGGCACGGGAAATGGGGAAAGTCTTCTTTGCAAATAGTGGATCAGAAGCCAATGATACTCAGGTGAAGCTGGTTTGGTACTATAATAATGCTCTTGGAAGACCGAACAAGAAGAAATTCATAGCGCGTTCGAGATCGTATGCTCATTTTTCAAACTCATTTGTGTTAATCTTAATCTTCTTCTCTCGATTATGCTTCTTTGATTATTACCTTTTGCTAAATCCGTGCATTCTCAGGTATCATGGCTCAACTTTGATATCAGCCAGTCTTTCTGGGTAAGATATTTAGACCAAAAAAACAAATCAAAACATCAAATCGGTCCATTGACGAATTTTCTGTTTGTGAGACAGCCTTCCAGCTTTGCACCAACAGTTTGATTTACCGGCCCCATTTGTACTACACATTGACTGCCCTCATTATTGGCGCTATCATCTTCCAGGTTATTCTCTCACTGCTCATATACTCTCTTCTTTTCTAAGAAAAAAGAAAAACTTGATTGCATCAGGCGTAATGATAATACTACATATATGGCAGGTGAAACGGAGGAAGAATTTTCAACTAGATTAGCAGATAATTTGGAGAATCTTATTCTCAAAGAGGGACCAGATACAGTAATTACACATAATCTTAACTCAAATGACGATCATTCTGAATGCACATGAAGATGCTTTCATGTTTTCAAAAGTTTGATGGGTTGTGCTTTTCAGATTGGTGCATTCATTGCCGAACCAGTATTAGGGGCAGGTGGAGTGATACTCCCCCCTGCAACTTATTTTGAAAAGGTAGTCTCTTTTTTCAATTTCCCCTCAATTTCGGAACATCTTCTTTTTCAACTCACATAATTCTTGAGCAGCTTTTATCGTGACAGAAGTGTATGTTATTTTTATGTGCAGATCCAAGCTGTGGTTAAGAAATATGACATTCTTTTTATTGCGGATGAGGTACATATACTATATGAATATATGATATATCTCACCTCTGTTTTCAAGTCAAGCTACATAATTGTCTTTCTTTTTCTTCTTGTCCTCCCCATTTCTTCTTTTACTCATCTCTTTCTCAGGTTATCTGTGGTTTTGGAAGGCTAGGGACAATGTTTGGATGTGATAAATACAATATCAAGCCGGATCTTGTTTCGGTAGCTAAGGTGCCCGTTGAGCTATGTACATACGTATATATATATTAATTCGATCTTCGATTCCATATTGCTTGTTTATATCACAAAAATATTATTCAATTTTTTCACTATGTTTAAAAACCCAGGCACTTTCATCTGCTTATATGCCCATTGCAGCTGTTATTGTCAGCCCGGAAGTTAATGATGTCATACACTCTCAAAGCAACAATCTCGGTACAATAAAAATCAATCTGTCTTTATTCATTGTTCTTCAGAGACTTGTCTATGTACTTCTTAATCTTATTGTTATTTTTATGAATTTATTATTATTATCAGGCACTTTTTCTCATGGATTTACCAACTCAGGACACCCTGTCGCCTGTGCTGTAGCAATTGAAGCTCTCAAAATCTACAAGTTCGTTCTTTTGCATACCTCTAAATCTTATAAAACAAGAACTAAACACTTCTTCAAAGTTTATTCCTTCTTGTTTGTAGGGAAAGAAACTTAGTCGAAAAGGTAAATAACATTTCTCCAAGTTTCCAGGATGGTATACGAACCTTTTCTGACAGTCCTATCATAGGAGAGGTACATCATTTTGTCTTCCACATTCAACTTATATGCTTAAAACTTATTCTTATCAACTTGACATATTTACTTTACATGACATGTTTGTTTCGATAGATACGAGGAACAGGCTTGCTCTTAGGTACAGAGTTCACGGACAATAAATCACGAAACGATCTATTTCCTCCTGAATGGGGTAAGTTCCATTTTAAGCAGAACTACAAGGCAAGTAGTGTTCTATCTTTTCCTTTTTTTTTTTTTTGGGGGGGGAGGTCCTGTAATATTTTCATGTAAATTTGCAGCTGTAGGTGCATATTTTGGAGCAATGTGTGAAAAACAAGGGATGTTAATACGAGTTTCTGGAGATAACATTATGATCTGCCCTCCTTATATCATCTCTCCTTCAGAAATTGATGAGGTATGTGATAGATATGCAAACATATATATGTATATATGTAGTTCTATGTATCTTGCATGAAATTCATCACACCATATTATACGCATATTTATTTTCAGTTGATAATAAAATACGGGAAAGCATTAAAGGATACCGAAGAAAGGGTGAAGGAACTGAAGTCTCAACGGAAGTAGCTAAGTTTAAACCGAGAAAATTTCCAGTCGGTTGATTCTCCGAGTTGAATCTGTGAATTGTGTTTTGACTCATCGAAACCAAAGATATATAAATAAAGACTATGTGAAGTCGAAATATACAACAAAGATCTACCTCTTATGGTGCATAGTATTAATAAACTAAAGAAACATAATGCATATTGAATTGCTAATAAATCCTGTCATTGTTAATCATAGTCAATTATTCATTGGAATATCTAGTGAAAGGCTAATCAATTTCTTCTTGGAGCATATATTTGACCTGAAATTGGTGATCGCATAGAAGACATAAAGTTGTAGAGACATCTTGCAGAACATCTATTGACAAAGTAGTCGTAAAGTCTCGGGTTTTTCAGTCCCGAAAACGTCTGGATACAGTTGTTATAGCAGTGTTGTAGACCCAATTCTGAAGGAGGTGGAGAGTAGGATATAGAGGGATGATCGGTTCGAGGAAATGAATGGGGAGAACTATAAGCATGTTGTAAAGAGTGATAAGGATCATAGATTCTGGTTATGATCATTCCAAGAACCAAAATCAAAGACATTTTCATTACTATTCTCTTCATACAGAAAGTTCCCATTGCTTTTTGATTTCGGCTGCGATTTCTTTCTTGCGTCTGGTCTTTCGACATATATTTTATAGGTATAAGTGCTTTGGCAATAACATTTTGAAGAGGTGCAAAAGTTTAGTGTAGAGTACAAGCAAGTGTTATGATTTTAACTTAAATATTCGTGTGTTCTATAATACCATAAGTTCTTGTTTGGACCGGGTCCATCGAACAAACCTGTATCAAACCAATCATTAAAGTATCAGATGGAAAAGTTGCTTGTCGTTTTCTGACAGCATTTTTGCCTGTCATTTTCAGAATTGGTCTAGATTATTCATATTAAATTAGGTATTATACATAAAATCAGATAACGATATTGTAAAAAAAGTGATTTTACATTATGCTTGTAACTAGAGGTGTTATTATATATATATATATATACATATATATGATAATATAAGCAATTAGCCTTGATTGCGTAGTTTGTATTGCTTTCTGCATTTATCAAAGCATTTCTTAAGAAGATGATCGTAAACAAGTTTTCTGATCCTCTTGTAAGCCCACAACCTGATCATGCACGCACCATAGCATTCTTCTAGAGTTCCTGCTGATCTTCTTCTAGAAGGTTCTGGAGACTTGCGTGGCTCTGTTTCTGCATGGATTTCGATCGTTATTACTAACGCCAGCACAAGATAGACTATACTTGCAATGCTCCTCATGCCATTCTTCTTCATATGCTCTTTACACTCTCTACTCACCTGGTTACAGTTATACATACATACATACATACATATATATATATATAGTCATAATGTACGTGGCTAAAAGACGACGTTTCGATGATGATGTTCAAATTTGTATCAGTATGTATATGATTGAAAATTAGCTCTCTTTTTATAGAAAACTATATTTTTTGTAAGTTTTTTAATATCATGAAGAAGAGATTGCTTCCCGCCAAAAGACTATATTAGTTCATGGGAACGTGCTAGATCTATGAATGATTCAAATTTTTTATTAATTAATTAATTAATTAATATATATATATAATTTGGCTTTTTAATCTTTTGAAAGAGCACGATGTCTCGTGTAAACAGCAGAAGAGCAATCATTAGCGAACCAAATATCAGCCACAGTGAATGAATGTTTGGTCTTATAGCCATTCAAGGCCCATAGAGGTCGATGATGTTATTGGGCTGACCCATATTTGTACTCTATTTGGGCCATAAAAGAATAGTATCGGGACGGCAACTTCTAATAAATTGCCCAATCACCTTCAAACCAAAGACCAAGGCAATTTAATAATGTCAATATTGTCAATGTTGGTTCTAGTTTACAAACGACCCATAAGCTACCCCATGAGAGTTTCTCGGTTTTGGACTGATTTTAATAATACCTAATATTAATATGATTTATGATAAGATAATATGATTTATGATATAACCGGTTGAAATTAATCGGATTCGGCTAAGATTCATCCATAATTATTCATTTTTTGGTGCACTAAATTATAGAAACTCTCCAACAACTTTGGGTAATTAAGAAAGAGGGAAAAAAAATAAAGAAGGGAAGTATGGTGTCGTTGAAAGAAGAATACAACATTCTCGTTCAAAAAAAAAAAAATTCCCATCTAAGGTGAAGAATCAGAATCCAACGGCGGTGATGAAGCATGAGATTCGAAAAGGTAATTCAATCGGACGCCCGCCATGCAGAGGCGGTGAGTAAAGAGAGATCCTTCCACCCCAATTTCAAGCACCCATTTTCCTCCACCAATGTGTACCCTTTCCAAGGGAACATCCCGAGCAACAAGCTCGCTTGGGCCGCTGGGCTTCCTCCAAGCGAAACGGGCATGAACCCGACCCGCATTAGCTCCTCCCCCCACCTCTCGAACTTGATCTCTCCTGTCCTCTGGGGCCCACCCACGGCCACAATGTTCCTAATCTCAGACCCAAACAACTGCTGCTCCACCGTATGCCTCTCTAGGCTCTCCACACCTAAACCTTCCCCTAGCGCGTCGAACAACGCGCTGTAGTAATGCAATGCCTCCACGAATCTTCCTAGGAAACTATCGCCCTGACTCAAATCCTGTTCGACGATCGTGATCAGTTTCGGTCTTAATGAAGTCAACAATTTCAACGTCCCTACATCACTCCCCGTTATGTCGTACAGACAATGGTGCATCCAGTGCACCACCGTAGCCTCGCTCAGCCTCACCCCGAGTTGACTCAGATTGGTCAAATTACCTATTTTTCCCTCCAGAGGATGGAACTCGAAGGGGAGACCGAGTGAGCTCGCGAAATCGGCGAGTCTTCGCCCGGTTGACTCGAGCAACTCGGAAGATGATCCGAACCCGGTTATTCTCATGGATCGGATCTTCTTCGACCGGGAAGCGAGGATGTGGAATAATCCTGGCCATTGAAGGCCTTGCATTATGTCGAGGTCGATGACGTGGATGCAATCCTCGCCGTCCAATGCTTGGAAAATTGCTTGGTTGGCCGTGAAGTGAGAGAACTTGATCAGCGGGCTGATCGAATTGTAGGATTGCAGACCGTTGAAGATCTTCTGCGATTGAATGTGAGTAAGAGCTTTGATCGTCAGGGGCGAGTAGGCACCTAAGCATGAGTTTATCACGCGCGCATGGAGCGCGTGGGCGAAGTAAGCACCTACTCTTTCAGGCGACGAACCGAACGGCGACGAGAGCTCGACGATTTCCGGTAGAAGATCGCTGGCTTGGTGGAGATTGTCCACGGCGACACACTCGGCGCATTGGAGCAAAAGCCCTATCAATCTCAAACCACTTGATTCGGCCTCCTTGACTGGTACTACCACTTCATCCTCTCCTTCTTCTCCTTCGCGTTCTTCGATGGTTTTCTCGCCGGAAATTGTAGCATCTCCGTAGACGTTTGGGCGTTTCGTGGAAGGTTCTTCGCCGGAGGAATCGCTGCCGCTATGAGTGAGCTCACGGTCAGCGCGCTTACTCTTCGTAGCAGAGATTGGAGTATTAGGTTTCGGATTCGGATTCGAACTTGAACTGATTGGAGATTGAACTAAGCTCTGAAGCATGATCGATCGAAGAAGTAGAGAGAGAAAGAGTGGGGAGGAGAGCTTTTGGAGCGAAAGACGAGAAAGTTTGTACAGGGAGTTGCAAAGAAGGGGTGTCAGAAATGGGAGCGGGTGTTTGGGAAGAAAGAAAATGATAGGGAGGGAGAGAAAGAATAAAGGATAAGTTTTGGGGGGTTAAAGAAAATGATTGGAGAGTATGTATGGTTACGAATTTGTTTGGCTCCGTCTAAAGGTGTCGTTAAGTCCGTCTGTTGTGTTGAGGTTTACGTAAAAAGTTGGATAAAAGGCAGATGACTTTACTAATTAAGTAATCCATTGATTTTTTTATTCCGATTAAATGACCAAACAAATGATCATACCCCAATTAATAGTTATAGATTCTCATGATTATCTTATCTTATCGTATGATTATTGAGATTGAATAAAAATTAATCCGGAAATCAAATATCCATCTCCACGTTTGGGACAGTTGTATGTATTGTTTTTGTCGTTCCTTTCTCCTTTGCCACGTGTACATCACTGATACTATGTATATTCATAACAGAGGTTTCCTATCACGAGCAGACCATGGCCAACTTCATGTTTCTATACCTTATTAACATTTAGATTACTGTTTTCTTCTCAGTAAGTATAAAAGAGATTGATTATATTTATAATAATTAGTCTGATGGCCCAGATGGCTGCTAATCCATTAGCACAAGGCCCAATCCTGGATGGATGCCATACGGGCTCATTAGATCTTCACCATCTGACACAGGCCCAAGAGTGTGGCTTAGATGTAGATACAAAGCCCGAATTCTACTGGAAACTAGATTCTCAAACGGAAGTTTGAAACCGCAAAATCTCAACAGTTTTACAACTACTACAGCCAATACAGACAGGATTTCCATAAACTCCAAAATGATCATCATCATATTAGAAACATTTGTCAAGTTTCTAGGACTAGAAAAAGTCGAGAATCAAGAACCGTGCGAATGGAGAAGATGAAATGGGCAAATCACGAAAATCCGTTTCTGTGTTTGAAGAATCTGAACTCAGAAATTATATCGACAGTAAAGATGATAAAACAGTAATAGAATCTCATATCAATCTGGCGATTAAGTAGTACTACAAATCAATCTTCTAATAAACATCATGAATTGGTGGTGGAATAATGATGGCTGATTCATAATAATGAAGAACAGAATCAACATACCGTAGAAATCATATAAGAAAAACGTAATAATAATAATAGCAAGTGAAGGCCAATTGCATCAGAACTATAGATTCATAAAGATTACTCATCTACTCATGTCCAAAATGAAGGTTTTTTTTTAGCAATCAGTAAAAAACCAGAAAACAAAATGATCTCATTTCAAGAGTACGAAAACTATATTTTAAAAAAAATACTCTAGAACAAGAAGCGAAACAGGGCGATACGACGCCGTCTGCTCAGAACCGGAGCTTTGTGAAAAACCACCTGTTCTTCCCGGTCTTAAACCTCTCCTCTAACCTCATCTTCGTTTCCTTAGCGGCTGTAACCTTCTTATCCTTAGAATGCAACGAATCAACAGACACCACGTCCTTTAGATCTACATCCAGAGTGTACCGTGTCGGCATTAGATGCTGATAATTGACGAGCTTGATGAATGCCTTTACTCTAGATTTCTTCGCCGTCTTCTTTGCCGAGTCCTTACGAATAACCTTGCTAGGGTACTTCTTTATCCCTGCAACCAAACAGTGCCCGTAGGGGCGGTCTCTGGTCCCGTCGTCGAAGGTACGGACAATCACGGCCTTCCGCCCAGCGTATCTCCCTTGCAGGACGACAACAGCCTTTTTCTGCTTCATGAATTTCACCATTTTCGACCTCAACCTCTAGCTCTCTCTCTCGCTACTTGGGGGTTAGGAATTCAGGTGCGTAAAAACAGAGGAACATGATGTATATATAGTTGGGAGGACTGAATAAAACCCTAGGGGGTCTTTCTTATTGGGTCACTGGACCTGAACCAATTAATTGGGCTTCTCGTGTTATCAGGCCGCGTGGATTCTGCTGGGCTTTAATTTTTAACACAACGATTCATGAAATTATTTCATTAAAGGGTTGGAGAAATTTGTTGGTCAAATCGTGATCAAATCTTGAATCTGTGTATATGTAAAGGTGTAATCCGTTAAATTGAACAAAGAATTAGGTTAAAATATAACACAAACAAGTTATAGATGATTTATATAGAGTTCTAGATAATATATGTATAACAAAAAGAACAAAACCGCATACAATTCCTTATTGTGTATAGTATAGTCAAGTTGAATTGTCCAAATATGAATTAAAGACCATACATATTGAGACAATCCTCCTCGCACTGCTCAATAGAAGTCACGAACTTGCAGGCTATTTTACAGCGCCTTCTAAAGCTATGCCGGAAACCCTTTTTGCAATCTTCAAGGCAACGGAATAATTTATCGATCACATTATCGTCATCAGGAGATTCGCGGTTAAGGATATCATGTGAACTATTATTATCGACTCGAGTTTGAGCGAGCAGGGACGAACGAGACTCGGAGCCTTCGACCGCGACAAGAAGAAGTAATAAGTTAACAAACACTACTATGCTCGTCATCATCTTCATCTCCACGATCAGTATCCTTATTACTTGCATTCAGAGCTACGTACAGATACAATATTGATTGATTTACACGAAAGGGGACATATATATATATATATATATATATATAGCATGTAAGTATGTATGGAATTGGATTGAAAATATTATTTTATTATATTAGTTCATTCATCTCTTGGCATCAATGAAGTTTGATTAACTTCGACTCAAGTTGAATTGTGTATATGGTTAATAACCCTTTCCCTTATTCCAATGGTTATGGTTATATAATTAACAATCAACCGCAAGGGTTGTCCGAGTGCCGAGTGATCCGGATTTAAATCTTAGATGAGATTTAACTCGAGTTTAATATCACGGAGAGCACTTCTTAAATCTATTTATCCAACCGGTCAAATTATCAAATTATTAGTCTCTATATATAATTATATATGAGACAGACTTGAGTTATCTCCGAACTCTCACTTGTTATATTTAGTATAATACAAATTAATCAACCGGCATTAAATGGATAACGTGTTCATATGAAAGAGAACAACAACAAACCCAACGGTCCAACCAAACATATAGGTCATGGTAACAGCTACACGTATGATTAATTATTGTTGACAAATTTATAATAATAGTAATACAAAAAACCCACCAAGTAATTTCATATATTATGATTAATCAATCAATCAATTAAATTCTGAACATAAGATATGAATCATGATCACATTATTATATTACATCGAATCAAACTAAACCGTCCAAACAAATACATGGTCAAACTTAATATATAATAATAGTAATTGAACAACAAAAGATGTCTGAAATCTCAACGCTTAGAACTAGAAGCATGCATCCAACACGCAACAGCAACAAATGGCAGCACAACTGCAAACATAACAACAACAAGAATTTCATGTCAGTTTGGGTATAACAGAGAGAGAGAGAGAGAGAGAGAGAGATAGTGGGCTGAGGCAGGCCGGGGTTTAGTGGTCTTACCATCCCTTCAAGAAGCCATCACCCCTAGACTTGGTTTCGACTGGAACATGAACGGAGGGGTCATTCGAGTAATCTCTAGTTGGATAACCGGCAGGCGGCGGAGCAACAACATAAGCGGTTGGCGGTGCTGTCGAAGATGGAAGATATTCACCTGAAAATTTCACCGGCCACCACACACCACCCTCATTATCATCAAATACCGAGTATATGTATATGTTGAATCACGAACTAAAACAAGAAACAGAAACAAAAGCCCATTATATATGATTACAAACTATACCTGCAGAATTAGACGCGGCAGCACTTGAACTCATCTCCAGTTTTTGTTGACCGTAACTCATCCTTGCAATTGGGTAGCTGATTTCAGAAGCTATATATGAAGAAACAAAGTATACGAGAGAAGAGAAGAGAATAGTGTAAGATATGATATGGATTGAGAGAAATATAAAGAGAGAAATACATATATATATATATAAGGAAAGTAAAGAGATACAGCGGTTATTGCTTGGAAAGCCGCCGACGATGGAATATGAAAGCGAGGTCGGCAAACAACGCGGATGAATGAATGAAATGTAACGTGGGACATCCCCCACGTAACCACTTCCTATGTCGTTTTCTTTCTTTATTTTCAACGCCATGACCAAGAAAGCTTAGTCATATGAACCATAGATTATAAAGTTTGAAGTAACAAATGTAAGATGAGAGGTTAGGTGAGAAACTAATCAAATGGGGGAAAAGGAGGTACTGCACATCAATGCATTCATGCTGCCATAGACTACTAAAAGTGTTAATAGACACGTCAATGTGGACCAACAACATGGATTAGATTATAGAATGCATGTGAATTCCAGAAGCATGGCCTGCTTGTAAAAAGGAAAAAAGGAAGGAAAAAAAAAAAAAAAAACTAATTTAATTTTAGAATATTTCAGCATTTTAAAGTTAAATATTATTATAATTATAAATATTATTTTTATACATAATATTATTTATAATATAAAAAATACTATTTTCATTTTTTATTATGATTAAAATTCTACAAGCCATCTTATTCTAATTATAAATATTTTTTATTATGATGAAATTTTATAATTTACGTATCTATATAAATAGTACTCTTTTCTTAACTACATAAATAGTTGATTTAGTTCATGTTTTCTCTCGAGAAAATTGAAAGTAGACTTTGACTTGGTAAAATCATTGACTCAATCTCCGTTGGGCTCATACGGATATTTACTTCGTTACGCGTTATTATTGTTTTGGGCTTTTCCTTTTAAGCCCATTAAAGAGAGACCCACCAATGGCCCACAAACCTATTCAAAGAAAATTGATCAAATATACCTCAAAACGATGGGGAGGAGACCCAAGATAATACTAGTTCCATATCCGGCACAAGGCCACGTGACCCCTATGTTGAAACTAGCCACCGCCGTGGAATAAACCCTGTTCTAGTCACCTTTGAGCACATCCACAGCCAGATCGCGGCTCAGATTGAACCAACCGGCGAGTTCAGCTGCATGTCAATCCCAGATGGTAGTAATAAACTTCCGTTAGATTTCTTCGCGATCGAGCGAGTGATGGAAGAGAGCTTGCCTCTTCATTTGGAGCAGCTTGTCAGAGGGAAAATATTACTTGATCATCATGATGAAGAAGGTGGTAGCGGTGAAGTGATATGTATGGTGGTTGATTTGCTGGCTTCAAAAGCTATTGAGGTGGGTAGGAAGTATGGGCTTCCTGTTGCTGGTTTTTGGCCGGTCATGTTTGCTACGTACCAGCTCATTTCTTCCATTCCTGAATTGCTACCTACGTAAAGGCTTCATTTCTGATACAGGTCAGTTGTTTTTTTTCTTATAAACAACACAGCAAGTTATTGGTCAGTAAAATCTCCCAGAACAACCCACTTAACGTTTTCCCAATCGGACCTCTAACCAACCATGAAACATACAATCTGAAAAACCCTCCTAGCTTTTGGGAAGAAGACTAGAGCTGCCTACAATGGTTAGACAAACAAAGACCGAATTCTGTCGTGTACGTCTCGTTTGGGAGTTGGGTAGCCCAATAGCTGAAGAAAAGGTCCAAAGTTTAGCAATTGGGCTTGAAGCTTCAAGTAGGCCATTCATCTGGGTCCTGAAGGAATCCACCTGGCGTGAAGGGTTACCGATTGGGTATTTGGACCGAGTTTCAAGCAGAGGAAGAGTTGTTTCGTGGGCCTCACAAACGGAGGTCTTGAAGCACAAGGCAGTCGGGTGTTTTCTCACTCACTGTCGGTGGAATTCAACAATGGAGGTTATTTATTCAATGCAAGAAGCCACTCTTGTGTTTTCCGGTGGCCGGAGATCAGTTCTTGAACTGTAGTTTCATTGTTGACGTGTGGAAAGTGGGAGTGAAGCTTGGCCCAAAAGAGGTTAAGGATGGGTTGAGGATGTGGAGGAGTGTGACGGCGACATGGAGAAGAGGTTGAATAAGGTGCATGAGAGGACCATGGGTCAGGAGGGTAGCTCAAGAGCTATTTGTAACCTTGAAGATTTCATTGATGATATCAAGAACTTAAGTGCACTTGAGCCTACCATTAATGGAGAATTTCATGATTCTTAGAATTTAATTTGGTGTGTCATTTAGTGACGTATATGAATGAAATTCTAAGTATTATAGTTCATAATGACTATGATTGTACATGATATTTTTCCTCAACAGAGCAAAATTCCTAACAACAAACAACAATGGGAAACTTTTTTTCTCAAAATCCTGAGTATTACAGGGTAATTAAATTCTCGATAGCTGGGGCCCCGCTGTTTTTTAGAAGAAATCCCTTGTTACCAGCAGCTTACAGAGAAACACAGCCATCCATTCATTCTCGAGGGTGATACCTTCTTCATATTATTTTCTAGGAATCTCAGTCGATGCATTGCTTCTATATCCGATTTGGGGGGCGGTTAATAAAACTGGGGCCTAAGCCTATAAGTTTCTTCGATCATAGCTCATCTTTGAGCTCGGTTTTGGCATTTTCATCTGTCGGATTCTCTGAATCATTCACTGGTTGGTCACCGCCGTGGGATGAAGAACTCTCATCGGTGGTTGAGTTGGAAGTGTCTTTCTTTTCTTTAGTCTCTGTTTCATTCTTAGGCTTCTCCGTTTTTGGCTTTGGCTTGGGAATTCTATCAATACTTGAAACCTGTGACAATAACAAGGATTTATTTGAGTGAAAGAAAAAAAAAAATTTCAGGGTACGGGTTTCCAATTTCGATCAAGAGGAGATGTAATATTACCTTATCTTGCAGAGTGAACACCTTCATGTATACTTCTTCAGATTTGTACGCAGGTGTGCTGAAAGCAGGAGTCCTGATCATATTCAGAAAGGAAGCTTCCATTAAAACTTAGGCAATCCCCAATATTTTACAGTTCAAGTCTTTGTAATGTAAAGAAACAAAGACCCCCAAACCATGATGATATGAACATGACAGCGGAAGTTTACAACTCTTAAGAACGAATGACTGAAAACTTACTTCTTCTGCTCAGCTTCCTTCTCATCCAACCACTTCTTGAACTTCTCAGCTTCACTCAAAACCTGAAGAAATCACATGTATGAGTTTCCCAAAGCCATCCAACATGTCAAGAATACAGAAAGTTCGAAGGAATGGGCTCAGTTAAGTATGAGTGTACCTCATCTATTCTATTTTTCGGAAGCCAAGGTTTTTTGGTCTCCCAGTCTTTAACGATCTGCAAGTGCTCAAGGTAAAGGAACATGCACAATTAATATTTATCTAATTCCTGCTCAAAAACCACTAGCAAAAGAGTAACATTATTCTTGGGAGAAGGTGGGTCCAGATGTAATGATAAAGGGCCAAGCTTCAAACTCTGAAGTACCTGTTGCAGCTCATCATGGTATTTGCAAGCATATTCAACTGCCTTGGGTCTTGCAGCTAGCTCCTTCAGTCTAACATTCAAATATTCGACAGACAAACGTTACTAACTGACCCCAACTTCAGTCCTTTGTATTTTAGTATATGTTATTCAGAAAGGAGATACTAAACTCAATTCAGCTTAAGCATATCCAACAATAAACAAAGATGGGACATACCTGAAGAATATTGGGTCACCGATACCTTTCAACTTATCTAGCCGTTCCTGAAACTCCGAGGCAGAAGCATCCTCACCATCTGTATAGAGCCACTCTTGCACCTAAAAAATTGGAAGACATCAGATGTATAATGACTGGACCACTAGATATTTATTAAAAATAAAAAAATAAAATAAAAAATTATATATATATAAGGAATAATAATAACAAGTAAATAAGAAGCTTGACCTCATCAAGTTTCTCATTGAAGGCTTGGCGTTCCTCTTTAGTAGAAGCCTTTTCAAACTCCTCAGATGTATCAAGCTGGTGTTTAGACAATTAAGCAAGGTATCAAAGAAGTGTGGTGTTAGGCAGGAAAAAACCATAATATGTAAGGCATCAAATAACTATCTAACACCTTGGCCAAAAAAAAAAAAAAAAGAAAAGAAAAAAAAAAACTAATAATAGTAATAATCCCATGTATACAGCCCTCTAACATAGACATGGATTCTAAGATTAGTACTGTTGGTTAGTTCATGTTGAAGTGTAGGCAAATTCCAAACCTTTTCTTTGGTAGCATATATGTATCCTTCTAAGTTATTCTTCAGCTCTGCGGTTCTCCTTCTTTCTTCATCTTTTTTGTCCAGTGCTTCTAATTTACTTTTAGCTTCAGCAAGGGCTTCCTTAGATAGAGGCACTCCAGGGCCCACTGACTTCTCGACTATCTAAAATTTAGATATAATAATAGGAAAACACCAGAGACAAATAAAGCATGAGAAAAAATTCATCTATTTCTAGAAGGGACGTAGGATTCAATATATGATCGACTTGTTTAGACTACGTTTCAAAACATCCAGCATGTTGTTACCTTAAGTGGAATTCTAAAGGTCCGCTTTTTCAGCTTTTTTTCAGTAACAAGTTCAATGGTACTTTGTCCCTCTGTACTCGAGTCAGTTGTGTTGGCTACTCCTCCATCTTCAACAAATGAGTTGTCATTAGTGCCTTCTGAAGTATTTGTAGAGCCAGCTTCAGCTGATGCATTGGACGAAGCAAAAGTTGAATTATCCACAGTGAGGTTTTTTCTTGGAACTTCTACCCATTCTGAAATTTCAATAAGAGCATCTGCACGATCTAAAGACAGAACTCCACTTCGGCTGAGAGAGAAATGTAGATTTGCTTTTACAGGGGAGGATAAATTCTGAGATGAATACCTAAAAAAACACCGGATAATAAAACCTTCTGGATTTGTATTCTAGGGTATATAATCAAGAGAAAACAGGCGTTGCGGTGTATCGAGAAGTGAAATCCGCATATTATTTAGCAATTTAGAAATCCTTACTTGTCACTTGCATCGGCCAAACCAGAAACATCATATTGAGCAAACACAGGAGAAATAACACCAGGTGGTAACAGATGCTCACTCTCGTAGGCAAGTGAAACTTCAAAATCTTTGTTGTGGACGACAGATCTGAACATCTATTATATGACAACAAAAGAACAAATCAGTAACAAAAGAGAAGATATGCAGTTTAGAGAAAGCTCAAATTTTTCCATCTGATAGGACAGGTCATTACTTACTTTACTTGGAAGCTTTTTCATCCGCGGAACAAGCAACTGCCTACTGCTTTCATCCTTCTGAAGACCAGGACCATCTAACTCAGCAATAAACCCATAAGGAGAACCATCAAGCATTCCAAGCTTACGGTTTAGTTTGATTCCGTCACTTAAATTTGCAGCATGTAGTGCTGAACCAAGAACAATAGCCTCATCAGCATCCAGATGTTTGTCCAACTCATTCCTTCCAAGAAATTCCTGGAGTTTCGCCTGAGGTAAATAAATGAAAAACTTTCATTAATTCCAGAAACTAACTAAGCTAAAATATGAAAATTGAAGGCTATACTATCAGATGAAGGCCATCTACTTACAAATTAATTCATACTGTTAAGCAGAGAAAATCACAGAGGTGCCTCAAGATAAGAGATCTTGGGAGTTTGAAAAGATTAGATATCAAGGACATATGCAAGACTATGCTAAGGATAAATCACAATTATTCCTTTAACTACTCTCAGAACCATAATAGAGTTGTCTGTACTATGCCAATCACTCAAAGGATTACTTCTGCAACACTGAATATAAGACAGAGCAAGTAGCCTATGGTAATGATAGAAAACTCAGTCCAAACCTGCAACTTTGGCACCCTAGTAGCACCTCCAAGCAGCTCCACCGCATATATATCTTCCATCTTCAAACCTGAGTACTCTAGCAGTTCTTTCAAAGGTAAAAGAGATTTCTCCCACAGATCTTCACAAAGCTCTTCAAACTTCTCACGTGTGATGGAGCTCCTGGGAAAACGATGCTTCTCAGTTTCCACAATGCAAAAGCTAAGAATATCAAAAGGTGCAGACATAACTCTAGATGAACGTGGATAATACCACACATTTAAAATTGTGCGCACAATATATAGATTGGGCCTCTTAATTTTACTCATACACAAATCAAAAGGCATAAAACTTTTCTACCAACTAACAGCATACAACAACCAGAAAGATAAGACTTAGATATACAGTTATCACTTAATTACAGAAAAAAGAAAACATTCAGCATCAACATATTGTGGGTTGCTGCATGGTTTGATATAATCGAGCATTGTTAGTGAGGGGGAAAAGAAATAAACTAGGAAATTAAATGGAGGAGCTACCTGAAGTCTCGATCGTCCAAAAGGGATTCAACTGACAGTGGAGCAGCTGTATTCGCACTTAGAATTTCTTTACAGCGTTTAACTTGTTTCTTCAATTTTGCCATAGCCTTTGGAAACTTCCTCACATCCACCTCATTTCCAACTTGTTTATTGAACTCATCAGCGAAGTGTTCCACCAGCCGTAGTTCCATATTCTGACCTCCAAGTTCTGGGTTCCATCTAACATCCTTCACCTGCACAAATCCAAAGGATAAGATACGCTGAGATACAACTAGTAGCACCCAAAAGTACACATGTTAAAGCAATAGTCTACAATGGCCAACCATATCATCACCAATCTGTATAACACGAGATGATGTACTCTTTAAACAAAGAACGCTATAGGAAGTGGCCCTAAAGTACTGCATTACAGCTGAGTAAAGTCCACCATGCTTCTGAAACTAGTGGAACTATATTGAAATTTACCTGAAATTGGTTCACTGACACAGTCTTCCCAAACTCCTTGGCATTGTATGCTGAGAAATACACAAGAGTAGCATAAGTACTACTCGAACCCATATCATAGAAGATAACATGTCTCGCCCCATTAGAAAAATTCTTATCAATCCCATATTGTAATGCGGCACCAGAATGTTCATTAGTTAGAGAAAGCACATTAATCCCAGCCAACTGTGCTGCTTGAAGCAGCCCTCTTCTCTCTGCTTGCCCAAAGTAAGGAGGCACTGAAATTACAGCATCCTTCACAGGAACTTTAGAATGAAACTCAGCCAGTTTCGAAGCATAACCCAAAATCATGGCCACTAACTCCTCGACTGTATAAGTAGTCAACTTATCATCAATTCTAAAACTCACACAACCCCTAGAATCTTCTGTGATATCGAATGGTAAGTACTTTGAATCAATAAAATTCTTCACATAGTTGTAAGGCTTTCCGATCATGTCCCTGATTTGGGAATAAACCTTGTTAGGATATCGAGCCACTAGTCCGGCGGCTTCTTCTCCGATTAGCCGATCCCCTGAATGGAATGCAACTAAAGCTGGTGATTTGCGCTTGGACATCTCATTGATAGCTATTGAAATTGGACTCTGTCCAGGTTTCAGATTTACAACCGCAACTTTGAGCCATTCGGAGCCCAGATCTATGCTAGAAACCGCGGAATGGGATGGCGAGAAAATAAGAAAAATGGCGGATAAGAAAAGCCCTAGTTTGATTAACATCGAAGCCATACTTTGATTGCTCTAGTACCCCAGAAATCAAGTCTGTTCAAACGGCAAACAGAAAAAAATAAATCAGAAAGCAGAACCTCTCACCTACACAATCGCTTAAAGAGAAATCGAAACAGAATACAAAAGGGAATTACTCAGAATAACGCTTTTAATTCTAGAACAAAAAGAAAAACCAAAAGCTTCCAGTCGTCCAATTAGCGTGCAAAGTCAAATCTAAGCTCGAATTTACAAAAAAGAAGAACAATCAAACTCATCTAAAACTGAAATTTGCTTCCAAAATCCCTTTGCATTCCCGTTTTCTATCTTATTTTCTTTGAAACCAGACAAAATAGTATATAGAAATTTCGCGCCGGAGGAAAGCAACTCACAACCAAAACTAAACGAAAACAAAAAACCCAGATGACAGAGAGATCAGGAATGTTAGACGGAGAAGAACTTACCAGTGATGAGCAGATCGCATTCTCCGAGTTAGATTAGAGAAGCTTCGTTCAGTCTGGTTGACGAGAAAAAGGAGAGAAGATCGGAGATGTCAGTCGAAATCTTGAGGAGGGAAACGTGGGATTTTATAGAGTTCTCTAAGAAGGAGGTCTACGTGGAAAGAGCAGTGATAATCTAGCGACTAATATATAGCCACGTGGTTAAATGTACACGTGGTTCGCAACGAGTCCTTTGGTGGTGTTGTGCTCACCGTGTTCATGGATGATTCCTAACCAAATTATAGTCCGTGCAGACAACTTGACACCTGTCAGTTTGTATTTCTCCGTTTTCTTATTTTTACCCCCTGAATGATTTCTGAATTACATTTTCACCTCAAAATATTTTATTAGACTAGAATTTAACCTTTCAAAACGAATAAGTGATCAATTCTACCCCTGACGTGCAAAGTCTGTTCCCATACAGATTGCAGACCACTGAGACCAGAATAGAAAGTGTAGCTTGATAGAATTTGAGACCAATGAAATTGAGCCTCAAATCAATTGGCGAAAAGGGGAGCCATGTCTTTAACCATAATCTTAAGATTACCCAGTTGGGGAAATCGGGTCGGATCAAAGAAGCCATTACAGTTTTCACACAAATGGCTGAAAGAAACACTGTGACGTACAACTCCATGATCTCCGCCTATGCAAAAAATGGTAGAATAGAGAACGCACGCCAGTTGTTTAACAATATGCCTTACAGGAACTTGATTTCTTGGAATTGCATGATTGCAGGGTACCTGCACAACGACCGGATTGAAGACGCACATAAGCTGTTTGACAAAATGTCTCAAAGAGACCTTTATTCATGGACTCTGATGATTACTTGTTACATACGAGACGGGGAGCTTGAAAAAGCAAGAGCACTTTTCGATCTTCTTCCTAATAAGCAAGATGCAGTTTGTTGGAATGTGGTTATTTCGGGTTATGCGAAGAAGGGACTGTTTGATCAAGCTAAGAGATTATTTGATGAAATGCCGGTTAAGAATTTAGTTTCATGGAACTCAATGCTTGCTGGGTATACTCAGAATGGTGAAATGATTTTGGGTTTGAAGTTTTTTGAGGATATGGCAGAAAGAAATGTAGTTTCATGGAATTTGATGGTGGATGGATTTATTGCGGTGGGTGATTTGGATTCTGCTTGGAATCTTTTCAAGAAGATACCATCTCCAAATGTAGTCTCATGTGTTACAATGCTTTGCGGGTTTGCTGATAATGGAAGGATTACAGAGGCTTGGAATCTCTTTAACCAAATGCCGAACAAAAATGTAGTTTCTTGGAATGCTATGATTAGAGCTTATGTCCAGAACAATCAAATAGACAAAGCAATTACTCTTTTCAAGGAGATGCCCAGGAAGGATTCTGTATCATGGACGACAATGATTAATGGGTTTGTTCGAGTTGGAAATCTTTCTAAAGCAAGGGAGATTCTCAACCAGATGCCTTTCAAGAATGTAGCAGCCCAAACAGCAATGATATCCGGGTATATACAAAACAACAGATTAGATGAAGCACATAGAATTTTCAGTCAGATATCGACCCGTGATATTGTTTGTTGGAACACCATGATATCAGGCTATGCTCAAGTAGGAAGGATGGATGATGCATTCTCTTTGTTTCAACAAATGGTCAGTAAAGATACTGTCTCATGGAACACCATGATTACCGGTTATGCTCAAGTAGGAGAGATGGATAAAGCGCTTGAAATATTTAAAATATTGCGAAATCGGAATATAATAACTTGGAACTCATTAATCACTGGATTTATACAAAACAGGTTATACTTGGATGCATTGAAGAGTTTCATGTTGATGAGATATGAAGGAAATAGACCAGACGAGTCAACTTTTGCAAGTGGATTAAGTGCTTGTGCTAATCTAGCTGCTTTGAAAGTAGGTATGCAACTTCACCACCTTATTGTGAAAAGTGGATATGTTAATGACTTGTTTGTTAGCAATGCATTGATCAACATGTACGCCAAAAGCGGAAGAGTCTTTGATGCCAAACAAGTCTTCAACCATATTGATCATGTTGATATTGTTTCATGGAATTCTTTGATATCCGGGTATGCATTAAATGGTCACGGAAAAGAGGCTTTAGAACTCTTTGAACAGATGTTGATTAAAAATGTGTGCCCAGATGAAATCACCATTGTATCGGTCTTGTCAGCCTGTAGCCATGCAGGCTTGGTGGAACAAGGTATGGAATTGTTCAAAAACATGACTCAAAGATTCTTAATAGAACCATCAATAGAACACTTTGCTTGTGTGGTTGACTTGTTGGGCCGAGTGGGTAGATTAGAAGAAGCCATGGAAGTAGTAAATGGGATGAAAATCCAAGCCAATGCTAGAATTTGGGGGGCATTGCTTGGAGCTTGTAGGGTTCATAAGAATATGGAGGTTGCAAATTATGCAGCTGAGAAGCTAGTGGAAATTGAACCATTTAAAGTTTCAAATTTTGTGCTTTTGTCAAATATTGAAGCTGAATTAGGCAGATGGGATGAAACAGAGAGGGTTAGGGGGTTGATTGTTGAAGGTAAAGCCGAGAAGCAGCCGGGCTGTAGCTGGACTGAAATCGGGAATCAGGTATATTCTTTTCTATCAGATGATTCAGCACTGTCAAGAACAACAGAAGTACGTAACGTATTGAAAACTTTATCTGAACAGTTGAGACACACTTGTTTATTGTATGAAATGAATACATTAAACCATGGCATCTCATGAAAGTAACATATCCAGTTTTGCTAGGTTTTCATCTAGCATTTTTATTAATTTGAAATCGTGGGAAGGCAAATATAATTTCATTGATTAAAAGTCGATTACAAATTATGTAATAGTATACCGACAAGTACACTTACAAACTTTTTTCCCTCTCAAAATTATAAATCAGAACTATAAAATGAAATTCACCACTATAAATGAAACCAAGAAAAAATGAAGTGAAACCCTAGATAGAAAAAGCAGTAACCCTACTGAGAGGGAGGTTCCCCTTGTTCAAACCTTACAACCATTATCTCTCCACCATAAGGGTCATCGAAAATCAAAGTTCTGTAATCATAAACCATCTCCCAACCCCGATACTTCAATGCCTGAGATGGTGTATTTATTTGCCCCACTCAAGTTAATTAACAGACCGGAAGAAGAAACATAGATGATCCCATGAAAACCTGCCACTCAGTTGGAAGCATCAGCCTCCTAATTTTCAACTCATCTTCGGAAGAAGAAAACTATGTGAACTCATTCCTAGAAGGGAGTATCTTTTCTACCTACAAATCCACTATTGAAACCATTTATGGATTAAGAAACAGAGCCCTCCTTTGCTGTTGCTGAAGTTTTCCTCATTGTCCAAAATGCAGCATAGTACCGGTTCTGCAAACAAAAATATCTTATAATGTTCAATGCAACAAAAGCTTATGAATGCTAAATAAGCCAGTGCAAATATTTTGAAAGCTTACTTGCATCATTGATCTAGTATTTGTAGTGTAGGTCGTCTCAACAGTGTTTTCCTTCTGCAGATGATAAATAAGTCGATGTTAAAGCCAGTAATCACAATATTAGATTGGAAGCAATTGAATATGGATCGTCTAGGCATACGGCTTACCTCAAATTTGAGGCCATAATGCAAAGCAACCTTTCTCACATCTTCCAGACTTAGTTCAATAGACATATCCTAATAACAGAAATATAGGTTCAAGACAGTTGATCACTCCCCAAGGACATGTTAGGTTCAATAACGGCAAGGATAAGACACTTACATCCTCTAGTCCATACATATCTGCAAAGTGGTACAGAAGGGGGCCAAAATTTATCCAAACCTGTCACTTGATTGCATTAGTTAAATCTTGTCTAGAGAGAGTGGGGGAAAAAGAGAAAGATTAGGAAACTTACTCCTCCATCTTTCAATATCCTTGATATGATTTCAATGTATTCAACAATGTTGTGAGCTGTATCTATAAAGAAGCATGTCACAACTGCATCCCACATTCCTGCATATGTCGCATATATGAACCTTGAGTATCGATTACAAAATATGGAAAATACATGCAGACATATGGATGGAAAGGGCGAAAGATACAAGAAAGTTCTATTTTTCCTACCTATTTGGATTGGATCACTGTAAAGCTCAACAAAATCCCCACCACACATGGAGAAACCTTCAGTAATGCCAGCACTGTTTGCATAAAAGTTGCAAATGGGAAAAACAAATAATTCACAAGTTATCCTGGTTCCAAATACAAATAGGATATAAGAAAAATCAAGGAAGTAGCACATAATGGAAATATGCACCTAGCTGGAAGAATATCTGGTATGGTAACAGGACGTAGTTGATCATTATCTGAAAGTGAGTTGCAATTGCTATGGATCCAAGGATATATTGTCCACTCTCCAACTGTTTGAGTACTGAAATCCAAACAACTCAAAATTGAATATAGTAACAGGCCAAAAATAGTAAGGATTTTCAATGGTAAAGTAGCCCCTACAGTAAGAAAGGATCATGATGGAGACAATAAGATATTGGTGAAACCCTCTTACCGGTTAAGAATAAAACTCGAGCATATCATCATATAATATGAAAATTCATTTCCTTGGCTTATAAAACCTGTCTCATAATTGTGAAAAAATTAGGAATTTCCTAATCAGGTGAAATCTTGAGTTTTTAGAACAACAAAAAAGCACGAACACACCTAGACACGAAATCTCCAAAGCCAGCCGTCCCAATCCTGCTCCAGGAACTAAACAGGCAGGAGGGCTGTCAAAAAATGACTACAATTTTAATGGACTTTTAATATTCTGAAGCTTATTAGGAAACAAGAGTAATCGATGTACCTCTCCTTATCGCGATTGGGGAATAAAAGATCAAGCTCTTCAAGAATAGGCTTGTAGCATTGGTCACGTTCTTTCTGCCCCTATATCACATGGGCAGATCTTGGCTTACAATTCATTTTGAAATAATAACAAATCTTGGTATCAATAAGAAATCAATCAATACCTCTGCTGCCCAATCTCTAACTATATTCCTTATAATACAGCGGACCTGTGAGGTATAAAAGTAGAAGAAGATCAAACTTCGCATATGAGAAAGGGTATGCTCGTGAACTCATATCCAATCTTTGAAATACCTTATCAACATCTACTAAAGGAACGTGCCATTGAAAAGATGGATCCAGCCAATCACGTGGTGGGGCAACCTGCGCAATCAAATCTTGCAAACTGAGAGTTTTATTATTATAAACTGAACAATTTTGAAATCATGATTAATCAACAATTTAGGACCAAAAATGATATAAGCATAAAAATATTTTTCTAAGATGAAAAAGGGTAAACATTATGGATTTATTGGGACCTGGTCCTCTGTAGCACAATCAACCCTAATTAAGATGATATGCAGAGAAAGAACTCACAAACAAATAAAGTGGAGATGACAGACTAGAGAAAATGACAGCATAAGCCCATAGTTCAAAACCAGAAATAGAAGCCACAAGACATTACATTTCCATCGGAATCATGAACATCATCTCCACATTTCTCCTTATTATTTTCCAAGTGTTGAGGATGGTTCCCTCCTGAAGAATCATGACCTTCAGCATGCACTTCCTGTTGTGATCTACAGAGGTCAAGCTTCTCGATGAAAAGGATATAAATGAAGCTGAAAACACTTTCAATTATATATAGAATGATTAAAAAAACCATGGAGAAATAGATATCAAGAAAAAAATATTCCAGTGTAGAAAAATGTTGCAAAACCTCATTTATAATTCCTTCCGAGGGCAACCTGCTCATTCCACTGCTCCTTTCTGGACAACAGATTTGGCCCGATTGCAAGGGAGGCTTTCTTCCACTTATTGATGTTGGCTGACAAGAGCAAGCATGTCTTTCTCCATGATGATGATCATGATGGGCATGTTCAAGATGTTGGTTTTCACAAATATCCATGTCTTGGCTCATATCAAGTGGGGGTTCAAAAGCCTGACATACATTCAAAATTCATAAGTAAGAGAAAAAAAAAAGTCTCTAGCCTATTTGGGAACCTGTTCTCACAAAGACTCGGTTCTTTACAAGATGGTATGTCGAAATGAAGGGAGAGAAATAAAAATAGCGAGGTAGAGAGAAAGAGAGATTAGTGGACCTGAAGCATGCTAAATATAAAATATGAATTCATGGATATACATCTGCAAAAGTGAAATGAGACTGATTATACTCACATCATAAGAAAAAGAAAAGCTACAAGCCTACAACTTATTACTAAAATAACTTCCTTGCCTGAGGTTTATTGAACGATAATATTGCAACATAATTGGCAAGAAAGTGATTTGGGGGAACTTTACCGTCTCATTTTTTGAAACTTTAAAGGGTAGTGAGCTAGTAATTCCTGCAAAAGAAAGAAAAATAGTGAAGCAGAGAGACTAAAATAGAAAGGCAAAGGTGAAATATGAGGAAATAAGATAGTATTAATATAAACCATTCCAACAGATACAATACAAATTCCATGCATTCAATACAAAAACAATCAATAAACGATGTCAGAAATTCCATAGTGATAATAATCGAATACCTTATGGGCAGGCAGAAGCTTCTTGTAAGATCTTTCATACCTTTTGATATCCTCTTCCGCAGCCTCTGGATAACTATAAGAAACCCATTCATCAGATCATATTCAATACTATCATGACTTCGTTTTCCTTACAATACAAATTTCTGAATCCAATCTTCCAATGCAATTAGTTTGATAGTTAAAAATCATATCAGACAATATCATTCTATAACCTGCAAATTTCTGGGAATAAAACAGAAGCTAAATCCCATAATCTTGATTCGAAGCCAATCTATCTGTCGTAGTAACCATAAAAATATTCAATCTTTAGACCGTTTTTCAATATCATTTAAAAGGCAATTCAAACCATCTTCCCTACAGTCAACTTCGAGGGGGACTACTACACGCGCCACTTTTCTGTAATTTTCTCAAAAAGAGCATTGCTATTGACGTAAAATTCAAAACCTCTAGATAATTGGCTACAAATACGAATCAAATAGAGAAAATGGATAGCCATGAACAAGATGAAAATGAAAAAATGGAGAGAGAGAGAGAGAGAGAGAGGAGGGTGTTTACTTGAGGTAGGCACTGATAATACGCCTAAGAGACTTGACCTCAAGGGCTTCTTCAAGCTCTCTTTGACGACGCCGTTCCTCGTCTTCTCCTTCTTCTCGAGACATCTTTCCTTCGGCCCTGCGAGACTCTGACAGTCAACCCGATTCGTTCACGAGCAGCGGCATACCTAGCTCTGTTTAGCTCGGCTATAATCCGATCCGTGGTGATAAAGGCCGGTTCGGGGCGGGAAAATTACTAACTAAGATGAATATACGTTATGGGCTGGCCCATGTTATAATATATATAGGCCCCTTATAGGTAAAATTCATGGGCCACGGCCAGAAAGAAGACCCAAGCTCATACCAGTTTAGACTTTTTTTGGGTGTAATTTATGAAAAAATTTTAGTTAAATTATGTGGACTTACATTTATAAATGTGATTACAGATTTGATATATGTTTACGAATGTGTATAGAGATGAGATTGATAGATTGAGTTTAGACATAAGAAAATGTTTGTACTTCGAAATTAAAGAAGGAATTTTCAAGAAAGTCTTTATAAGAGCAAGACAAAGGAAAAGACATGGCCAATGCATATGATTCGAAATCTAACTACAAACAAGGCTGATCTACTAAGTATTATCCTTGTTGTGATAAAAGAACATCATTGATCAACTTATCCAAATTAAGTGTTGCAGAGCCATGAGTACTAGTAGCCTCCTCAGCCAATCTCTTCAACTCCTCTACATTCTTCCTCATCTCAACTCCCTTCCCTCCCTCCATCAAGTTCCTAACAAGCTTCTCCACCTCACCTCTTTTCACATCATTTCCAATCTCCATACCGATTCTCCAGTCATCACAGCAGTACTTACAGTTCGTCAGTTGGTCTGTAAAAAATGGCCGACAAAGCATCGGCACTCCGGCGCTTATACTTTCAATAGTAGAACCCCATCCGTTATGCGTCAGAAATCCTCCAACAGATGGATGGCTGAGAACCTCCTCTTGCAGACACCAACTAACTATCAAACTCCTGTCTTTAGTTTCATCAACAAATTCACTCGGCAAAATTGCAGAGTCACCTGTAACCAAGTCAGGTCGGATTATCCATAAAAATGAGTGCTTGCTGTTGGCAAGACCCCATGCAAACTCAGCTAATTGTTCGGGTGCCAAGACTGCTATGCTGCCAAAACTCACATACAGCACTGAGTTTGTTGCTTTTGAATTCAGCCATTGAAAGCATCGATCTTCTTCTTTCCATAGACTAGATCCGATTGATTTTGAAGGGTCATTTGGAATCTGATTGAGGAGCAGTGGTAGAGGTCCAATGGTGTAAATACGTGGAATCATGGATGAGATAGCTTCTAATACATCTTGTTCTAATGCATCAAAAGTGTGAAAAACAACGGCTGAAGCTTTTGAAGCTCTTTCAGGGCCACATATGCAGAAGTTTAACAAGTAATCATCAACATCCGTTGTTCGAAGGTCGACCGGAAGATCTCTTAAACGCATATTCTTCATACCTGGAATCAAATCTACCATTGTATCCACATATCCAGGTGTAAGATAACAATCCTCTGCAACATTAAAAAAATAATAATAAGTTAATAGATAGATCGATAAATGAATGAATACTTTATATATTATTGTTTTGGCACCTTTAAGGGGCAGAATGCCCTTTGAGATAAGGGTACGTAGCTCTTTAAAAGCCATGAAGGCACATGCAGAAACAGTATAGAATAGAGCAACTGGTATTCCAAACTCTTTAGCGACGGTTAAACCGTACTCGTTAAAGCCATCGGCAACTATGGAAGTGACAGGAGAATCAACTTTGTTGAGTTTAGCTACAAGTTGGCGAAACGGAGATAACAAATTGTTATCAACAGCATTTATTAATTGTGCAACATCTTGGGTGGCGTTTGGATCTGAAGGTGGAAGACCGTCTGGAATGGCTTCAAATCGGAAGTCCGGAAAGTCATCTGATAACAAGTCAAGGGACGTCGCACTCGATCGGAGTAGGCGGTTGTGATTGAACTCTGTGTTGACAAATGTTACGCGAAAGCCTTTATGGTGAAGAAGCTTTGCCAGTCCAAGCATTGCTTTAATGTGGCTCTGGGTTGGAGCTGGAACGCAAATTAGATGTGGCTTATGGTCGCTTACAGTTACAGACTCCATAATTTGGAAACCTACACTTTCTGAATCCAATCTTCCAATCTAACTAGTTTGATCGTTGAAAATCATATCAGAAAATAGCATTCTATAACCTGCAAATTTCTGCGAATAAAACAGAAGCTAAATCCCATAATCTTGATTCCTTATAGACACACACATATATATATAAGCTCGATTTTATATATGCTCGATTAGAAGCCAATTTATCTGTCGTAGTAACCATTTCAATATCATTTAAAAGGCAATTCAAACCATCTTCTCTACTGTCAACTTTGAGGGAGACTACTACACGCGCCATTTTTCTGTAATTTTTTCAATACGGCCATAGATATTGATGTAAAAGAAAGAAAATGGATAGCCATGAAATGATGAAGATGACGAAATGGAGAAAGAGAGAGAGGAGGGTGTTTACTTGAGGTAGGCACTGATAATTCATGTAAGAGATTTGACCTCAAGGGCTTCTTCAAACTCCCTTTGACGACGTCGTTCATCGCCTTCTCCTTCTCGAGACATCTTTCCTTCGTCTCTGCGAGACTCTGACAGCCAAGTCGATTCGTTTATGAGCAGCAGCATACCTAACGCTGTTTAGGTCGGCCGAAATCCGGTCCGCGGCAAGTAAGGCCGGTTCGGGGCGGGAAAATTACTAACTAAGATGAATATAGGTTATGGGCTGGCCCATGTTACAACATATCTAGGCCCCTTTATAGGTAAAGTTTATGGGCCACGGCCAGAAAGAAGACCCAAGCCCATACGAATTTAGCAGTTTTTTTGGTAATTTATGAATTTTTTTTGCTAGATTCTATTAATCTGATATGTGAGATTTACATTTATAGATGCGATTACAGATTTGATATGTGAGACTGAAGTTTACGAATGTGTTTAGAGATGAGATTGATAGATTGAGTTTAGACATAAGAAAATGTTTATACTTCGAAATTAAAGAAGGAATTTTCAAGAAAGTCTTTATAAGAGCAAGACAAAGGAAAAGACATGGCCAATGCATATGATTCGAAATCTAACTACAAACAAGGCTGATCTACTAAGTATTATCCTTGTTGTGATAAAAGAACATCATTGATCAACTTATCCAAATTAAGTGTTTTAGAGCCATGAGCACTAGTAGCCTCCTCATCCAATCTCTTCAACTCCTCTACATTCTTCCTCATCTCAACTCCCTTCTCTCTCTTCATTAAGTCCCTAACAAGCAGTAGCGTGCTGCCCGCACCATTATCATGCTCCACTACACGATAATGGCCCTACCTTTGTTGTGTCCCTCCCCTTTGGACCACGTCATCAATAACTGTCTTATCCATAAAAGAATTGACCATTACTATGACCTTGACGCCTAATTCAGTCTCCTCAGAGATAAGTTGGCACAGAAAGTAAGTTTCGTCTGTCTCAATTCAGTCAAGGGTATCTCCTCGGCTCAACCCCACTCCTGCATCAACATAGGTCGACATATATTGACTGAAGCCGAAGCTAAGAGTCAGTTTGAGGTTCGAACACATCCCAAAGGCAGATATTCCTCGGCTCAACAACTGTATATACTATTGTTTTGGCACTTTTAAGGGGCATAATGCCCTTTGCGATAAGTGTACGTATCTCTTTAAAAGCCATGAAGGTACATGCAGAAACAATATAGAATGGAGTAATTGGTATTCCAAACTCTTTAGCGACGGTTAAAGCGTAATCGTTAAAGCCATCGGTAATTATCGAAGTTACGGGAGAATCAACTTTGTTGAGTTTAGCTACAAGTTGACGAAACGGAGATAACAATTTGTTATCAATAGCATTCATTAATTGTACAACGTCTTGGGAGGCATTTGGATCTGAAGGTGGAAGACCGTCTGGAATGGCTTCAAATCGGAAGTTCGGAAAGTAGTTCGATAACAAGTCAAGGGACGTCCCACTCGTAGAGAAGGCGGTCGTGATTGAACTCTGTGTTGACAAATGTTATGCGAAAGCCTTTATGGTGAAGAAGCTTTGCCAGTCCAAGCATTGCCTTTATGTGCTCTGTATATGACAAGCTCACGAATCAAAACATGGACGATGCCTTACTGGATGATCCTGGCATGTTTCAATGTCTGTTTGGAAGGTTGATCTACCATATCATGACATGGCCAAACATAACCTATGTTGTCAATGTGTTGAGCCAACATGTGCATTCTCCCAAGCTGTGTCACTTGCATGCAGCTCATCGAATCCTACGTTATCTAAAAGCTTCTCCAGGGTTAGGCATTCTTTTATCTTTCACGCTCAATCTTCATCTCACGGCTTTCACTGACTCCGACTGGGCTTCTTGTCCCATGAGTAGAAGGTCCCACACTGGCTTCTGCATCTTCCTCGGTGACTCTTGTTTCATGGAAGTCCAAGAAGCAGGCAACTATCTCCCGTTCCTCTGCTAAATCTGAGTATAGGGCCATGGCTGCGACTTCATGTAAGCTCATCTGGCTGGTCTCTCTTCTTTGTGACTTAGGCGCACAGGTCCACACTCCCATCACCTTGTTCTGTGACAACAACGCAGCCCTCCACATTTCCAGCAATCCGATATTACGAAGCACATAGAAATTAATTATCACTTGATGAGGGACAAAGTTCAAAAGAGGGTTTTCTTCGTACTTCTTACGGGAAGACAGACGAGCAACCAGGTTATCTCCTTACCAAAGCTTTGGGCAGCATTATGGACGAAGAACCATAAGCATCAGTTGTAACGCCCGTTTTATTAATTATTTAGTTTATTGAATATCAATAAAAATCAATAAAAATGAAATAATTAATAGATACATTATTTTAAATTTTAATTTATTCTAACATAATAATTTTAATTATTATAAAACATTATAATATAATTAAAATTTTTATAATAGGAAATTAATCCCAAAATTTTTAAATAAAAATAATTATTAAAAAAAAAAAAAAATATATATATATATATATATATATATAAAAGGTTTAAATTTTCAACTCTTTTTTTCTTTATATAAATCATGGCCTACATATAATAATTAATAATTATACTATCATCAAATCAATATAATAATTATTCAAATAATTTTAATATCATAACAACAAATAAATAAAGAATATTCTTACCTTATAACAACAAATAAATAAAGAATATTCTTACCTTATAACAAAACTATACTCGTAAAATTTTTACCGAGAATTGATTAGGTAAAGATCATCCTTCTTTCTTTTTCCCTCCCCTTCTCATCTTTTTTTATTTCCTTCTTCTTCTCATCTTTTTCATTTCCTTTTATTTTATTTCTCTTTTCTCCCTCCTCATCTCACATGCAAGGACCATGATTAAGTTTAGATCGGATTACTCTCCCGCCTTTCCATTGGTCGAGCGCTCAACTTGTACGTATAAAGAGCCCAATAAAAGAAAAAAAAAGAAAATATAAGGAAAAGTAAGATGAAAACGTGTAATAATCTTTTTAAAAAATATGATTTTTAAAATTATTAAATATTACATATTTTATATATCATATGTATTTATATTTATAATTATTTTGTGAATATATTTGTACTTGTTGAGCGAAAACTTACGTCCTACTTTCCATATTATAGACACTAAAAGTAAGCAATCAATTTAGTTATCCTAAAAAATTTGCCAATAGGGTATGATATACGTGGAGGAAATAGTGGTAACAGAATTATACTACACTGACAACTTTTGTTTTAATATCATAAATAGTGATAGTTATAAATATTTTAATACATCGTAAAAACTTAATTAATATTTTGAGAATCTTTTTATGAATATTTTTATATAATAGATTTTACTATTAATAAAAAATGTATTTTAATGAATAAAATTTTAACCAATTTTTTTAAAACTAAGTCTGGAAAAAAAAAATTCTAATTTTACAAGTAAAAATTTAGTAAAGTAGCCATCCAAAGAGCGCAGGCTCCTCAACCATTCTCATACATTCTTCCTCATTTCCACTCCCTTCTGTCCCTCCGTCAATTCCCTAACAAGCTTCTCCAACTCACCTCTTTTCACCTCATTTCCAATCTCCATCCCGATTCCCCAATCATCACGACAGTACTTACAGTTTGTCTATTGGTCCCCAAGAAATGGCCAACAAAGCAAAGGAACGCCAACTATCACGCTCACAATGGTAGAATTCCATCTACTATCTGTCAAAAACCCTCCAAAATTAGATGGATGATTAATAACCTTTTCTTGTGAAGACCAACTAGCTATTAAACTGCCCTTTTCAGCTTTACCAATAACTTCACTCTATAAAATCCTAGGTTCACCTACGACAAAATCGGGTCGGACTATCCATAGAAACGGGTGCACGCTGTTTGTTAGGCCCCATGCAAACTCGATTAACTGTTTCAATGTCATGTTCGTTATGCTGTCAAAGCTCACATACAGTACTGACTTGGCTTCCTTTGAATTTAGCCATTGGAGGCACTCAGTTGCTTCTTTCCATAGGCTAGATCCGATGGAGCTTAGGGTCTTTAGCCAGGTATTTGATTGAGGAGCATGTGTACAGGTCCAATGGTGCAAACATGTGGGATATTCATTGATCGATGATGAGATGTAATCTAATACATCTTTCTCTAATGCATCAAAAGTATTAATAACAACTGCTGAAGCTTCCGAGGCTCTTTCCGATCCACGAAAGCTGGAGTTTAACAAAATGTCGTCGACGTCCATGGTTCGGATTGCACCTGGTCATGAAGGCATATGCACCTATAGTGTAAGAATAAGTTATTATCGATAGCATTTAATAGTCCTGAAGACTCTCGGGTGGCATTAGAATCTGAAGCTGGAAGACCATCCGGTAGGGCTTCAAACCGAAAGTTCAGAAAGCCATCCAGTAAGTTGGCGGCCAAAATGGATCGGACAAGGCGATTGTGATTGAACTCGGTGCATGTTGACAAAAGTTATGCGAAAGCCTTTATGGTGAAGAAGTTTTTAGAGTCCAAGCACTGCTTTTATGTTGACTTGGAGATCATGGAAATGGAACACAGATTAGATGAGGCATGTGGTCACGTAACAAACTCCATGGATTGAAAACCAATTACTCTTAGGATAAAACTAAGGTTGTCTACGTCCCATGCATGACACTTATAAGGAAGAAATTATAATCGCAACTAAACTAGGAAAAGAGAAAAATATGTTTGGTTTACAAAAGAACACGTTACACATCAATCGTACTACTAGTTGTCACGTCGTACGTGAACGACACTATACTTGTAGGGAAACGTAAAGGTGCAGTCCATCTCTCCGTCAATACTAACCCTTTGGTGAAACTCAGCTGAAAGGTCGGTCCGCCGGGTGGTGGTGACTTGATGTTTTTCCAGTCTTGATATACTACTACTTATGCGGAGTTTGGATGGGCCAAGGCCAGCAACAAGAAGTCAGGAAGTTAAGATCCACGTGATATACAGTCTATTTATCTGTCTCGACACTAAAAGCTACAAAGTAATTAAAATGACAATGTTTGGCCCCAGTATTTATACCCTTTTTGTGTTAGAGCTTTAGAGGTATTTATAAATGATTTATGATATTTATACATTTGATTTATTACTCTATATAACATGTTTTTGAAATACCTTATTAAGGAAAAATTATAATAAACTCTTAAAATCTTATTATAATTATAATAAATACGTAAAATTTTAATTAATTTTAATATATATTTAATTTTAATAAATCTTTAAATTCGGCTAATCTAGAAAAATTACTGACATGACAGTCAAACTTTTCTGTCATATTATTAAAAAATATATTTAAATTTAATTTTTATTATTATTTTCCCCCCAAATTATATAATCCAAACCATATGTGTATATTTATCTCCACTATCTATCCAGGATCCAGAATCAGAGGGGGAATTAAAAATACATCAGCACATAATTAAATAATTAAATGATAGAATTTCTATAAAATAAATAATAATAATAATAACAATAATAAAATATTCATATTTTTATTTTGTACCAAATTTTCCTATCTAATAATTTTGAAGACTTGCCGATTAGAAAATTTGGTTTGACTTTTGAAAGTTAGATCTTCAATAGCTATAGCAATTAACAAATTATAAAATAATAATGATAACAATAAAATACCAAGTAGTGTGAAATATTTATTATTATTAATTTTTAATTTTTAAAATTGATTGATAATTGAATTTAAAATTATTTTTATAAATTTCGAATATAAAATCTCAGAGATTCATATTTTTTTATTTTATATGGCTTTAATATCCATAAGGAATTTTTTCTTCAATCATGTATACATATATATATATATTTTTTTTGTCTTTTTTATATTATCGGAAAAGTTTTCCAACTACCATTTAATAATAGAGATATAAAGTTCAAAAAAAGTACAAATGGAATATAGATTTGGGAGAGCGGCAACCACGTGCATAGATTTCCTTTCCCAGTCAAATTGTTCATCGTTACAAAGTTAAGATCTGGGAAGTGGGAAGGTCAGTCAACTTTCAACTGCAGGCATTTTCTTCTTTACTTTCTTGCTTGTTGGGCCCCGTCCAAACATGATCCAGTGGTTCACCGACTTGGAAGCAAATCTAATCTCCCCTTATCCTCATCTTGAGGTTTCTATACATATATATATATATAGGTCTAGTTTATGCCTGTTTGAACCAACATAATTGATAAGACGTAATTGGTATAGAATACTTTAAATGGAAGAAGCGAATCAGAAGCCTCATGTTGTATGCGTTCCAGTTCCAGCCCAAGGCCACATTAAGGCCATGCTTGGATTGGCGAACCTTCTTCACCATAGAGGTTTTCACATTACCTTTGTCAACACGGAGTTCAACCACAAACGTATTATGAGATCCACCTCTTTACCGGACGATGTGTCGGATTTCCGATTCGAAACCATCCCGGACGGTCTTCCACCGTCCGACGAATTGGATGTCAACCAGGACTGCCCTGTACTAGTTACTGCAATTAGAACAAACTTCTTAGCTCCTTTTCGGGAACTTATGGTTAAACTCAATAAAGTTAACCCTAGAGTAACTTCTATAGTCTCCGACGGTTTTAATACCTTCACCTTAACCGTCGCCAAAGAACTCGGAATCCCTGTCGTTTTTTTCTTCACCATTGCTGCTTGTGGATTTATGGGTTTTAGACAGTTTCGTCCTCTTATTGAAAAGGGTATTTTACCTCTTAAAGGTATGTACTATATTTATCAAAAACTCATATATATATATATATGTCACAGTTTTTGATAACTTGATATGATATCTCACTCTATTTATGTTAATGCAGATGAAAGTTATCTAACAAATGGGTATTTAGACGCAAACATAGACTGGATTCCAGAAATGAAGGATATGCGTCTAAAAGATCTTCCCAGCCAACTTCGGACCACGGATCTAAATGATGCCATGTTTCTTTTCACCAAGGAAGGGCCTGAAAGAGCTGCCGATGCTTCAGCCGTGGTTATTCACACCTTCGATGCTTTAGAGCAAGATCTTCTAAACACAATCTCATCAACAATCCCACATGTTTACACTATCGGACCCTTGCCATTACTCCTCAATCAAATACAAGACAACCCGTTAAAGTCCGTTGGATACAGTCTATGGAAAGAAGAACATGAGTGCATCGAGTGGCTAAACTTCAAGCCACCAAAGTCGGTTGTCTACGTGAGTTTTGGCAGCTTAGCGACGGTAACGCCGCATCAGCTTGTCGAATTTGCTTGGGGCCTTGCGAATAGCAAGCACCCGTTTTTATGGATAATACGACCTGACTTGGTTATGGGTGAAGCAGCGATTCTACCGACGGAATTTGTTGTTGAAACCAAAGACCGTAGTTTAATAGTTAATTGGTGTCCACAAGAGAAGGTTCTTAACCATCCATCAGTTGGGGGATTTTTGATGCATAGTGGATGGAATTCAACCATTGAAAGTATAAGTGCTGGAGTGCCCATGCTTTGTTGGCCATTTTTTGCCGATCAACAAACCAATTGCAAGTACTGCTGTGATGTTTGGGGAATTGGTATGGAAATCGACAATGATGTGAAACGAGATGAAGTGGAGAAGCTTATTAGGAAGGTGATGGAGGAAGAGAAAGGAAAGGAAATGAGGAAGAAGGCTGTGGAGTTGAAGAAATTGGCAGAGGAGGCCGTTGCTGCTCATGGTTCTTCACCAAGAAACTTGGACTACTTGATCGATCGCGTTCTTTTAAAACCATAAAGACGTCGGTTGAAAATGTATGCTAGATTTTCTATGATTGTTATAATGTTCTTGTTACTTTCATGCATGCTCAATAAGTGTATGTTTTTTCTTAGTTCTCTCATTTATGTATCTGTTACATATCTCATCAGCGATTATCATTGCTTGTACTTGATCAATATTTTGCTATGTGGGTTTGACTGATCGAAGATCGAAGATCTGTATTCATACTAACAATTAGATCTTCAACAGAGATTCAAAATATCCCAAAAGGGTGCAAATCTAACGACTAGCAGAGGTACAAATCTAAGATCTCATACCATCTCTTAATTTTATCAATCTTAGAGCTGTGTTTGGTACTGTTGCGGTAGAATCGGTCAACCTCTATCCATAACAGACGCTAATTACACGGAGCAGCCAGCAACTTAGACAAGCAAAATATCCAATGGCTAGGACGTCGTCACCATGCATACATGCATGCAGTTTATTCAGAAAATTCAACGAGGTCATGACCCTATAAATACTTACTTTTCTTGACGCCTTCATTAACACATAAATACTCTCCTAGCTAGAAGGAAAAATGAATACAATGAGGAGAGTCGTAGTGGTCTTATTCTTATGTATAGTATTGTTGGCGGGCGCCGGCGCAGTATCCGACGAGCAATGCGGAGTAAGAACGAAGAACAAGCCGTGTCCCAATGGGCAATGTTGTAGTTTATATGGTTATTGTGGGACCACCTCTGACTACTGTGGGGAGGATTGCGTGTACCAGTGTAGAGATAACGCGCCCCCAAATTATCATAATTCCGACCGTTAATATATTATTTATTATCATAATCTTTTTTATTTTTAAATAAAATAAGGGTTTCAATAGTTATGGGAAGAAGTGTTATCTTGAAAGTTAGATATGATTCAATAATAATTAATGTAATTTTTGGGATCCAAAAATTATTGTAATATTAAAATTATCGTAAAATTTAGTTAAATAAATGTATTATTTTTAAATTAAAATAAAAATATGTATTTAATTAATATTATTAATTAAATATTAATTTATAGAGATTTTATTATATTTATAGATCCCCTAATTTAGATACACTTCTTGTAAGTGGGATTCTCCTTACTTTTTTTCTTTTTAAATTTTAATTAAAAAAAAATTGTAACACTTGTCTTTAGTTGTAGATTATTTATCTCTCTAACCCAACCCAATTGAGCATGCGATGTATAATAAGGTTAGCATTCATAGCCACTGGAGCAGAAACATGTTGAGCATTCCGCGAGAGAGTAAAACGATGGATAATAGGTTGCAGAATAAGCTGAACCATACATATGGCCGCAAAATGGGACCATACAGCAGTAGCGATAGAGTATAGCAGTAGTGATAGAAAGTAAAATTAATTTTAGACAAATGTAACGGATCGTGAGTACTTCCATTCAAAATATTTGATAGAATAAGTAACTGATAAGATGGATGTTACATTATATACTCACTTAAGAACATGAATCTCAATTGAATCTTATATATGATCAAATATTTGTATAGAATTTTCAAAATCTTTTATTTAATTATATTTTAATATGATATAGATTTAGTAACGGTTGAAGGCTTAAAAAGCTTCAATATTTTTATTTTAGGGCTAAATAAATCCTGCATTTTGAAAATGGATACAATACCAATTGACAACATAAGAAGCTTCAAAGTTATAGAAAATAAGTACTTGATAAAGACATAAACAACCCACAATGTCAGTAGGAAAACATAACAAACATTCCAAACAAACAATGTTTTTGGCTAACGGCCGTTTGGAACAAGAAATTGATCAATCAATTTGTCCAAGTTCGTTGATGACGAACCATGAACACTAGTGGCCTCCTCTGCCAATGCCTTCAATTCCACAACCCTCTTCCTCATTTCCTCTCCTTTCTCTCCTTCCATAAGTTCTCTAATGAGACTCTCCACTTTGTCTCTTTTCACATCATTCTCAATTTCCATACCAATTCCCCATTCATCGCAACAATACTTACAATTCGTTTGTTGATCGGCAAAAAATGGCCAACAAAGCATAGGCACTCCGGCACTTATACTTTCAATAGTAGAATTCCACCCACTATGGGTCAAAAATCCTCCCACAGATGGATGATTAAGAACATTCTCCTGTGGACACCAGTCGGTTATAAAACTACGATCTTTGGTTTCGACAACAAATTCTGATGGCAAAATCGCCGCTTCACCTATAATCAAATCGTGCCGGATTATCCATAAAAAGGGGCGCTTGCTATTTGCAAGGCCCCAAGCAAATTCTACTAGTTGATGTGGTGTTACAGTTGCTAAGCTTCCGAAACTCACATAGACTACTGATTTAGGTGGCTTAGAGTCTAACCAACCGAGGCATTTGGGTTCTTCTTTCCAGAGACTAACTTCGATCGACTTAATGGGATCTTCAGGTATTTTATTAACCAGTAGTGGCAAAGGTCCAATGGCATAGGCGTTTGGAATTATTGATGAAATGGTGTTTAGAATGTCTTGCTCTAGTCGATCGAACGTGTGGATAACAATTGCAGAAGCTTCAGTAGCTCTTTCAGGTCCTTCCTTGGTGAAAACAAACAATATTTCATTGAGATCCGTTGTCCAAAGCATGCTTGGAAGATCTCTTAAACGTATGTTTTTCATGCTTGGAAGGCAATCTACAACCATGTCTAGATACCCATTCGTAAGATAGCTCTCATCTGAAACAAAACATGCTCATCATATCAAAAGTTGAAACCACATAATATCCGTTTATACGTACGTACTCCTCATGGATAAACAACAAAAGCAAAACATTAATTCAAGTTATCAATTATTGCAATACCTTTAAGCGGTAAGATACCCTTCTCAATAAGAGGACGAGAATGTCTAAAGCCCATGACGCCACAAGCGGCCATAGTGAAGAACAATACAATGGGGATTCCAAGCTCTTTCGCAACTATTAAGGTGAAGGTACTAAATCCATCTGAAACTATGGAAGTCACTGGAGGATTAGCGGCCTCGATTAGTTTGGCCATGAGTTCACGGAAAGGAGCTTCCATTTTGCTTCTCACAGCATGGACTAGTGTAGGGAGATCTTGGCTGACATCTAGTTCTTCCGAAGGCGGAAGACCGTCCGGGATGGTCTCGAATCGGAAGTTCGGCAAGTTGCTTAATGACCCTGCGTCGCCGCCTGATCTCATAAGACGTTTGTGGTTGAACTCAGTGATTACAAAGGTTACATGAAAGTCTCTATAGTGAAGAACCTTTGCGAACCCAAGCATCGCCTTTATGTGACCTTGAAATGGAAGTGTAACACATACCACATGCGGCGGTTTCCGATCACCTGCTCCCATGGAATATAATATCAACTGGCACTTTGATCTCGTACGTGATCTATCAATAGATATCGAATCTCAAGTATGTATGAATGTGTTTTTCAGGAACATAACTTAAGGTTAGGTTATATAACTAATTATGGGGGAGAGCCATGACCCATTATTATTATTTTTTATCAAAGATTCTTTTTTGAAATAATGGAAAATTGCTCGATAAAACCATTAATAGAATATATCTACAAAATATTTCCGGTCAAGTGTCACGATCCAAAGTAGCTCTTATTCCGAAGAGGCCATTCCTACAGTACTTATTAGATGAGATAGCACCGAAAGAGGCAGTTGAAGATATGAATCAGTGGTTGTAACCTGCCTCCCTCATAGTATATAAACTATACTTACGTACTGTTTTTTTTGTTTTTGTTTTTTTGTTTTTGGCCAAAAGTAAGATATCATACTCGATATAATAAGATTGTATAAATTAAAAGGAAGAATGTCTCTTTATGAGTATTAGTATACAAATTTATAATATATGTGAGTTTTAATTATTAAAATTAATGTAAAATTTAAAATATATGAATTTTATATGAATTTATAGTTATTTATTTATTTATTAATTAATTTAAAAATAATTTCTTAAAAATTAAATATATAAATACAAAATATTTATATATGCAAATTACAATTTTTATATTTTTTAAATTATATTTACTATACTTAATTAAATTAATGCAATAATTTGTCACGCCTTATAAGAAATTATTATATAATTTGTTGAAATTTGGAGAGCAGCGTTCCTTCGGAGTAGGTACATGGAGTAGGTAGGTACAGTTGAATGATAATATATTTCAGAATATCTATTAAAATATATATTTATTATAATTATATATTATTTTTTTATATATTATATCAAATTTTAAAACAATTTAACTAGTAATGTTATTACATCCGTGCATCACGTGGGTTGAAAAGAGTATTATTTTATAATCTCATATAACAAACCACTTAGAATCACGAATCTCAAAGTCATCAATTTTAATTATATATAAATTTAATATAATAAATATTATAAAAGTATAAAAATAATATACGATTAACGCCAAACTTTTTCTTTATTATCTGGTTTTTCAAAATCTTCTATTAGCTATCATTTTTAAGGCTTAAAAAACCATACCGTCGTCTATTTTGTTACAAAATTTTATATGCCACCTCAATCAATAAAATCCTACGTGTAGTTATCCACCCGCTTTGTCTAATAACCCACCCAAGAAAGTTGATTCCTTCCGTCTGCATGTTCTTCCATCCGCAAGTTCAAGAGTACGATTCCGTCGTGCCGGATCTATGGGATTCGCTGACTTATTATCCAACCCATCATTCAAACAAAGAATATGAAGCTCGTAAATAGAAGGATGGTGATTAATTGGCATAATGTGCACTATGAGCTAACAGTTCCTGTAAGACCCTTTTTCTTTTTTTCTTTTTTGGGAAGAAACATGCTTTTTAATTAATAAAGAACGAATTGACAACATAAAGAGCATAGAAAATAAGTACTTGATACAGACATAAACAACCCACAATGTCAGTAGGAAAACATAACAAACATTCCAAACAAACAATGTTTTTGACTAACGGCCGTTTGGAACAAGAAATTGATCAATGAATTTGTTCAAGTTCGTTGATGACGAACCATGAACGCTAGTGGCCTCCTCTGCCAATGCCTTCAATTCCACAACCCTCTTCCTCATTTCCTCTCCTTTCTCTCCTTCCATAAGTTCTCTAATGAGACTCTCCACTTTGTCTCTTTTCACATCATTCTCAATTTCTATACCAATCCCCCATTCATCGCAACAATATTTACAATTCGTTTGTTGATCGGCAAAAAATGGCCAACAAAGCATAGGCACTCCGGCACTTATACTTTCAATAGTAGAATTCCATCCACTATGGGTCAAAAATGCTCCCACAGATGGATGATTAAGAACATTCTCCTGTGGACACCAGTTGGCTATAAGACTACGATCTTTGGTTTCGACAACAAATTCTGATGGCAAAATCGCCGCTTCACCTATAATCAAATCGTGCCGGATTATCCATAAAAAGGGGCGCTTGCTATTTGCAAGGCCCCAAGCAAATTCTACTAGCTGATGTGGTGTTACAGTTGCTAAGCTTCCGAAACTCACATAGACTACTGATTTAGGTGGCTTAGAGTCTAACCAGCCGAGGCATTTGGGTTCTTCTTTCCAGAGACTAACTCCGATCGACTTAATGGGACCTTCAGGTATTTGATTAACTAGTAGTGGCAGAGGTCCGATGGCATAGGCGTTTGGAATTATTGATGAAATGGTATTTAGAATGTCTTGCTCTAGTCGATCGAACGTGTGGATAACAATTGCAGAAGCTTCAGTAGCTCTTTCAGGTCCTTCCGTGGCGATGAGAAATAATATTTCATTGAGATCCGTTGTCCAAAGCATGCTTGGAAGATTTCTTAAACTTATATTTTTCATGCTTGGAATGCAATCTACAACCATATCTAGATATCCATTTGTAAGATAGCTCTCATCTGAAACAAAACATGCTCATCATCTCAAAAGCCGAAACCACATAATATCCGTTTAGACGTACGTACTCCTCATGGATAAACAACAAAAGCAAAATATTAATTCAAGTTATCAATTATTTCAATACCTTTAAGCGGTAAGATACCCTGCTCAATAAGAGGACGAGAATGTCTAAAGCCCATGACGCCACAAGCAGCCATAGTGAAGAACAATACAATGGGAATTCCAAGCTCTTTCGCAACTGTTAAGGTGAAGGTATTAAATCCATCTGAAATTAATGAAGTCACTGGAGGATTAGCGGCCTCGATCAATTTGGCCATGAGTTCATGAAAATGAGGTAACATGTAACTTCTAACAGCATGGGCTAGTGTAGGTAGGTCTTGGCTGACATCTAGTTCTTCGGAAGGCGGAAGCCCGTCTGGGATGGTCTCGAATCGGAAGTTCGGCAAGTTACTTAGTGACCCGGCCTCGCCGCTTGATCTCATAAGACGTTTGTGGTTGAACTCAGTGTTTACAAAGGTTACATGAAAGCCTCTATTGTGAAGAACCTTTGCAAGCCCAAGCATCGCCTTTATGTGGCCTTGAAATGGAAGTGTAACACACACCACATGCGGCAGTTTCCGATCGGCTTCTTGCATGGTGTATATTAACCGGCACTTTGATGTGTTGATAATGAATACTGTATGCGGCTGTGTTTTGCAGAAATATAAGATGAGGTTATTACTTATAATGGAGTACTCTGACTTGCGCATTTAGTGGCTTTGAGTTTTGATAGCGATAGTAAGTCTTTGTTCCGTGTCAATAATTTGCATGTTTATTTGACTAATTTATATTAAACGATTAAATTATTATTTTAGTTTTTAAATTTATGCGTTTTTTTAATTATTTATTTTTAATTTTTAATTTTTGTTTACTTTAATTAAATCTTTTAATTTTAATATTTAAAAAAATATATAAAATAAAAATATTCTAATAATCTAAATAACTCTCTTACTTTTAATTAAATAAAATTTTATTTATTCTTCCTGCATTAATTTTTACTTTCATCCTATTATTATCGTCACTACTATTACTACCGCCGCCATCCCCACCTCCATTACCATCTACCACCTCTCTTCTGTCACAGTCCGCCGCCCACCGCCTGCCGGCTCCACCTCCTCAATAAACGAATAGTGATACAAAATAATTTGTCTGTCAAGTGTCAAGATCCAACTCTTATTGAGAGCAATCAGAAGAATGCGACAAATGAAACTAAGTATAATATCTGACGCATTAAATACATAATTTTATGTTGTCACGTTAGAAAAAGAGTTACAATCATGCATAGAAATTTCTGGAGAAATTTAAACAAAGTTGATGCCAGTTGCAACTTGAGTTGCAACTTGCAAGGGACTCAAGTTGTGGAACGAAAGAGTATATGTGATAGCAACGGCTGAAGCATATTACAAGTCCAAGTCCTTTTATGGTTACAAAGATAAAATAATATATATATATTATTTTAAACGTGACAAAATATCATATATATATATATAATTAATCTTTTTAATAACTTTATTTTAAACTTTCTATCATATTTTTTAGCTTAACTTTGCTTATACTTAAAATTAAGATTAATTAATAAATATTAGTTATCTTTTAATAAATTTTATTTATATATATAATAGAAAGAAAAGTCATTTTTGAACACTCCCATTCAAACTAATACAATATCATGGAGCCGATTCGATCAAAACAGAACGACAACAAGTAGTCCATCGTCAACAAATACGACCAGAACCACCAAAGTACTTTATTGGCTTTATAATCAAATATCTGAAACAGAAAAAGAAGAACTCTTACGTGTAGTGCATCGATGTCTTTATAACCACGCCTCTCCTAAAATATCGCACTCGTTTTTCCTCCTTCGGGCCTTACCTATCAAAGCTGTGATAATTTTTTTTTTTTTTTGCCAAATTAAATATTACCTCACGAACTAGTAATAGTACGTACTAGTTTCTTATTTCAAAAGAACATCCTTAATCAATTTGTCCAAGTTTATTGACGAAGTACCATGGGAAGTAGCTGCCTCCTCAGCCAATTTCTTCAACTCCATCACCTTCTTCCTCATTTCCTCTCCCTTCTTCCCTTCCATCAATTCTCTAACAAGCTTTTCCACATCATCTCTTTTGACATCACTCTTAATCTTCATGCCGATTCCCCATTCATCACAACAATACTTACAGTTTGTCAGTTGGTCCCCAAGAAATGGGCGACAAAGCATAGGCACTCCAGCTGTCACACTCTCAATGGTGGAATTCCATCCACTATGCGTTAAAAATCCCCCAACAGATGGGTGATGAAGAACTTGCTCTTGTGAACACCAAGTAGCTATTAGACTCCGCTCTTTAGTTTCATCCAAAAACTCACTTGGCAAAATTGCAGATTCACCTGTCACCAATTCGGGTCGGATTATCCATAAAAATGGATGCTCGCTGTTTGCAAGGCCCCAAGCAAACTCAATTAGTTGTTGCGGAGTCACAGTGATTAAGCTGCCGAAACTCACGTACAATACTGACTTGTTTGCCTTTGAATTTAGCCATTGGAAGCACTCAACTTCTTCATTCCATGGACAATATTGGATCGATTTTAAAGGATCTTCCGGTAGTTGATCGAGGAGTAGTTGTAGAGGTCCGATAGCGTAAACACGTGGAATGATCGATGAGATAGCATCTAAAACATTTTGCTCTAGTGCATTGAAGGTGTGAATCACTACAGCTGAAGCGTCACAAGCTTTTTCGGCCGCTTCAATGGATATGTCGGGTATTATGTCATTGGGATTGGTAGTTAGAAGATTAATAGGAAGATCCCTTAACCGCATAGTAATCATGCTTGGAATCCAATCTATGATTTTGTCCAAATACCCATTTGAAAGATAGTTTTCATCTACAAATATAAAATTACAATTTTAAAAAGCCTAACTGGTGAAACATTCAACACATATACATATATAAATACATATATGCAATGAGAAACATAAAGAATTGTATGAAAAAAATATAATTATAGCTCGTATACTCAAATTTCAAATAATTTCAATTCTGGATAATATGTACTTCAATGATATATATATATATATATATATACCGACCTTTGAGCGGCAAGATACCCTTTTGGACAAGAGTACGGTATTGTGTAATGCCCATGAACGCACATGCCGAGATGGTGAGAACGATCACACTAGGGATTCCAAGCTCTTTAGCAAGACCTACGGTGAAGGACATGACAGCGTCAGAGATTATGGAAGTAACTGGAGGATTACTGAGTCTGGCAATAAGCTCACGAACTGGACCGGGAAAGTTCGCTCTAATCAAATATAATATCGCCATATCCCTCTCAGGACCGGCCACATTTGGATCGAGCCCATCTGGGATTGTTTCGAATCGAAAGTCCGGCAAACCGTTCAAAGACTCTACGTCATCGGATCTCATAAGGCGTTTGTGATTGAACTCGGTGTTTACGAAGGTGACATGAAAACCTTTGTGGTGGAGAAGCTTTGAGAATTGAAGTAGTGCCTTTATGTGGCTTACAAATGGAAGTGGAATGAACAGGATGTGGGGCTTGTAATGTTCGTCCATGGAAGCCATTGTTTTATAAATTAGTGTGTACAGATTGTTTTATATAGTACAATCCACTTGAGTATCAAGTAATTTGACCCTAAAGTCAAAAGATATTAAGTGAATTTTCAATAAAAATAAATAATAATAATAATAATAATTTAACAGATGGTCAGATTTACAGGCACCTTCCAGGAAATGCATTTGAGGGGTCCATTAGTTTTATGTAAAACGAGACTAAGATAGTCCATTACCCACAATTTAAACCAAATGTTGGTCCATTCCAGGTTACGGATGTGGGTGTGTTTTTCAGTATGTGGGTGTGTTTTTCAGAAACATAACATAAGGTTATAATTGAGATTGGAGATAAAAATTGTAGAAACCCCCTATATTTTAAAATTTAGTAGGAAACCCCCTATATTTTAAAATTGGTCGGATTAAGATATTTTTTTGATAATAAAAATCATGTATTAAATAAAGAATTAAAATATAAAGTATTCATATATAATTATTAATTTAAATTTTCAATAAATAAAATTTTATTAAAGATTCAGTTAATGAATTTTCACTTTAAATTAATATATATATATATATATATATATATATTCTTATGTTCTTGCAGGTAGGAAACTTCAGAAGTACCTTCCGACAGAAGATTACTTCGGTAAGGGCCCTTACATGTTCGATATTGGCCAGACCTCATATCCAAGCAATGAAGCATTAGAAGATGGATGTTCAACTGATAAAAGCTTAATTTCTGGATTACAAAAACAAGCTACTAACATCTAGCAGGGATCTGAAATGGACATCTAATATCAAAATAAGCACTAACCTTAAGTCGTAATCGGACAAGTTCATACGCTTCGGGTTTACGGTCCATGCAAATTAATGTCAAACCCTTCGTAGATAAAGTTTCTGGTAGCAATGACAGGAAAACAAAGAATATTAAGCTCATAGAACGAGGTTATTTTATTAATGTCATAATGTGCCCTATGAGCTAACACTTCCTGTAAGTCCTTTTTCATTTTTTCTATTTTATTTTTCTGGAAAAGCATGCCTTAATTATTTGATAAAGAACTAATTGACAACCTAGAATGCTTCAAAGTTACAGAAAAATAAGCTACTTGAAAGAAAGAAGCAACCACATCACTTGGATTACTTAAGAATCGTTCCAAACAAACAATGGTATTGGCTAACGGCCATGGAACAAGAAATTGATCAATCAATTTATCCAAGTTCGTTGATAACGAACCATGAACACTAGTGGCCTCCTCCGCCAATGCCTTTAAAGAGAAACTTACAAGGCTATTACATGATGGATAGAACATGAAAAACTAACAAGGAAACTACCTACTGCAATAATGGTAAAGCTGCTGTAGAAACCCAAAAGCAAATGTATTTCTTCATATTAATGGATGTACGTATTACAAATAGAAGGTGTAGAATGTGAAGAACCTTGTCTCCAAAAAAATTCAACCGTAGCCCCCCAAAGAGTAATACGAACTTCGGCTCCTCTTAAAATGTTTCTAAATTAATTTTTTTTTAAATGCACATGTAATTTTGTAATAGGGTTCCTGGTAAATTGAAGAAAAAAAATACTATTGTCTAAAATTTGCTTTGTTACCTATGATCTTGAATCTTAATATCTAGTTGTTTTAGATTCTTACTACGTACAGTTCTTTCTTGTGTTCCCATCATCTTTGTCATATGGCTTATGACATTTGTTAAAAATTTAAGTAGGCCTGAGCGTAATTCATATGTAATCTTACCCGAAGGTAATAAGAAAATTAAAAGAAATTCATATAAAAAACAAATAAAAAAAAATTGTTAGAAGGAAAGAAGGAAAACCTAATCATGTATTCATAGTTGACAATCCTGTAAATCTTTTTGTTTGAAACCACGTTGAAACCTATTATACTGTAGATGCTCCCCTCATGCAACAATCCCCTGTGACTATCAGTAACTCCAACTGTCTCCACTGCACACACGTCACACCAACCAAGAGAAAAGGTATATATAACCCTAAGTGCTCGAACCTGTGTGAGAGGAACACACACGGGTCGCTTAAACCAAATGGGTCAAAACCCGAATTTTAGGCTGCCTTCATTTGAGTTTTCACAAATGTAATCCAACAATATAAAAACTTCCATCATACTACAAGCTTCAATTAATTAATATAATATTTTATCTTTATTTTGATAACATTTAAGCGGTAAAATAGCCTTTCCAATGAGAATACGATATGATTTAAAACCCATGAAAGCACAGTAGGAAAACGTAAGAAACATTCCAAACAAACATCAAACAAGACAACTAAACTAACCAGACACTAATTTGGCACCGTCCAACGGCTGTGTGGAACAAGAACTTGATCGATCAATTTGTCCAAGTTCATTGACGAAGAACCATGAACACTAGTGGCCTCCTCTGCCAATGCCTTCAATTCCAACACCCTCTTCCTCATTTCCTTCCCTCTCGCTCCTTCCATAAGTTCTATAATAAGACTCTCCACTTTGTCTCTTTTCACATCATTCTTAATCTCTATACCGATTCCCCATTCATCACAACAATACTTACAATTCGTTTGTTGCTCCGCGAAAAATGGCCAACAAAGCATAGGCACTCCAGCACCTATACTTTCGATAGTAGAATTCCACCCACTATGCGTCAAAAATCCTCCTACTGATGGATGATTAAGAACCTTCTCCTGTGGACACCAGTTTGCTATTAAACTACGGTCTTTTGTTTCGAAAGCAAATTCCAGAGGCAAAATCGCAGCTTCACCCATAATAAAATCGTGTCGGATTATCCATAAGAAAGGGCACTTGCTATTTGCAAGGCCCCAAGCGAATTCGACAAGCTGAAGTGGTGTTAATGTTGCTATACTTCCGAAACTCACATAGACTACTGATTTGAGTGGCTTAGAGTCTAACCATCTGAGACATTCGACTTCTTCTTTCCAGAGACTAAATCCAAACGACTTCACCGGATCTTCAGGCATTTGATTAATCAGTAGTGGCAGAGGTCCGATGGCAAAGACATTTGGAATCATTGATGAAATGGTGTTTAAAATGTCTTGCTCTAGTCGATCAAACGTGTGGATAACAATCGCAGAAGCTTCACCAGCTCTTTCAGGTCCTTCCATACCAAGGAGAAACATTATTTCATTCAGATCCGTTGTCCAAAGAAAGCTTGGAAGATCTCTTAGACGAATATTTTTCATACTTGGAATGCAGTCTACAACCATATCTAGATACCCATTCGTAAGATAGCTCTCATCTGAAACAAAACATGCTCATCATCTCAAATGCCGAAACCACATAACATCCATTTATAAGTATGTACTACTCAGGGATAGACAAATAAATCTAACAAAAATAAAATTTAAGGAATAGAAGTTTAAAACATTAATTCAAGTTATCATGAATTATTTCAATACCTTTAAGCGGTAAGATACCCTTCTCAATAAGAGGACGAGAATGTCTAAAGGCCAAAAAGGCACATGCATCAATAGTGAAGAACAGTACAATAGGGATTCCAAGCTCTTTCGCAATTGTTAAGGGGAAGGTAGTAAATCCGTCTGAAACTATGGAAGTCACCGGAGGATTAGCAGCCTCGATCAGTTTGGCCATAAGTGCGCGAAAAGGAGCTAACATGTTACTTCTAACAGCATGGACTAGTGTAGGTACGTCTTGGCTGATATCTAGTTCTTCCGAAGGTGGAAGCCCGTCCGGGATGGTCTCGAATCGGAAGTTCGGCAAGTTGCTTAGTGACCCGGCCTCGCCGCCTGATCTCATAAGCCGTTTGTGGTTGAACTCAGTGTTTACAAAGGTTACATGAAAGCCTCTGTGGTGAAGAACTTTTGCGAACCCAAGCATCGCCTTTATGTGGCCTTGAAATGGAAGTGTAACACACACCACATGCGGCAGTTTCCGATCGGCTTCTTGCATGGTGTATATTAACCGGCACTTTGATGTGTTGATAATGAATACTGTATGCGGCTGTGTTTTGCAGAAATATAAGATGAGGTTATTACTTATAATGGAGTACTCTGACTTGCGCATTTAGTGGCTTTGAGTTTTGATAGCGATAGTAAGTCTTTGTTCCGTGTCAATAATTTGCATGTTTATTTGACTAATTTATATTAAACGATTAAATTATTATTTTAGTTATAAATTTATGCGTTTTTTTAATTATTTATTTTTAATTTTTAATTTTTGTTTACTTTAATTAAATCTTTTAATTTTAATATTTAAAAAAAATATAAAATAAAAATATTCTAATAATCTAAATAACTCTCTTACTTTTAATTAAATAAAATTTTATTTATTCTTCCTGCATTAATTTTTACTTTCATCCTATTATTATCGTCACTACTATTACTACCGCCGCCATCCCCACCTCCATTACCATCTACCACCTCTCTTCTGTCACAGTCCGCCGCCCACCGCCTGCCGGCTCCACCTCCTCAATAAACGAATAGTGATACAAAATTAAGATTAATTAATAAATATTAGTTATCTTTTAATAAATTTTATTTATATATATAATAGAAAGAAAAGTCATTTTTGAACACTCCCATTCAAACTAATACAATATCATGGAGCCGATTCGATCAAAACAGAACGACAACAAGTAGTCCATCGTCAACAAATACGACCAGAACCACCAAAGTACTTTATTGGCTTTATAATCAAATATCTGAAACAGAAAAAGAAAAACTCTTACGTGTAGTGCATCGATGTCTTTATAACCACGCCTCTCCTAAAATATCGCACTCGTTTTTCCTCCTTGGGGCCTTACCTATCAAAGCTGTGATATTTTTTTTTATTTTTATGCCAAATTAAATATTACCTCACGAACTAGTAATAGTACGTACTAGTTTCTTATGACAAAATAACATCCTTAATCAATTTGTCCAAGTTTATTGACGAAGTACCATGGGAAGTAGCTGCCTCCTCAGCCAATTTCTTCAACTCCATCACCTTCTTCCTCATTTCCTCTCCCTTCTTCCCTTCCATCAATTCTCTAACAAGCTTTTCCACATCATCTCTTTTGACATCACTCTTAATCTTCATGCCGATTCCCCATTCATCACAACAATACTTACAGTTTGTCAGTTGGTCCCCAAGAAATGGGCGACAAAGCATAGGCACTCCAGCTGTCACACTCTCAATGGTGGAATTCCATCCACTATGCGTTAAAAATCCCCCAACAGATGGGTGATGAAGAACTTGCTCTTGTGAACACCAAGTAGCTATTAGACTCCGCTCTTTAGTTTCATCCAAAAACTCACTTGGCAAAATTGCAGATTCACCTATCACCAATTCGGGTCGGATTATCCATAAAAATGGATGCTCGCTGTTTGCAAGGCCCCAAGCAAACTCAATTAGTTGTTGCGGAGTCACGCTGATTAAGCTGCCGAAACTCACGTACAATACTGACTTGTTTGCCTTTGAATTTAGCCATTGGAAGCACTCAACTTCTTCATTCCATGGACAATATTGGATCGATTTTAAAGGATCTTCCGGTAGTTGATCGAGGAGTAGTTGTAGAGGTCCGATAGCGTAAACACGTGGAATGATCGATGAGATAGCATCTAAAACATTTTGCTCTAGTGCATTGAAGGTGTGAATCACTACAGCTGAAGCGTCACAAGCTTTTTCGGCCGCTTCAATGGATATGTCGGGTATTATGTCATTGGGATTGGTAGTTAGAAGATTAATAGGAAGATCCCTTAACCGCATAGTAATCATGCTTGGAATCCAATCTATGATTTTGTCCAAATACCCATTTGAAAGATAGCTTTCATCTACAAATATAAAATTACAATTTTAGAAAGCCTAACTGGTGAAACATTCAACACATATACATTTATAAATACATATATACAATGAGAAACATAAAGAATTGTATGAAAAAAATATAATTATAGCTCGTATACTCAAATTTCAAATAATTTCAATTCTGGATAATATGTACTTCAATGATATATATATATATATATACCGACCTTTGAGCGGCAAGATACCCTTTTGGACAAGAGTACGGTATTGTGTAATGCCCATGAACGCACATGCCGAGATGGTGAGAACGATCACACTAGGGATTCCAAGCTCTTTAGCAAGACCTACGGTGAAGGACATGACAGCGTCAGAGATTATGGAAGTAACTGGAGGATTACTGAGTCTGGCAATAAGCTCACGAACTGGACCGGAAAATTTCGCTCTAATCAAATATAATATCGCCATATCCCTCTCAGGACCGGCCACATTTGGATCGAGCCCATCTGGGATTGTTTCGAATCGAAAGTCCGGCAAGCCGTTCAAAGACTCTACGTCATCGGATCTCATAAGGCGTTTGTGATTGAACTCGGTGTTTACGAAGGTGACTGTAAAAATATGAGATTAATATGAAGTTAGAAGAGAAGCAGAATTTCATTATTCATGGCATCTGATTTTGGACGTGTATAGCATTACATCTTGAATTTCATGGAATAGGCCACCCACCATACTTGACATCCATGGCATGCACCGTCACCTGTAGTTGTACCATTATTTTAATGAGTTATCAACTCACCATTCGATAAACCCTACAGAATGTAAGCATATACATAATGCTTAAATGAAACTTACATCTTGTAAGTCTTTGGTTAACTTTGTCATGAGTTCTGCACATATTAACCATTGATACCATAACATTGACAGACTTTTGTATTCTGAGCAAAACTTTTTCAGCTTTCTCAAGTTGAACACTACCTGTGGAGTTCTCTAGTCGAACACAAGAGGAAGATGAAAATTCAAATTATCTAGCAAACAAGCTTGGTGTAAAGTTCAATGAAGAGTACAACCAGACTCAAAGAGTAAGCAGACAGCTAACCAATTTTTGGAGAGCTACAAGATTCACTTCATGCTGCACACACAAGAGGTAAGACCACCTTTGTTGAAAAGATCTTTAATGAAAGATGACTGGCGTTTAGCATTACTTTAAGAAAATAATGATGCCTTACCAGTTCCCTATACCACACACATTAAAAGTTGCAGAACATGAGTTGGACAACCATAGTTATCATCTTCTTCGAGTTCCTGGAGGACGAAACTTAAGGCAAAAATCTAGTGTCAAATATACAAAACTAACAGCCTTTTTGGATTTAATATGTTCTCTTAAATTCTTCTTCAAACGACTTTGATACAGAGTTTCTCTTCAAGTCGTCGCTGTATAACGTGATCATGGATGACGAAAATGAAATCTAATTGGATACCTATCTAAGATTGAGATCTTCTTGGGCAAATTGTGTCTCCGATAGACCGACTCATCTTAACTGTGCAGTTTCACATTATCACAATCATACGTCTCATCAATATTTTGTGATTGACCTAATGACCTTCTCCGACTCTTATTACCCAACCGGAGAGAGGATAGCTAATGCATTCCGACCATTATTGCCTAACAGAAGAGATAGCTAATGCATTCCACTTATTGAACATGGTTCTATAACCGGTACCCATCCTTCAAAATTTTCTTGCCAAGCAATATGCAGTAGATTTCCAGAAATCCACACAAAAATTAATGCTAATTGCACAAAATAGAAGAAAAATTTCATAGTGATATATAATATAATAATATGAAATTAATATTTACGATTAAAAAAATTCAATCCATCTTATACAAAATTTACCCAAGAATTTTTCTTCAAGATTAGTTATGTTTCCATAATCAAGCTCATTTGATGCTTCACTCTCTATGCCGCCATTTTCTGAAGCCGATATAACAGTGGTGGCAGTAAGGGAGGAGGAAGAGGATCCACCTGTTCATGTAACTTCAACAAACGAGATTTGACAAGATGGATATTCATGTTTAGTGAGCAAATAGGAAAACAAATCATTTAATAAATTGACACAAAATCTATAAAATATGCCTCTTTTTCCCTGTACATATCACTATTGTTTTCTCCTCACTTGAAAAATTATGATTTAATCAGTCATAATAGGTTGAAAACGAAACGAAAGCTTGTAACAGATTAGATATTCTTTAAACTCGGCAAGTTTTGGCGAGGTAATCACATCCAGCATACACTTCTAAACCCGACTCTTCTAGCTGTTCTTCTCTAAAGCAAGCACATCGCCTACTCATCTTCCCCGTCAATGCAATTTCTAAAGGCCTTTGAACCAATCTTGGAAATCCATCATCACACCAAACCTAGCCCCAAAAAAAAAAATTCACAAACACCGAGATAAGACTCCAAGACCATTTAATAAATCATAGCATAAAAAAATTTAGAGTCATTTGCAATTCAGTAATAAGTGGCGAGCACAATGTTCATAAAAATATGTACCTCCCCACCCTCAGCTTGACTCCATTTTGAATTGCAGCTAGGTTGTTTAGCTTCTTCTTTCTTCTGTTTTTCCAAAAGCTGCGCACCTCTGGCTGCTTTTGCTTCAACTCCTTTTAGGTGTTTCGTGGGATTTCCTTGGCTGTCATAATAAAGACCCACTAGCTTACCTACAAACCTGCCTTTCAAATACACAGTCTATCAGGAAGTAAAAACCAATCACTATGCTCGGTTCATGAAAAATTTGAACTTTTAGTAGTAATATGTCTGAGGAAAGGATAGTTAACTCACGTGTAGCTTCTTAAGTAGAAATCCCGCCATTCAACAATACTCTTAACCTGTAAAATTAAATCATCCAATAAAAAGCCTGCATATGAAAAATTGGCTGAAAATATTCATTCAAAGTTGTGAAGCTCAAACTGTGAGAGGAATAAGGTCGGATGAGTAATCATTTTGTAGTAAACAGTTGTTTCATTCATATATAATAAAAAATAATTAGGTGAAGCAGATAGAAATAGGGGTAGTAAGAGCATTACATCAGTGCTTGATAAACCACGCAGAGAATCCATTAGCCCTTCTCCTATAGTAGTCACACACACAAGAAGTCAAGTGATGCTAGACCAGTAATGCTCATATAAAGATTACGTAGCACGTTGTTGTAAGAGTTTAATAAGCATTTGAAAAGTTTATGTTTTAGCAAATTAAAAGCAGAGCCTGAAAGAAATAAATTTTCTTCGTCACAGTATTCAATTCTTAATTTTTATTAAAAGATGCAAAAAGGAGATTTTATGCCTGACTTCATCGGCCTCTGAATTACTTCTATACCAAATCTATGGAATATATAGCTCAACTACAACCACAAAGAAAAAGTTAACCTTACGGTTACGATGCAAGAAATTTGAGAAATAATAATTTTACTTGACGGGAATCCTTTCTTTTTTTTGCTTGTAACCATAAAATCGGTTTCTACCTGTGAAGTTTCCAGAAACAAATGAACGGGAAGCATCTCTGATTGGATCGGTTGCGTACCAAAAAAAAAAAAAAAACATGTCATATAGAAGTCAAGAATCACTTGATCTGTATCATTATCAGTAATCCAACAACACATGATTTAAGAAGAAGATAAAAAAATAAAACCTTCCAGCAAAGTGATTGTAACCCCCTCCAACACCATAATGAGATTTCCCTTTGGTAACATCAAAGACAGATCTGATAGCAAAAATACAAAGATAACCACAAAAAAGATTCAAACTTGTTATGAAATTGGAACTTCACTAAATATAATGAATACAAACAGAGAAAGGGGAGGATCAACAGTAAAACCCGAGTATTCCTAAGAGGATGGGCAGCTTTGCATCAGTCCCATTGTACAAAGCCAGTTCCTCAACTCTGTACAATCTCTAGAAATCCAAGGCAGAGCCATTATATGAACCTCACATTCATCCTCAATCAGAAATGAATTCACACAGTTGAGAAAAGAAAATGAATGGCAACAATGAAAACACGTGTATTGATATGATCAGAAGGAAAAACACCTAGAAATTTTTTGAGCGGAACGATACCTTTTCAAGGGAAGTAGGAGAGGAATATCGAGATTTAAGGGAAGAACTGAGGAGGAGAGCAGCGACAGCTACCAAAACGGCTAAGATTCCAAGGTTAGGGACCGCCCTCCAGACCATCTTCCCCGGTCGTCTCCGGCTAGTCAGATCGCCGTTTCAGAATTCAGAGTCCACTTGTAGAAATTCTAATGTACTTATGATGCTTGTACCATCTGCAAATATATCCATTCGATTCAGAGTCTCCACTAAAACAAATGGATCGGACCGTCCGATTTCATTAAAGAAAAAAGGGGACGGCCCGATTTTAGTGGGAAAGAATATTGCTTCCAACTCTTCTTCGAGTAAAAGGATTGGGCCTTGGATCCAGACGTAGACCGTACGGACTATATTTATTACATTTTATTTAAGGAAGTGGGCCCATTTTAATAGTTGGATGAGGGGAGAGAAAAAATTTGGTCCGATGAAGTGTTGTAATCGTTGAAGGAGAGAAATAATTGATTTACATTATCGGTCTGGATGGATTTACTAGATTGATACGGTTTGGATGGGTTTGGATCCATATAAATTGGACTCAATTCTCACTCATCTTCTTCTTTCTCTTCTCTAATGGAAGGTGGATTCAGTCCAGAATACTTTATCCAGATGAAAAGCCAAGGTTGATAAGGACATGATCTAAGGCCATAATTATGAAGATATGAGCAAATTTTTAGGGTTTATATTTCTAACCCTTTGGATCATGTCCTTTTTAATTTTAGCCTTCCATCTTGACGTATTTGGAAAGAGTCCTCTACACAGAATTCACCTCCGGATGCATCCAGATGAAAGGGGCGTGATCCAAGAGTTGGAAATGTCCACATCGGAATAATGAAGGTACGAGCAAATTCTTCTTTATAGGCTTACCATCGGATCTAGTTTCTCCTTTAAGCTATATATATGTACATGACGGATTTTTTTGTGCATACTGAGTTTATCATATATCGATCAATCACAATCATACTTAGTCATACCAGCTTTCAATCGAATCTTGTATGCATGTATGCGATTGTGAAGAAATAAAGTTTGTGTAGTACGTATGTACCTGTGTAAGAAATGAACTTTGTCTACAACATATCTACCATCTTTGATTCATTCTAATCGAGGCTATGTAATCAGATGCTTGCTTATCATGTTTGCCAAACTGAAGAAAGAATGCAGTGCAAGAACCATCAAGTGCTGTGCATTTTAACATTTATAAGATAAATAGGGGCTAAAACTCGAGCAAATCTCAAGGACTCAAACATTTGAGTGTAAGTACAGAACCAGAACCAGCTGAAATCAGTCTAGAGTCTAGATATACGTAATTTTGGAAAACATTTCCCCAACATTTATGTATGAGTCCTTGGTGAAGCTTTCGATTTGGCTGCCATAGCGAATGCAACATACTATTTCAGAGTCACCAACTCAACGGTCATGATCAGTCCTCATATTATAATCCTAGCCGCTTCTTGATATAGGCTCAAGTTAGTTGACTCTTGACTGTTAGCTGTTAGTTTAGTTAGAACTGAATTCAATCGGTTCGGTTAATCATGTATAAATAGCAGAATGATTGTAACTAGACCTTATCTTTAGGAATGGCTGAAACTGGAGCTTAGGCTTGTATTGGGAGTTCCCCTTCACTCGAAGAAGGCTGACCGGAATAAAGATTTATTTTTTGCTTGTTCAATTATGTCTGTGTGTGCTAGATTGTGTCGTTCTTACTGTAGTTATCGAGTCAAAACAACGATTCCGGGATTGGGTTCATTACACACAACAAAAGGAAAAATCTGTTCCCAACGCGCACGCCTCTCGATAAAAGTCGGAAATCAGTTTGTTTTTTTTTTCAATTTTCTTCTGAAACTTTCCCGGCAAGCAAACAGAGTAATAGACATACATCATTTCAGCCAAAGAAAACGAAACGAAAAATTCAAAAGAAGAAAAGGAAAGTAGAACGCACCGACAATCACAGCTGAATATACGTCAGAATCGCCGGAAGCTATTTGCTCTTGCTCCGTGTATGAATAGTTCTTCTCGTAGAAGGAAACGAGAAAGAAGAACAGTAGACTGTAGAGAGAAGGTAATACAGCCCTTTTTCCCAACTCACCGCGTCGTCAATTTTTTTCCTTCTTTTTCGTTCATATATTTACCGCGACCTGACAAACAGGCCCAAAAGATCCACCGTATAAATATAGCCCATTAAACCCAATTTCATCTGCAACGGCCCAAATTGAAAGCCCAGGAAGAGGGAGGAGAAGAAGAGGAGGAAGAAGAAGAAGAAGAAGAAGAAGAAGAAGACGAAGAAGAAGGCGTGAAATGGCCATGTTCTCTTCCCCATTTACGTGCGCCAGGGTATGGGGTTTGGGGTTTGTTATTTTACAGTAACCCCCTTGAGTTGTTTCCTCCACGTAAAGATGTACACTTCCCACAAAAAATAAAATAAAAAAAAATAAAAAATAAAAAAAAAATAAAAAAAAAGAAGAATGCTGTAAGCTGCCGAACCCTTTAGCTCCATCTTCTAATCCCAAATTCCAATCTCAGAAATGGATATCATCATCTCTTGCTGTTTCTTTTAGACCTTTTTCCACCTTCATCACTCCCTCTCCATTTCTGTTTCCTTTAATCTGCTGTATCTTGTTCATCATCGTCATCATCATCTTCTACTTCTTTCTGCACGCAAAGATAAAAACCTCTTCTTTCGTCGGTTGCTGAATCGATTCTTGCTTGCGACCCTCGGTGAGTCAAACATTTATTCTCATCAAGCTCTTCTTTACTTTTTTCTTTCTCGGTAATTAACGTGCTTGATCATTCTCTCTCTACTATTATTCTTTTTTTCTTTTTACATAAAAAATTACTTTACCTCAATAATTACTTTACCATCTGATTGATTGGTAACTGTATCTTTAATTGATTATCGGAGTTTAGATCTTCGATAAAGTTTGATTTTGACGGCAGCGCCATTTCTGGTTGTGCGGATTCAGGTAATTTGGAGTTCTGGAGTTAGATCATGCTTGTTCTAAGATTTATGAAGCGTGTTTTGTAGTTACGTTGCTTTTTGAGTTACTTTGTGGTTCAAATTAATGCTTGGTACAGCTATTTGATTAATAAGCTCAAATGGCATAAGTTTTTCTTACGCGGTTGATGGCAACTAGATGGAGAAACCATCTGACTAAGGGTCTGAAATATGCATTATTCTTTAGGATTTATTGGTGATAGCAACTAAATGTTTCTTTTTTGGTTTTATTGCTTTGTATTTTATTTGGTCGGTTATCATAATGTTTCTCTGAATATTTTGGATTTTGATGACTGTTGTTTTTTCTTTCTCTGGTTTAAGATCTTGTGTAGGGGTTGCTACTTGGGCTAATTGGGGGCATTTTTTTCCTCGAGATTATATTGTCTTTGATTAATACTTCTTCCATCGTAGTAATATATGGGCTGAGGTGGCACATTTCATGGGAGGTTTAGAGGATGAAGAACCAGTCTCAAAACGAATGAAAGTATCCTCAGGAGAACTCAGAGGCCTTTCGAACGGTTCTTCTGTCTTAAAGCCTGTGGCTGGCTCCTCAAGAAACCTGATGGCTCGCCCCCTACCATCTGGAGGGGATGATGAGGTTGTTGGTTCAAAAGGGGTTATTAAGAAAGTGGAGTTTGTCCGGATAATAGCTAATGCTTTATATTCTCTTGGTTATAATAAAAGCGGTGCTCATCTAGAGGAAGAGTCTGGAATATCTTTACATTCTTCTGTTGTAAGTCTGTTTATGCAGCAAATTCTTGATGGGAATTGGTATGAAAGTGTGGGCACGTTGCAGAAAATTGGTCTGTCAGATGAAAGAACTGTCAAATCAGCATCTTTTCTGATTATGGAGCAGAAGTTTTTTGAGCTTTTGGAAAGGGAAGAAGTCATGGAAGCATTGAAAACGTTGAGGACTATGATATCTCCACTTACCGTTAATGATAACAGGGTCCGTGAACTTTCATCTTGCTTACTTTCTCCTTCACTTAATGGTGTTGTTGGTTCAGAGGGCAGGAATAATAAGATGAAGGCAAAATCTCGGTCAAAATTGTTGGAAGAATTGCAGAAACTTCTTCCTCCAACAGTGATGATACCTGAAAGAAGGTTGGAACATTTAGTTGAACAGGCCCTTCTCTTGCAACGAGATGCATGTGTTTTTCATAATTCCTCGAATAAGGAAATGTCCTTATACATAGATCATCACTGTGGAAGAGATCAGATTCCTTCCCAAACTACGCAGGTTTGGAAATATTCATCACAACTTTTGACATTGATATTCTTTTGTTTATTTAATTTTTTTTCCTAGATCGTCATAGAAAGCATTCTTTTGAACTTTGTTAATGCATATTGTGGGTAGATAATTGCAGAACTGAGCTACTGGCCTTACTTATACAATATATTGGATAATTTTCTCTTCCCTTAGAACATAAATATAATCTTTTGTCAGGAGGCTAAAAGGTCCATATGTTTTGATGCAGTTATTACAAGCACATGATGACGAAGTCTGGTTTTTGCAATTTTCTCATGATGGGAAATACTTAGCTTCCTCGTCCAGTGACAGAACAACAATCATATGGGAGGTAAAGTCTGTTAGTTTGAAATTCATAATCCATGTTCGGCTGCTCCTCGCATTGGGAGAAAAAAAAATGATATGTTCATGTCTTGTTTGCCACTTGGTTAATCACCCAGATTTAGTTTTATTAGTAGTGTTGTCTATCCTTGTCAATGTCTTGATTATTGTGCACATGAGGAATTTTGATGAAATGCTTGGATATTGGCTTATGCATGTATGATGTTTTCCTGTATTTCCGTTTCTCTTAAGAATTAATAGCCATAGTATGTAGAAGCATAAACCCATGGCCAATATATGTTATAACAATCCCAATTTATCCACAAACTTTCTTCAAATCTACTTCACTTTCTCTCTTATGCTCTTTTGTAGATGGACTTGAATGGTGAGTTCTCTTTAAAGCACAGACTCCATGGTCACCAGAAATCAGTCTCCTCAGTTTCATGGAGTCCAGATGATTGTCAGCTACTTACCTGTGGGATGGAGGAGGCTGTAAGGCGCTGGGATGTTTCGTCTGGTGAGTGTCTTCATGTTTATGAGAAGGGCCCTATTGGGCTGATTTCTTGTGGATGGTTTCCGGATGGAAAACAGATCTTCACCGGTGTTAGTGACAAGAGTATCTGCATGTGGGACATGGATGGGAAGGAGTTTGAGTGTTGGAAAGGGCAAAGGACCCAGAAGATATCAGATATAGAAATAACAGATGATGGGAAGCAGATTATTAGTATTTCTAGAGAAAATGCTATACTTCTGTTTGACAGGGAGGCTAAAGCTGAGAGATGGATTCCAGAGGATCAAACTATAACTTCTTTTCAGTTATCGAGGGATAATAAATTCTTGCTAGTTAATCTCTTGAACCAAGAAATACATCTTTGGGATATAGAAGAACCTGCATTCATTGGCAAGTTCAAAGGGCATAAGCACACTCGGTTTGTTATTAGGTCCTGTTTTGGAGGACTGGAACAAGCTTTCATTGCTAGTGGTAGTGAAGATTCTCAGGTATGGCCTTTTGTTTTGTCATTTGAAGTTACTATCTCTCTTTTTGCAAAAGATTTAATCAATGGCATATACTTGGAATTTTGCTGTGTGCCTTTATGACACTGCTACTTAATGAGATACTATTTTCACAATTCCGTTGTAAGTTTATATGTTTGTGAAGGAGAAGCACCACTTTGATCTACTATGAACATACAATCAGCGTTGTGGAGTTTTATAATCATTTTACTCTGGGCTTTATCAGTCGAACAAATTTGAGCTGGATGTTGGAGAGAGAGAATCACACTGTTTATCATGAAATCTTGTCCCTCGTCCCCTCTCTCCATGTTTAGTAGACATGATTATGGCTGCATTTTTTCCAAGTAAATGTTGAACGTTTTTACACAATGTGCACAGGTATATATATGGCATAGAGGATCAGAGGAGCCTATAGAGTCACTTCCGGGTCATTCTGGATCCGTAAATTGTGTGAGCTGGAATCCCACAAATCCGCACATGCTGGCATCAGCTAGTGATGACCGTACGATCCGAATATGGGGCTTAAAGCAGCTAAATGCAAAGAGCAAGAATGTTGGACTCAGTAATGGCAGCATTCACCATTGCAATGGAGGAACTTGAAAGTAACCGAACAGAAAAAAAAGAAAAAGAAAAAAAGAAGACCGAAAGCAAAATGTATCTCAATCAGTTATATGCTTCTTTTTTTCCTTCTCACCATTGCCTTTGTGTAAATACTTCAAGTCTCTGGACATTTCATATCAAACATGTGAGTTGTCCCTGAAAATTTTCTTATAATAAGTCTCGACTGTGTTTTTATTCTTCGATCAGATATCTGTCTTTTAATTGATCCCTCGTAGTTTTACTTCTCTTATCATTCTTCTGATTATCCTGAAGCATGAAACTGATATGGTAAAACATGCTAACAGATCGAATGAAACTACTGTTCTTGTCTGTTTTCAAGAACACTAGATATGTCTTACAGTATGTCGCGATCTTGATAATCAAGATGATTGACTCTCAGCAATTATATGGTTAGAATGTTGATATGTTCTTAGTAAAAAATAATTGGGTTACCGACTTGCCCCCTAAGTTTTTTTATTGTCATTGCTTAGCAATTAGGTGTTGATTCTAGATTCTAGTTTAAGATTCCTTGCAATTAGAATATTCAACCTTCCCTGCCTATGACTGACTCAAGCAACCAAACTGATGTTCCGACAGATTTTAATTCACTAAGATGGTGTTTTTTTTTTTTTTTTTTTCAATTTTACACAAATAATATTACCGTTTTATTAGAAGTAATATAAGACAGAAAATGTTGATTAATTAAGAACTTAAGCAACACTGAAAGAAGAGGCAGTGCTTTCAACGAATTTCCTAGCTCCCTTAAACCACCTCTTATCACCAGCCTGTGCCTTGCAAATGTAAAGCTTGCCGCCCTTAATGGAGGCGGTGATCAGCTGGTGCTTCCCTCCTTCATTCCCGTCGGCAGTCCGAGTCAGCACCGACAAGATGTAGTACTTGTTCCCTCCATTCTCCGCACTTGAACTTTCCAATATGTTTGCTGTTGCTACTGCATCTTGATCAAATCCACCCTGACCCCCCAAATTGTTTTTAATCAAGTCATTTATTACACTTAAAATGTGATTTAAGATTAGTCAATGATTAATCACCTCAGAAGCAGTTTTGCCAAAGTAGGCTTGCTTTCCTAGCAAATAGTCAACCTGCAAAATTGGAATTAATACTGATACATGATCAAAATCTATAATCATTTAATAATCAACATTCAATTCAATGTAAGTTGTATGTACCTTGGAAAGGAAGTCTTCAGGGGAGCCATAGTCAGTGATGGAGGACTTGTCGGTTGCTACGACGATAACAGAAACGTTGCTGGTGATATCGAAGTTATCTTCATATCTAAGGACCTGACCAGGATACTCTCTCTCTCTGCTCTCGTTCCATTTTGATGGGATAGACAGCTTGAATCCATCTCCATTGTACGGTATGAAATCCGTGTCGCTCTTCGGCTTTCCAAATACATTTGCTGATCAAACGCGCACACATACACATATATAATCATCCATTTTCTAAATTCATTATTAGCAGCAAAGAGAATTGAATTTCATTAGTTAATCATATACCGGCTTCGCCGTAGGCTGCATTGGCAGGGGAGACCTTGGAGCCGAGGGCGGCTCCACCGATGAGGATGGTTAGGGCCAATCGGCGAGAGACGGCATTACCCTCGGAATGAGAGACCTGGGCCCGGCAGAGAAGCTGAGCCGGCTTGGCATTGGGCAGTTTTGGCTGGGATGAGGGAGCGGGGGTGGTGAGCGTGTGGTGGTGCAAAAAGCATGAAGTAGAAGCCATTGGCAAATGGTGGCTACCTTTTTTTTTTCTTTTGTAAGTAGTTTTTGATTGATTTTTTGAAAATTTGATTGATTTAGGATGTGTGTTCGATTTGTGAAGAGTGGATAATGGGAAGATTAGATTTCATGGTAGGATAAGCTTCTGGATGCTCTGATTGGTGCCACCTAGGCTTATTTGCCATGTGGAATCCAGACATAATTCCGCCAATCAGACTACAACATAAGAGTGGTGGGCCACCCCACCAGCAAGAACCAATTTTATTTATTATAATATTTAATTTATCAATAGTTAATTTTAAAATAGTTAGACCTAATGGCCAACCCGTTTTGGGCCCACGGGCCAGCTAATTTTGGATTCATATTATAAGCCTGGTCAGACCCAGGATAAGCCCAATGGGCTACGCAAGTCAGTTTAGACGGCCCATTTTAATACTTTTAATCCAACTCAATTATATATTACTTTTACACCTTTATATTATATATTATATTAATTTTTATATATAATTAAATAACTTAAAGGATAAATAATCAGAAATTCAAAATATTGAAATTTGCAACTCAAAAGTCGTCTTAGCAAGAGAGAGCCTTGTGTGGTCCTACTATATTAAACTTAATCCACTTATTCAAATAAATCCACCAATTCAAATACGATAAATTATTTAAAATATAATAATATTATTATTTTTTAAAAATAATATAATATATTTTTACTAGAGTATTTACAAGCCATCTAAATATATCTCATCTTAACAGAAAGAAGAGAACGGGAAGGAGCAGCCCAAACCAGGCTGGAGCCACTGCCAAACAAAACAAAGATCCATCCAACCCAAAACAATCGAACAGGCCCAAATCACCAAAATAATTAGACCAGCCCAAGCATTGACATAGACAGTAAGTAGTACAAACCCAATAAAGAGTCAAAAAATTGCTAATCCAGGTGTCTCATTTTCATTGGTGGAAAAAAACTGACGTGTAACAACTTAGAACCGTGATTTATTTCTTATTTCTTTCCTCCGGTCTCAGCCCACCATATATTTCATGCGCTGCAACTTCTTCAAACCAACTCATCTTCATTTCCTTTAAAAAAGGGGAAAGAAAGAGAGAAATTTCGTTCCTTTTCCTATCACACAGTCCTCATTTCTGTACGGACTTCAAATTTTCTTTCTGGGTAGGTCGTCTTCTTCTTCTTCTTCTTCTTCTGCGATTTTGGTTTCAAATTGGTTGTAGCTGACCTTTTGTTTTGGGTGGAAAATTTGCAGGATTGATTTGTTTGTGATGGCTATGCATGTTAGTAATGCTTGCTTTTCTATCCCAGTTGGTCGGAGAAGAGCAAGTAGGATAAGAGCTATTGCTTCTAAGGAGGATTTGGCTGGTTTGAAAGCAGAGGAAGAACAGAAGGTGAAATTAGGGGCTTCTGATTTGAAGGTTAGTAGAATTGGAATCGGAGCTTGGTCTTGGGGTGACACCAGCTACTGGAATAACTTTGAATGGGATGGTATGTTATTATTTTCTCTATTTGGGTATATGCTGTGGGTTTTGATTTACTAGTTTTTACATTAGTGTGATTATGTGTTTGGAAAGTAAGAAAATGAAACCAAAAGAAAAAGAGACATTGAATTGGGTCTTGGAGGTGATTGCAGACAGGAAAATGAAGGCTGCAAAGACTGCTTTCGATGCAAGTATTGACCGCGGTTTGACCTTCATCGACACTGCTGAAGTTTATGGGTCTAGAGTGAGAAATGACTGAAAATAACTATCTCTTTTCATGATCATGAGAATCCGTTATATCTGTTCTGGCTAAAGTTATGTACTAATCTTCTTTTTTTTTTTTTTTGTCAGTTCTCATTTGGTGCTATAAATTCAGAAACTCTACTAGGAAGGTACATTCTAAAAAAGCCTTGTGAGATTGGACTTCACCCTTTATCTAGTTGCTGAAATAAGACTTGTTCTTCCGCTCTGTAAAAATTCAAGCAGATTCATTAGAGAAAGGAAAGAGAGGGACCCACAAGCCGAAGTTGAAGTTGCCACCAAATTTGCAGCTTTGCCATGGCGCCTTGGCCGTCAAAGTGTCATAACGGCCCTTAAAGGTTCCCTTTCCCGCCTCGGACTTTCCTCAGTTGACCTATACCAACTCCATTGGTCCGTTTCCTCTGCAAACTAATCTTTCTTCATATCGCTTTAATATCTTTTACTTGAAAAATAGTTTACTAAACAAGTCTTTATTATTTGATGGTTATTATGATTAGGCCTGGAATATGGGGAAACGAAGGTTGCTCGTCGGTTTGACTTTTCCATTTGACTCCCATCATATAGTTAAATAAGAAGCCAAAGCTTAAAAAACAAAAAATCGTCTTTCAGGGTACATTGATGGCCTTGGTGATGCTGTCGAGCAAGGCCTTGTTAAGGCCGTTGGCGTTTCAAATTACAGTGGTATGTTTGTGATTTTGCACATCAATTTCTTCGAAGTGAGATATGAAAATTGATTACTATTTAACAATATTTTAATTTAGAGAAGAGACTACGTGATGCATATGAGAGGCTAAAGAAAAGAGGGATTCCGTTGGCATCAAACCAAGTGAACTACAGTCTGATATATAGATACCCTGAGGAGAATGGTGTGAAGGCTACTTGCGATGAACTAGGGATCACTTTGATTGCATATTCACCTATTGCTCAAGGCAAGTGTATTCCCTATTTCTTTTTCCGGAAAGATCACAATGCATATTGTAACATCATTGCGTGCAATTTCGATCGACGCAGGTGCTCTAACCGGAAAGTATATGCCCGAAAATCCGCCATCTGGGCCCCGAGGTCAAATTTACACCCGGGAGTTTTTAACTAAGGTAGAGCCTCTTGGGTTGAAAATCTTGAAACTTAGGCCAGTTTGCCTTGCCGGTTCTAGAACTAGATTTCCCGAAACTGGATATTTATTTAATAGTTTGAAAATCTGTTGAATTAAATGATATGCAGCTTCAACCTCTGCTGAATGCGATCAAGGAAATTGGACAAAACTACAATAAATCTCCCACGCAGGTTCAACAGAAGCTTAAACTATCTCAACTGTTCAACTGAATGCATAATTCCATTCCTGAAACTCTTCAATTTTTCATCTCATTTTTACAGGTAGCTTTAAACTGGCTAGTAGCTCAGGAAAATGTAGTGCCAATCCCAGGAGCTAAAAATGCACAACAAGCAGAGGAATTTTCAGGTGCATTGGGCTGGAGACTCACCAAAGAAGAAGCCGATGAGTTACGAGCTTTGGCCTCGGAAATTAAACCGGTTGTCGGTTTCCCAGTCGAGAAGTTATAAATTAATCCATACTAGTAATTAGTACACATACTTGTTGACCCTTCTATTGATAAGTAACCATGCTAGAATTGATATAAACTTTCTTTATCAAATGATATATATATGTATATATTTTCATCTTTGTGACATTAATAATTGAAGAAATAAGTTACAGAGTTGATAGTTATTTGGGGGTGCAGGAGCAGGATAAAACATTTTTGTTCAGACAATATATTATATAATATGAGAAAAGTGTGGGGGCCACTTCATGTTATGTTGTCAGTTTGTAATATGAATGTCTTCCATGAAAGGTAGGGATAAAAAAAAAAAAAAGTTTGTTAATCCAAAGATAATCACACTTTTCATTAGTTGTTAATCCAAAGATAATCACTTTTTATTTAATTTAACCTCAATCACATATTGAGAGAGACATGTGTTCAATTAATTAAGTAATCTTTCTATTTTAGGTAAAGTCAAATATATTGTAACATTATAAGACAAAACATTATATTATAATATTATTTTTAAGTAATCTTTATAGCAGATTCCACCATTAAAGATGTCAGAGAAGACACCAAGCAGGCCAATTTGAATGTGAACTGTTTCTTTTTCTTTTCTCGTCATTTTCAAGAATTAAAAACACAAAAAAAAGTAGCAATACAACATATGCATAATGGAAATGGTCGTCTCTTCCATAAGTGCCTATAGGTAAACTTTCTATTGATGTGCTATGCATGTATTTACTTTTTTGTTTCTATACAACTTTTGTATAATCAACTCATTTATAATGATGACTTTTAGGGCACCTGCAACTTTTTTACATTGGAGAAGTTGGTGAAAATACTCCCTTAAAAAGAATGATGACTTACGACAATCATGCTCCTCTCTGCCATAAGCCTCTCAACTACCAACTTCTATCTCTTGTGATTCGAGGAACTCTCACCATTAGTAGCTCCTCCACTGTTAGGGGTAAGAGATAACGCCATGAAGTCGTGTTCAGTCTAGTCAGTTGTGGGTGTATCTGCATCTGCCATTGTCATGTTCACTGGATCAGTAGCTTCACTTCCCGAGGCCCTAATATTCCCGAAGATCTCAAAGCAGTCAAGGTAGTGCGGGAATGGTTTGTTTCTGAACTATACTGCACCCTTGTGGGTCTGATAATCAAAAAAAAAAAAATAGAAGTAATAAGATAGTTGTTTCATGAAGTAAAGGCAGCTTGTTAACTGAAGTAATCTCATTTTACCTTAGCCAACAGATAATCGGCCCTTTAAAGTCTTCATCCACGATTTAATATGCGGATCAGCCTTGATCCTGCTCCTGGAAAGCTTACATTTAACTTCACTTCCATCACATGTATATTTTTCTCCTTGAACCCGTTTTGAGCTGTAAATTTCTCAAGCTTATTGCCCTACAACAAAGCTTGAACCCGTTTCTCAAATTCAAAAGGTGTCCAAACCCTCTTGTTTCTCCTTGTTTCAAACGATAGACAAGCCATTATAAGTGTAACATGACATAAATCCATCTCAAAGCAAATAAACAACAAAATACATAGTAAAAGTTGAATACAATAAAACAACCTATAACATATAGTAAGTAAAAAACAGACCCACACAATCTAGGTGGAAAAGGACAGACAAACAACTTATAACATATAGTAAGAAACAAACACACACATTCTAGGTGGAAAAGGACAAATAAAATGAGTTGAAGATTAAGCTACTGAAATATAAAAAATTTGAATAAAATGAGAAATAGAGACAGATTACTATTTCCTTCTAAACAATGCTCTATAAGAAATTGGATTGCACCCATTAGATTTGCTAATTAGCATGTAATATTTCGTAACTTTCTATCCCTTGTTCACATTTCCAAGTTCTATAATGCATTATGGCAAAACACCCACTATATCAATATGAATAGCAGCCCTTCAAAGTGAGGATTTTCACTCATATTTACAAGTAGATAGCTACGTAAGTGGTTACACACTTGCAGGACTTATCCTACTTGCAACTACATTCAAGAAATCAAGATCAAATCCCTAGGTTTCCCCTTCCACATCAGGGTAAAAAGAATAAAAAACAAAAGATAATAAAGGGTGGGGGAGACACAAGAATGCCAATTGCTCAAAATCTGTTCAATAAACTTAGACCAACCAGAGGAATTAATATTATAAGCCTTCCGAAAATGATTTCAGCTAGTTTCAGTATGACTAATTCTTAAGTCTGATTTTGAAGTGGTTATAAGTAATTGAGAAATATTAGGAGCCTGTACCTGAATTTAGAGAATATGAACATGGAAGGGAGCATATGCTTTTTGTCTTGCTGTTTTTTAGTAGGTTTCAGAAAAATTTGAGCATTGAGCGCATGAATTGAGATAGAAGACTGCTAGGCTAAATGCATTGGACAACTAACCCTTTGAGAAACCCCCCCCCCCCCCCCCCCTCGAGTTCACAAATTAACAAAGGGGAAAAATAAAAACTCTCTTCTCATCTCAATTATGGAAATATAATTTAAGCCAGAATCTTACCTTAGACAACAAAATATGAATAAACTAAAAAGAAGAATTCTTTCTTTGCAAATTTTCAGAAATTAGAATATGAAAAAATGGGAGCAAAAGATCCATTATTTTCTAAATGCACGATCCCAAAACATGAAATAACTAAAACATGAAGAAGATGATTACAAAACACTGAATAATTCAATATCGCGTAGAATATTTATAGCAAAGGTGAAATAACCCACTTCTTTTGAAACATCTATAGCACGGATCAAACTAAAACCCATTTTCCAAAATTTAATTTTTACAAAAAATAAAAAATAAAAATAAAAAGAGGCAAAAAGAAAAATATCAAGAAAAATTGAAATCCATCACAAATATTAAAAGGGCATAGAATAGAATTATTATCTTATTCGAACGATTTCAAAGCTCCATATTGCTTCAATGTCGACAAAGATGAGAGTGATTTGTCACGATAATTGAGAGCTCCAAACTATGTCATGATGGTTGCAAAGGGATAAAAAAGAAATAAAATGGCATCTGGAGTAATAATTTAGTTGTGACGATTTTCGTAAATCAGCATCAAATTGTGCATTTTTTTTTCTCCATGTTTTATAATCGAGAAACAAACCACGTTTATTCGTCTCAAATTTCTACTCCTCTTAGGATGAGGAGAGAAAATATGAAAAAAGAATGACTATTTTAGAAGTCTATAATCATTTTTCATCTCAATTATGTGATGCTTTCTCTAACGAATCAAACAATAGAATAAAAATATATTTTATTTTATGATTCCTAAGGAATGCAATAAAACGAGCTACTAAATAAAACTACTTAAATGAATAATGCATCCAATATCACTCTAATTCTTGGTCGAGATAAATTATTATTAATTTACTATTATGATTTTATCATTAAAAAAAAATTTAACTAATTTAATGTTATATTTTAAATAAATTAAATAATTTATAATCTTAAAATTAACTCTTTTTACGAGATAAGATTTTAATCACTAAATTAAATTATATAAAATTACATCAAATATTCACTCATTTTTCCTTCAAAAGTACAAAAATCAATTGACAATGACCTTCTTTCCATTAACTTTTTTTTAATATTATATTTTTTTAATTTTAAAGTTCTCATAACATGATATTAAAAAATACATGTATGCATTATGTGTACTCAAAAACCTTTTTCATACGTAAATTAATCTTACGTATGGTCCCACAATCAAAAACCACTTAGATTCAATAATCATCTGCCACGTGTACTCTCAACAACATGTAATCAAAGCTAGAGGTGACGATGTAAGCTGGACAGGCCCAAACTTAGAAAGACTAGCTCGGAAGTCCGGCCCGATATTTATTCAGCTTTTGAAATAAGTAGTCGAGGATCAGGAGGTAATACATCACAATTACGTACGTGTGAGTTATAATGGTGTTGTTGTAAGTGATTATATTTCTTTTCTGGTTTTGCATCAAAAAATATTATGTATATCAAACATTAAGCAAATCATTGTTTAGTTACATTGTATCGATTGACACTATAAATCTCTGTAAGATAGTTTCAAGTAAAGTATCTTCTACGAGTTGGTCTAGATTATCTAGCAATTCTAGCTCCATCAAATTTTCATTATTATAAATTTCTAAAATTTTGATAGAATTGAGTATAAGAATATAAGTGAGAGAGATGAAATATTTATAAGAAAGAAAATATAAGGAAATTATAAGAGGATAATGAAATATTTATAATAAAAAATAAAATATGTCTTTTATGCATATAAATAATATATTTTATGTTATAAAATTTTTTATTGAGTTATAAAATATTTTTATTAAATTATAAAATTTATTTATTATATTACATAATAATTTTTTTTATTAAAAAATAGAAAAATATATTTTTAATAAGATTAAAATGGGGCTGAAAATTTTAAGACCCCGCTCGAATAAAATAGACCGAAGTCAATCCGACCTTACACAGAACTCGGACCGTGGCTGGCCGGATTGCCACCCCTGGCGCAAGTGTTACTGCCGAATCATTTTCCATATTTCTTTTTATGCCCCTCATCCTCTCTCTGCTTTGTGATTTGTGAATAGTGACTTCAATTTTCTCCTCTGTTTCTTCCTCAACATCTCACAACTGCTCCTTTTAAACGCCTGTTTTCCCTTTTCTTCTCTTTTTCTTGCCTTCGTTTTCAGACCCTATACCTTTACATATACCTATACCTATACCTTTTCTGCAAAAAAGAAAAGAAAAAATGGTGTATGACAGAAACTGATGATAGATAACAAAGAGATTTGGAGCCTTCTACTTCTCTTCCTTTTTCCTTAGCTTTTTTTTTTTTCCCTCTCTTCAGGTCTGTTTTTCTTCCCCCTTTTCTCCACTTATTAACTGCTATCCTTTTTCTGCTTCTGGGTTTTTTCTTCTCTCTTCCTTAATTGGGTAGCTGGATTCATTGCTATTTATGGCTTCGATCCATTTGATTAAATAATTACTCTTTTTCCTCTCTTAACTATCTGTTTCAGTCCTTTCTCAATTCTATATATATATATATATTTATTTTATTTTTTTTTCTGATTTGTTTAAGTTTTAATTATCTGAACAGTTGAAGGTTTGAAGCACCATGAAAATATATTAATAATTTCTTTAGATTATGTGCGTTTCGGTTAATTTTTCTATTAGTGATGTCTAATCATCTTCCTTTTTTTAGTTTAAGATTTGTCAATGAAGAGCTTCGAGCCTTATGATTAGTCTTACATCTTTTACTTAATTTAATCCTTTCTTTAATATTGTATTTTTTTTTCTTCCCCCGTTCACCTGATTTTTCTTTTTAATTAATAATAATAATAATATTTATTTATTTTGTAGTTTATTGAATTTTCTGTTTGGGAACCATGAACCACTGTTTCCTTGATTGGAATTTGGACGACGATCTCCTTCTCACTAACCAGAATAAACTACTAGAGTTTGTACTCTTATCCCCCTTTTTTTTTTCCATTAATTTAATTTTATTTGTTTTTTTTAATAATTAATCTCGTAAAAGCCAAGGTTATTGTAAGTTTTAATTTTCATCCATTTTTTCAGGCCAGAAAATGAGCTTGTAGAGCTCTTATGGAGAAATGGGCAAGTTGTTTTGAACAGCCAAAATCAGAGAAAGGTACCGACTATCAATCACAATGAAGGAAGACCGTTTTGCGGAGGATCGTCCGGAGTCTCAAGTAATCTGATTCATAACGATGAGACGGCCCCTTGGATTCAAGACCCTTCTGAAGATTCATTCGAGAAAGAATTCTGTTCTCATTTCCTGTCTGAATTTTCACAAGATCCCATTGAGCCCATTAAGCCTCCAATCAAACCCTTTGGAGATGGTGGTACTATTAATCGGGTGGTTAAATTTGGAGCCTTCGATCCCTCTAATCGAGTCATGCCGCCTCCAAAATTTCAAGGCTCTGAAAATAATTTCGGAAAAATGATCGATTTTTCTCATACGGAGGCTATAAAATGCTCTGAAACGACAGCCGGGTCGAGCCATTGTGGGAGCAACCATGTTCCAAACAAGACCGGTGTGGGACGGGCTTCAAAGCGGGTTGTTGGGGATAGTACAGGTTTGTCTACAGGTCCCGTTAGTAATGATGATTCGAAGGTTGTTAGTTTGAGTGAGAAACAGAGAATGGAGGTCTTTGAACCGGCCAGAACTTCGTCTTCAGGTGGGTCCGGAGGTAGTTTCGGGAAGGCGTGTGAGCAATCAAATGGGGATAATAATACTAATAAGAAGAAGAAGAAGAATAGTAATAGTAATAGTAATAGTTGCAAAAGAAAGGGTAGAGATGCAGAAGAATCTGAGTGTCAAAGTGAGGTAAAGTACTATTCTTTGCTTCCTCTCTGTTTATATATTTTTATTTTTTTAATCAAATAGTTATGTTTTTTGAGTTTTCTATCTTGGTTTTCTAGACTGCTGAATTTGAATCTTCACCCGGGAAAAAACCGGCTCAGAGATCACAAGGATCTTCTCGTAGGAGCCGAGCTGCTGAAGTGCATAATCTTTCAGAAAGGGTATGGATTTTTATAAGTAATATATATCAGAAGTTGATGTTTTTGGGTTTTATTATTATTATTATTATTATTATATTTCGACAAGTTTTACTTGTTTTATGACATTGTAGAGGCGTAGAGACCGGATCAATGAGAAGATGAAGGCATTGCAAGAGCTCATACCTCACTGCAACAAAGTAGACTTTTAAAACCCGAAAGAACAAATAAATAAATAAATAATCTCTTTCTCCTAATAGAAAATTATCCGTTTTATGCAGACGGACAAGGCTTCTATGCTAGATGAGGCAATTGAATATCTGAAGTCACTTCAGTTACAACTTCAGGTATTAACTTTATTATCATGTAACAACCTCTAGAAACAACCAATCTGATCTTATCGGATAATTTTACGGGTTTGTTTTAGGTAATGTGGATGGGAAGCGGATATGCTGCACCAATGATGTTCCAGCCAGCCTACATGCCTCCTATTCCCATAGGAGGAATGACTTCACCTCCTATGCCTTCAATCCTCCACCATGCAATGCATTTACAGCGGGTCCCACTCGTTGTCGATCAGCCCGCTACGTCAGCAACAGCACACCCCTCGACTAATACACTGAACCCATCTATGATGTGCCGAACTCCAGTTTTGAATCCGGTTAACTATCAAAGCCAGATGATGCAGAACATGCCTTTTCCCGAGCAATATGCTCGTTTTATGGGCTTCCAACATGTTCAGGCTGCTTCTCAGGTTTTTTTTTTTTTTTCTCTTTTTGGGTGTTCAATTCAATGTCTTCTAAATAGTGTTTTTAAGCTGAATATAAGAAATGTATATGATATTCAAACTCTGTTATGCAGCCAATGAATGTCTTCAGATATGGACAACCGGCCACACAGCAGAGTCAAAGTCAAACCACAGCAATACCACCCAGTACATCCGGACAACCTTTCAATCCCGGACAGCCCGGTGCTGACGACACGGTAGGCGGCAAGTCGGGTAGGAATTTTCAAAGGCGATATAGTAAACAATTAGTGCATTAAATTGTTGCTATATTATATGGTATGAGTATGATATGAATCTGGCCGTATAAATGTGTGTATATATTTGATATTGGTGATATGAACAGGTTAAGGAATAAGAAGTGAAGTGCAAAATGCAATGTATGTAAATTGGTTGGCAACAAAATGGTCCCTTCCTCAGTTGTAAAGCAAGATAGGCTCGCTACCATATCTGCCCCAGATGGTGGAAGCCATTATTGTTCCTTAATTAGCTCATACATATCTTTTTCTTATCCCCTCTCTTTTCTTTTTTTTTTTTTTTAGTTAAAATAAGTCTTAACCTCATTTCGATTATCGGTAATCCCGGGTTTATTTAGATAACCCTTCTTAGCTCTTGTGTAATGAAGATTTTGATCGGTTCAATAGGGAAGATATTTTTATTGTCTACTAACCATGTAGAAATAGAATCATGTCTCTTTCTATCTGTAAAAAAAAAAAAAAAAAAAAAAAAAATATATATATATATATATATATATATATATATATATTTGTTCAAACAGCTCATTCAAGCAATACAAGCTTCACATTTCTCCTAATTATATTATCATAATCATGGTCAAGTATCTCATAACTCTGGCAAGGATTAATCTTGTCCGTACGTATGGACACAAGAAAACATATTAGTCTCATTGATTATGTTATCGAGATACTTGATTTCTATTACATATCATCACATCTTTAGCTTTTCCTAAAATTATTGCATGATCAAAACAATTTTTTGTTTTGATTTGTGTTGAAAATGGGGACCCTCATCTATCTCTTGCAAGAATCAAATTTTTTTTGAAATATGATTCTATTTTAAAATTAATTAATTAATTATAAATAATATGAAATACAATTTTAAAATATTAAGTTTGATTTTAATATAATATAAAAAATATATAAAATATTATCTAAAATATATTTATTATATAATAATAATAATTTCGTTGAGATATATACTAAGAATCAGAATTAAAAACAAAAACAAAAACAAAAACAAACAGAGCTGTCTATTTTTTCAACCATTCTCGTTGTTCTGATCTCTCTCGACATTACTTGGTGTTCTTATTTATTTATTTATTTATTTTATTTATGGAAGATTGGAAAAGATCGAGCTGTCACATGTTTTGTCCAAGTCTTTTTGCCAACTTGCTTTAATAGTGTCGTGGGCCCACTGACTTTCAGTACCTTACCTCTTCTCGTTATTTTAATATTATTTTTGTAATTATTTTAATTTGGAGATTTGAAGTTTGGACCCCACCTGTTTGGTTTCCAATCTACTGTCATAACTGACTTCCAACACCAATACCCCAAAACCTTTTGATATCTATCATCTATTGCACCCACTCGCAAAATAAAATAATATATTTATTAATTTATTAATTTATTAATTTATTCTTCCATTGCTCTCTGTCTCTGATCCGAGAAATGGTATCTTTTAATAATAATAATAATAAAAAAATTGGTATAATGGGCCGAATTATGCATGGGTCAGTGGACCAGAGTGATCTATCTCATTGTAGAAGGCCCAAATAATCCCAAATGGCCAGAAAATTTATCATCTTCTTTTGACAGCCCAAAATCATGGCCCAATCATCATATCTGCACACCTTCAAGTCATAAACGATGAGTGATGATGTGATATCAATCGGTTGGTTTGGTTTGTGAGACAGACAACATAAATAAATGCAAAGCGTCCTTTTCTGTTGTAAGGTTCGTTGGGCTGTCACCTTACCCTACAACATGCAATTTCATTCATACAAAAACCTTCTTTTCCTCATGTCACATTAATAATGTCAATTACAACTTACAAGACAATGATCAAAACGTGACATTTTATTTTATTTTTTTATTTTTTATTTTTTTTATTTTTATTTTTCTAATCAAGCACTAATTCCGAAAGTCTGATAATCTACTACTACTATTACTGAGTGTGCTGATTCAAATAACTCACTCATACATGCAATTAGGCAACCGCGTAACATGTGAGCACGTGATTTGTTCGTTAATTTAGTTAATCATGCATGGATATTGGAATATTGGATACTGGATACTGGATACTGGATACTGTCATGCACGTGGAGGATCACGGACCTCTTTTTTTTTTCTTTTTTTCTTTTTAATCTTCTCATCGACATTATCTACTTTCAATTTTACTAAAATTTAAATTTTAACCAAAAGTTATTAGATTTTTATTAATAAATTATTTTTAAAAAAATTATTACAAATATATATATATTTATGCATCTCAACGTGCAAACTACGTCGTTTTAAAATACACTGTCCATGTCCCTACCTATCTTCTGGCATTTATTACGATATAAGATTTTTTTTTTATTTTCTACACTTCCTTCCAAATGTTTATCAAGTATCAACCACAAGTATTACTAATTTTCTGTTGCATGCATGTGCATGGGACCTCTTCCTATTTCTATAATATAAAATAAAATAAAATAAAATAAAATAAAATAAATTTTATAATAAGATATATAATTTATATAAAATTTACTGTATTTACACTTTATATGTATATTTAGATTAAATGAACTCTCTAAAAATAGATTTCAATAATAAATAAATATCATATTTTTATAATAATCACGTGTATATATATATTACATTTTTTTGCACGGAAAAGTCGTTGCAAATATGAGGTCTATACATTCAACATTAAATTTTGGTCGGTGATAAGTGACAAGGACATCTAATCTTACTTATAAAATAAAATTAAACCCTCTTTCTTACTAACTTTATATTAAGATGATAAAGTATTAAATTTAAGGCAAATGATAAGGACGTTGGGGTGTGGCTCCACATTTCAAATTCCACGTGTATATTAATTTATTATATTTTCAAGATGTTACCATCAACCTTGTATACCAAGTCTGATTCGGATTAGAAAGAGAAAGTTGAATAAGTTAATAATTATTTTATTTTAATTAATTTTTTAAATAATATATTTAATTAAATTTTTTAATAATATATTTAATTAAATTTTTTTATGAATATAATAATATTAATTAATTATATATATATATATATATATAATACGAACGACATTGGGTCATAAAAGATAGGTCAACCAATAAGGGTTTTATTTATTATAAAATTAAATTTGTTAAGTCAAAAAAACTGAAAAAAAAAGGTCAAGATGTAGCAAATAGGACTACAATTGGATCGAGTAACACGTGGCAGAAATAGAATAGTTGCGTTGGTGGGGTAACCCAAACAGAAAGCAAAGAAGACTGTCTCTATAAATATTCGAATTCAATCGCTCCCAACTCCTCATCTTCCTCTCTGAACTCCTGCAGAAAGCAGAAAGCAGAAAGCAGAAAGCGTCTTCTTCCTCCCCAATCTTCTTCTCCTTCTGCTTTCTCTATCTAGAAAATCGCTACCTCAGTTCTGTAACTCTCCCTCTCTAGACTTCGTTCTCATCCGTTTCGGTTTCGAAGCTGACGGTCTTTCCCGTATACTAATTTTCAGCTGAGATTGTTGGATCCAATCGATCGGATTTTCTTCTCTATTTCTTTTAGGGTTGGGGAAATCGGAAAAGAAAGGCGCATGAACTGGTTGAGAAAGCTCGGTCTAAACTTGTATTCCAGTTCTAATCACTTCCTTGCTCGTCTCTTAATCTTCATCCTCCATTACCCCCCTCAATCGCCTCCTCTGTTTAAAACCCACAAACGCAATAATCACAATAATAAAGATAGTCGGTATTGGAATTACTTTGCTAAGAAAACTCGTCTAATCTCACACCTTAATCAACTTTTCTCGCTGAAATATGGAGTCTGGTGCCAGAAGTAATCCCCATCTTCGCAGAGGTTTGTTTTGCATATTTGATTACTTCTTTTTCTCTCCGCTTTTAAAATTTGATATTAATGGATTAATCTTCTTTTTCTTTTCTTTTTTTGGCGATGTAGCTCTTTGCTATTCAAATGGTGGACGGAGGCAGATGAGATCCCCATCTGTTATTGTAATAGGTGGTGGAATGGCAGGTGTTGCGGCTGCTCGTGCTCTTCATGATGCTTCCTTTGAGGTAATTAAAAAATGAATAGTATACAACGTTTGATCGCAGCTACTAGTCGATTATATTTCCTTAAATGTGTTTTCTCTGTTTGTTTGTTCGTTTTTTTTTTTTTTGTTTAATCATACAACTTCTATTACTATTACCGCTTCATTGTCTGCTCCAATTTTATGGTGTTATATAAGTTGGTTCAACTTTTGAATCTCTTACCAGGTTGTCTTGTTGGAGTCTCGGGATAGACTTGGCGGTCGTGTTTGCACAGATTACTCGTTTGGTTTTCCAGTCGACATGGGTGCATCATGGTAATTTTCGATTTGTTTTCCACTCCCTCCTTTTCGTGGGGGTCGTATGCTAATGAATTTTGATTTTCAGGTTGCATGGTGTATGTGATGAAAATCCATTAGCTCCATTGATTGGAAGATTGGGACTACCCCTATACCGAACCAGTGGTGATAATTCGGTGTTATATGACCACGATTTAGAAAGGTAAGAAGTAACTGTTTTCTTATTTATTGATGTTCTATGGATTTTAAGCTTATTTCTCTTGGACATTGTCAATCTCTCTCACATGTTTTGTCATTAGTTGAATTACTTTGTTAGAATGCTAAACTCAAAGTGATGGATGAATTGGTTGTGATTTTGAATTTCAGCTATGCCCTCTTTGATAAGGAAGGGAATCAAGTCCCTCAAGAGTTAGTGACTAAAGTTGGCGAAGCATTTGAGACCATCTTAAAAGATGTAAGTCATCCCCTGTCCCCTTCTTCTGGTGCTTCATTTTTCAATATTCTCGACAAAAGAATTTCGTAGATTCGCTGTCTTGATTTCTCTTTCACTGATACAGACAGCTAAAGTAAGAGAGGAATTCAGCGAGGACATGTCTATACTCCGTGCATTCTCAATAGTTTTTGAGAGGAAGCCAGAATTAAGGTTGGAGGGCCTTGCTCATAAGGTTCTTCAATGGTATCTCTGCCGGATGGAGGGATGGTTTGCAGCAGATGGTGACACAATCTCACTGAAATGTTGGGATGAGGCAAGTTCAGATACTCTCTCTCTTTCTTTTTCTTTTTCTTTTTTTAATCTTTCTTTCATTTACTTTCGCCTTTAAACAATCTTGTTATTCTAATGCACACAGGAAGTGCTGCTTCCTGGTGGTCATGGACTTATGGTCAGAGGCTACCTTCCTGTCATTAACACACTAGCTAAGGGCCTTGACATCCGTTTAGGACATAGGTACAATTTCTTTATTTCTCACTCTTTGCTAAGGCATATTGATATTATGTTATAGCATGGCCTTGACTTGGCACTATTGCATCCTGTTTACAGGGTTACAAACATTGTTAGACGACATAACGGAGTGAAGGTCTCAGTCAAAAACGGATCCGCATTTTACGCTGATGCTGCTGTTATTACCCTCCCTCTTGGGGTTCTAAAATCAAAAACCATAAAGTTTGAACCAAAGCTTCCAGACTGGAAGGAAAAGGCCATAGCCGACCTTGGAGTAGGAGTCGAGAACAAAATCATTCTGCATTTCGGAAAAATATTTTGGCCAAATGTAGAGTTTCTAGGAGTAGTAGCAGAAACTTCATATGGGTGCAGTTACTTCCTCAATCTTCACAAGGCCACAACTCACCCTGTCCTTGTTTATATGCCTTCCGGACAGCTAGCTAAAGACGTCGAGAAAATGTCTGATGAAGCAGCTGCTGATTTCGCCTTTACTCAACTCAAGAAAATTCTTCCGGATGCTTCTGCCCCTGTAAGTTTTCTGAATCGCTGACTTTATATATATGATAGTTAAAACATGTTTCACAAGGCCACTTTGTATGATGTTTTGAAATGTGCAGATTCAGTATCTTGTTTCGAGATGGGGGACGGATGTTAACTCACTCGGATCTTATAGTTATGATGAAGTTGGAAAATCACATGATTTGTTTGAAAGGATGCGGATTCCAGTTGATAACTTATTCTTTGCCGGAGAGGCGACAAGTATGAGCTATCCGGGTTCTGTACATGGTGCTTATTCGACCGGTCTTATGGCTGCTGAAGATTGTAGAATGCGTGTTCTTGAGCGGTATGGTGAGGTCGACTTGTTCCAGCCAGTTATGGGTGAAGAGGTTTCTGTGTCCGTGCCTCTCCTTATATCTCGGATGTAACTGCACCTCCATTATTCGGTTGAAGATGTTTTTTCCTAGTGTTTCCGTTTTCATTTGGATTGATGTTGTGGGTATTAATATGTAGCTCTCTTTAGTTTAGTATATTTGTTTAATGTAATAATATGGTATATTTGAAAGCAAAATGAAAACTATCTTCTAAACAAGATCATCAACTGGAAACGGGAAACCTAGAGATCTATTACAGGCAAAAATATATATATATATATATATATATATACACTATTGAGCATGAATGACAAAAGTACACAACAAAATTTAGACAACCAGTTCATCATTCTTACCAACAAATTCTAGTAAAAATAATAATCGAGATTTTTTTCCTTTATTAATTTTTTTTTTGTTTTCAATAACATAATTCGACTTCACCTTCTTCTTCTGCTCGCACCTTCCTCGTAATCATGGAGAAATGTGGAAATTAAAAATACATGAATCTTCCAACATAAGCTTTACGGACTGATTAGCACCTCAAAATCAAACTAAATTTGCAAGAATAGAAATTAGAAAGAAAGCCATGAACAGGAGGACGAGCCGGTCAAAGAATATTGCTAAAGCTTTCGATGGGATCGACTTCTTCAAGCATGGAAGCAGCCTGGAAGCAATCTGCAGCATCTGATATTCTTCCATCATCTCGATGAATAATCCCCAAGTAATACCAAGCCTTACGATTAGTAGGCTCTATCCTCAAACCATCTGAGAGTAAGCTTCTTGCTATAGGAGATGCCTTTGAACTCACTTTTGATAAAAGAGAACCAACCAAAATCTTGCAAGGAACATAACCCGGTTCCAATAGAACAGCATTCACATAAGCAATGAAAGCCTCTTGGATTTGACCACGTCCTTGACACATATCGCCTGGTACCATAAGGAAAATTCATCACTTTTTTATTTCAATAGTTCTATTTCCATTTTGAATAATTCTAAACAAGCTGATGATTCTGACCTTCTGTATGCAGCGTTTCAGCAGAGAATGGCTTAAGCTCTCTGGCTTTCCCCAAACACACCTCTGCATCTTTCCAATGTGAAAGGCTCGAGTAGAGATTTGCTAAGCCATGCCAAACTTCAAATTCATTGACCTCATCATCCTCAACCTATCAAGAATGCAATAATTTGTATAAGCAACCATGGATGTGTTTATTTCTCTATCATTAAGGCAAATGCATGTTATAAAAATGTATAAAAACTAACCCGAGGAATGATTGATAGAGGTCCAAATGATTTCCTTTGGGCCTGGACTAATGCCAGGAGGTAACGGTAAGTCTCAATGGCATCCATGTGTAGTGACTGAGAGATCTTCAGCTTTGCCTTAAGTCTAAGAAGTGTTCCTTGGCTCCATGTAGTGGTTTCATCTAAAGCAGCATCAATGACCACTTCAGCCTCTGAAAAGCGCTTTTGAGCAGACAAAATAAGAGCAAGCAACCTCCATCCCTTTAAGACAGAGCCACCTGTTTCATCAATATACTTCTTTGCATATCGCAAAGCAACATTCAGATTCCTCTGTTCTGCATATTGAGTACCTAATTCAAATATCAGATCCGGATTATTATGTTCCAAAGAAGCCGCCCCTTCTAGAGACTTCAATGCCTCGGATTGAAGACGGGATCTCTCAAAGTCGGAGGAAGAAACCTTGGCTTGCTTTCCCAAACAGAGACCTAACAGGCGTAGGCCCACGCCCTTTAAATGCTCTTCTCTTCCTGTTGCATTGCTAATTGCCTTTCTTGCATATCCAACCCCTTCTGCTGCAAGATAAGGATCCTCACTACAGACTTTAGCAGCTAACAACAATGTCATTACATCATCTGGTAGTTCATGTTTGTGTAACGACTTTCTCAATACATTCAAAGAAGCTTTATTTTGTCCAGCCCCACTGTAACAAAGAGCTAAAGACTTCCATCTATCCACACGTTGATAAACTCCAGGCATGATTTCTTCAAGTTGCTTTGCTAATACAGAAGTTTGGTTGCACAAAGAGAGTGCAAATGTTAGATGCTCCATAACTGATGGGTCCCACTTTATTCTTCCAAGGAAAAATTTTCTTAAAAGAACCATCAAAAGTAGAATCGCCTCTTCCATATTGTTTTTGGGTACAAATGAACCTTCAACCTGAACAACTAAACTAGGAGGACCAGCCTCTACTCCACTATACAGCAAAAACACTGCAAACCCTTTTTGAATCCTTGCACAACAATCATTATCAAGGTTCCACTGACTTAGGAGGGCTCGTCTATAGGCCAGTATTGCTTCCTGGTAATGACCTGCCTGCTTCCAGAGCTCAGGAAGCAGCTCTACAGCTTGGCTGACTGTCTCTTGCAACCTACTGTCCACTTGCTCATCAGGTATGCCCAGATGGAATATCTTCTCCACTGCATCAAGGACGCTTTTACACTCACTCGCAGCCTCTGAAAAAGTCCCATCAAGACAAGTTGAAAATGCGAAAGGAACAGGAAAATTATGGGGAAAACAAAAACAAAAATAAATTAACCAACAGAATTTTGAATACCAGTCACTTTCCCAAGCTTTTGAAGAGATTTTGCTTTTAGATATATGGCTTCAAGCACTAGGTTAGCAGAATGCTGTGAGACTGCATCGCGAGATTCAGTACGAGAACGAGCCTTTTTTGAAGGTGTCTTCTCAGAAATGGAAGGCTGTAATCTCTGAATGGCTGCTTGGAGATCTATGCCATCAAAAACACGTAGGGCACCTTCTACATTGCCTCTTTGATACTCTAATTTTCCAAGAAGGGCTCTGGCTTCCTGTAAGGGAGTATAATAATTCAATTATATCAAGATAGCTTAGCAGCTTGACTCTGCATCATAAGATTCAACAAAAACACACCTCAAAATTTAAAGATAGGCCCTCTCGTAATGCAGATTCTGCTTCTTGAATATTTCCCTCGTCAAGCCTTGCTTCAACTTCTGTTGTATGTATGCAGACTCCATGTGCACATACTTTTCGAACTACAACTCCTTCCTCATAGTTCTCCAACTCCATGGATTTGCACTCTACCATTTTTGCAGATGTGTGTCTTCATAAACCCTACTTACCTGTCTCCTTCCATAACTTGATACATTAACTAGCATGCTGAATATCAATGAATATCTCACAATTCAGTACTAGAAATGTGTGCATTGAAACAATTAGGAAAATAAACTGGGAAATCCAGATAACTATGATCTTTAACAATTCCATATAACCCAAGTTTATGAAGTGGGCCCAAAACAATCAACACCTACAATTTAACAAACCATATCATAGAGATTTGCAAGAAAGAATGAACACGATTTAAAGAGAAAATGTTAAAGCATGATGAAATGAGTGAGGAACTCGCATAACAACAAAATCTCCAAAAGAAATTAACGAAATTTTCCAACTTTCCTCAGGTAAATGAAAATGGATCCAAATTGAACAAAGTCAGACGCATGTTCCTCTCTCAAATAGCCATGTTTAATCAAACGAATTGCTTTGTCCAGCTTCCTTCCTCTTTCCTATCAACTTTCTCCAAAACCGAAAGTAGGACGGCATTCATATATGTAATCTCAAGGAAATGAGATATACATCACAAAATATAGGCAGACACATATACAAGGAAAATACTACATTGCTCTAAACATAAAAAAATATTTCAAAGCATATGGATCGAAGGATTGATAGACATGTAGAGTTGCAAAAGAACAAGATTTGTAATAAATAAATAAAAAACTACGTCCCAAAAATTTCCAGAGCAACTAAGAAATCTTACCAAGGAATTGAGGCGCCGTTGACGGAAACAAAATATTTAGTGGTGACTGATCAGAGAAGGCGAGGTCGCAGCTGAAACCGCAGATTCAGGCTCTGAACGTGACCGGAATCCAGTAAAGCCGGAGCCGGATCAACCTGAAGGTTATTATTTTTCTGACCTTCAAATTCAAGCCCTCCAAATTTTTCTGACGGTTTTTAGCTTATGTATGGTTGGAGGGGGAGGAAAGGGAGAGTGGTAAATTTTGGCTAAATTTTAATTCCATTTTAGAGAAATTAGGAGTAAAAAGAAATGAGGAATCTTTTTAAATAAAATATAATTCATTTTAAATTAATTAAATATTAATTAAAATATTTTATTTTTCTATTTTATGAAATTACTTTAATGATGGTAAAAAGTTAATTTTTTATTTATAAAATATTCAAATATTAAAAAAAAAAGGAAAAGGAAAAAGAAAAAGAAAAAGAAAAAGAAAAAGAAAAAGAAAAAGAAGATATATATATATATATATATATATATGTAAACATGGAGTGCAGCTGCGCCATACCCAGTAAGTGTTCGGATAAGATACTGTGAGCAGTGAGCTCCATCTTGCTGGAGCTAAAAAATGTCGAACCCAAACCTGCGAGAGTAAGGAGAGAGAGAAGCTTCAATCCATTTTCGTCAGACCATCACTTACATACTTACGCTCAGAAAAGTATATATTTCTTCCCCAAAATGCCTCAAACCTTAATTTTGAAGCCTGTTGTTACAACTCCTACACACGACTGGAGGTAATTAGAAACAATACCAAGTTCTTATTGTTTTCTAATTACTCTGTTTCTTCTCAGAAAAACTTGTGCTTTTGCTCTCTCTCTTTTTTTTTTTTTCTTACATAAATTTGATCCCTTTCTGCTCTAAGTTTGACTGCTGGGTTTACAAGCTACAATGGAGAAAATCTGCATCTTTAATGTTTTACTATTCTATTTTCTTTGGTTTGTCTTGATGGGTCCATTACATTTTGGATTGAAGTAGAGAATATGGTGTGCTAATTTTTTTTTGGGGGTCAATTTCAGTGAAACGCAACTGCATACAACAAATTCTACGATTTCCAGCGTCAGTTTTAGGGGCCGAACAGGGGTTATATGCATGGGTATATTATCACCAAGAAAGTTCTTACAGAAAAGGAAGAAAGTGGAAATATTCAAAGACGCAGCTGATGAAGCAAAGCAGAAGAATTGGAGGAGATTGATGAATGAAATTGAGGAATCTGGCTCAGCAGTTTCCGTGCTCAGAAGTGAAAGGCTTAAAAACCAAACTATTCCCAAGGAGTTGATGCTTGGCACTTTGGTTAGATTCAAACAACTTAAGAAATGGAACCTTGTTAGTGAGGTATGCCATTCTACATCAAATTTCATTTGAATATGAACAGGTTGGACCGGACTAAAGGACACTTTGAAAATGGGGTTTTTGCTTTTTAGGTTAGGTTAGGTTAGGTTATGTGGTTAACTGAGTTTTAGTAAGTATCAAACGCTAAATAAAATGAATCACTTTTCCATTCCCATGGTCTTTTTTTTTTTTTTTTTCTATTGCTAATTACCCTTTTATTTCTTCTAGATTCTTGAGTGGCTCCGGATTCAGAATTGGTGGGATTTCAGTGAAATGGATTATTTGATGCTTATTACTGCCTATGGAAAGCTAGGGGACTTTAACCGGTCCGAAAAAGTTCTAAACATCATGAACAAAAAGGGATATGTCCCAAATGTAATCTCTCATACTGCTCTTATGGAAGCTTATGGAAGAGGGTCTAGATACAACAATGCCGAAGCAATCTTCAGAAGGATGCAAACTGTGGGGCCCGAACCTTCCACAGTAACATATCAAATAATACTTAAAACATTTGTCGCGGTAAATAACTAAACTTCAATAGAAATAGATACTTTCTAATGCCAACTTCTGTTTGTTTGTTTGTTTTTTTTTCTCTTACCAGATATTATTGGCTCTGATTTTGTTTCAGGGAGGTAAGTTTAAGGAAGCAGAGGAGGTTTTTAATTCGCTTCTGAATGAGGAAAAGGCATCTCTGAAGCCAGACCAAAAGATGTTCCATATGATGATTTATATGTACAAGAAGGCAAGGAGTTATGATAAGGCTCGTCATTTATTTGCTCTAATGGTCGAGCAAGGAGTTCCTCAAACTACAGTTACTTATAATAGCTTGATGTCTTTTGAAACCGATTACAAGGAGGTTTCAAAGATCTATGACCAGGTACAAACAAACTTTGATCTTCTGTGCTTCTTCTTAATTCCTTTATCAGGAGGGCTTTTAAGTAATTTCCTAATTGTAGATGCAAAGAGCAGATCTGCGTCCTGATGTGGTGAGCTATGCTTTACTCATTAGTGCTTATGGAAAAGCTAGAAGAGAAGAAGAAGCACTTGCTGTTTTCGAGGAAATGCTTGATGCTGGGGTCAGGTATATATTTAATTTGAACCCCTGAAAAAATGAAAAAAAAATTTCCTTCCATTATAAAATGCTTCTTCTTGATTTTGTTTTACAGGCCAACCCATAAAGCTTATAATATTTTGCTTGATGCATTTGCAATTTCGGGAATGGTGGAGCAAGCTCGAACTGTTTTCAAGAGCATGAGAAGGGACAGGTACTATTATTTAGCGACAGGGCCAACCCATAACCTTTACATTTTTGGCTTGTTTTTTTTTTTTTACTGATCTTTAATATATTAGTGCATTTTCTATTGTCTAGATTCACACCAGATTTGTGTTCATATACAACCATGTTATCAGCTTATGTGAATGCATCTGACATGGAAGGGGCTGAAAAGTTCTTCAAAAGATTGAAACAGGACAGGTTTAAACCGAATGTTGTTACTTATGGAACGCTGATCAAAGGATATGCTAAGGTAAATAATCTCGAAAAGATGATGGAGAGATATGAAGAGATGCAAGGGAGTGGCATAAGAGCAAATCAAACTGTGATGACGACAATCATGGATGCTTATGGGAAGAACAGGGATTTTGGGAGTGCTGTTGTTTGGTTCAAGGAGATGGAATCTTGTGGGATTCCTCCTGACCAGAAGGCCAAAAATATTCTCTTGTCTTTTGCAAAATCGGTTGAAGAACAAGAGGAAGCTAATCAACTCGTCGGGAACTTGGATCAATTTGGTAGTAAAGAGAGAGTTTCCAGGGTTGTGGATTCCAATGATGAAGATGAAGACGAAGATGAAGATGATGAATTAGATTACAAGGAAATAACTATCAACAGTAATCATCATGAAAAACCAGAGGTCTCTCTTTCTGAATTGTGTTTATGAAAATAATTCAGCATCACAAAACAATTTTGACTTATGTTATATATTGAAACTGTATGCCTGTTGCCTTAGCTATTCAAACTATGTTACGGGGCGAAATTCTTTGTTTTGACGACCAAAATTTACGGTAAAAGAAGTTACAAATTGTACAAATCAATTAGATATAGAGGAATAATTTCATTAGCATTGAATGTCAAAAACGTTGAGGTTTTTTCCCAAACATTGAAACAGGCATCCATGTTTTCAGCTTCAGGAGATATCTTCCCCACCTTGTAGTTCGTTGTGTAGTACACAAATCCTCTAACCAACTTGTCTCTCACATGAGCACTTATAGCACAATATATCACAACTTTTCGTCCCTACAAACACAACAACAGGTAACTTAAGATTCTACAGTTAAAACCAGATTCCAATCCAAAAAAATCCTGACAATTTTCATACATACATCACCTCCAGAATGACCTTTTCTCGAAATCTGGAATCTGGGAATTTGGAGAAGAGATTCATTCACTGTTATTTGTAAAATATTTAGAATAAGGGAAGAAGGAAAAACATCGAACAAACCAGGTTTGTTTGGACCACACCAGGATGAACAGCAACACATTCAATTGATCTCAAACCTTGGTCCTGCACCTTGCTAGCCAGTGCCTTTAAGAACATGAGCTGCATTTATGGTCATGTGCATATGTTACATAATGTAACAGTGTTGCGTGATGAACAATACACTCTTTTAATAAAAATTCACTAAGGAATGAATTGAATTAATCTTTTGTATTGTCAGTTTTCAGAACTTGGATTTTGACATGAAACTAATTTTGGATCATATTATGGAAACTCATGAAAATTTGACTCACTTTAGAATTTTTTTTCGTCAAAAAAATTCAAGTAACTCTAATACGAACATCGATAAATGAAACAAACCATCTAGAGTCTGTTACATTTTTATCTTAAATGTTCCTTAAACATCATTATGTATCATTGAAAAAGGATGAGATGATTTATAAGGCAACATAGGATACAAATTGTTAGCATGTTTGGATAACTGACATATTTTACACTGAGAAATTTTGGAATTTTTTATTGAATAAGGAAGGAAATTTTTTTTTGGAGATACATGAAATTTAGATTTCCTAAGCAATAGTACCATAACATAACATCACTATTTGAAATTAAAACAAAGTAGGATTATTTCTCACAAATTGCTATTTGAGATTATTTTTAAGAAAGATCTTCAACTTTTGAGGGTATAAAGACTCAAACACATATCACCATTTCCAATTATCTTCCACGAATCCAAACTTTGGAATTTTTTATCGACATATTTCCACTGAAAAATATAATAATTATGGGAGAAGTTAGCAACACAATTCTTACTTTGAGTGAGTTTATTGATAGATAGCAAATTACAATCTAGATTAGGGTTCAAAAGAATTGACTCAAGAATAAGATCCTTAGAAATCACAACAAATCATATGCTTAACCACTTTTGAGAGAAAATCATCTACAATCCGAATAGTGAAGTTTTCAAAACAAGGTTTTTAATTTAGAAAAACTATAACATCTCCAGTCATATGATCTGAAGTTCTAGAGTCAACAATCCATTAATTTAGTTTTTCCTTCCTTGCTTTCAAGACAATTATAAAATTACCTTTCAGAGCTAAGGATCCTGATCTAAGTACAACGTTAGAGGATGATGAACCTTGTACTGGTTGGTTGATCATTTTCTAAAGTAGTTAAAGTTGCTCTTTACTAAATAAGTTTAGTTCAAGGACATATAATTTTTCTTCAACAAAAGCATGGTGCCCGCGACTTTCTCTTGGCTTCTAATCCGAAAGCTTGCCATGAATTTTCCAACAGGTTTCCTTTGTGTGTCCTGGGCGTTTACAGTGGTCATACCAAGACCTTCCTCCTCTCCTTAGGTTGTTAAAAGGAAAAGGTTGACCATGAGCAGCAAGAGCCGAACTTTCAAGTTGGGTGGTTTTGGAACCCATCATGACCTTCGTTTGTTTTTCCTCTCAACGAACTTCAGAAGCAACCTCACAGACCTTGGGAAAAGATTTGGTTTCCAAGACTCTGCTATGTATTTCATCAATGTCTTTATTCAACCCTAGTAAAAACTTATAGATATGTCTCCTCTCCATAATCTGTTTGCAGATACTACATCTTCTTGACATTTCCAATCATGGTTCTCAAACAAATTCCATCTCTTCCAATACCAATTAAGTTGGCCATAGTATTGGGTGACAAAAAGATCTCCTTGACGAAGATCATGGAGGATGGCTTCTATCTCAAATACCTCTGTAGTATCTTCTTTGTCAGTGTAAATCTCTTTGGCTGACTCCCAAATTTCTTGTGCTGTTTCATAAAGCATGAAATCTTCTCTAATATCACTGGTCATGGAATTGATCAACCATGACATTATGGTGTTACTTTCAGCCTTCCATCTCTTGAAATTTGGATCTTCCTTTGTTGCTTGAATAACTGTCCCAATGAGATAATCATCCTTGCCACGGCCACTCACGAAATCATTACTGAATGTGACCATTGAATATAGTTTTGACATTCAGTTTGTGTCATGTAATAAGTAGAGTAGAACGATCTGAAACACCATGGCTATTTGAATCAGTAATTTCATTGCTACCGTCGAAAATTTCATGACTGTTTGTGGTTTCAAATGCAGTGTCTAGAGTCTCCTTGTTTGTGGCCATCCTGTATTTTGCCATGGTCAGAATACAAGATCTAAATTACTACTTTGATACCATGTAGTTAAACAGAGAGAGCGAGAATACATTCTCTCTTCTTATTATTTAATTGCTACCAAAAGGATCAGCTAAATCCATACCAAATATAAAAGTAAATCCCTAAAAACTAGGACAGGAAATAACTCAACCTATAACAAAGAAAATACTTATAAAAGGAATTGTATATAACACCTAATCCTGTTGGAAAGTTGTGAAGTGCAGAGGATGAAGAGAGTCCAAAATGATAGAAAAAATAGATTGTTGTATTTCTATTAATATTTTTCCATACCATAAAAAACAGCTAGACCATTGACTTATAAATTTTATTAATACATCAAAACTAGTACAATAAAGCCATATTGCTAATCTGAAAATGAAAAAACAACTAAAGCGCATAAACTAGTAAGGCTGCTTGAAAGTATGTTGAAGGCAAAAAAGCATCCTGCTTTAGCAGCTTTTGGGTTGATTAAAGACAGTTCATCCAAGGCTGAGAGATCTTCACCAACCTTGATAAAAAATCAATCAAACAAGCTCAAGAGAGGTGGTAAACCATGAGCAAATCCAATTGAATAGAGAAATAGCAAATTTGAGCCTTGTTGCAAAAGCAATACAACAAAAAACAAGCAAGAACATAATAGATCCTAACTTGCAGCATACAAATCCGATTGAGGTCAAACCAACGCCCACAAGTCACAAATTTGATGCCAAAACTTGATGGACTGAAGTCAACGGACTTTAATTCAAGCAACAAAAAGTCAACTAAAACTGGGATGAGAGGAGAGAAAAAAATAGTTAAGAGCAAAACATTTCATTTTTAACAAATCCCTCTTATATAAGGAAAGAAAATATACACCATTATAGCTGTGATATATAAGGAGAACATAGTATTTCCACACTTTCCATTGTTGAGCTATCTTTGATGCAGCCTCAATGTTCCTACATGCCATCACAACATGGGCCCCAGCAAAAGCAAGTTCCCTAATAATAACATTCATCCAATCAAAAGTTCAAATTAGCCCTTGACACATGCAAAACATAACCAGAGATTTGTTCTTTGAACTGGTTGAGATACTTGTAATTCGATCAACTTAACTAACTTACCGAGCAGTGTCGAGTCCTAACCCGCTAGTGGCTCCTGTTATAATGACATTAAGACCGCAGAATTCGTTTGGTTGAAGAAGTGGAGAAGGATCGATTTGAAGATACCCCACCCCATCAACGTTTGGTAAAGAATTGCTTTCATTGTTTCCCATGAGCCTCTCAGCCAAGCTCTCTTATTTCCATCTTCTGTATTTTTCAAGGAGAGCAAGAGGAGCAAGTGCAACACTAGGTATAATGAGTCGATGATCTTCTGAGCTTTGACTTTTGAAGTGAATTATCTAAGATTGGTTCAAAATTAAAGACATTATCTTGAGCCTGATATTTGGAGTTTATTTCTTTCTTTTTGGATGATCACAAGCAACAAAACATAAGATGTGGATCCGAACCGCACCATGATACATATGTCTGTCTTATTCAACATGTTTAAAGCAAAATTGCTGTCAATTATAAGTAAAAAAAGTCAACGTAGACATTAAACATTATATATATCTTCACCATCATCCTGTTGAGTACTAGTGTCATATTAATAAGAGAAACAAGTCTGTCATTTACACTAACAATTGAAAGTTTTAACATAAAGATTACATGCTACAAATGAACTATTTCATTGACCACTGCATTATATATGAGTAAAAAAAAAGGACTCGAAGTTCAAGAGCGTCGACTCTTGTAACGTTTGAAAATGTTCAACTTAGTTTCTTCCTTCCTGCTGGTTCTCATAGTCATCGTAATAACCGTTACTACCATCTGAGATCTTGTGAGCTTGAATAGAAGATGTTGGAGTGTTAAGAAGAACTTCCTTCCCCATTTGCTGCATTTGATGCAGGGAAAGAATCTTGATATAAGACACGTTATTTACAAATTCCCTGCAAAATGAAGAAAAGCAACAGTTTTTAAGCATTTGTACAAAAGGGAAAAAAAGTGGTTTAGGTAATAGTTTTTATACTACTACTTACTGCCAAGGATCATCGCCTAGGAGAAGAATGTCATTCTCTCTGTCGACAAATACAAGCTGCCAGCCTGATCTCTGAGGGTCCTCCAAGAGGCCTTCAAGTCCAAACATGCGAGCAAGCTCGCTTCGCAGCTCCCTGTAGCTGCTAAACCTAGATATGTCTAGTGACCTTCCAAAGGACCCTGACATGTGTACCTATCAAGTCATGCCATGTGTTAATACTGACAGGTCTGTTAGTTTGAAAGACAGAAGAATGATTGCATAATTTTTACTACCTTCACAAAGGTTCTGTTTGGGGTGGGATCTACTTGCTCGAAATTTTCGGATGATTGCAAAAGGCCCGATTCTTCAGCACAGCTAGTAGTAGTTCTCATGTTGGAGTTCAGTGGAAAATCAGTGGGCCCAGAGTTTGTAAATTTGTCAGCAGAGAAGGGCATGGATAAGAAATCATTTTCACTGCTAGCATTGCTCAATTCTCGAGAAACATTGGGCAGCAAAAGAGATGAAGAATCCATGTTAACCCCAGGTAAGAAATTATTAGAACATTGCCATCCAAAGGGGAGTGGAGGCAAATTTCCGAGTTCAAAGACATTTGAATGTGGGACCCCCAATTGGTCAACTTGGGCTGCTACACCTTCAGTAGGCCCAGAAGGAAAGTGAGGAGGCTCTACAGGGACTTGCTTGGATAAAAAGGCAGAAGAAATTGAGGAGTCCATGCCGGAAAAGTTGACTAAAGCAGGAGCTCCATCCTGTGCTAATGAACCTAATATACTTTGCATAGAAGAAACCCCCGATGTGACTGATGTGGGATTAGATATTGTAGACATGACATTAGGGATTGACTGGTGAAGGTGCATAGACTGTTGCATATGCTGCTGCTGCTGCGGCTGATTACGACCTGGATGGAAACACGGTAACTGTTGTAGAAGCTGAGCTTGTGAGGGAGTCTGGTTTTCTTGAAAACTGTGGAGGAAAGTCTTCTTCTGAGCATGGGATTGCTCCAGAGTTTGTCTCTGGACTAAAGCAGCAGATTCGCTGAAAGCATCTTGGGTCCGTGGGGATTGAAGAAGAGATTGAGGATGAGGGCACTTGAAGGAATCTAAGGTCCTGGAATCTTGAAAAGCAGCAGCAGCTGCCATTGCTTGATATACATCGGGTAATTGAGTGGGAATTAAATCATTTGGCCTTGACTGCAATAGGGGGGGCGTCATTCCAAAGGCCTGGAAGTTCAAGGATTGCATCCCCATATCTCCAACCCCTTTAAAGACAACATATTGAGAATTATTATACATTGAGAATTTTTGAGATGGAGAATTAGACATATAAAGAATCATTTGATGCAAACTATAGTTTTAAGGACAAGCATTTGATACAAACTATAGTTTTATGGGACAAACTAGATTTCAGACCAAAAGTTAAGTTTTAGCTGTTGCATCAAATGGACCTCAAATATGCATACCATTGAAAGATGGCAGTCCTGATGACCAAGGTCGCTTCAATCTAAGGGCAAATGGAGATGGATACATCGGAAATGTTGTTATTGGCTCAATCTCCCACAAAGATACTCTTGGTTGTTTCTCTCCAGCAGCAGATTCATCCCATCCAACCTACAGTGGCGGAAAATGAAATTTCATTCTGACGATTACAAGCTCATTTAAGAATGTGTTAAGAGAACACACTAAAATCAGCAATATTCCTAACCTTCACAGAGCGCCAGTGGGAATTTGGCCAGCGAACAGGATCTAAGTCACTTATTCCAGTAATTGTACCCATAAACCTAAGTAAAAAAGAAAAACAAATTCCATGAGTCTACACATTTATGAGAAGAGGGGTCACTTAAGAGGGCCCACCATGAGAGGAACAAGTGGCAATGTATAATATAACATCCAATAGTCATATGAAAAATATATGTCTTTCTGCACTGACAATGTGCATATTTGTACAATGAGTTATAATCTCCCATACAGCAAAGCACGCATTCTCCAAAAAGAGAGAAAGAAGAGGGGGGGGGGGGGGGGGAATACAACTGTTAGGAAGTTTATAACAAGTAACACCTACCTACGGACACTTGACTCTTCAGTCTCAAACAGCATTCTAAATCGCACGCCCACTGAAATTCGTGTGTAATAGACTGCTTTGACATACTTAGCCAGGGATATGACAAATTCTGAAGGACTAGTTCTGCAGTGAAGACTAAGTAAATGGACAGGATTTTGATATCTTATCATTCAAATCTCTAGGAGATACTCAACCTTGGGTTAAAGAATATAGTAAAGGGACTATTGGTAGCAGCTGCATGAGCAGCAGCAGCAAGAAGGCCAATGTGCATGCTGGCACTTGATAAAACAGATGAAGGCATCATGATCTGTGGATGGTTTGCTCGACGGAGTCCCACTAGCAGCTGATTCTTTTCATTCCTGATAGAAATTAGAAAAATAGAATAAACATTATATAAACCACCCTGCATTGTTTCCCAGAATCAGTAATAACAGATGGGGCTAAAGGGATTTAAACTGGTTTCCCTTAGATGATTGGAAGGTCCAAAGAAATGATCATAACATAAGAAAGTTCAATAAGCAGGCAAGATGGACAGAACTTTTAGTCTGGAAGATTCTGAATCCCTACCAAATAAAGATAACTGAATCACCAGCCACAAGTCTTTTTGCACTGACAAACACACTCCATCCTGTTGTAAGAAGATGCCTCTTGGGCTGCCCTGTAAATGTCAGACAAAAAATTAATTTTGAGTCAGGTTTAGTTGGAAAGGGAAAAAAGTCCTATTTTACAAAGAGGGTGCTTGCTTCTTGTAAAATGGTTCACTAGACTTGAAATTAATCTTGAGCAATTTTATCACGTCAGATGGCTACCCATAATGTATTTTTATGACAGAGATAAGATAGAGCAGAACTTTCTCCTAACTCGTAACTCCCGGAAAGTGAGTAGAATAAGTAATAATAGAAGTTCAGGAATTGACAGATAACGCAAGCTTCAACTTTTTTTTTTTTAAGTAGTGACAAATCAGAATCCTGAAAAAAATTATATAGCAACCACACACCTCGAAATACATGTCTAAATTTCCATTCATTACAATGAAGATCCTTCGCTATTAATTCTTGAGCTGGAGGCTGTAGTGAGAAATCCTAGATGTAAAATAAAATCAAAATGGTGAATAAACCAATTGAATCCCAACTCAAAGGGTATCGAGGAAGTAAAATAAAGAAAAAAGAGGATTGAACAAGTTAGAATTAAAGTAACCTACAAGAGAAGGAAAGACTTTTTCAGCTGCCCGGCGAGGAACTGAAAATCCTCCATGAGTGCTAGTGTCACTTGCAGTCAATGTTTTACAGAAATAATTAGTCGGCTGTTTGCTAGGTGTGCCTAATTCAGCAGGAAGCAAGTACAAATCCTTTTGCTCTTCCTACAAATTAGATAGTCTTATTGAAAAAACAAAAAACAAGTATATTCAAAACCCCAAGTAACGAAGTAACGTACTGAATTGAGAGGTTGCAAGGTCATTTGAGCATAAACTTCATCAGTATCTACATCAGCCTGTACTTTACAGTGTTAAAAGTTGGATGCAAAGGCGATTAAAATGTACTAAAGAAACTATAGTTTTAAAATATCTGGACTTACATGCATAGTCAGATTATGAAGCTGGCAGATAAGTTGTGGGGGTAGGTTAGGGTAATTAGGAATATGAGCATCCACTTCCTTCTTTGTTGAAGCAGCAACCTTGATTGGGTAACATCAAAGACTGACACATTACATATGGATGAAGTTGAGGAACTTTATATTCCTTTGAAGATTTAACTATGCAGCATAATACTTTTTCTACGGTTTCATAGAATAAAATGGCATTCGAGAAAAGGGAAATCCTCAAATACTAAAACAAAACACCTAGGAGATGTTTATAGAAGAAAAATCACTGCCCCTGGTAAAGGATAGGAAACTAAAGCCTAAGAGTGAATTTGGCTAAATGTTTTACCAGTTGGAAAACTAGTTTCTCAAACTCAAAAACATTTACTTTATCAATTGTCCAAATGCTTAACCAAGCATATTCAAAGCCAAACAAAAACATATACCTTGACATAAAATTGATCCAAAATCTACTTTTACAGATGCCAGTTTGAAAAACATCAAACCAAATCCAGTCTAAGTCGAAAAGACAGCATCTTCACGACAGATAGCACATACGGATGAGCCATAATTCAACAACAAACATACATAATTAAACAAAGAAACAAAACTCCAAACAAATGCTTTAAGACCTGTCCCATAAGCTTCAGAAAATAATAATCAAGCATCCCCCATTAGAAGGTAGCTACAAACAAAACAAACCAAAAAACCCAAAAAAAAAAAAACGATGAAGTAAAAGTGAGCCACTTATACTCACCTGCTCGCTGTGACCTTGTGGAAAGTAGACTACTCGGCTTCCTACTTGAGGAAGCGAAACTAGAGGGCCGGCGCAGGCATGCCATAGCTCCGAATTCAAACACTTCTTCTCCCCCTCCTCTGCTTAAAAAAAACCCCACCATATAATAATAATAATAATAATAATAATAATAAAAGAATGAAATGTGGATTGACAGTTAAATTCCCACTCACAAAAGAGAAGAAAAGCATTTTTTACCGAGAGAAGTCTGGTGATTAAGCCCGGACGAAGAGAGCTTCATTCTTCTCGAAAACAACTCAGTACCATTTTTCAGCAACTGCAAGCCCTCTTCCTCCTCCTCCCATTTTTGCAGGTAGACCACATAGCTCAACTTCCTCTACTTCGCACCATCAACAACCAGCTTTCTTTTTCACAAAATCAATACCATCCAGCAGCAACTACTACTTTAATCCACCAGAAGCACGCACTTTATACACTATTTTACTAGTCTAAATAATAATAAAAAAAAAAGAACAGCGAAGAACCTTGAAGACAAAAAACAAGAAAAGCCAGTAAGAGAGAACCAAAAAACGCTCAGATCTCGAAGCTGACCTTAGCCGCAGAGAACGGAGACAGTAAAGCTTTTTTATGGTGAGAGTGATGGGAGTGCAGGAAAAAGAAAAAAAACAAAAACAAAAAAAAGTAGCTAAAGAGGCTTTTACCAGAGACACAGAGAGAGAGAGAGAGAGAGAGAGAGAAGGCGGAGGAGGTGGAACAATCACTCCTAAGTAAGGTTTTGTTTGTTTTGAGGGAAAACAGAAAGAAAGTGAAAATAAGAAAAGCAAGAAAAAGAGCAGGGAAGGATAAATAAGTTAATTATATAATAAAATAACACTCATTAAACATTTCTATGGTAAAAGAGAAACTAAAATAATTAACCAATTCCCTTCGTAATTAATAGAAAATTAATTTATTTTTATTTATTTTCAGTATTTCATCTCCTTCTTCATAGAATTTTTTTTTTAATTTAAATTTTAATTAATATATTTTATTTTATTTTTAATTAATAAAATTTTATATATTTTACTTTATTACTTAATAATAATTTATATTAAAATAAAAAATTATTTCTCCACCTATCCGCCAAATAAACTGTGTTTTTCATTTTTTTTTTTTTTTTTAAATCCCTTCCTTTTATTTAGGTATGATTTTAAGAAGGAGTGAGGGGGTAAAAGAAGAAGAAATTTTGGTTAAATTTTAGTCTCAAAGGAAGGGAAGGGAAGGGAAGGGAAGGGAAGATTTTCTTTTTATAAATGGTAATTTTAATTGATTAAATATTTATTATTAAAAAAATATAATCATAAATACATTAATTTTATAAAACTAATGGAGAAAAATTAACTTTCTCTTTCTTGTTAAAAAAACATCCAAACATCCAAAGAAAACTCTAAATCTCTTCTTTCCTCTTCCTTTCTTTTAAGGAAACTCTTTGCCTCTCCCTTCCCTTCTACCCAAACATAGGCTAAACGCCTAACGCTTAAGTAGATGCATAATAAGACATCTCCCATGCTTATTTCTTCAAGCTGCCTACCTGTCTCTCCATTTATGACCTTGCTACTGTACAGTTTGATTAACTGCATAGAGAATCGTGATTGACAGTCATTTTCTCTAAGTTTCCATGTGAGAATCATTCATGAAGAAATTCCAAGCTAGCAGGGCTGCCCCGACTGCAGGCTCCACCTGGTGTAATAGTTTGAAGAGAAGTTAGGACTGAAAAGAATTCAATAAGAAAAAGATGAAGTTAATGGTGTCGATAAGAGTTTTTCCATAAGCAAGCTTTCGAGATTGCATGTAATGAGTACCGTACATCATAAGAAGTCCAGAACATAGTTTGGCACTTTCTCGTTCGGAATTCAATACCATTCAAAAAACAATATACCTTTGCCCACAAAGGATGTACACCAGGGAAGTCCTTGGATATGTGGTTTATAACTTCTTTTGCTATATCCCATCTCTTATTTGCTTCAAGAACACCACCGACCATGACGAGGGGAAAGGACTCTTTTCCATCTGTGATTTTATTCCAAACATGCATACATAAGAATTAGCCAAAGTTTTAACATCTATAACAGGATACCTACTTATTGCTTGCATCAATGCTGTAAAATTAAAGAGAGAAATTATCAATAAGCAGATCCCTCACCTTTACCACACAAGCCTAGTCTTTGAACAACTGCTTTCACGCTCAAAGCTAACTCTTGAACTGATTCTATCAAAATTTTATTTGCAACTTCATCACCTGCCTCTGCACATGATACAACAACCGGTACAAGGGCAGCAATGCGAGCCCAGGATGGATCTGCATAGGTCCACCTGAAGTTCAATAGCATGAAATAAGTGTGATCAATTCTAACATCATGTTTCATACAATCAAGTCCAAGATTCTTGTCTACTCCATTTATCAAGTGACCACCTGAAGTTCAATAGCATGAAATAAGTGTGATCAATTCTAACGTCATGTTTCATACAATCAAGTCCAAGATTCTTGTCTACTCCATTTATCAACTGAACTATTCAATACACGCAAAACCTGCAAGATAGAGAGCATACATATATCTAAAAAGTACATTTGCTTGAAGCTCAAATTTATCCAATCAATCACACAAGATAGAGAATTATTGAAAATTTTGTATCATAGTTTAATCTGACAGTTTCTTCTCTATTTTGAGGGATATTCACCAGAAAAATTGATTGGCTGCACATAGTGGAAATCACTGCACTGCTGCCAGGAAGCAAATTTTCACAATTCAATTTCATTCAATACATTCGTACGACATTAGTTAATTACCCAAGGCAACAGTCAAAGACCTTAACCTCAAAAAGCACAACCAGTAACTACACAGGCGATGACTACAATTTAGATGATAGATATATATACCCAATGAGCTCATCTGCAGAAGAAAGATTAAGTTCTTGTAATATACTAGATGTAAGCTTTGTATGTGGACCACGACCATCATGAGCCTTTATTATTGCAGTTAATGCCTGTGCAGCTATTCCATAACCGCTGCAAGAATACAAAGCATCAATTAAGACCAAAACATCCACCAAGAAAAAAATTTGAATTAGAAACACATGAACTTATCATATCTCCTAGGTCGAGACCGTTTATGAGGTAGAACATGATAAAGAGTGCTGTGGCAACATTTTGTTTTCTCTGATATTCACCATAAAATGTTAAAACAGAGACATCTTGCAAAAAGACATGGCATTTTCTTAGATTATTTTAGAAATTTATTTTGGCTATGTAATGGGTTTAACAGCCTATTCATCATTGAAAAAACAATTGAGAAAGTAGGAGAGAAGTACCTTCCCCAGTCACCTAAGACTGGCCCTGCACCAGCAGCTCGAGCTTCTCTGCCATCTTCTGTGAATCCGTAAGCAATGGTCCCAGTGCCAGCAATTAGTACACAACCATGAAGCTTTCCCAAAGTACCACTTGCAAGAGCTGCCACAGCATCATTCTGAACATATAGTTTTACATGGTCGGGAAACACGTCCCTGTTTAAATCATTCATCTTCTCAGTGTGTGGAAAAGCATGTGTCAAAATTATGGCAAGTGATAAGCTTGAGATGGGTTAAATTAAAAAAAAGATCCAGCCAAAAAATCATTTTTGAAGTGCATTTTAAATTTGACCCATTTAACAATATTTTTATTCACTGCTTTTTGACAGGACAAACCTGAGCCAATCTAAAATTCTTTGCTGATCTGTTGGATGGTTAACTCCGGATACAGCTAGACATACAGCTCGAACTTTAGATCGATTTGAACCTGATTTTGAAAGGGTCTTTGCCATGGCTTGCTCTAATGTTTCCCTTGCAGCAGCCTCTGCAGATGACAAAGCTCTTGTAACATGGGAAATACACACTAAAGAATATTTGTAAAGCAGACATATTCCACTCACACACACAAGAAAGAAAGAAAGAAAGAAAGAAAGAAAAAATAGTATCGAAGAAGAATAGATTCCAGAAAGAGATGGAGAGGAAATAGATTCCACAGAAGAATAGTATCGAAGTAGGTGATGAGCAAGAGACCATAAGACCAGTAGCAGAAATAAAAGGTTTAAGCAACTTCCATGTAATTTGATTATTTGGTTACCTAGGAGAAACGAAGGTACAAAAGCAAGAGCAAAATCATAATCAAAAAGAGCACTTAATTAAGCTTGTTTAACGAGGAGACACTAGCGCCAAATTTTCTGATAGCTCAATTTGTCTGTCTAGGGCTCAAACGTAGGTATAGAAGCAAAAACAATACCATAAACAGAAAGGAAAGGAGAAAAGGAGGCAAGAAGCGAGCGAGAGAGAGAGTATTACCGCCAATGCTGTTGCGGTTAGAGCAGCCGGCGACAACACGAGCAAGAATCGGGAGAGGATCGGGAAGAGAAAGATACTCACCAGGCTTCGAGAAAGGGATGCAAACGCAAACAGTGGAGGTAGTACCTCCATCAATTCCAAGTATAACATCTCCTCCTCCGCTCCCAATTTCATGCTCGAAATCCCAAATCTCACCATTTTTATACCTCTTCATCTTCGCCACTGCTCCTCCGATCACAAATGCAAAGATCGAAAAAACTCCGGCTACTTAATTCCTCCTCCTCCGCTCCCAATCTAGACACGAGAACGATCATAAGCATGCAGAATACTCTCCCTCTCCCTCTCTCTCTCTCCAAAGTCAGAATAAGAATCTGTTGATTGATCTATAAAATAATATACAGGAAAAAGGAAGAAGAAGAGAGAAATGGAGTAGAGGATCGAGAGATTAACGACGACGAGAAAGGACCACAATCTTGGACTTAATTTATAATTATTGAAACCTTATTATTATTATGGTTATTATTATTATTATTATTATTATTATTATTATTATTATTATTATTATTATTATTATTATGGTTATTATTATTATTATTATGGTTATTATTATTATTATTATTATTATTGTTATTATTATTATTATTATTATTATTATTGTTATTATTATTATTATTATGGTTATTATTATTATTATTATGGTTATGATTAGAGTATGTATTACTATTATTATTATTTTTCAAATTTTTGATATATTAGTTATTCTTAATTTTTAATTTACGTTTGATAAAATTATATAGGGATATCTTATAATTTATTTATATTATTGATAATTTTTTAATATTTTTTAGAATTATACGTAAATTTTTTAAATTTTAATTTAAATCATATATGTATTTGTTTTATAATTATAAATATTTTTTTTATATTTATCTTAAATTATAAGTAATTTTTCTTAATTTATTAATTTAGTCTAATTATTAAATATCAATATTAGGTATGATAGTCAATTAATTACTAAAAATTAAAAAAACATGATATTAATATCTTGATATAATTTTTATATCAAGAAATAATAAATGAGTTTAGTTTTTTTTAATTATTATTTTAATTTTCTAGGTAATATATTTGATTCATAATTTATTTTTTAAATATAGCTCTAAGAATATTTAAAAGTATCATTAATATGATATTGAGAAATATTATAAATGTAGTATATATTATATAGTATTGTATGAATGATTTATTTTATATACTTTTTACAGATAACATATTAAGTCTTTTAATTGTTAAAATTTGATTACAAGTTTAATATTGAATATTAAAACAATTTAGCTAAATTTATACTTGATGGTAAAATTGAGTGGAGCTATCTATAATTTAAGGTTAATATAAAGGTGAATTATTTTAAATTATAAAATTTTGAGGGACCTCCTTATAATTATTGAGGATATACTTGGAGATCTACTTATAAATTATTGCAAATCTAAAGGATCTAATTACAATTTTCAAAACGTAAGGGGATCTAACGGTAACATGATCCACACGTAATTGGCCCTTCATCACTTTCTATCCATACTCCTAAAACCCTTTCTCTTCTCTAAAACCTTCGGTTAGGGTTTGTTGTCTCCTTCATCACACTGAATCAGTCATTTCAGTGGGTGAGGATTCGAGCAAAAATGATGATGAATTCTATCGTCTTAGGGAGATCATCTGCCATGGTAGCTTCCAGCTCCAGACGGAGGGTCGCCGCCACCTTGCTGTCCTCTTTTGAAATCCTTTTTTCTTCCACGAATTGCAATGGCGTTTCCCTTTCATCTGATTCTAGACTCTCCTCCATCTCGATGGTTCCAGTGAAAGGATTCTGCTTCGATGACGGAGCTAGGAGCTTCCACTCCAAATCTCGGCCGTTGTATTTCAAGGCGTCACTGGTGTCTCAAGTGGACTATGCTGTAGAGAATTACGATGAAACTAGTAGCAGAAGCAGTAGCGATGAAGGCCTGGAGATTGGCAAGCTTGGTATTGCTTCCGAGATTGTCTCTGCTTTAGCTAAGCGGGGTATAACTAGGCTCTTCCCAATTCAGGTACTCCCATTATTCCTCCTTTCTGCCTATTTTTGGTTGCGAACTGCTAGGTTGACGTAAAGATGAAGTGTCACAATGTAAATGCAAATATATCGCTCTGTTTCGAAAGATGAAGTTGTTAAATTTTTTCTTTCAAGATAGTTTCTTGCAGTAAATTAAACGTTCCTTTTTGCGTTTTTTGGACAGTTTATGAACATGAATGTTCTTTCCTAGTGCTGCGTCTGATAAAGTTCAGATCATTTGGTCTTTTAGTACTGAAAACATCAATGTTTAGTTTTATGGAGATATCAAGGCATTGAATCTGATCCTTTTATTCACGGCACTATACAGAGAGCTGTCTTAGAACCAGGAATGCAAGGGCGTGACATGATAGGTCGTGCTAGAACAGGAACGGGGAAAACTCTGGCATTTGGGATTCCTATCATGGACAAAGTTATTCAGTTCAACGCTAAACATGGGTTTGTTTCTTTGGTTGCTCTTTCTTAGTCTAATAAAACCATTATCTGGCAGTGAAGATTGTGATTTATTGACTGTGTGTTTTCTACTGTTCCAATAAAGCTTATTTCGTATCTAATTTTTTCAGACGTGGAAGGTACCCTTTGGCCTTGGTTTTAGCTCCAACCAGAGAACTTGCTAAGCAAGTTGAGAAGGAATTTCAAGAGTCCGCTCCTGGCTTGGATACAATTTGTGTTTATGGAGGAACGCCGATTTCCCGTCAGATGAGGCAGCTCGACATGGGTGTTGATATAGCTGTTGGTACACCTGGTCGTATCATTGATCTTCTCAAACGTGGTTCTCTAAATTTGTCGGAAGTTCAGTTTATTGTACTTGATGAAGCTGACCAGATGCTTCAAGTGGGGTTCCAGGAGGATGTTGAAATAATATTGGAGAGGTTGCCAAAGAAACGTCAGAGCATGATGTTCTCTGCAACTATGCCACCTTGGATTAAAAAACTTACTCAGAATTATTTAAGGGATCCATTAACCATTGATCTTGTGAGTTTACAGTTCCATTATCCGTTTCGTTGGATACTTTTTTTTTTATCCCCATAACATCCAAAAAAATGTCATATCTATCCATTTGAGGCTGTATTATTTGTTACAGGATGCCAATTTTAAGGTTACAGAATCACTAATGCATCACAAATATTATAGGTCGGAGATTCTGATCAGAAGTTGGCGGATGGAATTTCCCTGTTCTCTATCGAATCAGATAATTATGGAAAAGCATCAATTATTGGACCGTTGATAACAGTGAGAATCACAAACTTGTTGCTATTTTCCATCATTTATGTTTTCACTTGACATTATTCCTGTCTCTTTCCTTTCTGTTTCTTACCAAATATGTTTGTTAGGAACATGCTAAAGGAGGAAAGTGTATTGTTTTCACTCAAACAAAGCGTGATGCTGATCGATTAGCATATGCCATGGCAAGAAGTTACAAATGCGAAGCTTTGCATGGAGATATCTCACAAAGTCAGAGAGAGAGAACGCTATCAGGCTTCCGAGATGGCCATTTCAATATTTTAGTTGCCACAGATGTTGCTTCTCGAGGGCTTGATATACCTAATGTCGATCTTGTGAGTGTTGTTTCATCATCCTATTTTTAGTGGATGAGCTCATATTGCATGCATTCCTTTTCTTATGTCTAATATCCTTCCTGGGTTCAATTTTGTGCTTAGATAATACACTATGAGCTCCCAAACAATTCAGAAATCTTTGTCCATCGATCTGGCCGTACAGGACGTGCTGGTAAGAAAGGAAGTGCTATTCTTGTCTACACGCGAGATCAGATGAGAGCTGTTAAGCTTATTGAGCGTGAAGTAGGATGCAGATTTACTGAGGTTCTTCCCCTTTGCACCCCTCTCCAATCATTTGTTTTTATGAACATTCTTCCCTTTTTTTCTTTTTTATTATTATTACTATGATGAATTATGTTAGACTGATTGTTTTATATCTTGTTTGTTACCAGATTCCTAAAATTGCGGGTGAAAGTGTGGACATGTTCAGTGACATGGGTGGTGGTAGTCGATCTGGCTCTTATGGAAGCTCAAGGGAAAGGAGATCTAGTGATGTGGGTTTTGGCCGATTCGGTGGTCAAAGTGGCCGCTCAGGAGGCTATGAGAGACAAGGATATGGCCGTTCCAGTGGCGGTTCTACCTCTGGTCGTTTTGGTTCGTTTGGTGGTGGATCAGGCCAATCAGGAAGTGGGCCTCGGACGAATTGGTCTGGCGGCTCTGGGTCCAGACGCTCAGGTGGGTTCGGAGATTTTGGTAGTTCAAATCGTTCTGGTGGCTCTGGGGACTTTGGTTCAGGCCGTCGTGGACTTATGGACAGTTATTCGAGCCGAACTAGTGGCAGCATTGGTTCTGATGAAGAGATGCTATAAGCCTGCTTTAAATCGGTTGAGAACACTGGAAACTATCTAAGACATAGCAAGTTGATTACTGTGGGGGACAACGCTGATGATGCCAGCCTACACTTTCTAGTAGATTGTGGCCGAATCTTACATGGCGGGATACTGCAACCTTCCTGTTTTCGAAGGGATAAATGCATCAACATATCCTGCTGTGGATACTCAAGTTAGAATGAAAGACCCTCATGTCAACCTTATATATATTGATATGTGGGTGGCTCGTGTATAATCGTTAGCACTTCCTTGTTTCGTACCAATATATGTTGTAATTCTCCCACAATTTCGTTTTATAGATCAAACCAGTTTCCTTGACCGTTGTTTGATTCAAGTTCGAAGTTTGAACTTTAATGAATGGTATTATAATGAATGTCTATTACATATTCTGTTGAATGGTATTATATATATTGGAGAAATGTTCTGCCTAAAAGTCTCTTATACCGAGCAGTTAATATTCCACAGATCCTCTATTGTCTTTTTCTTCTTTCATTTCTTTTCCCGTATAATACAAGTATTTCAAGACCAGTACACAGCACAATATAGAAAGGCAAGGAGGGAAGAAAAATAACATATTGAACATAGAGAGAGAGAGAGCAATACAACAGATTGTGTTCTACGCTAAAACATGCACGCAACGATGATCACTAAATGAGAGGACTACTAGCATACCACAAACAAAATTTGGAACTGCTAAAATGATAATGTAGACCCCATCACGCGTTGAACAGCTTCCTAAAAGGACCATCCTTTCTGTCCTTTGCAGCCTCGGTTAGGGCAAGGAATCTTCTGAATCCAGTTGTTGCTGCTCCTCGTCCAAGTGCAGCTGCTCTAGTCAGCACATCCTCTCTCGTAGAAATAAGTCCAACTGTAGAAGGATTAGGAATTGAAGGAGCCGGTGGGAAAGTGGACCCAACTTGTTGTATAAGTGTTGGTGGGAGAGAAGGTTGTATAATCCCGGGTCCATGTTTGTTGAAGTCATCGAGTATGGTTTGCTGATCGGCTTTCTTAAGGCCCTGCAGATGGCCATACTTTAAGGTTAATAACATTAACTTTACCCAATTCCAGAGGGACACAGAAATAAGTTATAAGCTAGAAACTGCAACTGAGAGCAGATAATCACAGAAAAATATGAGTTATAACCTTAAGTTCTAGAATTCGCTGAAACTCCATTGGTGTTCCCTCTGGTAGTAAGGCACGATATGTATCGGCCACAGAATCAATTGGGGAGAGTATAACCTGCACCATAGATACATGTAAACTTGCATCAGACAAAAGAATTTCCATAAGCTAAGAGTCATCCCAATTGGTTGATTACAAACCTTCAGAAGTGCTTCAGCTTTGCTCATCTCACGGCTTAAAAATTTGGAATAGCTAGCAGCTCCTGACGTCTGTTTTAAAAATGAAAAATGGACTTGGATGATAATATCATCATATCACGCCTTTAAATTATGACTTAATGATCAACAGAAATAGAGGGGGCGGGGACAGGCGGATGGGGGAATAATGTGATTTTCATATGAAGTCTTTGATTCAAGTGCTATAGTCCAACATCTTTGCTAGTAGGTAAGCTCCAAAAATGCATCATCAACTTACCTGCCGAGCAAGGGAAGGAATGTCTAGAAGAATTGTCTTTACAGCTTGAGTATCCAACAGCATCTGGAACAACACCCATAAATTTTACTTTAATTGAAATTTCTTGAATCTGCAGTGGTGCTAAACTAGACAGATATAGCCGAAAATTTTGCATCTACTTGTTACATCAATATGATCATATGACGAGCAATGACCTGATCACTACAACGTGCTTATTTAACAAGCTTGAGTTATCTTGCCTAATGCATCTAAAAAATGTTTATTGTTGTTACTAGTTACTAGTGAGTGGAAATACTCTTGCATCGTGCATGGTAATTGGTGAGGTAAAAACTAAGTGGATCTTCAAGCCACATTTTGTCTTGAGATAGTAATTAGGATATTCCATTTAGTTTAAGAAGTCCCATGGAGATCCAAGATAGAACTGAATCCTATGTGTAAAACAGAAGCAGAGGCCTCCAGATGTTGATCTCGCATGGCTTTCAACTACCAGTTTTATGTACTTTGCTCTTTCCTAATGTCAAATCCCATAGTTTGGAAAAGCCAAAATAATGACACAGAGTGAAAGCTTGGCCATACTTGTTGGGCTCCAGTTTCAGATATGTGCTTGCATTTGAAGATGTTGGCATAAAAGCGTGGCCCAAGAGATGACGCAAGCTGAAAAGAGTAGGTAATAATATTTAGAATATTAATCTTATAACAAGAAACACGGTGACCAACTAAAAGAGGTAAGTAGTTGAGCACAAACGATATATGATGTAAGAGTTAAAAGCATAATAAGGTGAAGAGCACAAGCACGAGTTTTCAAAAAATAGTCCGAGAAACATCCATAAGCAATAAGGTGAGGAAGGATTCATCAATTAGATTAGTTGCCTCTTGTGAGGTAATGATAGAAATTAGTTTTTTTTTTTCTTTTTTGGCCAAAATAGAAATTAGAATTGTAAAAGCTAGAAACAAGTTTCTTAAAATTTTATAATAGGTCGAGGAAGATGCTGGATCAAATTTTTGTAACGTGAAGCTTTACGGTCCTTGCAGATTTGACCATGCATATAATATTATAAGAAAAACTACATTTTCTAATTGATTTTTACTCCCATCACAAAACTTTGTAAGAGCAACATCTTCTATCAAACAGTACACATAAGAACAATAATTTTCTCTATAAATGATGATCACCTTGTCCAAGAAGAACTGGAAGTAAACAGGTGACAGAAGGCTTCCAAGAACAGGAATAGTGCTTGTGAGAATCATATTGATGCCATTAACATACCTAAAAGAATGTGGGAAGGTCATTTTTGGCAGTTTGTTAAGGCAACAAAATTTGACTTTCACATATTTAACGAACAAAAAACATACTCTGATTGATCACCCACACTTTCTAGAGTACCCCATGGAACACGTGTCATGGCAGCCATTTCAGTATCAAACTTGGTTTCCAGCCCATGCACCAGGGTGACTAATGCTTTTGTTATTACTACTGAAAACTCATCCTGCATAACTGCATAACTTATAAAATTGAACAGATGAATGCCCTGTCTGGATTCAATGAAATTGTTAATACCTGCACTTCTGACATATCCACACCGTCTACTAATTGAGAATCGATTATCTTTGACAAATTTTCGGCCAATTCACCAGACTGTCAAAAAGCTAAACTCATG